>OY728164.1:1506356537-1507556537 GCA_963277665.1 Viscum album | reverse complement strand
TTTAGAGATTATTGTATTACTTCACCATATGATGATTTATGTATTTTTGATAACTTATTCAAACCATATTGATTTTGGAAAATTGTTAGAGATGGATGGAAAGTCTTGTCACTCTTTTATGGGTATTATGATTCATTAAAATTGAATTTTAGTGCCTTAGGCATACAAAAACATAATTTTGGAAATTCATTTCTTTGAGTAAAGGGTGAATTGGAAATTTATCGAAGCACAACCAATGTATATAATAAACGTTATGATATAGAAACAGATAATGTTAGTATATTTCATTATATTCTTATACTGTAAAATAAGTCAAAAACTCTAAGAGAAGGATCTTGAAACCAAAATCTTTTCACATTATAATCATATTTTATAACACCGATAACCGTTTTCAAAACTATTGTTAAATGGATTTGAGGGGTTTACCCCCTTTAGATCACCCAATTTATTGTGATAAATGTTTTGTGTCTCTCTCTATCAGTATTTTTGGGTTAGTTTTCTCTTGTATGTCCATGTTTTCATTTCCAACCTATGTTCTACCACCCAGAAACAATGTTTTGTGATTATTTAAGATGATCTTTGTACTTCCCTTTCTCACTAATTAATAGGGTTTTTTATTAACCCTTTTAAAATATGGGTTTTAAAAAAAAATTAAAATATAAAAACCTGTATTATAATATGGAGTTTTAATTTGTTAGTACATGATTTATTTAAGGTGTGGAGAATGTAACATCCCAAAATTATGAACGAATAACATTTTATTTAATAGAGTATGTTACATGAAACACCAAGAATAAAAATAAATATAACATCTTGAGAATTTATGATATAATTAATATTTTAAATAAATGAATCCAATATATTTAAATGCACATAACATTGGTTTTATCTTTTATTACACGCAACAATGACTTTCTTCAATGACTTTCCTTACACGCAAGATTGGGTATTACTAATTGCTATTAATATTTTTTATTTAAAATGAAATTATCTTATAGCTGTTAAAATTGATATTATTAATAGTATTAAATAACATATGGAAATATATTGTTGAATTCATTGTTTACCAAATAATTAGAAATGAATATAAAAACTAATTGAATATAAAGGAAATATTTTTATAAAAAAATATTTTTATGTGCCAAAGGTATTTTATCTTATTAAATTATATTAATTACTATAAGTGGATGATATTAATGAAATATATATATATATATATTATATATTCAATAAGGCGTTTTCACATTAATGCAATAGATTTTATTGGGATAATAAAAGAAAAAATCTAATTTTATGCATAAGAAGTTGTATTTTTCTAAAGAAACTTTTCCACCTTTTAAAGATTAATTTATTTTTAAAAAAAATTAAAAAATTAAAAAAATTTATTTTAAAAGATAAACCTCATTTTTCTTTTAATAATTTAAAAATTATCTTATGGTAAATTGTTTTTATTTTTATGAGAAGATTCATTTTTTGATGAATAGTAAAAATACTGAATTTGAATTGAAAACTGTCTTTTTGTCTAAATAATTTATAAATTTAAATTATATTCTAAATTGGTTTTAAAGAAAAATTAGATCAATTATGCATATATTAATCCAATTTTTTCCATTTTAATTTTTTTAATATATAATTTAGATATAATAATATAACAATCTTCTGAATTTTTCCACATTAAAAACCCACTTTCCCAGCCCGTTTGTGGGACTAAGTTTAAATTAAGGTTTTTTCAAATAATATGAATATAATTTAGAAAATTTAATTCCATATTTTTAATCAGAATAATATATAATTTATAATAAGGACAAGTAATTTATTACCAAAGTTATTTGTGAAAATAGAAAAAATAAATCACAGTAATTAAGGAGAAAACGGGTTTTCTTAGTGGTCAAACATAGAATATTAGGTGTAAAAATTATCAAAAACATGTCAATACCCATTTTATAACCATATTTTTACCCTTATTGACTTATTATCAAATTTTATGAGTTTTTGGGTCACTTTTCCAGGGAATTTACCCATATAATAAGTTATGTAAATAAAAATCGAAGAAATATTGTTTTTTTACTTGTAATTTATATAATGATTTTAGGTTGGGGAAAAAATAGAATATGTTCTGTTTTTTATATCATTATGAAATATAAAAGACATTTTTCTATCATGTTAATTTATATAAATTTTTTGTAGATGAATCAGTTGCTTAAAATGCTTAAGAAATGCCAAAACCGTAATTATTTAGTTTATAATTATGTAAAATAACACTAAATATATTAAAAATGAATTAAATTGAATGAATTATTGTCTTAAATTAATTTTGTAGATGATTATAACAAGATAAAATAATTTAAATATAATATATTTGAATAAAATAATTTTATTGATATTTTTAAATTTAAATTAAATTAATAATTTCAAAATTGACATTAATGTTATTTTATTATAAATGAAATTTTATTAGAAGATTTGAAGTTATGAAAAATACTATATTATGAAAATTTATTTTAAAATTTCAATAAATTTAAAATATAGTCTATTAATAGACCAATTTATCTTTTTGAATTAACATAATTACCCTAAAATAGTAAAAACTTTGTTAGCATGTTTACCATTAAGGTGGTGTTTTTACACATCATTCTTGATGTTGTTAATTTTTGTTCCAACACACATTGGATTTTATTTTTATAAATCAGATATCATATTTATAATAACTAGGTAAAAAATATCTAATAATTATCACTTCAATTTATTCTTTATAGATAAATTAATTAGGTTAGAAAACTAGATATCATATTGAACAAACTAAAATGGTAAAATAAAGAAAACTAAGAGTTAACGAAAAAATGTTTAAAACATGTGTTCTATTATGTGGTGGACATGTGGATCAACCATATCGTCCTTATACCCCATTAATTATCAAAATTTGATTAACATGAGGTAAGAGAGACCCCCCAATATGAATAATCTTGAGTATTTATAAGAATTCCACTTTTCCTCAACTTTAAAAGGGAACTCACCCCCATTACTTATTTACACCTGTCAAGCCATTTGGATCGACCAATATTTACCCAAATCATTATCATCTCATGAACTGATGTCATTAATTTTTTCATTACGAAATTTCAATATTGGGAATAATGATTTATTTGTAGTTTATATTTTATATATATTATATTTATGACTTATTATTATTTGTTAATTATTATATCACACATAAATTTATACATTCCATTTGTTTAGGTATACAGTAACGTTGCTTGTTCTGCCTCACGAAGTGATGCGATTAGTTCTTGCTTTAAATGGAATGTATTAAGGATGGGATTAAAAAATATGTGATATTTTTTAAATGAAAATGAAACTATAATGATATATATATATCATTTAATTTTCTTCAATTCAATAAGATAAGAAAATGGAAGCAGTGTTAATGCGTATATATGACCCACCTTCTCCATGAACAATATATATCATTTCCTATCACTAAATTTTATGGATTAGTATGAATACATATATAATGAATATATATGATATTTAAATAATTTTTTAAATTATAAAAATTATGAAATACTTATATACTAAATAGGAACAAAAAATTAACCATTCAAAACATACTTGAAAAATATGGGAATTAACAACTGAAACAATGAAAATAAATATCGATTACTAAAAAATTGGTTGTAAGATGTTATAAAATGATAATATATGCTATTATGAATATTAATATGGTTCTTTTATAAGTTAATAACATACTTAAAACTATTATGTAATAGGCTAAAGATAATTCAACCAATAAGAAGCATGAAGTAAGAGATTTCTTCTCAGTTTTATTTTATTTAGGAATATTGTAATTTTATTCACCTAATTACATTTATATGGTGTAGATACTTCCCCTTGAAATTTAATATCATGCATATTTATTTATTCATGGTATTATAATTTTCAATTTTAATTATTTCTTCTAAGAGGATTTAAATTTAAATTTACCAAGTGGTATAGAATTTCATAACATAATTCCCTTTCATTAGGTTATATTACTTATTTATTATTGTTAATATTATATGATTATGTGTATAAAGAGTTTTTACCATATATTTTTGTAATTATACATTACTTATGTGGATTTAAATTTAATACATATAATCGATTCCTTTATTATTTTTAACTTCAACATTATGATCATTTTAGTAGGTTATTTCACAATCTTATTCAAATCGAGATTATTTTTTATCGAATTTCAATTGAATAAAATTGCTTGAAAATTTCCTAATTAAACATTTAATTTTCTTATCCTATAGTAATTCATGATCTTTTTCAGGTGATAGTACTATTTTCAACTCTATGGTATTTAAAATATTGAGAAAATGTTTTAATAATATCTGAATTAATTTTCTCTTAAGTCGAAAAATAATGTTCCAAAAAACCAGGTTTTCTAAAAATGTTTTCAAAACATATTTCTTTAAATATTTAAAAACTATTTTTTAAAATTCATTTTTAATAATTTTTTATTTTTAAACACTTTTTTAAAGTAATTTTCTAGTTTCAATGCGTAGAATGAAGTTTTTTAAGCTTTTTACTATGTAAAAAGAATATTCTTTTTTATATTGTACAAAATGTAAAATATTACCCACCACCATTTATTTTATGATTCATTTGAAATTTTAAGATGATATTTTTAAATAAAATATTTTTGAAATTAATTTTCAAAGAAAAATATTTTCAAATATTTTCAAAAAAAGGATATTTTCCCCAAGAATGTTTTTTAAATATCTATTTATTTCAACAATGACATTAAACCTTATTCTAACTCCAATGGGTATAAATTTTATTAATACCATAATTATTCTTCCTCTATATGGATTATAAATATTTTTACCAGGGATAATATTTGAATTTATTTCATTAAGTCATGTTTTTTTTCATTAACATCCACATTAATTATTTACTTTTCAGTGACCATTGAACATTACATTTTTCCTAAATATACACATTATTTAAAATTATTATGTGTGTTTCCTAAACTATATATCATTTTTACATATGGTGATTACTTGGAAAATTATTTTGTTAACTAAGAAAATATTGATAAATTTGTATCCATTACTCAATATAGATAATTGATAAGGCATATTTTTTATGAATTAAATTGATTATTCAATATATGATGAATTTTTTAGACCAGTAGTGAATGTTGGGGCCCAGAATTTATATATCCCCACGATGCATCAATAGGCCTCATAAAAAAAAGCAGTTGGACAAATTAAATGGGCTTATACTTGTAGTTTTAAACTATCTTGTGAAAGGTATTGATAGTTCATAATTTCATGTACCTTAGACATGATGTCCAATAATTAAGCATGGGTTTCATTCATAATTAATTTATTATTATCCATGATATTTTCACTATGAAAAAATATATATATTTATTTTCTTTATTAGATTATTTATTAAGTAAAAGGTGTTTTTATTTATTTACCTTTCTATATTGATTATGCCTTATCTATTTATTTAAACGGAATGTTTTTTCAGTTATTTTCCTGTCCATATTGATTATTTATTATTGATATCTGATAGATCCATTGTACAAAACCCTTAAAGACAATTTTATATCACCCTTATTTAGTTTCCATTCCCTAGGTTATGAATAAGAGATCATTGCATGAGATTCAAGGATTTAGTTTGTTATAATTTTTTATGTATTATGTTTTATTTTATTTTCACTATGTAATATGGGTACTACGTATGTAATATGGTTTTCCAAAATTGATATGTTGTTCAGTCCTTCTGGATTTGAATCTTATATATGTGTAAATGTAATAATTTAAGGCACCATCTCTAAGATGCTGGGGATATTGTTGTTAAATTTTATTTGAGACTTTCTCTATACATTTTCAAGGTTTCCAAAAGAAATTATTTTTATCCCCGATTTATAAAATTTCAATTTTAAGATGATTTCAAAATATCAAGGAAATTTATTATTTATAAAGTTATTTTTCTCTAACTATTGTAAATGATTTTTCATCTAAGTCATTTTCCATCAGAATATATTATGCGTGATTAAAGATGTTTTTCAACTATAACTATAAAAATAAAAAATTTTATAAATGAAATTACCTTCTTTAATTTATAAACATGTTATTATATAATGTACTTATAGAAAAAAATGCACTACTTTATTTATTCTAGGACTATTATTTCAGGTCTAATTTAAGATACCATTAAGAATATTACCCATTGATAATATATTTGTTGTATATTTACCATTAATATTATTATATAGTATAGGTTTTGATAAAATCTATTTCCACAAACAGAAGGAGAGACGACCTAAACCAATAGGATCATACCCTATGAAGCCCCTTTGTCAGAGCATTAAAGGGAGATAACATGACTGAGATTTTCCCTTGACCAAGTCCAAGATGAAATTCAAAAACTAAACCTTAAAATCCATTTATGGAAGATGTTCAATATTATTGAGATCGTAACACAAAAAATCTTCATTGAACCACCCCAGGAAATACCCACCATCGCACACCTTACCCTTTAGGAATACACTAGTGAATATGGGGTTATATATCTGGAACCCAGTAGTATGAATTTTTATATATTTATTTTTAATAAAATAATTTATATATTTATCCATTTTCATTATTATAATTATATATGAGTCGATAAAAATTAAATTTTTATAAAAAGAAACCAATTTTTTTATAAAATATATGGTTTTAATTAAAAGATTATTTTTGATAAATTAAAGAATATTAAAATTAATATTGTTTTCATATAATATTCTTCTCAAATAAAATTTATATAAAAATGGTAATATTATTTAATGGAGTCCAATATAATCCTTATAAGGGTCAGAAAAATATTATGGCCGTAAAAAAAACATTTTTTTAATAAAAGAGGATTTTGAATCAAAATTATAAATTATCATATTTAGAAAATTATTTTGAAAATATATATATTATTTTTAAATCATCACATTAAAATTATCAAATGGTTAATCTTCAACAATTTTTTGAGACATTCAATTTTTTCGGCAAATATTAAATATGGTATATATATATGGTATGCATTATAATATCATAATAGACGAAAAGTTATTTAATAAATTGTATAAAGAGATTCCACAACCAAAATTTGTCTCCCGTATAAAATAATGACTTTTAAAGTTATTTGATAATTTTTTTAAACCTTTAATGAATCCTCTAAAACCAATATTATATTTTATGGTTTTAAAATCAATTCATTATAAACCTAACTCACTTCCACATCACTATGGATATTATATTACGGATTTGGGATCATAACATTATAAAATATTGTAAACCACACCTAAATGGTTTAAACCATTGAAAAAACCTTGTTATGGTTTGTGGATTTAATTAATTTATCATGTAGCTTCCAAAACCAAAGCATAGAAATTAATTAATAATTCCCCCTCTTCTGTTATAAATACCCACCCATCCTCCAACTCCTCTTCACTAAAAAACATTTTATATGAATTTTATCTCCATATCCCTCACTAAATCCCTCCCAAGCTGTTCCTAATCTCTTAACAATCTCCTCCCAAACTCTTAGAATCACCCTATCAAGGTAAGGGATCCTCTCCTCATTTGTTTTTTAAGTGGGTTATTTGTACTAAGTAATCTTCATTTTAAATTATACATGTCATAATGTGTTTTTTAAAATTCCTTTAATATAATTATTATTCAAAAATAATTATAGATAACATTACACCCTCATTCATTATTTCTATAAACCTTTATGTATAGTTGTAATGCGGCCAAAATTATCCTGTGATTTATCGTTCCAAACATTTTTATACTAAATAAACATAATCATTTATTCTCAAGTTTATTCACCTATAAGTAATTTTCTTAAATTTATTTGGGTCTTAAAAATATATAATCCACACACCTTAATAATGGGATTAAATGTGATGAAATATTCACTTATATTGAATGATTTATGTGGCACACAAATGCATGTACATAATATGAATCTGATAGGTGAGCCTGATATTATAGCCCTCTAATGCATTGAGTAATTTTTTTTATCTCATGAGATACCTTTTGTGGTTTATGTGAGTTTATCCTAATAAAATAATGTTATTATGTCTTGGTTTCTACCCCTGACTTATGGTTATGTTGTCATTTTTGTTGTTGACACATTCCTATGTAACCTTATTGTTGTTATCTTATATCATGATTATATGATCAAGTGTATTATTCTCACTCCTTTTATGACACCTTGATATGACAATTTATTAAAATGTGTTACTTTAATCATGTTAGGTTTTGATCATTCTCTTACTAGGATTTATATCTCACCCCTTTTTTATATATGTCCCTAGGTTATCCCATGTAGAAAAAGAAGATTAATGGATTTTATGAGCATGTTAAAGAGTTTTCAATAATTTTTTTAGCATGATATAATTTATTTTTCTATGAATCTAATTACAAAAATTCAATAGGCCTAAAAATATTCTTATATTGTTTTAAATGTGTATTTATTTAATAAATCATGAATTAAGATAAATTAATGATATAGATTTTCATAGTTGGTATCAAAGAAAGGTCTAGTAATTTTTTGGGAATTGGAATAGAAAACCAGAGTGTATGCCTTAGGGATAAGAATAAACATAGCAAACTACACTAAATCTTGTTATATCAGAGTTCATGTTGTTTCAATAAAAGATACATATTGGTATACTATATGTAGATGTCGCTCTAGCATAGTTTTATCTAGGGGAAATAACCCTAAAAAGGATTTATTGGAAATTAACTCAATCGTCACTTACTGGATGACCAACAGGCCTTACTATAAACCTTGTTTGACTAACCTATGTGATATTTTTTTGGTAAATTTGAAATCTATTTTTTAATAACTAAATAGATAAAAATATCCCATAATATTTTAATTTAGGAAATAAACCATGAAAAACATTAATTAAAACCTAGAAATTCATAGGTTATGGAATTTATGTATTATCCCTTAAATGTTCATTTTTTTCCTTTTATGTGTTTAATAGTTTAATAATTTTGATCCGTAATCATCCCATTATTGTAGTAAATGGTTTAAAATATGTGTATTTGAGTCACCAACAAATGTAATGGGAAATGTGTTGACTGACCAAATTAGACGACCACCCCAATGGGAGTATGATTTAGGAATTCATTATAATTCATTCTCAATTAAATAAAGTTGTGAATAGAAAATTGAATTTTGGGAATAACCAAAACCCCTAAAAAAGAGAATTTTTTCATTTAAAAATTTATATAAAAAATTCCTTCATCTTTTAGTGGATCTTCAAATCACTTAATCATAGAATAATGGGTCAACTCCATTGAAAACATATTCTCCATCCTTTAATACTCTGAGTAAGATATGATTGTGCTAGATTCCTTCCATAAAGATGAAGAAACTAATCAATGGTGAAAATTGATAAAAATATATAAAACTTGAGGAGGATATCAAATCAATGGAGTGGAATGAATTTTGGAATTGTTTTTGGATGTATATTTTCCTCACACTCTATGATTGAAAATGTAGAGGGATTTCATTATACACAACAAAATAGATAAAAAATATGTCGGGGTGTATAATGAAAAATTCACAAGGTTTATGTGATATGCCTCCAACATTTCCATAAACCCAAAAATAAAAATTTGACAACTTATTTGGTAAAATAAAGTCGGGTTTATGGAAATATTTGCGGATTTTAGACTTTTACAGTTATGAGGAACTTGTATAATGTTCCTTAAATATTGAAATATATATTAATGAATCTCAATGGTCTCATGGATCCAATTATAGGAATAAAATAATACACATTAATTCTAGTGGAGTGAAAGAAAAATATTATAGGGGTAAGAAAGTCCAACATCCCACTTCTCAAAATTTTTAGAAGAAAAATTGTGGATATTTCATAAAGGGGAACGTGAAACGTATTAGGTGTTGTAAAAAAAGAAACCAATTTATGGAATATTTTTGGAAAAAAACCCACTAATTTTATGGAAGAAATGAATTCTTTTATCAACTATCATACTATTTTGTAATATTTCAAATGAAAAGAACAAGGACATTATGTGAATGAATGCACTAAGCTAAGGTTTTTCAATGAAAACCCATGAAAACAAACTCTAAGGACTAGTGAGAAAGGGTGAAATTATTCCATCACAACTGCTGAGGAGGATCCCAAAAATAAAGTGTTGATAAGTAAGCTAGTTATTCATTCTAGGATAGAGAACATACTATTTGATTATGGTTCTCTGCATTATTCCCTAATATACAAGTTTAGTATGACTATTCAAAAACCACCTCAAAGCATGGAAGTGGAGCTATCTTTAAAACTATAAAATGCGGAAAGTATTATATACCAAGTATATGAAATCTCTGACATCCATATTTTTGGGATAAATTTTCCATTAAACCATGTGATACTCCCTTTACTGGAATTTAATGCTATTATGGGCATGTATTAACTTCCCTTATATATAAGAAATATAAATTGTCGGGAGATGGAACTCACCCTCTGTATCGCGAAACACTTATTGATTCTATACATGTGAAATTAGGAGGATGAATCTTTTTGGGTATCATCATCATCATAATAGATATTATTTACTTTTGATCAAGAGTGTCTAAAATAAATGGTTGAGAATAGGGAAAAGATTATCCCTGATGAAATAACTATTGTGAAGGTATACACTGATGTGTTTACTAAATATTTTACAAGTCTTAAAACTAGTTGATAGGTTGAGTTCTCTATTCAACTTATACTGAAACATTTTTCAATATGCAATATTCTATATAGAATGTCCACCGCTAAACTTGAACAGTTAAGGAAGAGAATATAGGAGAATCTGAGTAAAGTCTTTATACACCCAAGTGTTTCACTATGGGGTGCACTAATCCCTTTCTTCCTAAATAATTATTGGTTAATGAAAATATTTATTTATTATTTTGAGATCAAAAAATCACAATAATGATAAATTATCATATTCCACATATTGTTAACTTATTCGATCTGATACATGGATCCCAATAATTTACTAATTCATATTTTCTATTAGGGTATTATCAAGTAACAATGAAGTAGGATATCCCCAATACTTATTTGTGTACAAGGTACATGCACTAGGAGTTCATAGTGATTCTATTTGGACACACTAATGATCAAAAAATTCTTATGAACTTAATGAATAGTGTCTTTAGGGGTTAACTTGATAAATTTGTGGTAGAATTTCCAGATGATATTCGTATCACTCCATAAGTAAAGAGGAATATGATGATCATTTGAATGATATAGAGAAATCTATAAAAAAGGAAAATTTATATGTAAAGAATAGTAAATGAGAGTTATGGATGAAGAAATTATCTCTCCTAGTGAACATTATAAAAAAAATGGGATATCTATGGATCCTATAAAAATAGATGTAATTAAAGGATGGAATAAACCAATATATATGATATAGATCTACAGTTTCTTTGATCTAGATGTGTTATATCATTTATTTGAGAGAATATTAATATGGTTTTCAAGTTCACTAGGAAAAAATACAAGAAAGGGAGGGAATTTTTATGGACTGCTGAATGTAAATTTTTCTTTAAAGAGTTAAAGAAAAGGATAATCACTATAAGTGTTCTCACATTACCCAACAATGGAGAATTATTTATGATCTAAAACAATTTATCAAAAAATAGTTTGGTTTGTGTGCTCATGAAATATGAAATAGTGATAGACAATTCCTCCCACGAATTAAATATCCATGAGTAGAACTATATAACTCATGATATGTAATTGTTTGGACTGATGTTCACATTAAATATTTGGAAAAAATTTCTTTATGGGGAGAAGTGTGATATATAAACATATCATAAAAGTCTAAATTATATATTCACACAAAAGGAGTTCAATATGTGCTAATAGAGGTGGTTATATATGACCATGGATTATTATTGTTCAATCCATTTCCATCATGGGAAGGAAAACAAAGTGGTAGATTCTCTTATTAGAAAAGATCATACAACCCAATACATGATGAGGATTGAAAGGGATATAACATTACTAGACATAAAAATTATGTAAATAGGGAAAATACATGAATCATCATCCTACCTTGCTAAAATAATTTCTCAAACATCCATTCATGATAGGATTAAGGAGTCCTAAAAATATGATGTGGATCTATAGAAAAATGGTAGAAAATATTACATATTTAAAATTTTCTAAAGATTGAGTTATAAGGTATATAACCTAAATATAGTTCCCAAAAAATTATATAGTTAAATAGAGAACATATAATTGAGGGGAATGGCTCATCCTTCTCTATTCATTGAGGAAGTGCTAATATGTATAAATATTTGAAGGAAACTTCTGGTGGGATAACAAGAAGAGGAATATTATAGAATTTTTATCCCAATCCTTGGTATTATAGAAATTTAAGGATAGATTATAGAAGTATAAGGGAATAATGAAACAATTTACAATACCTATATGAAAATGGGAAAAGATATCCATGGATTTTATCATAGGAATCCCTAGGACATCTGATGGACACAACACCATTCTGGTGGTAGTTGATTTCCTTACAAAGTTAGTGAATTTCATTACTATAAAAGAAGACTTATATCTTAACCAAATCGCCTATATATCCATGAAGGATGTGGTTAAACTACATAGACTAACACTCCCCATTGTATCCATTCAAGGTATGAGGTTTTCCACATGATTTTAGAGAATCCTACAAAAAGCACTGAATACTGAGATGATTTTCAGTATTACTTATCACCCTTAGATGGATGGTTAGTCCAATAGAACCATTAAAACTCTTGAGGGTATTATAATATCTAGTTTAATGTATTTCCAAGGGTGTTGGGATAAACACCTTCTTATATTATAATTTTCTTATAAAATCACTTTTTTATTCTAGTATTCAAATGACACCTTATGCGGATTTTTATGGGAAAAGGTTTTATACTTCAAAATGGTAGGATAAAATTAGAGAAAAGATTATAAAAATATCTTATATTATTGAAGACATTATAGAACCAGTTTAAACCATTCAACATTATATTAAATCTAAACAAACATGACGCAAAATCATTTTATACAGTCATTGAGGAGACATGGATTTTGTGGTCAGAGATAAGATGTTCCTTTGTATATTTCTATGGAAGAAAATCGTGAGGGTTTGGGAGAATGAAAATAATAGTCCAAGATACATTGGACCCTTTGAGATCTATGATACTGTCAATGTTTTGGCCTATTTAATATCACTTTCAATTAACTTTTCTTAAGTACAAGATGTGTTCCATGTATCCCTCTTTAGAAAGTACATACTAGACCCCTCAAATACACTGAATCTAGAGGTGGTACCCTTAGAGAATAATGTTTTGTGTGATAAGTATCTAGGAAAAATATAATATATTAGAGACAAATTTCAATGAAATATATATAACTAAACTAGTTAAAGTAATATGGAAGCACCATAAGATTTAAGAAGAAACTTGGAAATCTGAAGAGGTGATGAAACAGAAGTACCCGAATCTATTTTATTGTATGAAATAGAATCTTGAGGGAGGCATTTTGGGGGGGGGGAGAATGTAATGACCCAAAATTTCATAAATAAAATTCTATTTTTGAGTGAATAAATGTTTTATTATATAACGTAGTTATGGAAAACATATGCACTAATTTGGCTATTTTGGGACCGTTATAGAATTTTGCATTAAAAATACTATTAAGAATATTAACCATTGATAACATTTCCCTTTTACTAAGACCATTAATATTAGTATATAATAAATTCTATGATAATGTACATTTTCATATATGGAAGGAACGATGGCCTCAACCTGTAGGATTGTACCCTATGAATCTCATTTATCAAATATTTTAAGAGATATGGAATCACTTATATTTTACCTTAAACAATACCAGTATGAAACTAAATAATTGAAGCATGATGGAAACATTTTACATGATAATTTCAAGCTTATCCAAGTCATGACCCAAACTATGTTTTCCAAATAATTCTATGAAAACCACGCCATAACACACCTTACCCTTAGGGCGTACACTGATGTAATAAGCGGTTATGTATCTAGACCCCGGTAATATAAAATTTTCTATTTTCCTTTTTAATAAAATAATAACACTATTTTTCATGTTTCACTCATATAATTACATGAGTTGATGAAAAATAGACCATGATATGAAGAGACCAAAATTCTATTTTTGGAAAATATATAGTTTTAAATAAAATAATCTTTTTAATAAATTCAATAATTCTGAAAAAAATTTTATTTTCAAATAATAATATTATTAAATAATATTTTAATACAACTGATAATATATTTTAATTAAGCAGAATATAATCCTTATAAGGGCCATAAAACTGTTATTATCGTTAAAACCAGTATTTTTTAATATATATGATTTTTTATTTAGAACTATAAATTATAATATGTATATAATAATTATGACAAAAAAATTTATTTTTAAAATTATTATTTCAAAACTATCCAATTTCGAGTTTTTCATAATTTTCTAAGATAGTCATTTTTTTGAAAATATTAAATACAAAATAAATATATGGAATGTATTATAACATAATAATAGAAAAAAAGTAATGAAATAAATAGTAAAAAGGGAATACATGATCAAAAATATATTTCAAATTTTTAAATAATGTGTTGTTAAGTTATTTTATTAATTTTATAAACCAATAATGAACCCTCCAAAAAATATATTATATTTTAAGGTTTTAAAAAAATTATTTAAAAACATGAATCACTTACACATCATCAAGAGTATTCTATAAGGTTTTCAGTTTTTTATCCTTATAAAATATTGAAAACCAATCATTATTGGTTAAAACCAATGTAAAAAACATGAGATGGTTTGTGGTTTTAATTATTTTATCATATAGAGCCCAAGTTACAAGCATTAAAATTTATAAGGGATCCCCCTGCTTTTTCTATAAATAACCACCCATACCCCCACTCCACTTTAGTAAAAAACAATTAATTTTGAATTTAATCTCCCAATTACCCAATAAAACCCTCTCAAGGTGTTATGAATCTCTTTATATGCTCCTCCATACCTCTTAGAAGCACCCTCTCAATGTAATGTATCCTCTCTTAATCCTTTTTATTTCCAATTTCCCATTTTTAAATTTTTTTACTCATCCATTTATATTTCTTATGATTCTCATGTAAAGAGAAACCACCTTTCACTCACATTCACCCCTTCCACAATCCTTTATGTACATCGATTATGCTGCTGCAATTATCATCTGATTTTCCAGGCCAAAAATTTAATTAATGAATACCCATCATCTTTTCCACTCAAGGGTTTCCACCTAGATTTACTTATCAAAAATTTATTTCTCAATTCTATTTATTTAACCCACACTCATTAATCATGGTATTAAATATTAAAAAATATATTCTTATGTTGAATGACATATGTGGTACACAAATGCATGTACATAATATGAATCTCATGGGTGGGCTTGAAATTAAATAGCCCTCCAATGCATTGGGTAATTTTTCTATATTAAGAGATACCTTCTATGGTTTAAAAAAGGTTATACTAAGAACACTATGTTATGTTTTATTAGTTTCTAGCATTTAATTATTCTTATATTGTCACGTTTTATATTGTTTTGACAATCCAATGTTTCCTTGATGTTATCATATAATATCATTCTTCTATGTTCATGTTTTTGATTATCACCCCTTTTATGTTATTTGGATATACCTATTTAATATCATGTATTAGTTTAATCATGTTATTATTTGATCATTCCATTATAGGTCTTTATAGCACACCCCTTTATTTTGTATGTTCATATGTGAGCTTGTGCATTATTATAAGATCACTGGATTTTAAGAGCATGTTAAGGAGTATTAAATAATATTGTTTTATATATATTATAAATTATCAAAATATGTGTCTAATTCCCTAGAGACATTAGGAATCACAATATTTTTGGATTTTATTAAATGTTTCTTTATGTAATAAATCATAAATTAAGGGTTATTAAAGATATGGTTAATGATAGTAAATACCCATATTTTTTCTCTGGTTGGATTATGTAATTTCATTCTCTTTTAGAGAAAAGATCCATTACTTACATTTTATTTCATAATCATTTTATATATATAACCATAATTTTTATTCCAACTCCATTCCTCTATGAATACCTTATCTTTGTTTCCTTTGAATGAAGGGTGTTCAATTAGATTCCATAAATTGATTAATTGGGGTAAATAACTACCTTAACTATATACAATTCATCTATATAGTGTAAATATCATATTCTATATTACCTCGATATAATTAAATTTACCTATATTTTTTTGGATATCTTTGGATTATCTTTTCATGAGTATATCATGTTATGATAATTTATAGAATTATGAAGATTTTCCTTTTGTGATTTAATTTTAAAAGTATATGAAAATCATTTTATATCTAGGGGTCTTTATGATATGAGTATGATATGTTTTATGCTGAATACAAGTGTAAATTTAATATTTAAGTGATAATTGGGACTTATACAGTCTTCTAGTGCTTTGGGAAATATTTACATCTCATAAGATAATAGTGAAATGAATAACAATGCTTAATCCAAATGGGAAAAAGTTATGATGCGTGATCCACCAAGTTAAACAAGTGAGTAATGTCTGATCTACAAAAGAAAATATGCAAGTGAAGATGGATACACTAAGAGAAATATGTTGAGATACCTTATTTAATATGTTATGATTTCTATTATTATGAATGTGACAAAATTCTCAAGTATGACTTGATTATCTATTATAAAACATTTTCATTAGGTATTTTTATATTATTCCATGATTTATGATATATAATTTTTTTTATAATTTAATATGTATCTAAATTATACTAATATGGATATATTATACTCACTTATTATCTTTTATTATTATCACTTATGTTTACCATTATTTAGATTTTGAGATCAGCTATTTCTTATATTTCCATATCCTAAGGTTATGAAGATAATAAAAGTATAGGTTTTAAAAGATTATATTATATAGATAATTACTAAGAAATTTTTAACAATTTTTATGGATTAAATAATTTATTATATAGTGCAAAAAATATCCATTAGTGGAAAAATAACATGATATTTGTTAGTTAAGTTTTTTCCAAATTCTGTAAAGCTATAAAAAAGGTCTTGAGAATTAATTATATTGAATTATTTTCATTAATTCATGTAATTAGATGTTCATATATTTTGGGAATCTATATTTTGTATTATATAAGGGTTTAAATAACTTTTTAGATTAGTATTACAGAAATTGAGGATAAATTAGAGTTATAAATATCATCAATGTTTGATAAGTTAAGGTTTATTATAATTTAAGAGGTATAAAAGACCATATATGCTGGTTGAGGTAATATTTTTGAGATTATTGATGCACCCACACGCTTCATTGAAATAAAATTGGTGGAATTCAGATTAAAAATTTATTATACAAAACTATACATACTACTAGGAAATTTTAAAGCGGTAGTTCAGGGTTGAACCCAAGAGGACTACTAGTAGGTCAACAACCAATCGAACAAAATTCTAAAAAATTATTACTCACATTCACTCATTAGGTTTTTTTACTAAATGTAGTTATTTTGGATTTAACACAGATAATAAAGGAAGGGTTTGGGGTAATTTTTAGGGCTATTGAAGGAGGATAATCCTATATTTAGATTGGGATAGTCCTATGTTTTATGATGAGAAACGATGCAAAGGTCAGAAATTGGTTTCGTTCAAACCAATTGGATCTACCTATGCTGAAACTATCCCATTATCAGGGTATAAATTACAACCTAGGTTCATTAATCCTAGCTTTAATTTATAAATCATTACATGTTTTTGGTCATATTTCTAATGAACACCAATTAGGTTAGGTTAGTTCAATGACACTTCCCATGGTCATGTTTGTTAAAAAGAATGTGATAAAAATTATTAATAACCTAATTACAATCCATATGGTTACCAAGGTTTTATATATAGATTCATTAGGCTTAAAAACACCCCTATTGTCAACCCCTAACCCTATGAGTATTAGCTTCTCATGGTGGTGTTGATCAAAAGCAAGGAAATACAAAAAATGCTATGCATAATCATGGAACAAATGAGAAAGAATCAATCGAGGATTAAAAAAACTAATAATTAAGATAAAAAATTGAATTAAATGTAAATCTTATCAAAACCCACTACACATGGAGAAACAATGAATAAAATTGAAATAGTTGATGAAGAATGATGAGTGGCAATGAAAATATGGTTGAAAATGAAGTCTGAATTGTAATAGAAATAATTCAAAAGTTGAATGATTAACAACTCAAAATTATTTTATAAAAAGTTAAAAGAATAAAATGAAATAGGTTTGAAATAAAAAAAATTAAAAGTGGGAGAAACCATCATAATAAAATGATAGGAAAAAAGAAATATGAATAGTGTTTTGTGAGGAGTAGCACCCAAATATTAATAGGTCTATGAAGTACACAACATATAAGTCTTGAACGTCATGTAATTTCATAAATGATTTATAACCTGAAATCTTGACATCATGTAAGTTGGATTCACATCATGTACTTGAGATCCACATTTCCCACCATAAAATCTATTTGTATCTTTGACTGGGTGAGACTTTGGCCTTTTCATGTCATGTAACCTTTTCACACCGTGTATGTGATTAAATTTTAACAGGATTCAGATATTCAAAATATACACATTATGTAATCAGTGTACACATCATGTACTATATTCATAGGTAAATTATTCACAGTTTAGTTTATGGCCTTATAGGAATGTTTTGAATGATTTCTACACATCATGTATGTAATACATGATGTATAGAGCCTTTTTTTTCATTTCCATCATTTCTTCCTTTGATTATGAAATTCCTAATTATAGTGAAGGAAAATAAGAACCTGGTCTATTTTTTAATAAATTAGGAATAATCTATAATTAAATGTATCCAATATATATATATATATATATTCATCTTATCAAAATCCCCCAGACTTAAACAATTTATTGTCCGTAATGAAAAAAATCATCTCAATAAGTACTCCAAAAACCCAATTTTATAAACAATAAAGACACATTGAAAATAGGAAAGTAAAACTAAGTGTAAGAAAAAAAAATTCCAATAGAATCAATCCTACAAAGAAAATTATTCATGCCTTATAGTTGAGTTCTTTTTCCAGATAATTTATTCTTCAAATTATAATTTCATAAATGTTTCTTAAATTCTATACCCATTTTTCAATTTATCTTATAATGACTTTTGTCTCATCACTCAAGGTTAAATTATTCCAGAGTAATACCCATACCCTAAATACATTTTTCTAATCATAATCTTGAATTGGTTCTAATATCTCTATAAAATAAAGAAAAATTGAAAATCAATCATAAGGGATTCAGAAAAACGGGTTCAAATGACTCTAAGGTTTAGGTAAGGTGGGTAGAAAGTAAAAAATCAATCTAAAAAGGAGGTAAATCTCTAAATTATGATGAATGATTCACACTTTTAGTTTAATTAATTAACTCCTCTCATATAAAATGGTTCCCATTATTCAATAGCTCAAGGTGGGTCCATGAGTATATCAAGTAATTATGAAAAATGTACCATGTACCATTATTTTTATTTTATTTATATTTAAAAAGTAATTTCTATTCTAGGTCTCACATCCATCCCCTAACCACATATGATCCATTTTAAGACTGATCTATCTGGTAATAGTGATTTCTGAACTTCCTAATACATAAATCAATGTCCATTTGTTTTTTTATATATATTTTTCAAAGGAACAAATTTTTCATAGAAATTTTCCTAGATTTATCATGCACAACACCATATCAGTCTGCTGAAAATTCCATAATACATGTCATTAATAATAATATCTCCTTTCCATCAATAGTAAAAATTCCATAACACTTGTTCAAAGTATAATCATTCAAAATAACAAGAGTAGGGTAGGAAGGGATAAAAGGATTTAAAGAACTCCATCCTAAAATGGTTTCTCATAGAAAATATGGGATAAAGAAGAAAATATGTACATGTGGGTCTAAGGAGAAACTATCTCAACAAATATTTCCTCAATCATAGTAAAAATGTATGTATTCAGTCATAATTTCAATAATATATCATTACATTTTCTAATTGGTTTACATGGACCAAGTGTCTTTCAAGAATTATTATTAGAAAAGAATATGAAATATTGGGTCTAGAATCCTGTTTGGAATTGGAGTATACAAAATTAACTAGAAATCACTCACGGTATAAAATCCAGTAATAATAATACTCAAAAATTAAAAGAATCTAGAAATATAATTAAAGAACTAAACTCCTAAATCATTATATAAATTCTAAATATGAGTAAAATAATGATTTCAAAAATTGATAACCTAAATTTGTGTTTTATTTAAATGGGTTTAATGATTTTTCTTGTTTAAAGCATGCTTTCAATGAAAAATATCTCATAGATAAGTTAAAATAGTTAATAATACAATTTTCTCAACAATAAATATCAAGAAAGACTCCCCCACACTTAAAATGATACAATGTCCACACATTCCTAGAAATCATCATAGCAGCGATATCAATAACAACATAAAAAATGGAATGGAAATTTGAAATTTAATTTTGGTAATCAATAGATCCCTATGATGAGTGTCATTCCACGGGGAAACGTGATGGATGGGGAATTCAAATTTGGATAACTACATTTTTTATTATAAATTTTCCCATATGTCTTTTTCCTCCTATAGGAATAGCTAGTTATGTCATCGATATTGTCTGGACACTTTTGTAGATTTACCACCTTAGGGGAGTACTGAGAATGAATATAATAGGGTATTAATAGCATCTATGATCATTTTAGTGGGGTTATATGTAGAGCATGGATATCTAATGAGAGGTCCTCAAGAAGATTGTCGATGTTTTCTAGATGATAAGTCATCTGGAGTAGGTGGGTGGATGGTTGTGGGGCATGCTCTTCAATAACCATTGGGGAGGAAAAAGAGATATAAATGGATAATTTAATATGGAAATGAAATGAAAATATGCCAACCATCCATGACGAAAAAATCTGTATCCCATGTGTATAAAGTGAAATGATACATTAGTGAGAAATGGAATAAAAGAATTACAAAAAATGTCACCCAAATAGAATAAAAAAGTGGGGGAGGGGACCAATATATAAGTAAGTAGTAAAATAAAATTAAATGAGGTCTTCGTCTATATTCCTCTCTAGAACCGTGGGTAACTGTAGCTCACCCACCCTATCAATGTCATCTAGAGCTGAAGGGGCTATGAGATCGATCACCATGGAGGGTTCAGTGGGTCTTGCAGTTGGCTCTGTAAATTATGGTAGTAGAAAAGAGTCGATTCATATAGAGGTCATGTGTCTAGAATTAGGATCAATGAATGTAACCTCTGAGGAAGGTGGAAGGGAGGGACCCTTTCCCCTCCAAGCCTACTATAGTATAAAACCCTACTGGTGTATAGTTTTGGTGTGCTTAGCGGCTATAACAGTCTGACTGGGTGCAGGTGAGGGAATAAATGAGGATGAAGGGATGAAATTGGTTGGTGGGTGGGAGTCGGTTCTTGCTGGTGGTAAGTGTGGGTGGTGGAAATAGAAATATTAGCAAAGGGAATAAAAAATAAGAGGTAGACTTGGTGAATGTTTTCCATCATACACTGTATATATATCTATAAGTTAGATAAAAATGTGGTGGGTGAAAATATGGTAGGTATAATGATGGTGGTGGAAAAAATAGGGATAGGGGGATTGGTGGTTGATGGATTGGTAGTGGTGGAAACTGTAAAGGCTTTGGTGGAGGTAAAAGTAGTGGTGGTAGTAAGGGTATGAGCAGGGGGGGCTAGTGTGGTTGGGTTAGCTGCATGATGAGAAGGGGCCTTGTCATCATCCTCTAATTATGCTTGCGCCTATCAATAAATTATTCCATCCTTCACAAGAATCCACATCTTATAGATTAGTAGTAGGGTGATTCCCTCCATAGGGGCGAGGGAGGTGTGGAGATGAGAAGTCTCTAAATAACCAATATGCTTGGCCAAATAGGAGATGAAAGAGCCACCCATAAACTTAACATGAGTCTTATTCACCAGGGTCTATTGGAACTCACCCAGTTTACAATATATGTTGATAGCTAGACCTCCAATGGCTAATGTGAGAATGATGACCTCGATTGGGCTCACCCACCTATGCGAATAACCATTGGCTAACCAGTCATGGGATAAGTCTCTATGTTGGATCTGAAGTCAAGAATCTATAAGCATGATTCCCTTCCTAGTGTCAGGATCATATATAATGTGCAATAATCTTATGATACTAGCCCAAATCCATGAATCCTTGGCCATAATAGGCTGGATATATAGTGTTAGGAAGATAGGTTTGGTAAAAAAACTCCATAGACTAAATGCTGAGGCTAAAATAAATATCACCTTGGATGAGTTCCCAATTTCCCCCTTGGAGTATAAAATAGAAAAAGTGGATTCCTAGATCAAAGGTGGCTAGGAACTCAAGGAAGAGGTCTCGTAAAGTCTCCTCTCATACCTATGTAATTGGTCTTATGTACAATCATCTGATGAGGTCAAGGACCTCATGATAGATGTGGAAGATCTCCAGTGCAAGGAGTTACTACTTCTTGTTGGTTCACATTGAATTTTCTTTCATGTGGACCAACTGAATCTATTATGTAGTTTCAAAAAAATAAAGGCAGGGACAATGGTGAGGACGGGCAGGGCTCTATTACATGGTTGATGATGGCTGTGAGTTGTTAGATGGGGAATTATAAGAATAAGAATAGGAAGTAGAAGATGGGTTGGAGGGTTCATAGGGTCTTTAAATAGTAGTAGTCTTTTTTTGTTTGGGGGTAGATGTGTTTCCTCATGTTCGGGTGTGAGGTCAGCGGGTGGGGTGAAAAAAATTTTTATTTTAGTTCTTATAAACAGAGGGGAAGGTGTACGAGCTGGAGAAGGTGTATATAAGGATAAGATGAGTTGTGATGTGGGTGATGAAAGGGATATAGGAAAATAAGTGGGTGTAACTTTGGGTGGGGGGGATCGTGGGAGGGGAGGCACCGTGAGAGGAGGGGAAACGACAGTTGGGGGGGGGGGTTGGTGCGAACCCTAGATTCATGAGATATTAATACACTATTGAATATTACATGCCATGTATTTGGTTCGTGATATGTATGTATCAAATTATTTATTTTTTTAGAACTCCACATCTAAATTTCGTGAATTCCTTACACATTGTGTAATTTTTATTTCATGCTCATTTTTTGTACAAATTCTCTAAACAATCCTCTATTAGTGCTAAACCTTCACAAAGAATAGAATAACATATTCTAGACTATTCAACCTACTATGGTTTTCCTCTCCGTAATTTTTTTATTTTCTAAATCTATACATTTTCTGAAGAAGAGATTACCTTTGAGTTGGTACCCCTTGTAGAATGATTTTTTAAGACATATCAGATAAAATGTGGAAACAATTCCCCTGTAAAAGGTGTAGTTTATTTTTAATTCCTCTGATCACCAAATCCCTTACCAACATGACATAGTTGCTTATTTTCATCTTCACTATTCAAAGGATCATATTTCTTACTAGAAAGTGAGATGTTTTAAAAATTCAATAACTTGTTGTTTTTTAGTGACCTTGTATAAATCGAACAAGAAAGGTTCTTTACAAACTATTAATATTAATATTATTTGGTTAACATCAATTAGCTCCTTTCTAGTGGTGAGAAATGGTCTTCCTAGAATTAAGGGAAGATCACCTTCCTCTTTAATATCCAGAATAAAAAAATTAGCAGGGAAAATGAAATTTCCAACATTTACTAAGGAATCCTTGAGAAGTCCCTAAGGGTTCTAGACTTAGTGGTAAGAAAGTTGAAGTTTAACCCCTTTTTGTTTCAGTTTTCAATGTCCCAAATTTTTGTAAACACCCATGCAGAAGATATTGATACTTGAACCTAGATCACACAATTATTTTACAAAATTATATGTCCCAATAGTGTAATGGATTGAGAAGCTCTTGTGGTATCTCATTTTTGGAGGTATATTTCATTAAAAATTTATATATCAATATTCATTTATAGAGATTAAATGGAAATATTCTATTTTATTTTTACTCTAAAGTCCTTAAATAATCTTACATAAGCAGGTACTTGAAAAAAAACTTATTGAAAATTGAATAATAATGTGAATTTTTTTAAACTTCTCAAGGATTAACTTGTACTATCCCAGTTTTGTAGCTTGTTTCATATAATTAGGAAAGGTTATAGGGGGATTATATGGTGGTGGGGAAATGTATACATTTCCCTATTTATGTTGTTCTAAAACTAGTGCTTTATGAGATGATTCTATCTCTCTGATTTTCCCTTGAACAACTTTATCAGATTCTTTTAACTAACTTTTATGAATTATTCATGTTTACTAAAATTATAGAACATTTTGACATTTAAAAACTATATCTTTAGCCAATTATATTGGATGAGCTTTGGTATTACCAGGAAAAGTACCCAATGGCCAATCAGATGAGGTCTTAGAGATTTCCCCATTTGATGATCCATGTTGTGTAGTGAAGCTGTGTGGTTATTCGTCTCTTTCTCTTAGGTTTTCATCAATTAATATACTTTTGGAATAGTGGAAGTGAGCTTGATTTCAAAATTTGTTTTTAGTTTTTGGGATTACAGTTTTGGTCTTTGTGGATATTGTTAGAATTTCTACTACTAAGCTGGTGGAAACTACAGATTTCTTGGAAAATTTTGTTGGAATTTATATTGAGGTTTATAAGATGGACCTTGTGGTGGGTACCCATGTGGTACTTGATTACATGGTGGTATATAGCCACTACTATAACAAAAATAACATTATTTTGGTTGTGGATAATACTGATATAGCCTCTGCTGATAGTTTTTATATTGATACTATTGGGGTTGTTGGTATGGTTGAGCTTATTGAATATAATTGATGTAATTAAAATATTGAGCATTAGGTTTTTCAATGACTTCCTTTATGTCTTGGTAAGGGTGAAAACTTTTTTACATCTCATAAGATTGAATTTCTATCAATCGAGTAGGAGGTGGTGGTGGATGAACAGGTAACTGAAATGACTCTAGCTTCATTGATAGAGCCTATACTTGTGCTTCTAGGTGGGTGGTATCTTCCACCTTATGTATTCCCTATCAAGGTATAGCTTTATCACATTTTCATAGAATGGTATTGATGTGATTTTCTTCAAGAATCTATTGGTCGAGCTCCGACATTTTAAACATTAGTCTACCATCAGCAGCGACATGTATTATAGTTCATGTAGTTTGTTGAATTCCTTTGAAGAATGTCTATAATTGATACCACATGTAGTGACCCCAACCCAATAATACCATAACTTTTACTTTCATTAATTTAATTATCATAGATAAAATATTTATATCCCAATGAACCAAACATATTAGTTGTCTTGCTAAACTAGATATATACATGAGTCTTTATTAAAATAATAAATTAATTACATCTAGAATATCCTTTCACATATTTCTTAGCACACTTCATGGAATCATGGGTAAAATAAAAAAAATAATAAGGTGCTCAAATTCTCAATAAGGGTTAAGTAAATAAGAAAAAATAATGAATCAATAGGCATAATCAATATGGAATTGTATATAAATGAACACACATTCCATGTAAATAACTTGATAAGGAATAATCAATATGGTAAGTTAAATAACTGGAAACACATGCCATGTAAATAAATGGGGAGGTAATAATCAATATTTTTAAGCTAAATATATGAAAATACAACCATTTAATCAACAAACTAAAAATGAAATGTATCCTTCGATTTTTTCATACTAAAAATATCATGTATAAAAATTTATGAAATATTAATTAAGTAATTCTTAATTATTTGAAATCATGTTTCTCAGGAACATGATAACTTAACCACCAATAACTATTCTAAAGGTACTTTAAAATATAATATGGGAAAACCTATTAGCTGAGGCTAGACAACTAATTCATCCAAGGATACCAGAAATTCCTTAAGGGGCTTAAATTGACTAGTCCCCAACCCATGTATTTCATTTTCAAAACACTCCACATATATTGAATAATCTATTTAACTCATGAACAATATTCTGTATCAAGTATATTTATTTAGTAATGGTCACATATTTATCAATATTTACCAAGTTAATCAAAAAAATTTAAATTAAACACCATATGTAAAAATGGTATATGGTTTAAGTAATAATAATATACATGATAAATGATATAGATATTTATGGGAAATTTAATGTTCAATGATCTTATAAAATTAAATAACTTAAGGTAATGTTAAATAATTTAAAAATGATTCAAAATTTTGATCATTAATACCTCATTGGTTAAAATAATCACAATACATCCACATGATGAATAATTATGGTATCAATACAACGTATACCCACTAGGTTAAGAATAAGGGTTGTTGTTGATGAAAATATGAAATATCCTTAACAATATTCTTAGGGAAAATATCATTTTTATTATGAAAAAATATTTTTCAAATCTACATATTTGAAAATTAATTCTAAAAACATTTTCTTTAAAAACAAATTTTTTAAATTGAAAATAAATCTTCATGGTCATGATATTAGGTAATTCCGTACAAGGTAAAATGAACATTTCTTTTTCACAATAAGAAATTTTAGAAGGGTTAATTTTTTGGAAAGGGACAATATGATTCCCTGAAAACATTTTGCGAAAAATAGATAAAAATTTATTTTAATATATCATTTTAAAAATATTAAATAAAATTTTTCTAGAAAACATGGTATTATAAGAAAACATATTTCAAATCGAAGATTGAAATTATTTCATGTTTTATTAAAACATTATCCTAATTATTTTTGGTAGAAAATATTGGAAGAGTAGTACTATAACATGAAAAAATAATGAATAACTAGAGGAAAATAAAATTGAAGGTTTTATTAAGAAATGGTCATGTAATTTCCTTAAAATTATATATAAGAATAATAATTATATATTATAATGATATTATGAAATAAACCCTTAAAATTATCATAACTCTGAAGTGAGAATTAAGCAATGAATCGATTATGTGTATCAACTGTAAATTCACATAACACAAGTGCACATACATCAAAAGATATTCAAATCAAGAGAAATAAAATAATTAAAATTAATACCTAAAATACCATGAAAATTGAATTATTCATATTATATATGTATGGGTATTATATATACCATATAAAATTGATTAGGTGCATACCCTTACAATATGCCTCAATGAAATGAAATAGATATGGAATCCATTACCTTATGACTAGTTTTGGTTGAACAACATTTAACATCATGTATAATGGTATTATGAATATTATTAACTTATAAAAGAACCAAATAAATTTTTATAATATCATATATGATCCTTTTATGACATATTTTCAGATTTTTGTTAATAATATATTATTGTTTTCATATTTTAGGTGTTTGTTGCCTCATTTTTCGAGTATGTTTTAACTTGTTATTCTTGTTCCTCTAACTTAGATCATGATTTAATAATATCAAGAATTAAAATATTGTTTAAATATAATATATATTCATTATATATGTATTTATATTTATACATAAAATTTTGTGATAGGAAATTAAATACATTTTTCATGGAGATGGTAGGTCATACGTACACATGAACGTTGTTTCTATTTTCTTATCGTATTGAATGATAGAAAATTAAATGATATATATATATATATTATCACTAATTTATCATTCTTATATTATATATATCACTTATTTTTATTAAATACATCCTTAATACATCCAATAAAAGGTGTGCACAAATCACATCACTTCGTGAGGCAGTAGTCCACCATACTCACGAACGATGTTGTTATATTCCCAAAAAATAGAAAGATTAAAGGTAGGTGTTATAAAAAAAATTATATAAGAATTAATACATCATAAATATCATAAATATAATATATAAACAATATTTAAATCATTATTCCCATCTTTATTGGTGATTATTGAAAAATAAAGGACATTGGTTCATGAGGCGGTAGTCTGCCGTACACACAAATGATGATTTCATACCCCATTTGATGGAGATGTGTCAATTTTTAGGTCATAACCTTGAAATAAAAATAATATCATTATATTTATTATTCTTAGGATAATATATAATCAATATATAAGAATAATTGAAAGATATGGAGAAGTAAATAAAATAAAATCGATTATAGAAGATCATTACCACTTCATCGGGTATCCTCCTTAGGTTTTCCGTAATTCCTTTATAAGATGGATTTATTCCCAAGATAAGGACTATTGAATGAGGAAAAGGAATTTGGGGAGTTATTTTGGTTGATATTGGCCGACAAAATGAGATTTTAGAGGTGTGAAGAAGGGAGAGAGAGGGTGTCCTTTTATAAATGGTGGGGATGACACACATGGCATTCTTGAAAAGTAGTTGGGTGTATATATGTTCTTACCTAACAATAGGCTTCCATAATACAACAAATATATATTAGAGCTATAATTATCGAAATATGTCCACCAAATAGGAATTTTACAAATGTAGGGTAATTTTAACACCTTATAATCTAAGTCTAACCACTAAGTAAATTTGTTTTTCCTTAATCACTGGAATTAATTTTAACTCCATTCTCTAATAATTATGGTATAAATTATGTTTAACTTATTTGATGTTATAAATTAATATTATTCAAAATATGGAATAAATTTTACAAATTCAATTCATATAATTGGAAAAAAATATATTTAAAATTCATCCTGCGGATGTGTTAAGAAAGCGTGTTTTTAGTGAAAATGATGAAAAGATTACAATTTATTTTTATCTAAATTTAATATGAAATTTATTCCAATGAAATAAATTATATTAATGGATTTATAATTGAAATAAATAAACATTAAAATAAATTTATAATTTAACCATATTCATTCTTTAAATGAAATTGCAGTCTTCAATAAAAATTCAGTATTTTTTACTATTCATCAAAAAATGAAACCTCTCAGAAAAATGCCAAAAAAGTAACCTTGAGATAATTTTGACATTCCTATTTCAAAAATTATGTTTATTTGGTCAAATAAATTTTTTAAAAGTGTTAAAATTTAGTTTGAAAGAATGTTCTCCATTAAAAGGCAGTGAAATAGCTTTTAGAAAATATAGCTTTTAGGCATAAAATTGGGTTTTCTATTATCTTATGACTATAAAATATGTTGGATGAATGTAAAAATAGTTTATTTAACATATAATATATATAAATATTATTAATATAAATCACTAATATTAATTAATTAAATTTATTAAGACAAAATTCATTTGACACATAATAATATATTTTTTTATAAAAATATTTCTATTATAATAAATTAGTTTTTTATATTCATTTTAAAATAATTGGTAACCAATTAATTAAACCATATATTTTAATAATTTATTTAATCCTATTTATAACTTCAAATTTAATTTCTAATATATAATATACTTTTAAAATAATAATTATATTAATAGTATTTGGTAAAACACAGTCTTGTATGTAACACAAGATATCAAAGAAAGTCATTGTTGTGTGTAATGTAGGATAAAAGAGTGCTTCGTAAATTGGAAGATATATCATAGATTTAATTTATTTAAAATAGTAAATATGTTATAACAAATTATTATTTTATGATATCTTATACACTAAATGTTGTATGTGACAATCCTCATTGAATAAAATGTTATTCTTTTAGAATTTAGGGGCGTTAAATTATACCCACATTGAATAAATTGCATCCATATAATTTAAATTGGATTTTATAAATG
This sequence comes from Viscum album, assembly GCA_963277665.1. Lineage (NCBI taxonomy): Eukaryota > Viridiplantae > Streptophyta > Magnoliopsida > Santalales > Viscaceae > Viscum > Viscum album. The sequence continues at coordinate 1,507,526,627 of OY728164.1, read as the reverse complement.
TATGGTTTTATATTTGAAAATTATATTATTAAAAAAACCCACTTCATAAAAGGGTTAATAAATTATTCGTTTAATAAGAGAGAAAAAGATGTATGGAGGTCATATGGAATAATATATAACTAGGTTTCTATATAAGAGAACATTGGAAGAAAATAGGGATACGTACTTAGAGGAAACCTACAAATAATTATAGGGAGTGATTGAGGTCATTGATAAAAAACAAGTGAATTATAAATGGAATTGTGAGGTCCTAAAATCCACAAATTTATGATGATTGAAAATAACACCAGTTCAACAAAAATTGAGGTACTTGGATAACCTTTTTTTTATAAATAATTTCCAAAATGTTGAGTAATTTGTTTAATACTTTATAATATAAGGAAATATATGTACTTGAAATATTTATATTTCATAAGCACAATTAAAATTTTATGTTGATGGTTTGATAAAATTCTAATTTATCTCTTATTCCATGAAATGGAGGAAATTTTTTATTTTTAATTACTAAAGCACTAAAACTCACATTTAATGGATCATGTGGTCCACAAAAGAGTTAAATTTATTTCAATCTACATCTAAATATTTTTGAAAACTAATATGGCTAATAACTTAATGTCTTAACCACAAAAATAATACTACTAGTTTACTGATAATATATGTCCTCAAATATTTTAGCTAGAAACAATGAAATTTTAACTAGGACATCATGTAGGTTAGTGGAAGGTACAAAACCCTTGTCTTCCTTCAGTCATGGGTTCAAGCTCCACTGCCTCACCAGATGTGACATGTTGTCACCTTGTATGGGGGTTTCCAACTACATTAATATAATTTCTATAATTCTTCCAAAAAATCACTATGGGCATCCTTGAAATGAAATAAATCATTAAAAACCATTTTTGTTAGTGTTTTCAAAATACTTTTTACATATTATAATAATATTATGTAACTATTATTTTAATGTAATTAATTATCATGTTAACCTTAAGGTTCATCAATACCTTTAACTTATTCCTGTAAAATTTAAAGGTATTATTCCTTAAATAATTTTTCCACTAAAACATATTATTTCTATAAATTTCTCAAACATTTCCATAATATTTTTGGACTCTCATTACATAAAACATAAAAGAGTTTTTTAAGTCATTGATCATATTTATATTCTTAAAATCATTAATCCATGATGGTGTATATAAATCTTATGTTAATCAATACACAATTTCTTCTAAAATTTTAATAAAATCCTAATATGTTTTAGGATTCTTCTAAAAAAATTCTATTGGTAAAATACTTCTAAACAATTACATTATCTGTTTTATTTCAATGTAGGTTATTAATTGGTCTAGGGTTTATCATAGGTCATTAATTTTCATTATATTTTATAATAAAGTATAATGGTTTATAAAGAATATATGAATTATCCTAAGAATATCCACTAGTATTGTCAAACCAAGTACGTAGTATGGCCCCTATTGTGTATGCTCAAGTCAATCATGAAATGAACTTTTTGGATTTATTATCCCTATATACATCTATGCGAGAACCACATCCACTTTTAGTATCAGGATAGTGATATATTTCTAGGAATACCCACATAATATCTACCACACTACACCATTAAGATGTTTATCTATAATTATCCTCAAGTTCTTTCATAGAGTTATGTTACCTAGTATATGTTTTCCTAAATCTACTTTTCCAAGGTTTCTAATAAACATTATCAGATACAAACTATAGTGAAGCTGCCCAAGAAGTATGAAACCTATGACTACGATCATTACATTAACATAGTTACAAGATTCAAATCCTGAAGGACTGATTAGATTAGTAGTACTTGTAAACTAGACACATACATTATCCTTTTATTACAAATGAATACACAAATTACAATATCATTTTTTTAAAATAAATATATCTTATCTGACATATACTTTCATATCTATATTATTAAACATTATGGAAACATGGGGAAAGGAAAAAAAGGGTGTCCTCAAATTCACAATAAGAATTAAGTACAATGCAATCAATAACGAATCAATGAGACTAATCATTAGAGCATGGTAAATAACTAAACACAAATTCCATGTAAAAAATTGGATAATGAATAATCCTCATGGAAAGGTAAATCATTGAACACACATTCCATGTAAATAAATAGATAAAGAATAATTTATATGGAAAGGTAAATCACTGAACACACATTCCATGTAAATAACTAGTTAAATAATAATCAATATGGAAATTAAATAAATAACAACCAATCCATTTTATCATTAAAATGATAATGAAATTTATCCATAGATTTTATCATATTCAAAATATCATGGATAATAACTAAAATCAGAATGAAGAAATGATTAATTATTGGATGTTAGGTTTCCTAGGAACATTATAACTTTACAATCAAGAACTATTATCAAGATAGTTTAAAAAATATTTGTTGAAAAATAATTAGCTAAGGCTAGCAAACTGATTCGTCCCATGAGACTACTGATTCATCAAGGGGCTTGCATTAACCAGTCCTAAACATGTGTCTTGAATGTCTAGATCATTCCTCATATAGAGAATAATTGATTTAATTAACAAAAAATGTGTCTTATTAAATATCCAAATTGATAAATGGTTACTCATTTATCAATATTTTCCCAGTTAATAACATAAAATTTAAAGCAAACACTATATGTAAAAATGGTTTAAAATTTAGGCAATAATCAGATCTGTGATAAATGATAAGGATATTTAGGGGAAATTTAATGTCCAATGATCACAGGAAAAGAATAACTGAAGGGGAAGATAATGAATATGAAAATGATTCAAGGAAGTAAAATTCAATACTCAAATTTTTCAAAATAATCATAATTAATTTAGAGGGAGAATAAAGATAATATTAATACAATGTATACCCCCTGGATTAAAAATAAGGGTGTTTTTCATTGATAAAAATAAATAATATCTTTAAAAAAATCTTTATGAAAATATAATTTTTATATTGAAAAAACCTTTTTAATATTATTTTCTTTGAAAATAGCTTAAAAATGTATTTTAGAAAAATAAAAACTAATTCTTAAAATAAATTATGGTGGGTTATTCTATATAAGTTAAAAAAGAACATTAATTTTTCACTATAAATAGGTTAGAAAAACACTTTGTTCAGAAAGTTAGAAGAAGATTCACTGATATTGTTTTGGTAGAAGTACATAATGGGTAAAATTTTATTTTAAAAAATAATTTTTAATCATTGAAATAAAACAATTTTAAAATCATTTTTATAAAACAAGGGTTTTTAAGAAAATAGATGTCTGACTAAAGAGAGAAATAAAGTCATAATTTATTAAAACATTTTATCATTAATTTTAATTATAAAATAGTGTAAAAATTGTAACATCACTTGAATAAGATCATTTATAAATATAAGAGATGAAAATGGAAGGTTGTATTTGTAAATCATCATAGAATTTCATTCAATTGATATTCAAGAATAAGCAATCTCAATTAGATTGAGATTGTGAAATTAACCCATAAAATGATCATAACATTGAGGTAAAAATTAATCAATGAATAGATTATGTGTATAAAATTAAAAAAAAGGTAAAATAAATTTACATATAGTCAAAATACATTATACTTATAATCATATAATAACAATGACAATGAAAAAGTAATATAACCCATGAAAAAAAATTGAGTAATGCATTTATTTACCACTTGGTAACTTTTAATTCCATTCCCAAAGGAAAAATAATTTGAATTGAAACTTAAAATAACATTAATAGTTTATTATTAATGATATTAAATTTCAAGGGGCATTATATATACAATATAAAATAATTAGGTGCATAACATTACAATATGCCTCACTGAAATGAAATTGAGATGAAATTGAATATTGTACACTTATTTTGGGTTGATAGTACTTAAACCTAAATTATAATGGCATTAATAATTTTATTAACTTACATATTAACCATATTAATATTTTTAATGTCATATATTATCTTTTTATAACATCTTATCACATGTTTTTAATAATATTAAATTATTTTCGTTGATTTGGGAGTTAATTGCTTTGTTTTTTGAGAATGTTTTGACTTGTTATTTTCTGTTTCCTCTTTATTATATCATAATTATATCATATATATAATATAATCCATGATTTTAATAATATATAATATTTATATATGTATTAATATTTATCCAAAAAACATTGTGATAGGAATTGAAATACACTGTTCATGGAGACGTTAGGTCAATGTATGCTTGAATGTAGTTTGCATTTTATTGTAATATTAAATGAAAGAAAATTAAATGACATATATAATCATTACAGTATCATTATTATTTTTTATATATCATATATTTTTATCAAATCCATCCACAATTCCTTCTGTGTAAATTGTGAATGAATCACATTACTTCGTGAGGCGGTAGTCTACAGTACACACGAATGACATTATCATATTCCAACAAAATGGAAATCATGAAGGTGTGTGTTGTAAAATAATTATAAAAGAATAAATAAATCATAAATTTTATTTATATAATATATAAATAGTTTTTATATTATTATTATAAACCTTAATAGGTGGTAATAGAAAAAATAACAATATTGGTTCACGAGTCGGTAGTCCTTCATACACACAAATGATGATTTCATAATCAATTTAATAGAAGTGTGTGTTGTATTAGGTATTAACCTTAACATGACAAAATATTAGTATATTTATGACAATTTTGTTTTTATATAAGCATAATATTATAATATTTTAATTATTTGGAGATAAAGATAAATTAAAAATGCTTTTAGAAGATCATTACCCTTTCTTGGGTAATCCCCCTTAGGTTTGCACTAATTCCTAGAAAAGATGATTTTTTTTCAAATATAAGGTCGCTATAACGAGGTTAGTTAATTTTGGGAGAGATTATGGTATTTTTTTTTTTAGAAATTTGGTTTTATAGGTTTTAATTGTGGAAAGAGGGGTGGCCTTTTATAAATGGGGGAGAGGACACACTTGACATTTCTAAAAAGAAGTTTGGTGTACCAACATATTTACCTAGAAAGAGGATTCCATATTAATATAAACTCTATAATTGAGGGGTAATGGTATAAATATGGCCTTAAATGAAAATTATATAGGTTTAGTGTAATATTTACACCTTATAATCTAATTTTAACCACTATATAAACCTATTTTTTGGCTTAATCACTATAATTAATTTTAACTGCATTCACTAATCAGTATGGTAAAAATTTACATATTTATAATTAGAAATTATAAATTACTATTATTCCAAATTTGGACTCTATATATTCAAATTAAATTCACATAATGGGAAAAATGGTTTAAAAATTAATCCCATAGATGTATTGAGAAACTGGTTTTTTAAAGTGAAAATGATCAAAAGGTTACAAAGTTTTTTTCATCTTAATTAAATATGAGAATTATTTAAATGATATAAATTGGATTTATGGATGTATAATTTAACTAATTAATCATTAAAAAAAATTTAAATTATACTTTAACCATATAAATTATTTAAACTAAAATGTTTCTTTCAATTAAAATTCAGAATTTTTCACTATTCATCAAAAAAGGAAACTTCTCAGAAAAATACCAAAAATTTACCCAAATAGAATTCTCAAAGTATTATTTATAAAAATAAGTTTATTTTTTTAATTAAATTTTATTAATTTTTCAAAATTTTGTCTTAAAATAATTACACCTTTAAAAGGAAACAAAAATGCCTTTAGAAAAATCAAACTTTTTATGCGTAAAATTGGATTCACTATTATCTTATACATATAAAATATATTTCATGAATGTAATATTTTTTTATTTATTATATAATATATAAATTTAATTAATATATTTAACTTATATTAATTAATTCAATTTTTAGGATAAAACTAATTTGGTGTATAATATTATATTCTTATAAAAACATTTCCCTTATATTCAATTAGTTTTTTATATTCATTTCTTATTAATTGGTAACCAATTAATTAAACCATATATTTTCATAAGTTATTTAATACTATTTATAATACCCAATTTAATTTATTGGATATATTTTTTTATTTAAATAATAATATTAATAGTATTCAATAAAACTCGGCCTTTTTGTAATGAAAGTTATTAACAAAAGTCGTCATTGTGTGTAACACAACCTAACTTAGCGTTATGTGAATTTAAAGATATATAATAGATTAAATTTATTTATAATGTTAAATATACCATAAAGTCTATGGATTTTATATTCCCTTCTACATTTGTTGTTGCGTGTCATACACACTATGGAATAAAACATTGTTCTTTTATAATTTTGATGTGTTACACCACATATCTAGTCCATGATATGGGAAATTATAGGTTAGATTATTTAGTAAATACCATACCTATATGTCTTAGTCTCCATATTCTTAGGTGAATTTTTGAATATCTTTCTAGAGATTCCACATTTTTATGGGTGGAAAGTGTTTGTGTAGAAATTTATTTGCTAGTTCATCATATGTCATGATTAACATGGGAGTTTGACTCTTAAGACAATAATTGACTCTATCATACAAGGATAATGAGATGAAAAAGAGTCTTATTCTGTCTTATGACATTCTGTGGTTGAGAAATGTATCTCATACCTATAAAAACATGAAATATGCTCATGGGGGTCTTCTCTTTAAATCTCAATAAACTACCCCATGCCTGAATCATATGGTATAATCAAGGATTGATCACAAATGTGTGCACCTAAATTAGTGGGTGCATAATTATAGGAATAATTCCTCTAATGGGTAGAAATCTATAGTCCATTATGGTGCACTCCTTAATTTATAGTCGCTCACCTTGATTACTAAGTGGCACATATTGGGGTTCTTGAATTCATAGTGGCATAATATTTTTGAGCTCATCCATTATAGAGAAGAGGTTTATGGTAATTGTTATATCAATATTAGGATAAGAAAGACGTTATACTTATGCATATAGGATTCTTGAGTGAGTTAAGGCTCCTTTACACATGCACTATCTCAAAAGAAGATATAGGGGGAGAGAAAATGTGGGTGTGCCTGAAAGATAAAATGACAAGGAAAAGGGGAAGGGAAAAAGAAGAAGGGGGGAGTGAGGTAATCTGGGGTTTGATCTGAAGGTCACTATGTTGGAGTAATAGTAATCCTTGAAAATAGTTCCAAAATATGACACTCCCTCATGCATCATTTAATTTTAATGGGTGGTATTCTGATTATAAATTTATAGTCTCAGACTAAACTTACTACTAGGGAATAATAAAGAACTAGTGTGGGGTCAAACCAAGAAGAGTATTGGAATATTAGAAACTAGTTAAACAAAAACCATGGAAAGGATTCCTAAATTCACTATTTAGGTTCTCTTGTTACTAAAGATATGTTTTATATTTAACTCAGGTAATATAAGATGGGATCAAGGTCAATTTCATGGGTCTTGAATGAAGATGTTCCCAGATTTAGACTGGGATAGTCCTACAATTATGCTATAAAGCGGCGCAATGGTCATCAATTGGTTTTGGTCAAACCAATTAGATCTAATTATGCTGAAACTATCCCTTTATTGGGGTATAGCTAAAATCCTTGGTGAATTATGATTAGCTTCTTTACAGAATGAGTCATAGGCTAATGGTCATAGTCCTACTCAACTTTAATCAGTTAGATTCATTAAATCCCACTTACCATGGTCACGGTTATGAAAAATAATGTCATTAAAAATTATTATTAACATAATTACAATACCTAGGGTAACTGATGTTTAATAGATAGATTTATTAGTCATATAAATACGCCAACTCTTGAACCCCAACTATTGGTAGATTATCCTCACATGGTGGTGTTCATCAAAAGAAAGGAAATTATAATCATGCTCTGCACAATCATGAAAGAGTTGAGAAAGAATAAATATAGGATTGGAATAATTAATAATCAAGATACAAAATTTAAAAAAATTTAAATCTAATAAAAACTCACTTCCCCTGAAGAAACAATGAAGAACCTTACAAGAGTTCATAAAGATCAATGAGCGATGATGAAATAGATATTGAAAATAAAGACATAATATAAATGGGGGTAGAATTGTCATTGAAGGATTAATAAATCAAAAATTATTTTGTAATACAGTTAATGGAATGAATTGAAATAGGTTTTTGAATAAAAAAAGAAAAATTCTAGAAAACGTCAAATGAAAACATGAGGAAAAAATAAATATGCATAGTACTTTCCATGGGGGATCACAAAAATTTTAATAGTATGGAAAAGTATAGTATGTGTATGTCATGCACGTCATGTAATAGATCAAATAACCTTTGTCCCAACATTTTCACATCAAGTATGTTGGTTTTAAATCATGTATTTTGGAATCCAAATCTCTTACTAGAAAATCGGTATGTATCTTTGATCGGGTGAGCCTTTTAACTCTACAGATTGTTTATTATCTACATGATATATTTTTGATTTAATTTTAGTTGTATTATGATATTTGAAATCTTCATATTTTGTAATTAATTTACACATCATTTATTGGCTTCACACCACGTAAATATTTCACATTTTAGTTTGTGGTCTTGTAGGCAAGCTATGAATGAGTTCTACATGTCATGTATGTGATAAATGGTGTGTAAAGCCTATTTTTTCAATTTTCATGATTTTTTCTTTTGAGTTCAAAATTCCTAATTCCTATGAAATAAAACTAGATCCCAATGCATTATCGAATAAAACATGAATACTATTTAATTAAATATATTAAATATATATATATAAATTCATCTTAATAATTATGATATGATAACTTTAGTGAAGACTGAGGGATAAATCTAGGAGATAAGTTTATGTATAGGATAAAAATATAAGTTTTTTATAAATTAGATATTTTCTGGTTTTTATAGAAATTACTTATTAGTATGGATACTGGAAATTGGATGTTGTTTTGGAACAAATTCACCTTGGGGTAATCACCTAAAAATGATTGGTAGAGAATTGAATTTATCTTCACTCTGGTGCATGCTGATTAGCCTGAAGACTTCACACATGTCTAGAAACTCCCAGGGGATATTCAATGGTCAATCATCTTCTCTTTATGAACCATTATGGATGATTTATTTCATATATATTTTAATGGATTGGGTTAATAAGTTTGATAGAATTCACCTTAAAGTAATTTAGATAGAACCAAGAGAGTTATAGAATAAACTTACTACGACATAGTTAAAATAAAAGTATCATATATTGAAATGAATGTGTTTTTGGAGAAGAAATATTAGGTTTGATCTTCCATATTCATAAAATCTTTTAGTTTTATTTTATTTGATATTGTCAGAATCATTTTGGTTTTCTTATTAGTTTTAAATAAGAAAAAAAAAATGAAGCTAAAAAAGGAACATATCTAGAAACCACTATGTCTTATAACCAAATAGGGAAACATACATAAATGGTTGAAAATTTTATTATATTCCTATTATAATGGAAAAATTTAGTTTCACAGTCATACCTAAGGTAGTGAGAATGAAATTGAAATTGAAATTATATCTTGATAATATTTTTATTTTCATTAATGAGTGATATTTATCAATGATATTCTAGTATATTCTAAAAATTATGGGGATGATGTGAGAAATTAATGAATTTTTCTTCCATATCTATTCATTAATGTTTTGGAATCATATATTAAATGTTATTAATAACCTATAAAAGTTATTTTATGATATGGTTATATTTTGAAGATAACTATTATAGGGCGCATGATTGAGGTATAAAAAAATCTTGGGTTTAATATAAGCTTGATTATAAGGTAATAAATGGTTTATTTATTTTGATATAATTGAATTATATTGTATTTATTGCAAATAATTTATTATTTATTTAATTAAAATGTGATCCATGATATTTTTGGTGAAGTTTATCTCATTTTATATATCATAATATATATAGACTAATGTCAACATTTAGGAATTAATGGTTGAAGATATGTGTTTAGTGTTTAAGGAATATATTTATTCATTGTGGTTTCATGTCTTGGAGATTCAAGTGTTTTTATAAAACAATGTTATATAGAATATATCATTAAGTCATATACATAATTGAGTACACAATTGTATTAATTGTTAATTTTGTTTGAAGAATGATATATAACTCAATATAGCCTAGATAGTAAGGCATATGTCATATTATGAGCTATATCCTGAATGATGGATAAGTAAATATTACCCTAACCTACATTAATTAGTGATTTATAATTAAAATTGAGAGGATACAATTTATTTAAGAGGGTAGACTGCAACAACCAGAGATTTTTGATCATTTGAAATTAATACTATCTTCAATAACATGTGTCATAAAAAACACTGATCTAACACAACACCTGACTAAAATGAACTATGAAATATTAAAATTACATGAATAACATAATCATGAGTTTATATAAATATATTAATAAATTATAAAAATTATATATTACTATTTTATCGAACTAATATTTTTAAAAAGGATTCCTTTTGAAGAACTATTAAGAAATGGGGCATTCAATTTTAGTAAATTAAACTAATGATTGTAATTTTTTTCAAAAGTTAATCATTATATTTTTAATACAATTCATCAATATTCAATTACTTATAAATATATATGAAATAAGATTAAAAACAATAGTAGTATAAAATGGTCATTTTTTATAAAAGCAGTTTTTCTTTTTATACTGTATTTTAATTGAAATGATTATTTATAAATTTTAGAATTTTAATTTGAAGAAAGTAACTTATTTTTTATATTTATAATTGAAATATTATATTATGATGACTTTTTGGGAATTTTCTAAAAATATTTTTTTTGTGAATACTGAAAAATACATTTTTTATAGATAACATGACTTTTATGACATTATTAGTATATAAGTATAGATTTTACATTTATAAAACCTTTTTTATATGACCAAATATATTTTTTATAAGTTAATTTATATTTTTATAATTACTTAATTTAATTCAAAAACCCATATTTTACATTTTCTAACTGAACTTATCTTTTCAAAAAGTTATTTTTAATACATTATACTTTTATTATTTTAAAAATAATATTTATACATTTTATAAATTTAATAAAATTAATCATGTTTAAAATTTAGAATTATTAGGACTAAATTACTTAATAATTACCATGTTATATTTTGGAATAAAAGAAAAAGTACCTAGGTAAAAACTATTTGCTTTGGTGAAATCCAAAAATAGTAAAAATGTGTAACATGAGAGGTAAAGAGAATAACATGTTTTTAATTGATTTTTTGAGTTTTGTATAAAAAATAAATATTATATACTATTTCTGAATTTTTTATCCATTTTCTTTGAGAGTGAGTTCCTAATACTAATTTGTTTTGGGTATTCACAAAAAATGTTATCCCTTTTCACTTATAAAATGGGCACTCCTATCCTCACTTAACCTTACAGTATAACAAACTTAGTTCTTCCAAAAATATACCCAAAACACTCATAAAAATAATTATCAATCTTAAAGAGGTTCATGTTATTCTCAAAATTCCTTACCATAAAGGTTTAACCCCCATCACAAATGAGATAATCCATGTAGTGAGGATTAATTTTCTAAGAGCTCCTTTATCTTTTTTATTTCACTATGGGGGACCTTATTCCTCAAATTAAATTACATCATATTGAAATGATAAAATCATTATATTTAGTATACTAGTATTTTATTATAATTATGTTACCAATATTAACCATTATTCTCCCATTTCAAATTATGAAAAAAAAGAAAATGTGAATCGACGTGTGTGAAGACGGCCACCTCCACTACATAATGTGTCATTTTACATAAACCATATAAATTATGTTACTAATATAGAGGTTAATATATAATTTTGGTACTTATGAATTATTTTTGATACTGAAATGATAAACCACATTACTTATTTCTCCTATTCTACGAAAACAAAATCATCACCCATGGGTACTAGTGGACTACCACCTCCATGGATCAGTGTTTTCTGTTTTCTTTAACACCATTAATGGATAATTATAATAATAGTTTTAAAATATAAAAAATATTTATTATATGTGTAAATTTTTTTTAATAAAAATATTATAAACTTTTAATGGTATGAATGATAAAAAATCATTTTAAAATTAACCATATTAAACAAGAAAACTAATAAGAAGAAGAAAAAAATTATTCATATTATGTAATATGTTCCAATCACTTATTATTCCTATAATTCAATAAAATAATTGTATATAGGACTAATAAACACAAAATATGACCATTATTGTTTTTTTTATATTGACATTACTACTAAACCACAACATACTCATCCATTAGTCACGACATATTCATATTTAGGAGAGTTTAACCATCTATAGGAAAAATCTATGAATTTATAACATGGATATCTATTGGGACTTAGTTACTTGAAAAATATCATATAAATATGTAAATAATTATTATTTTTGGTTCTTTAATGGTAACATTAATATTAAACTCATTAATTAATAAAACACATTTTTCTTGTCAAGAATCACAAAAATATGCTTGTTATGGATTCCATATTCAAGGATAAAGAAAAAAACACATGAAATTAATTTAAAAAAAGATAAGTCGTTATAAATATTACCTAAAATTAACTTTTACATCATTTAAAAGATGAATTAATTTAAGAAGTATAAATAACAATACCATGATTATGAAACTAGTTTAAAACATCCAAGGTTACTCACACCTGATATCAAAAATAGATAATAAAATAAATAATATATATAAAAGTAATAATTATAAATTAAGTTTATAAAATTTTATTTATTATAAATATGTTATTAAATTTGTGAAAAAGTGATTTATTTTTTTTACTAAATATTATATTGCATTCGACTAAGTAGGGAAACAAGGTAAGAGTTTCCATCTCAGATTACTTTCTATATGACATGTTTTGTATTATGCACCTAATTTATTTTCTGTGGTTTATATTATTCCTAAATGATATATTATATCATGAAATACCTTTTGATCATGGTAATTTATGTTTAATTTAACTCTCTCTCTTTCAAGATTTTTTTATTTAAATACTCCTCATGTTGTAATGGATTTTGTTAACTCAATTCTCATTCATTGAGTATTAACTGTTCCACTATAACAAATTTCATATAAGTTAGGAATATTATTCATGATAAATTTATAAAATGTAATTTTCTCGTTTTAATACAAGTAATCACATTTTTATCCCATAAACCCCTTCTAAAAAGTTTTTTACCTCGTGAATTATGTTTTCCATATAAAATTTGGTAACACAAATCTATTTCTTTGAGTTATGTTCTTTATTTTTAAATATAACACTAAATATCACTTTGATAACTGGTATCACATTTTATATGATGTTTTTATTTATCTTAATAGGGATAATGTATCTATTGATTCAAATATCCCGTCTTGGTTGTTCTCTAACTTAAAATTAAATTTCTAACAAGAACGAACCTCAATATAGAAATCGAATCTTTATTGAAAGTCCATGATGTAGGTCCCTATAAGGTTATCCCATTTTTTTGGGAAAGATAATATGTATTATTTTATGTGATTATAAAAATTCAATTTTCCCTTGTTTAAAATGTAAATCTAGTAATCTTTTTATGATGTGGGTTCTAAATAAACATTTATTAAAATATTTTCCATCATTTCAAAATCAAATGTATTATGTTACACCCCACATACCATTTGATAACCATTATGAATTTTAAATTAATAATTTATTGAAGTTTATTTTTAAAAGTTAAATTTTTTTCTTAAAATTTCACTAGAATTTTTAAAAATAACTTCTAAATATGACCCGTAAATTCATCATTTTTTAAATGTGTTAAAAATGTTCTCTTTTAACATTTTCCATTGAAACACAAATCTACAACACATTTGATGATTTATTTAATTCATATTCTATATAATTTCATGATTCTTATCCTAGATTTGTAAAATATATCTTTTAAACTTATTAAAAAATATCAAGGATATTTCTTATTTCCAAAGTGTTTTTTTATTTTTTTTAATAAATATATTTTTATCCAAATCATTTTCCCTTGATATATATTATGCTAGACCAAGTATATTTTTCATATATAACCACCCAAATTCCTTCTATGTATGGATTATTTAATTAACTTCTCTTTTGGAGAAATTATCCATCACTTCCATTATCTTTCCTAATATTTTTCATTGTATAAGAAAAATGTTTCTGCTAATATCTTTACTCTTTTAATAACCTATTTTTATTACTTTGATTTAAGGGTGTTATCTTAAATTTTATACATAATTTAATTTGGAAAAAAAATTCCCTATCATATTCCTTTTATTTATACAGTGTAAATACCATATTCTTTATTACCATGATTGAATTATATTTACTTAGAAATTTAATGGATTTATTTTGATACCTATTTATTTTATTTGGCCATATCATGTTATGATAATTTATGGAATTATGATTGTTTTGTATAGAGTCCCATACATTTTGTACATATATATTACATATTATTAGATTAATAATTATTACATAATAAATAATTCTATTCTATAATCTTACAGGTCTAGCATCTTTAATAATTCAAATACATAAACAATTGGTTAATATATAAACTAAATATTCTCCGAATATCTTCTTCATAACTATCACCCATTATATAAGAATTATATATAATACATTTATTCATAACTTAAGGATATGAAACATAATAATTGGTGATATTTAATTCTTAGTAAGGTTTAAAAAGGGAGATAGAATTGATCACTTAAATATAACATGATAATAAGTGTAAGAAAACACGATCATTACATTTGAAAACCATTCCCCAAATACCAAAGATCATAATCGTGAGTGATGGAATAAATCATGGATGTTCATAATACATGAATCATAAATGAATTGAAAAACATGATCTGTGAAAGAATAACATAAGAATAAGACATCAGTTTTTGAAATACACATAAGCATAGAAAATCATTTTCTTATTAGTCAAGGATCACTAAAATGACTATCATACTAGATTGGGTTCATTTATCAAACCATTATAGTATCCAAGGTTCACTCTCAAGACTATCAAAGTGTATTGACTTTTTTACTAAATTGGTTTAACTCTCCATTACTTATTTATCTCATGAGTTATCAATCTTTAACCAATTAATTAGTGGGCCATATAATTATATTATAACACATAACATAACTCAAAATCATAGAGATGTTTGCAACAATGTTAAAAAATATTCATCATATCATAAACCATGAAAAATAAATGGGTTTCATAAAAATTTCAGCATGACATAACCTATGGAAAAAGAAAGAGTTTCATAAACATTTCATCATGGAATAACCCTTGGACAAGGCATTAATTTCATAAATAGTGTATCATGCAAGAAATTGTAGAAATAGAAGGTTTTTTATAAACATTTCATCATGTAATAACCCATGTAAAAGGAATAACATTCAAAACATATTTTCATCATAATCATAAACCATATAGATAAAGAATAAGGATAGTGTCCTTGGATTATTTCACCAGTTAAAACACAAGTAACATCTAATGATGTAATCAAATGTGTAAAATTCTCTTTATAGATCACTTGAAACATTTGTTGTGGAAAATAACCTTTTCACTTTGAAATAATTTATTTTAAATCTAAAAATTTATCAAATATTAAGGAAAATTATTCCATAAAAATAAACATGGAAACTTGTAAAGGAATCTTTCATGCATTGAGAAAGCATGATGGTGGGAAATTTTTTTCATGCCTTTTATGTTAAAATAATTCATTCATTTTACACTTTTGTAATAAAGTCAAAATGTTGATAATTCTGATAATGAAACGAATAATACTTTTCACCATTTTTTAGAAGGAAAAAATGGGTAAAAAAGAATTAAAATAATCATTAGATAATATCTATACATTCAAAAAAACAATTTAAAAATACATGTATAATAAGTAGAAAATATTTTCAACAAAAGAGAGAAATAAATTCATTTTTACTTAAAATTATTTTAGAATATTGAGAGTATAAATTATGTAAAATGAAATGAAAAATACGTATTTACATGAAATAAGTATATTATAATAAGATGAATGAGTTTATAGAGTGATATATCAGAATATATATTTATGGTAATCTTAATCATAAAAAATCTTGACAAATAATGAGATTGTAACATAAAACCCATACCATAGGTATGAATTACATCATATATGTTTGAACCTCATGTATAAAAAATATAGATTTATTATAAATTTATTATATAATTATAATAAAATATACAATACCATACATGAATTACTTATATCCTTTTATAAATTATTTATTAGAAATTCAATATTAAAATCACTGTTCTGGGTGATAATTGTTTTGTTTATCTTTTATGTTTTGGTTTGGTAGTTTTTTTCATTATAATTTGAAGATAAATCCATCATCTATAGAATTTTTATCAATATATAAATAATATTTATGTTCATTATGTTCACATTTGTAGTTATCCATAAAATTTACAGATAGAAAAATTAATTACATTGTTCATGGAGTTGATATTCTATACGAACACTAAAACGCTATTTTAATTTTTCAATAGAGTGAATAAAAGAAAGATAAATAATAATTCAAATTTAAAAAATCATTATTATCTTATATAAATAATATATATGGATAAAATCCATCATTTTAACAATCTATTTGAAATTGAAATTAAAAAAATCACATCACTTCATGGAGGTGGTTGTCTACACGTATACAAAGGCTACATTATAATTTTATAACAGATTAGAAAGTAAGAAGGTGTATATTATATTATCATTATATTATTATAATAATTCCATAAATATTATATATATTTATTAAATCCATCATACCCATCGCTAAAATATGGTGATGAAAAATGAACTATATCGTTACATGGAGACGGTGAGTTGTACATATACCTGAGCGATACTTTCACATCCAATTTTATGGGAAATAGAGTGGATAATATCTATTTAATAATAATAATAATAATAATTAGGGTTATTAAATTATTATTTTATTATAAATAACATATATTTAGATTAGATAAAAGAAGAATTAAAAAAATAAATTGATCGATTAAGGTGATTATATCCCCTTTGAAAGAACTCCCTTATATATCTGATTAAAGATCATAGGGTTGATATATGGGAAAGAAAATAACCTCTATAATGTGGTAATATAAGTTTAAAAGATAATTGGACATGTTTTGGTTGATCTATAAGGATCAACGTAGTGTGATAAGAGGAAGTAGGGGTGTCATTTTTATAGGGGAGGGGAAGGAAAGGCTTGGAATTTCATAAAAGAATAAAATATAAACTTGTAATTCTCAAGAAAAATGATCCAAAATGAATATGTATGTTAATAAATATTATAGGGTCTAAATAATTTCATCTAATTAAATTTTTACCAATATTTTTGTCATTTTAAACCTTATATTTTTTATTAACCCCTTCATTAATTATTTTTTACCTTAACTGCGGTCACAACTATATCAACCTTAAATGTTTATAAATGTTATAATAAATGAAAAAATAAATTATTAACAGAAAATTATTGATATGTAAAACTATATTAAATTAACTTGGATAAATATAAGATTTTTATGAAATTTAAATCATTTTATAAAATATTATTTATTATAAAATATCATTAATTTATATTTTAGGACTATTTATTTAATTTGGAATTAAAGACACCAATATAAAGATGGAATTAGAATATAATCCATTATCAAATACTGAATATTTCATATGTATATAAAAAATTTCTGCAACTATGTAACTCACTCTAATTATATTACTTTTAATATTTTTAAAAACATTTATTTTATTTTTATTCTATATGATGAAATATAATGTCAGTGTTGTGTAAGAGTTTAAGGTAATTATATAATGTGAAAATATTATAAATACATTTTTAACAATAAAATAATTTAGTTATCATAAAAAATAATCTATATTCAACCACAACATTATTTTTCTATATGTTAACACATAAAATATATTTAAAATTGAAAGATTAATATTTTTTATTATTAATTGATTTAAATATTATATATTCCATTTTTGTAGAAAAGTTTCCCTTAAAAAATTAACTTTTCATTATAATGTGGTAATTACTGAATTAATTATTTCTAATAAAAATTAATATGAAATATGGGTACCTAAATAGGTAGTTTTAACCTAGTTTATCCTACTTTACCCTTAATTGAGGTGATAAATTTCCCCATGGTTACTATTCATAATGCCTAAAAATATAAGTGGCATATTCACGAAATTTAGAAATTATAATTCCAAACATGGAATATATTTTCCCAATTCATTTTTTATAAGTGAAGGAAATAAATTTTAAAATAAGTGTGTAAAACATAATGAAAACAGCTTTTTAGAAAAATACATTTTAAAAAATAACACTAAATTTAATCTTATCCCATGCCAAAAATAGAAGAGATTAAAGTTAAATAATTTTATTAGGTAAATAATATATTACATTCAAATATATCATTCACTAATAGTGATAAATGTTTTTTATTATGTTAAAACTACATTGCGTGCATAAAAATAATTTTTCAAAAAAAATCTCATTTATTTTAAAATGATTTATAATTTTATTTTAAATTAAATTATAACTAATGAATTAATTTATAGATGTTCAAACCATAAATTTTCATAATTTAGCTATTACTATTCATACCCACCAACCCAATGTCTACGTGATAACTATCTCATTAAATAATAATATTTCAATAGTAAATCACAATTTTTTTAAACTCAATGTTTCATTTAATACAAGATATCGATGAAATAATTTATTTCAATAAAATATACTTCAAAAAATATATTTGGTGTTATAGTTTCATTATGTCATTCCATTATAAAAGGATATAAAACCCATTTTATTTCCATGGGTTCTTTATGATATGAGTTTGATATATTTCATATGGAACAAATGTCTATGGTTACTCATTAAATAAAAGGTTGGCCCTATAAATACATAAAATTAATTGAATTAAAATATACATCTCATGTGATAATGGGGAAATAAGTAGAGAAATAAATTAAAAATGGGATATAAGTTGCCATTCTTGATCCACTAGGAGGAAAATTGAGTAAATATTTTTTAACAAAGGGGAATATGTGTGTTTAGCTTGAACCACTAAGGGAGATATGATGTCAAACTTAATCCCATGTGTTATGATTTATATGAATATGGATGTGCCAAAATTCTAAAGTATTCTTGTTTCTATGATATTCATCATTTTCATGAGTTATTCTTATATTATTCAATGATTTATGATATATGGTTTTGGGGTAAAACTTTATTATATATCTCTATTATACCCATATGCCCATCTTACAGTCCCTTATGATATTTGATTGATATGATTTATGTTTACCCTAACTGATCATTTTTCCTCACCCCTTTCATTTATATCCATTTCCCTAGATTATTAAGATGAGAAATTTATTAAATATAGAGAAGAGTATATTATGTGGATAATTATTGGGATATATTGAAAACCTGTTATGTAGTAATAAATTATTTATATAGTGGGAAAATTTACCATTAGTTGAAAAAAATACAAGTTTTATTATTTAATTTTTTTCCAAATTCTATAAAAATTTAAACCTAAAATTTATGGGGAATGTATTTTAATGAAGTATTTTATTTAATTCATGTAATTACATGGTCATGTATTGTGGGCTACTACATTAATCATATTATGTATGGTGAGGTGTTTCACCATGTAGGGTTCCATTCAGCAAGTATATTTTTGGTTTTGGGTCATCATGATGTAGATGGGTTGTGTTTCACCATGAACCAACCCTTATTTTTTTCTTTTTACAAGGGAAAGTGTTCCATAACTCCATGAAAAGTAGGTTATATCGGGACCTACAGGTGCCTAGTTTTTAGGTAATTAATATTCTAGGTTCTCTATTATTGGGTTTTTGGGGTGTTATCCCCTTTATCCTATTTCTCTCATGTGACCAAACCTATGTAGAGATCAGGGAGATTCTTTATCTTTATCCATATTTACCCCGAGATTATGGGTTCTCCTATATTACTTCAAAGTTATTTAGAAAGATTAGTCTCTCCCTTATCCTTATAATCTCTTTCTCGCCTCATTTAAACTAAATATTTTATTATACTGTGAAAAATAATAAATATACTGTTCTATTTTAGGATTTTATTAGGTTCTGATCTTGGTAGTTTATATGTTTATGTCTCACCAATAGTGAATTATTACTTATCTTGGATTTTTTACATTGATGTAAATTTATTGTTTCTTTCTTTATCTTGGACCAATATCGGTGTTTTTATATTGATCATTTATATTAAATTTCATGAAATAATTGAATGTATAAATCTATTTTAATTCCAAATTTTATTTATAAATTACCAATGTGGGTTTTGAAAATGTCATCAAGTGTTTTCTCGGCTTGGCATATATTTTTTACATGCCAAGTGTTTGTGAAAATTTATGAGTGGATTATTTTAAAGTAATTAATGTATTTTGAAGGGGGTGTTAAAAATAAGTTTTATTGTTAAAGGAAATTATTGGATCTTAAAGAGACTTTTTATTTAAAAGGGACGTCTTAAACCCTATTTAATGAATTTAAGACTTATATTTATTATGGTGTTATAAATTTATTTAAAAGAGAAATGGTTAACTTTTAAAGGGGTGACTAGTACCAGTTAATCTCAAAGAATTTTTTGATGGAGTGTTTTTGAATATAAGAGAATTGTCTTGTAATTATACACATGTTTTCAATGTATACTTTTAAAAATTATTAAGTATTATTAGATTGAAAATTATGGATATATTTATTATTGAGAAATTTTTCTTAGATTATATTCATTATGGTTTATCGACCCAAGAGAGATGTTGTATTTTTTATTGATTCATATAAATTGATGTGAATGAATCTATTTCATGTAAGAATATTGAAGGTGATATGGGGGTTAATTTTGGGTTTTATCATTAATAATTTGACCTATTTTACTTCCCTCCACTTTTGATTTATTTCAAGAGAACCAAGGTTATTAGAAAATGACCTAGTTGAGTGCACCCTAAAGTGTAGATTGTATGATGACTTGGGTTAGTGGACCATAGATGCCGAAGGCTTATGGGATGGATTTTATGGGACATGGTTTCTTTAAACACTTAGGATGGATTTTATATCCTAAAAGGCCTACAATTCTACCAAAATTATGATGTGTTATTTAGTGATAGACTTGGATTACAGTATCTGATTCAAATCCATGTTACATGAACACTAGAATATTTTCCATGATGCCTAATTCCCATTGAATATTTTTAGTGGATTCTATGCTTTATATTTCTTGATTAAACCATCTTTTGTTTGATTATGTGGAACCATTACTTGATTAATTATATTTCTTATACTTGATATTTTTATTCATGTTCATGTTTATATACTATTTTTGTTATGGTTTATGGTACTTTTATAAATGGGTTATAAAGTTTTTATTTTAAGGGAAAGTGATATTTGTTTTTAAAAATTCATTTGAGAAATATTTTTTGGAAAGGGGGAAGAAATGGTTCTTTTAATTATGAATTTTTAAATAAAATTTTTTGGTTTTGAAAGATATTTTAAAGGAAATATAAGATTTAATATTTAAGTTTAAAACTATAATTTTTGAATTATGAACCTTGTTATGTTTTTAAAGATGGTTTACCCTAGTTTTTGAAATAAATAGATAACATATTTTACTTTTTTTATTATTTTCATTTATGTGAAAAAAATATTTTATATTTTTTTCAAACTATCATCAAGGAAATAAAATATGAAAGGGATTGGATTAAATAATTGGTAAAATTATACTAGGCATATTTGGTACACAAAATACATATAAAATGGTTTTTGCATATGTAGATATCTTTGGTTTTATCTTTGGTGCCCAATATATGATCCAATTCATTGGTTTTTTGGTTGGTTTATGGTTGGATGATTTGGAAGGGGGTGTGTGGTCTTGGGTTATGCAGAAGTTTTTTTTCAAGATATTAGGGGTTTTTTTGGATTTTATATTAAAAAGTCTAGATTCATGTATGTTATCTTTTCTATCCATTGTATCTCCTTCCACTATAATTTTATTTGGTGACCAAGTTATATATTTTGGATATATATTTATTTCATTCTTCCATTTTTTGGTTATTTATTTATTTATTTATACCTATTTGATATTAATGGATATTAATTGACAAGATAGGCCATACTTGATCATCAATAGTTTCTGATTCTTTTTATTTTTATCTAAGGGTTAAATCATTACCAATGATTTATGTTGACACCCTTGATGATAGTATCTTTCTCTTGGGGATTGGGAACACTCTTAGGGACCTTTTCTCATTCCAATTCAGGTACCAATTTATTTGTATCTTAGGTTGGTTCTTTACAAAATTGTATTGAATCCTAGGTTCTAATAAAAAGAGTAGGATTAAGAAGAACTATCCCTTTATCTAGGAATATCGGTAGTATAGAGATAGTATAATCATTTATAATTCAGAAGGTTAGTCATGCATAGGTTCCTAGTCACCGCCTTTTATGATGAAAATTGAGTTTCCATGGGAAGATGGGATTCAGATTTTGTTATGATCCTTTTTGAAGGATTGTGATGTGAATTTATGGTGTTTTGATCCTCATTGGAATTGTTTTTGTTCCCTTAGGGGATTCATTAGTTTTTGGAATGATAATAGAAAAATACTTAGTGGTGTAAAATTAAATAACATGGAATGAATCATTATATATTATAGGTGAAAGATTATGGAACTATTTAAAATCCATTTTCATGATTAGTTCATTGACCATAAAACCTAGCTTCAAAGTAATGCATGGTATGGTTAAAATTTTTTTTTTATATTTTGGATGTTCTTGAGTGATTCCTAGTAATTGGGATAAATTAAGGGAGTTTATGTTGTTTTGATACTATGCGGTTTTATTTTTATGAATTTTTTGTATATTTCATTTATGAGGTTGTTGTGAATAATAGTTTTGGGTGAGAAATGAGGATTTCATGAAATATATATTTATTTTGAAAAGGGGGATTAGGTATTATATGTAAATGGAATTTATTTTTAATATTTTTTTGTAAATAGTTTATTTAATAATGAAATATAGAAATTATTTTGTGATTAAAATTAAATTTGTGGGTTATTTATAAAGGATATTTTTCCCCTTAGTGTGGGTTTCCAAGAGAGGTTGGCTTTGAAATGAAAACTGACAAGTGTTTTGAAATGTTTTATAGGGTGGATATATTTTAAATATAAAGTATATTTTTGAAGAAGGAATATTGAAATAAAAAGGATTTTTTTAAATCTCGTGTGAATTTCTGGTTTTTAAGGGGAGTTAGTGGCTTTTTAATCTGAGATAAATGTTTTCAAAATATCTAATGGAAGTTGGTATTTTTAAAAAAATTGGAATATTTTGAATTGGATGGGTGTTTTTAAAAGAACATGTATTTCTATAAACTGAACTTTTGTTGCTTATAGAATATATTTAATTTTAAAGAAAAGTATGAGACTTTTGGCATGTCTTTTTCCTTGGTTGATGTTGATTTTTCATTTATTTTCTTGTTTTATTAGGATTGGTTGATTTAATTTAAAAGGAATGAATTATTTAGATACATGTTTTGTAATATTTAATATAAACCTCCAAGAACGGTTCTGAAGAAAAGTAGAAATACTGTTTCTTAGGGTGAACCTTAGGTTGAATCCTATTATTTCTAGAGTTTGGTACTCATAGAATTTGGAGATTTCCAGGATCGGAATAGAGTGTATGATTAAATTTTCCTATATCTTCATGTTCAGGTGTGTCTTGAATAATTTTTGAAGATGATATTTATTCAATGAGATTATCTTGAGACCATGTAGGTGGTGTAGCAAATTAGATTTTGAGCCTATCTTGGGAAGAGAAATTAGTGAAATTTCATCGTTACTGTTTCTTGATTCCATAAAGAAGATCCCCATTTAGACCTCCCATATGTTGTGAATTTAGTGTGGAACACTACGAATTTTAACCACTAGAGGTTGGGATCTCTTCATATTTATTGTATGTGGTCTTTTGTGTAACCATTAATGGTTTTATATGGAGATGATGTGGATTGACTATTTTGATGTGATCTATATTTAGGTGATGATTTAACTTGGGATTATTTCTTGACTAGATTAAGGTGGTTTTGGTTTTTGAGATGATCATAATTTTATGTATCCCATGAGTTCCATTTGGGTTTCTTGTGTTTAAGTGGTGGATATTATGGTATAATTATTCCTTGTTTATTGGGTGCGATCAAGTGGTCTTTTAATGATGATATCTTCATAGTATAGATCATGGGATGAGGTTTATTGGATGGATTTATTATGGGGAAGACTTGGATATGTTCTTGGATAATACGAAGGAGTTGATTGTTTTATATTAGACCATGAGTGCTATCATGATCATATTTTCTATGAGTATTATTATGAGCCAATGTCCTCTGAGTTCATCCCTGAGATATCCTTCTCACAGTTACATGACTCAAGGATATAACAATTTTATTCCATGTTTAGTTATGTTACTGATCAATTATGTTTCTCTTATTGTTTTTGGGATGTGATGGTTTGTTGGATGGATTTTTAATTCTATTAGTATATCCTACAGATATTATGATATCTTTTTTTATCATGAGATGATCTTTTTTAGTTTTTTGGGGTTAGTGTAACTCTTCCTTTTCCTTTGATGATTAGTATAATCATGGATGTTTTGGATATGTTCATTCTTTGGTATTTGTATATCATTTGATTTTCTATTTTAAATGAATTCTAAACCATGGGGAGACCTATTCATGTTTCCATTTTCTTATATATTTACATTAGATTATTGTGTATTGGATTATATTTGATATTTTTTATAGATTATTGACGATTTTTTATGAGTCTCTAAAGTATTTGGTTTATGATTAATGTTTCCTTTTCATAATATTAATTTATATTTTTTCTCACTCTCCCACCTTGGGTGTAAAGATTCCCCCATTTGTTATTTTTATCGTTGTAGAAGAATTTTTGGGGGAATAAAGTGGGATAGAATGGAGAATTGTTACACCCCCTTCTCATTGTTGTGTTTTATTATTTTATTTTGGGATATTTTGAGGTTTCTTAGTGTTTTAGTGTTTAAATAGGCTTGGGGAGTTGTAGGTTTGAACCTATAGTAAGTATGGATGTGTACAATCCTTATGAAGTGGTTCTTTTTTCTAGGAGGTGTGGAACATCACAATGGGGAAGGCATCATACCACAAAGGTTTCTAGGTAGTAATCCTATTTTTTGTGATGGGTAATCATGATACAAAGAGGTTAGGTCACACTATGTCCTGAACCAAATATTATGTTCATTTTTAGGTTAAATATGTTCACCACTTCATGAAAATAAGATCACGTTGTAACCTTGGTATTTATGTTTTTATTTTTATGATGATATCGTTTTTTTGTCATCAGGTTTTAGGGATGTTGGTCCCCTTTATCCTCTTTCTCTCATGTGATGGGACCAAGAGAGAGATCTTATCTCTTCACCCTGTACCTACTTTTACTATTTTGGATCAGGTATCCACATCCATTGATTCTATGTGATCCATTGAGGTTAGTTTCTAACTTCTATTTATCAACTCCTTCACTCCTCATTTCTCATTGATTTCTCCTTCTAACACAAATAATAATCACTATGTTGGTAAACTGTGGGGTTTGGGTAATTTATAATTTTGTGGATTTGTATGATTATGGATTTTTGATAGGGTCCACTTACTTGGTTTGGATTATATCATTGAAGCTGATGTGATTCCTCTTGGATCATGGTATGTGTTTTTAGGTAATTCCTTTTTATAAGATGTTATGAAATTATTGTATATTTGAAATGATTTTCATTCCAAATTATATCTATAATAATTACACATTAGTATTTTAAGATCATCGTGAAATTATTTCTAGACATTTCATAGTTTTTTCTCATTCCATGTGTTTGTAAAAATTCTCATATGGATCAATTAAAAGGAATTAATGTATTTTGAAGAGGAAACTATTTTTATTTTCAATGTAAATTTTAGATGTTTAAAGAGATATTTTATTTAAAATGGAGTGGTATCCCATATTTAATGATTTTATGGATCATTAGTAATATATTTTTTTATTGTGATTTTAAATTGAAATGGATGATTTCCATAGGGGATATTAGAATGTGTTAATTTCATATATTGTTTTCATGGAATGGTTCTAAATGTGGATAAACTGTATTTTCATTATAATTATATTTTAAATGGCCCACTTGCTACTTTATTATAAAAAGTAGATTGGAAATTATGGTAAACCACATTGTTGTGCCCCTTTGATTTTATTATGTTTTTTATGATCTGTATCCCACAGGGGGTTGTTTTATATTTATTATTATCAAGGAATATGCATTTATATAAAAGGGGTAGTTTCTTGTGAAGGTGTCAGAGGTGATATGAGGTTTATTATTTTATTTGATCATTGATCATTTGTTATGTTTGATTCCAATGATCAATAGATTAATTTAATGGAAACCTAAAGTGTTAGTAAATAACCTAAATTATTATAACCTATAGTGTATATTATTCACTTAATAGGGTTAAAGGCTCAGGGATACTGAGTTCCCCAAGGAAGGATTATATTTCCCATGGATACTAAGTGCTCCATGAATGGATTATAAATCCCAAATAATTATATAGTACTAAAAATACATTGATGGATTATATAGTTATAGTATAATGTTTCAGTTCCCAATTAATTTTCATGTTACATGAGTTATTGGGAATTTCCAATGATGCATATTTCCCATTAACGATTGTTTAGGGTAATTGATGTTTCACCTTGTCTGATTCCCCTAGATTTTCTTTGATCATATGAAACCATTTTTTAGTTACGTTCATTTCTCATACTTGATATTTTGGTGTTTTTTATGTTTTTATTCTATTTTTGTTAGGGAATTAGTTACATTCAAATGGATTTAGAATAATTTTGGAATTTAGGATTCTAATAGGGAATGTGAGGTTTTTTTTGGAAAAGGCACATTAGAAATTATTTTTTGAAAGTAAGAAGAAATGGTTGTTTTGTTTATGAATTTAAAATTCCTCTTTTCATGATTTTGAAAATGATTTTAATTGAATGTTTTGATATATTGGTTGTGATTAAAACTATGGGTTTAAACTAATGACCATCATTTTTTTCAAAAATTTTCACCTTGTTTTTCGGAAAGAAAAAGATAACTCATGGTACTTTTTTTCTTAATCTTATTCATGTGAAAAAACCTTCGTTATAAATTATTTTAAAACTATCATTGAGGGTATATAATATAAAAGAAACTACATAAAGTCTTTGTTTAAATATTATTAGGCATGTTTGAATCATACCCTTCACACATTGGTTCTGTGTGTGTGTGTGTGAAAATATTATTTTTTAACTCGTGGCTAGTATTTGATCGCATTTTTTTATAATTCACAAGGTCTATAGTAGGATTATTTGGGAGGCATTGAGTGAACATTGTTCATGTAGAGGGTTTTCTGGGGTGGTTTGGGTGTTGTTTTAATTTGTGATGTCATATCTTATTATTCATTTTGGTGAATTTTATATTTTTTGCCCACTGTAACTTATTCAATTGTATTTTTATTTGTTGATCCCATTTTATGTTTTGAATGAATGTTTATTTAATTTATCCATGTCTGGATATCCTATTTATTTTTTATACTTATTTTATACGCATGGTTATATAATGTTCAAATATGTCATGTCATATCCTTGGCATTTTCTGATTATTTTTTATTGTTATCTATGGTGAAATCATTTCCACCAATACATGGTGATACCCTTGGTGCATGTCACCATCCAATAGGGATGAGTTATAATTTTTGTTTCTTATGAAGATCTGGGTAATGTACCAATTCAGTGGTATCGTTTTTTGTTTTTTTACATGATTTTAAAAACTCTTGAGTGGACTATTCAAATGGATTCAAGGATTTTAACTGGTTGATTTATACAACCTTATTATTTAAAATAGGTTATTGGAACCTATTATTTTTAAAATATTAAGGTTTCATGTTTTTAAAATGGTTTTTTATAGATAAGGATCTATTCATTACATATTAAAACATTCTAAGGCCTGGAGGTATCATGATAGTTTAAATGTGATTTATTAATAACATATTAATTTCCAAATTATTTTTTTGATAATTGGGTTTCAAGGGAGGTTTTTAAATGAGATTTAAAATAATGAATTGTTTTTTATCATTTCAAGAATATTTTGAAAGATCCCATTTTTTATTTTATGAAAATTAATGTTTTTATTGTTTAGAGACCATCATTAAGTCCATTGTTGTTATATTTGATCTAAATATATATTTTGTACCTAAGGGGGTGTTTCATATTGTTCATAATTTTTAAGACGTGTAATCATAAATGTAATAAAATTGGTTTTCTCTTTGATTGTGTAATAGGTAATATGATATATATTTCAACGTTTTTTAAAGTTGTTGACTCATGTAATTTCCATATGCCCCACTTCTCTCTCACCTATATTGATTGATATCAAAGGATCCTAGGCTGATTTATATATGTTCTATATTCATGTTACACTAGTGTGCGGTGTGCTTAATATATAGTTCCATAGGAGAGTTTTACCCTCCCAAGGGTATATATAGTACTCAGCAACCCGAGAGGGTGTTGAATAAAGATATTCTAATTTCACAAAGGGGTCCCTAGTGAGATTTAACCCAGTAAAATAGGTAAAATAACAATCATGTTAGATACTAGGGAGTTTTATATGATTCTTGGTTCCCATTGAGGGTTATTAAGGGGATTTTATTTAATGAATTTATTATTTAACATAAACATGATTTGGTCCCATGTAACAACTAATTGGTTGTTGGAATTTTATTCCACATCCTTGATACCTTGGTTACTAGTAATATTTTATCTAATTTAGAGAGTATTTTTGTTTATATTCAAATTGTCACTTAAAAAGCTTGTAATGTGTGATTTATAAAGGGAAAGGGAAAATTTCAGTCTAAATGGAATTTTGGAATCAATTTTGGAAAAGGAAAAGAAAAAAACTTTAAATTATACAATAAAGGGATGTTTATTTTTTGGTTTTGACATTGATAAATTTAAATTAGGTATACATTATTTTGGGATGGGATTTTTCTAGTGGTTAAAAAAAGTAAGATGGAATTTTTTTTGTTTATTTCCTTTAAGAGTGATCATTTAAAAATAACAAAACCAATTTTACATATTATTTTCAAACTAGCATTAATAAAAAAAAATCAAGGTAATTAAAAAAATTATTGGAGAGATCATGTTGGGAACACTTCAATAACACAATGAATAAACACCAGTGTGTGTGTGTTTATGAAGTACACCTATTTTATTTTAGGTTCTCAAGCCTTGATATAATTTGAGATTAGTCTTGGTCTACTAATAGACATGTGATGTTAGTGAGTAAATTATGGTTATGTGGAAGTGTTTGGGTTATTGTTTTATTTTTGTATTGAGGTTGTATCTATTAATTCAGTTAGGTGTATGTATTATTCTATGATCATGTATCTTCTTCCACTATTTTTTATTTAGTTGTATAATATATATGGATTTTTATAGTGTTTATTCTTTGTTGTAATTGTTTGGATTTTGTTTTCTAATTGTTCGGTTTACATGGATATCCAATTCATAGATTGGTCATGTCATATTCTTGATGATTATGGAGTACATCATTTTAATATGATTGATATGAAATTTTTATTATCTAAATATTTGTATTTTATGAAAAAACTTTCCAATTTGATATGATAATTTTAGGAGAGTTTATAAAATAAATTTAATATTTAGGAAATATTTTATTTGAAGTGGTTGATTTAATTTTAGAATCTCAAAGAAAATTTGATTTCAAATGATTTAATAAAAATAATTGTAAAGTATTTGATATTATTAGAAGGTGTTTTCAAATGGGTATAGTTTTAAAATGTAAAATTATAAAATTTTGATGTATTTTAATAGGTTAAAGTAGTTTTTGAAAAATAAGTGACTTTTAAAGTTGAGTGGTTTTCAATTTTGATGAAATATGGTGGGTTTTAAAACTAAATTATATGGTGTGTTTTATTTTGATCCTCAATTTGTGATTTTAGAAAAGTATTGAATTTTTTTTAAAAAAATGGAATAAATTTTAATTTTTTAAAGGGGTTTGATTTTTTTTCTAAAATAGGAGGAATTTTAGAATGTTTGGCATGGTTTTTAGATATATATTTCACTTGAAATGAGTTTTGGGACCCTTTTAAGGGGTTGTGGGATAAAAATTAATGTTTTGAAAGTTATTTTTTTATTTTGATAGATTGTGAGTTTATATTTTTCCCTCATTTGATATTATGACCATATTTTTATAGTATAAGATACATGACTAGGTTGGGTTGATGTATAACTTTATCTAACTTATTATTCATAAAAAGTGTCTTGGTAAAATATAAAATTATTTACATTTAGGTATGATCACTTTTCCATTATTGGGTCTTCCTAGACTCTGAATAGTGTAAATGGTGTTGTTTTATTCCCTTAGTGGTGTAATTTTGAGTCTTGTAATTATCAAAGGTGGTGCTTTCTTAGAAGATTTAGTTGGGATCCATATTAGTTGCTTTTTTTATTGTTGGAATGTGATATCTGATCATAGACTGATCTTATTAGGTTTTTCAGTGATGATTTATATCATGGTTCTTTCTTGGTTAATTTAAAAATGTGACCATTTTTAGGTGTCTCTCATTTGGAATGATCCTTTGATTCCTCTTTAGGATTCTATATTATGATAAATGAATGTAGTTGAATGTTAATGCCTCATTGTTTGGTTATTATTTTTTTGGTTGGTTTCTAATGATATCTTTGTAGAGATAACTACACATGAGGTTGGTTTGGATAGATGGGTCAAAAGGAATCTTGGGGTATATGAAGGAGTAACTATGATGTTTGGTTCATTAGTGATTTGAAATTGGGAGACACTAGATTGAAATTTACTATTAGGATATCTATGAGATTGCGCACAATGATCTTGGGTCCATGTTACCTTTTAATTTAGTTTAATATCCCAAGGTTATAACTATGATGTTTTTTGTCAAGACATGTCTTGTGTTGATGTATTCTTTGGTTTTTAGGATGTGATAGTTTTGGTGACCTTGTTTTGGTACTCAATATATATTTCTTAGTTTTATCGCATCATGGTTATATTTTTTTAAAAAAAAATTCTTTTATGGAATTTTTAAGGTTTCTTATAGGTCAGTTCTTATTAGTTTAGTTTAATGGGCTACTTCATTGATTTATGACATTGTGATTATTTTTGTAACAAAAATTCTCTACTAAAGGTTTACATTTATTTCACCATTTTATATTAATTATAAATGGTTGGGAGTCTAATGAAATGAATATTACATGAGTTTATTTGATGTTGGATGTGTATTTTTATTTCTCTTTTATGGTATGATTTTTTTAGTTGATTCATTATTTGAGGGTCTAAATATGTTTTCCCCGAACAATCCCAAAACGTTTATTGAGTTGAGTATAATTCAAGGATCCATTTATTTTTTCTTCTACTAAAGACTTTCTAGGTGAAGAAAGTTTCTTGGTGGGACTAATTATGATCCTACCATGTCACTGTTGTTTTATAATTTATAATATTTTGTGTTAATATAAATTTTTGAATGTATTTTTTTTTAATTTTATAGAATGTTTCCTCTATTGAACAGTTAACATGCATGGTTTAGGGGAAACATTTAAGGGTTTATTTCATAGGTATCACATAGTTGGGTTCAAACCATGTGAAATCTAGTGAAATTTTTCTTATTAATTTTTGGTTTAGGGTGTTAGTGCATTGAACATACACAGTTAGGGAAAACCATACATGTGACTTTGTAATATAGCAGTAATTTTTAGCAGCGTGATTCTACATGATTGGCATATGGTTTGGTAAACCACATGGACAAGCCATGTGATTATAAATTTTCCCTGTAATAGAACTCACATATTTGGTTCAAGGTTTGGAAAACTATGTGGCCTAAACATGCGTTATTCCCAGTTACCTAAAAAATTGAAATTTTCATTTATATTTTTGTGTTTAACTATTTTCTTTCTCCATATCCACCATTATCATTTTATCGTACATTTTTTAATACATGGGATTATTTACCTACCATTTTCATGTATTATTTTCCTCTTTTACTTAGATTTCATGTCGATTCAGAGGCAATCTCCTATTTTCCTATTCTACAATTCTCCCTTGATCTCCGCCCTCAATTTCCCCTCTCCTAGAAACTTTAACTACAATGTAGTTGAATTTAAGGTTCTAGATGTATGTAGTGATTGTTACCTATGTATATAGATTTTAGAATTCATTTCCTCACACTACTATGCATTCACCATCAAATGTTGTATGTTGTGAAGAGTTTGTGCTTTAATTAGGTAGGTAGTTCAATAAAACATCATTTCTAATAATTTTAATTGAATACCTGAATATTTTTAATTCATATTTAAGAATTTGAATCATATTTTATAATAATAATGGGTTTCTATTGATTTTTATGGTTTCCACACTGGTCATAAAAAAGGTGTTTTGTTGATTTTCAAATAGTAATTTAAAATATAATGGTTACGTGAGCCAATTGTTTGTTAAAAATACTAAGTGGATATTTTTAATAGATCAATGGATTTTAATGTGGTTTTTATACAATTTTGGAATTTAAAATATGTTATTGGAACCATTTTGTTTTAAAAAATAATTTTTTAGGTATTAAAAAAGAGTGTTCAATAAAGATGGTTTGTCTGGCTCATGTTAAATGATTTGAAGGAATAATGGTCTTATGGAGGCTTAAAACTAATTTATTAGAAACAAGTTTATTTGTAAATTAATTTAAATGTTTTATTTTAGAAATGGGTTTCATGATTTGTTTTAAAATTATAATTCAAATAATGAAAAGTATATTGGAATTCCAAGCCTGTTTTGAAATTCATGTCTGGAAATTTGTAAAAATAAAAACATTTCTGGTTCTGAGACCCTCATAAACCTGTTGTTGTTTTATTTTACATAATTTTATATGGTGTCCCTGAATGGGGGGGGGGGTGAATTTTTATTCATTTATATTATGTTTTATAATGAAATAAATGAAAGGGTTCATTTATGGATAGGTTGTAGGAGGTGAGATGAGGATTATTTTAGAGTATTTTAAATTTTTTAACTCATTTAATTACCCCATTATTTTTTTATTTATCAACTCCATTGATTGAT
This sequence comes from Viscum album, assembly GCA_963277665.1. Lineage (NCBI taxonomy): Eukaryota > Viridiplantae > Streptophyta > Magnoliopsida > Santalales > Viscaceae > Viscum > Viscum album. The sequence goes on along the minus strand of OY728164.1, from coordinate 1,507,493,287 downwards.
ATCATGGAATATTAGGTATATAATAATATGGTATTTATGATTATTACAGTAATGTGGTCTATTCTCACTAGCTATTTCACTATGAGAGTTGTGTTGTGACCCCTCGAAATTCTGAAAAAATAAAATTTTATTCAATATCATGTATGACATGAAATAACGAGAATAGAAGGGAATTTGAAATACCAAGAATTTAAAATATATTTAATATTTTTAAGAAATTAATCCTATGGAATATCCTGAAATACACACAATACTGAGTGAACTTTCATTACATGGATCAATGAGTTTCTTCTATATCTTGTGTTACACACATGATCATGTTTTACCGAATACTATTAAAATTATTATTTTTTGAAAATTATCACCAAAAAAGTAAATTTGTGGTTATAAATGGGATTAAATAACATTTGAAAATATATGCCTGAATTAATTTGTTACCAATTAATTAGAAATGAATATAAAAACCAATTGAATATAAATAAAATATTATTATAAAAAAATTATTATTTTATGCCAAAGTAATTTTATCATAATAAATTATATTAATTAGTGTTATAAAATTAATATAATGAAAATTTATATATTATATATTTAATAAATCATTTTTTTATTAATCAAAAAAATTTGATATGAATAAGATAAGAAAAAATACAATATTATGCATATAAAGTGATATTTTTATAACTACTATTTTGTTGTATTTTAATGGTGAACATGTTTTAATACTATATTTTTACACTTTTATGAATCTTATTTGAAAAAACATAAACTTTATATTTTAAATAATAATGGAAAAAATTAACATAGGGTGAATTTTTTTCGTTTCTCTATGATGTTTTATTTTTAATGAATGGTAAAAAATATTAAATTTAATTGAAAACTGACTTAATCAAAATAACTGATAATGTTGAATTATATTTTAAATTTGATTTGAAGTTAAATTAGATTAATTATAAATAGATTAATCCAATTTAGTAATTTTTAATCATTTATATAGTTAAATAAGATATTGAAACCTAGTAAACTTTTGAACATTTTCTCTTTAAACATGTTTTCTCATCCTATCCATGAGATTAATTCTAAATTAATTTCTACCACTTCTATTTTTTGGATTTTGAAAAATGGATTCGATATTTGGAATCATAATAATTTAAAATTTATTTAAAATTTACGTTAGTTTTTCCCCAAATATTATTGAAAGAAATTAAAATTAATTACAGTGATTGTGGTTAAAATTAGATTACTTTGTGGTTAAACACTAGTCTTAAGGGGCGAAATAACCTAAAAACTTGTCTAAACCCCATTTTATGGATATATTTAGACCATATACCATATTTTTCTCAAATATGGTTCATTATTTTAGGAAAATTATGTAAGGTATACCTTCCATTAATTTTTACAATTTGGTATTTATAAGAATTTCACTCATCCACCACTATAAAAGAGAAATCAACCCCCTCTCTTCCTCACACCTCTCAAGGCAATTAGATCGAAAAAACTCTAAACAATTCACTTTTCAAATTCCCTTAAATTATCCAAGAAGCATAAATTTTAGAATAAATCCACACAAGGAAGTAATTTGGTGAAAACCAAAAGGAGTTACCCAAAGAAGAGTTAATATTCTTCCACAAGCACTTTTCTATTATTTATTTTTACACCCCTTAAATTATTCTTATAACCCTATTGTATAATAAAATAAGTATAATAAATAAACCAATACATTGTAACTATATGGTTATGACTTAAAACTTCACCCACTTCCATAAATGGGACACAAAATCGTAGTTCATGTATACGGAGGACTACCACCTCATGAACTAATGTTGTTCATTCCTCCATTAGAACCTTTCAAGGTTGGGAATAATGATGGGTTTATAGTTTATATATTATATATTTGATAATTATAATGTATTAATGATTTTATTATTATTATATAAGAATAATATGTGATATATATAACAAAATAATGATTAAATAATGATATATATATATATATAGAATCTACTTTTCTTATTTTCAATATGACAAAAAATGGAAACATCGTTCATGCGTACATACGAACTACCATATCCATGAATAATATATTTAATAACCTATCACAAAATTTTATTGATAACTCTAAATTAATTTATATACTAAATATTTATTCTATGTAAATCATGGTTTACATTCTTTAGATGATGATATCATGATCAAAGTAAGAGGGAAAAAATATCAAGTCAAAATATAATCGAAAAACAAGTAAATTAACACCCAAAACAATAAAAACAATGAAATATTATTAACAAAAGGGTTATAAAATGTTATAAAAGTATCATATATGATATAATAAATATTAGTATGGTTCTTTTATAAGTTTTTAAGAAGATTAAAACCATTATACATGATGTTAATGAAAGTATGACCAAAAGGAAAGTGTGGGGTAAGGTATTTCATCTCAATTTCATTTCATTGAGGCATATTATAATGTTATGCACCCAATTAAATTAATATGGTGTATATAACACCCCATTAAATGTAATAAAATGCATAGTTTATTCTTTATGGTATTTTAAGTTTCAATTTAAATCATTCAGTTTTAAGGGGATTTGAATTAAAAGTTACCAAGTCCTAAATAATTTCTTAATTGAATACCTTTTCATAGGGTTATATTACTTCCTCATTGTCATTAATATTCTAAGATTATGGGTCAAATGAATTTTGACAATATTTTCTTTCATTTCCACTTGTTTTATATGGATTTATTAGTGATAAAAAAATTGATTCTTTTATTAATTCTCACTTCATTGTTATGTGCATTTTAATGTTTTACATAAAAATATCATTTTATTAGGAATTATTTACACTGGAATTTACATTAAAGGAAATTATTTGATCATTGTTTAATAACCCCTTAATTTTCCTCTGATATGGTTATTAATTATTATTTTCATGTAATAGTACCATTTTCCCACACCTTGGTACATAAAAGTATTTTATGATAATATGACTTTTTTATAACCTTTTTACAATGAAAAATGAATTTCCTTCTCACCTTTTATGAAATTACCCACCACCATGTCATTGATGCATCCCTATAAATTTTATAAATATCTTTTTGAGTAAATTATTTTTAAAAGTGATTATCAAATAAAATTATTTTGGAAAATAAAATAAAATAAAGAGGATATTTTCCTCAAGAATGTTTTTAATGATCTTTTTATTATATTCCTATTCATTGTCAATAAAAACCCTTATTATTACTCTAATTAGATTGCATTAAATTAATACTATACTTATTCTTTCTTTTAATTGGTTGTGATTATTTGAACTAGGGATAGTATTTTCATTCACTTCACTCATCCATTTTTGTATTCCCTTTTAAATATTCATTAGACATTAAATTTCCCCTAATTATACATATAATTTATTTGGGATATTATTATTTATTAAAATATATATCATTTATATAAACGGTGTTTAACTTTGAAAGTTATCTGATCAACATGGGAAATATAGATAAATCCATATATTTTAATCAATATAGATAGATGATGATATTGAAAATGTTTTATAAATTAAATCGATTATTTGATATATGAGGAATGATTTGGAATTATAGTGATGGGTGGGTCTCGAACATTATAAAGTCCCTCGATGCATCGACAAGTCTCATGAGACAAATTAGCTAAAAAAGTAAAATGGGTTTCAACTTTTATTTTTAGACCTACTGTGAAAGGTATTAACGGTATAGGTTTTCATCCACCTCAAGCATGACATCTAACAACTAATCATTTCTTCACTCATATTTAGGTTATTATTTTACATTATATTTTCACTATAAAAAATATTTGAATTCATTTCATCCTCAGCTTATTGATTTAATATAATTGTGTTGATTTATCCACCTTACTATATTTATTATTCATTATCCATTTTTAAATGTAATTTTATTTCTTTTATTTACCATTCCATATTTATTATTACTTATCCATCTATTTTAATGGAATTTGTGTTCAGTTATTTACCTTTCCATATTGATATAGTAATTTAAATGGATTGTGTGTTTTGTTATTTACCTTTCTATATTCATCATTCATTATTGATTCATGATAGCTTCTGCTTTACTTAACCCTTACTTTGTATTTGAGATCACCTTTATTTTGTTTTTTTCCAATGAATTCCTGGAACTGTACTAAGAAAGTCATATAAAGAGATTCTATAACGAATAATGTTAGTATTTTGAAAAGAAAATTTTGCTTTAAATTTTTTATTCACTTATAATTAAAGACTCATTTATATATATAGTTTACCAAGAATACTAAACTGTTCAGTCCTTTGGGATGTGATTTCAATATATCTTATTATAATGTAATGGTAGAAGACACACGGTCAGGGCTACTAGGGTCAGGTTCACAATATTTACTATCAGAGAACATTAAGTAGCAGCCATAGGAACTAGATTAAAGAAAACATATATTAGGGAACATATCCCTAAGATGAAATTTGAGATAAGTATAGAATATAATCCTAATGTTTTGGTAAGATAGGGATTTTGTGGATCTTCCTAATAATACATTCTTATCTAGATACTACAAGTGTATGTTTTTTTGGCACAGATCTACCCTGTGGTTATAAATCTGAAAAGGGCACATCGAGTTTGACTCGAGCCCAACATAGTACATGAAAACGGTCCTTACTACGCACCTCGATTGAAACACCCTTGGAATATGCTTAGGATAATTAAAAATTTCTTTACAACCCATTATGAAGGATTTTAATAGATGATGAAAATGAATGACCTATGATAAACACTAGACTAGGGAAGGAATCGTATGGAAATAAAATGGATGGTGTATTTTTTATATGCTTCCAAGAATTATATTATTAAAGTGTTTTATGAATAGTATATTGGTTAAATGAATCATGAAACATCTAAGGATTTTGTTAATTTTTAGAAGCAATTTTGTCTTCATTAATATAATAGTTATGGAAACCATCACAGGTTAATGAGTTTAAGACTTAATATAAGATCAGTGAATTAAACAAATTTTTTTGGTTTTATGTGATAGGAGTCTGTTATGATTATGTATATTTTAAATTAAATTTATAGAAATACAACCCATTAGTTCAGTACATGTTTTTTAGGAAAATTTATTTGAGTAAAAATGAATTTACAAATTATAGACATAAATTTAAAGGTATTGATAAACATTAGGGTCGATGTAAAAATAATATTATTATATTTTTTAAATAAAATGGGTTGTATTGAAAAACCTGCTAAAATCTTTATTGAAGGATTAATTTCATTTCAAGGATGTCCATAATACTTTTTTGAAACATTATAGGAATTATATTAATCTAGTTTTGAAAAAAGGACAACCCGCATGGTGGGTGACAACCCAACCAATCCGATGAGGTGGTGGGGCTTGAACCAATAACTAAGGGACAATAAGGGTATCTTACCTACCACTAGCCTACATGATTTCCCAATTAATATGTAATTTTTCTGGGTAAAAAACATGATGAATAAATATTTTTTATGAAACTGTAGTATTACATTTGAGGTTTAGAGTTTAATGTATTAACATTATCAGTTTTGGAATATAGTTAGAGATGGAATAAACGACTTTTCATACTTCTATGGCTCTTACGATCCATTAAAATTAAATTTCAGTACATAAAGTATAAAAAAAACATTTTTGGATATTTATTTCATTCAATAAAAGTTAAATTTTATTATATCACACCAAAGAATAAAATTTTTCTTATAAAAAGAAACATATCAAAATAGTAAAATAATTCTTAAACATCAGAAAAATGATCTTTAAATAAAATATTATCATATTATCATCATTTATGATTATATAAATAAAAATTTCATACCTATTGGATTAAAGGTTTTTATGCACTCAAATTTTCATTGATAAATCAATTTTTTGTGATCAATTACCTCAATCACCCAGTACAATTATTTATACTTTTTCTCTAAGTTTATATATTCACTTTCCACTAATCTGCTCCTATATAGAAACCAAGTTATATGTTATTCCATATTACTATTGTACTTATTTTCTCTCTTATTAGGAGGATATTTAATTAACTCTTTTACAATGTGGATTTCTAAAAAAGGAATTTTCAAATATCAAAACCTATATTATCAAGATAAATTTTAAATCTTTAGGATTTAATTTATTTAATTTGGGGATAATGTGACACCCTAAAATTATGAAATAATAACATTTTATTCAATATCGTGTATGACACACATACTAAGTATAGAAGGGAATATGACATAACAATACTTTAAAATATATTTTATATTTTAGATATATTTAATCTATTATATAGATTGTAATTCATGAAACACTGAAATATCTTTCATTACATGCAATAATGAGTTTCTTCGATAGCTTGTGTTACACACACGAAAGAGTTTTATTGAATACTATTAATATTATTATTTGAAATGAAAATTATCACCAATATGATAAATTGGAACTTTTAAATAGTATTAAATAACTTAGGAAATTATATGTTTGAATTTTTTGGTTACCAATTAATTAGAAATAAATGTAAAAACCAATTGAATATAAATGGAATGTTTTTATAAAAAACTATTATTATGAACCAAAGGCGTTTGTCCTAATGAATTAAATTAATTACTATTATTTAATGATTATAAATTAAATTTATATATATTATATTTTCCATAATGTTTTTACATTAATAAAATATATTTGATATTTATAAGATAAGAACATATCCAATTTTATGCATGAAAAGTTTTATTTTTCTAAAGGCATTTTTGCCACCTCATAATGGTGAACTTAAATTAAAAATAAATTCAAACACCATTATAATTTTTATTTGAAAAAACAAACAAAATTTTTTAAATATAAATGTAAAAAATTAAATTATGGGGATTTTTTTGTTTTTTCTGGGATGTTTTATTTTTAATTAATAGTGGAAAATACTGAATTTAGTGGAAAACATCCTTTTCATCTAAAAAATTTATAATGCTTAATTATAATTTAAATTGGATTTAAATTTATATTAGATCAATTATATATATATATTAATAAAATTTAGTTCACTATAATCATTTTTATATTGAATTTTGATATTATAACTTAGTAAACCTTTGAACATTCGCACGTTAAAACTCGCTTTCTCATCCTGTCCTCCTGATAAATGTTAAATTACATTATACCATTTTTGAGGTTTTAATTTTTTAAAATATATTATATATTTTTAATAACAATATTTTATAACTTCTATTATGGCCAATTATGTTTTTTACCAAAAAATATCAGTGAGAGAAATTAAAAGTAATTACGGCAATAAGGTGGAAATGAGTTTACTTAGCAGTTGAACATTATTCTTAACAGGAAAAATGACCTATAAACTTTTACAAAACAAATTGGATGGAAATATTATAGAAATATTAAATATTTTATAGAATATGGTTCATTATTTTTGGTATATTATGTAACAGAGGCCTCTTAGTAGTGTTTACCTTTGGGTACTTACAAGAATTCTACTCCACCTCCACTATAAAAGGGCCCTCTACCCCTCACTTAGTCACACCACTAAAGACTTTTTGATTAACCAAAAACTTCAAAAGACATATTAAACTCACCTCCCATTATATCAGAAGCTTCACTTTGGTAAAAAAGTACAACCAAGTAATTCCTTTAGTGCAAACAAAAAGGAGTTACCTGAAAAGGTTTAGTGTTCTTCAATGAGAACTTTTGTTTTCTTTCTTTATCCACCCCATAAATTATTATTTAATATTCATTATATAAAAAAAACTCAATATAATAAAATATACTGAGATTTTTTATGATAATGGTATGAATATAAAGTTTACACACTTTAATTAAATGGGATACATAATCATTGTTCGTGTCTATGGAAGACTACCACCTCACAAACTGATGTCATTCTATCCTCCATTACCACTTTTCAAGGTTGGGAATAATGTTGTATTTAAAGTTTGTATATAATATATAAGATATTATTAATTTATTTATGCCTATGGGATTATTTTATAACACATAACCTCATTATATCCTTTTTGTGGGAATACGATAACATCGTTCATGTGTACGGTGGACTACCGCCTCATGAAGTAATATGATTTGTTCACACATTACATGGAATATATCAAGGATGGGTTCAATAAAAATATCTAATATATATAACATAATAATTATACAATAATGATGATATATATATATATCATTTGTTTTTATTCCTTTCAATACAATAAGAAAATCGAAATAACGTTCATGCATACATATAACCTACCATCTCCATGAACGTTGTATTTAATTTTTATCCCCAAATTTTATTAATAACTATAAATAAATTTATAATTAATATATATCTTACCTAAATCATGTTTTAAATTTTATTTATTATGAATTCATTATCTACGTAAGAGAAATAAAATATAACAAGCCAAACACAGTAAAAAACAATGCAATTAACACCCAAAACAATGAAAATAATGAAAGATTATTAAACAATAGAATATAATATGTTATAAAAGGATCATATATGGTGTGATAAATATTAATATGGTCCTATTATAAGTTAATAACACTATTAAAATCATTATAAATGAGTTTAAAGTAAGTATATCCAAAAGGAAACTGAGAGGTAAGGGATTTCGTCACAATTTCATTTCATTGAGGCATAATATAATGTTATTAACCTAATTAAATAAATATGGTTTTTATACTACTCCTTGACATGTAATATCATTAATAATTAATTATTCATTGTATTTTATGTTTTAATTTTAATTATTCCATTTAATGGGATTTTAATTAAAAATTACAAAGTGGTAAAGAATTTCATAACCCAATTAATTTTCATTGAATTATACTACATCCTCATTGTCATTAATATTCAAAGATTATGTGTGAAAATAAATTTGACTATATATTATTTCATTTTAATTTTTTATTATTATTTGTGTTTGATACAAATAATTGATTCATTTATTAATTACCGCTTCAACATTATGATCATTTTAATGGTTTACTTCACAATCTCATTTTATTCGGGATCATTTTGAAATGAATTATAATTAATGAGAATTATTTGAGAAATTTTTAATAAAAACTTTAACTTTATTCTATTAATGTATTAATGATTTTTTTTAAGCAATAGTATCATTTCATCACTCTTTTGTACATAACATGTTTTAGAAAATGTTTTCAAGAAAATCTGACTTCATTTCTCTCTTTGGTTGGAAATATGTTTTCTTCCAAAGAAATGTTATCTAATTTTATTTAGAACATATGTTATTTAACCATTTAAATATGATTTAATAAAATATATATTCCCCATTTTTTATTTTTTTATAAAAAAATTCAAAGGAATATTCTTTTCACTTCCTTAACAAGGCTCTTTTCTATCCTTTTTACAATGTAAAAGGAATGTTATTTTTAACTTATAAGAAATTACCTAATATCATTTATTTGAAGACTCATTTGAAAATTTAACAAGCTATTTTTAATGAAAATTTTCGTAAAATTTATTTTCAGATAAAATGAATTTTTTTTAAAAAAATATTCTAAATAAATAGGTTATTTTCCACTATAATGTTTTAAATATCTTTCTATTGTGTCCATATTCATCAACAAAAGAACCATTATTCTTACTACAATGAGTATACATTTTATTAATAACTTCCTTATTATTTATATGCATGGTTTGTGATTATTTTGAAAACGGATAGTATTGACATTTACTTCCTTTTTAATCGTTTTCATTCCCATGTAATATTTACATGGAATTAAGTTTCCTCTAACTATCTATATCATTTATGAGGGATATGTTTTTTTAAATCATATCTCATTTATATATAAGGTGTTTCACTATGAATGTTATTTTATTTAATGGAGAAATATTTATAAATCCATATATTTTACTCAATACAGATACAAGATGATAAATTTTATAATCTATGAATTAAATTTATTATTATATATATGAGGAATGATTTGGGAAGGTAGTGACGGGTAGGGCCTAGAATTTATATATCCCCTCAATACATTAACATGTATCAGGAGAAAAATTAGGGGGGAAAATTAAATGGGTTTCTACCGGTATTTCTAAACAGTCCTGTGAATGGTCTTAACAATATATCATTTCACCTGGATCATACATGAAGTAAAATAATTAAGAATTACCTCATTCCTAATTTAGTTATCATTATCCCTGATATTTTCACAATGAAAAAAATTATAGATTCATTTCATCCTCATTTTATTGATAAATGGGATGATTTTTAATAATCTACCATTCCATATTGATTATACCATATCATTTTATTTAAATGTAAAGAGTTTTATGTTATTTACCTTTCCATATTGATTAAGCCATATTCAGTTATTTAAGTGGCATGTGTGTTTAGTTATATACCTTTCTGTATTGATCCAGTTATTTAAATGTCTTGTGTGTTTAGTTATTTACCATGAAATATTTATTATTCATTATTTATTCACGATATCATCCACTGTACTTAACCCTTATATATAATTTGATTTCACCCTTACTTTTTTCTTTCCCTAGAAATTCCATAAAGTGTACTATAAAATATATTCAAGGATATGATAGATGGAATAATGTTATTATCTTCAAAAAAATATTATATTTTATATATATTAAACAATTATAATACAAGACTCATGTATTTATCTATTTTACCAAGACTAATAAACTATTCAGTCTATTGGGACATGATTTTCATGCATCTTTTTCCAATATAATGGTAATAGGCATCGAATTCCGGATATTGGGGTCGGGGTCACTACATGTTCCCTACGATGGAATATATTGTTTTTGGTGACCAGAAAGGGTACCAAATGGGGATGTTTTATTTTCTCATAGGGGTACCCCAAAGATAGTGAAAGGAGGAAACATGGTCCAGTATCTATCATGTTAGAGCCTAGGGAGTTTTCCATAATTCATGTCTATCACTTGGGATTAGTTTACATATATAATTTCTTGTATTTATTATTTCCCTTAGTCTTCCTGTGTTCCAATAGAAATTTTTTATGTTTTTTTAAATTTTATTTTCCCTCCTTGATTTCTTGGTTTCTAGGATAGAAGTATCTAAATTTGATGGTGTCTTGGTTTATTTTCAATTTTTCTCTTAAATGGTTTGAGATGTGTCATTTGTAATGAAAAGGGTAATTTTCTTCCTAAATGGGATTTTTAATTTTTTTTGGAAAGGAAAAACAAAATGATTTTAGATTCACTAAATAAATCATTTTTATTTCTTGGGTTTGAAAATAGTGAATTTAAAGCGGGTATACCTTATTTTTTAAGGTATTATTCATGTTGGTTTAAAAAAGAAGTTGATAAATACTATTGTTTTCTCTATTTATGTGTGGTATTTTAAATGTAAAAACTATTTATCATTCTATGTTAAAACTACCATTATTAAAAAAAATTATGAAGTGAATTCCAAAGACTCTTTGGTGTGATTCTACTGGGCATGTTTCACTCACACCCTATATGCACACCAATTTACATGGTTCTATGTATCTGTACTATTTTATTTATAGTGAATAGTACATTATCTAAATTTGATATTGGAATTGTCTTGTTGAAAGAAATGTGATGGTGGTGATTAACGATGCTTCACATGGAGGTGTTCATGTTTTTTTAATTTTTGAAATAAGGTTTTATCATCCAATTCAACATGGGGTATTTTATATAATATATTCAAGTATATAATTATACTATATTTTTTATTATATAATTTTGATGGATTTTTATAGTGATTACTCTCTCTTTAGTCTTGTCTATATTTTTGCTTCTATGTTTATGGGTTGTATGGATATCTAATGGCTAGATAGGAAATGCTAGATTATTAATATTTTCTTCTAATTATTTTTATTTATTTATTGAGAGTTAAAAAATTCAAAATCATTTGTTATTGATACCCATACAACAGTTTCCAACCCATTTGGATTAGAAATTCACTATGAGTCGAGTGGTATATTGGGTCTGGTGATATGTTGAGTCCGCTCTGGCCGGTTCGTTATATAAGGATTTTTAGAAAACCTTATTTTCTTCCTAATGGGACAGTCTATGACTGCATAATATCCATTGGATTATTCTTTATCTATATTAATGAGATCTATGAAATTTTTTTCCATATTTGAAAATCCTTTTTGTTGCTTATATACAATCCTAAAAACTATTTATTATGCACCATCAGTAGGTTTGGTACTAAAACTCCTCTCTTTCATGATTTTTATTAGATGAGATTATATAAGGACTCATCCGAAAAAAATTATATATTCTTGTTACTATAAACAAGAATTCACTTTTATAAATTCCCAAGTATATTTACATTTTAGTGTTTTAGAGACATGGGTATTAACCCATACATAATAAAACTATATTTTATAATGTTTCCACTTATGATTTTTTTCAATTTTTTTGATAGTATAAATATTATAAAAAAACACATTTTCCTATCATGATAAATCTTAAAGACATTCAATTTGGACCCATATTTATCCTTACACGTCCTTAAACCTTTTGAAAACATTTCCAAATATGAGACTAACAAAATATTAGTAAGGGAAATAAAAAAGATGAATTTTTTTATTATAATGAAATAAATTAAATACAATAAAATATTTAGTTCTATCACAACATTCTTCAGTTGTATAAAATAAATAATTTCCAGATGAAAAGCAAATAGAAATTTTCTCTATGAAAACCATCAAAGACACATAAAATGAAAATAAAAACCCTTTTTGAAATCTTAGAGAATTATATTCATAACCTATGTCCAAAATTAATGGATCCTACTTAAATATATAAATAAAACCTCCGTAGTTAACTCCCTCCTTCTTGCCAATAAATTCAAAAAACATTACCCAATGCATTGGAGCACTATCTGTGTGAACCCATCTTATAATATAAAACAGGATCACTTATTGTAAAATATTTATTAGTAAAAGTCATCATATAATATATATTGGAGTCACCCATTATCATCTATAATAATCATATACCATATCATTAATTAAAAAAATTTATACTTCCTCCTTTTATCACAAACCCTTGAAAACTCTTTTAAACACATATAAAAATTATTTTTTAGATATAAAAATACCATTTAATTTTTAAAATAAATTGTAAAAATTACTAGAACCTAGGTTTTTTCATTGAATACAGTATATAATCTTTTAAAATAATCCAAACATTAAATAATGGTTTCTTTGATGCTAAAATTCGTTGGCATCATATATATTAAAATAGAGAATTACTTCTACTATTTTATAAGGGAATTAAAAAATATCTATTAAAATGTTAATTTTTTTAATATTTTGAAATATATTAAAAGGATACATATAAATAATTAATTTTCTTTAAAAACATGCATATAGAAGAAAAAATTTAACAAGGAAACTTTAAAATAGGTTTTTTAAAAGTGAGTCCCTTACCTCGAGTATGACATGTCAGGTATGATTATTATATTTTGAAATAAAAAAAGAATGTTAATTATTTACTTTATTAGGAACATTTTTCATGTAAATTATTCTTTCAGTTTATTTAATACAACTTATTGATAATTACTTAATTAATTATGTTTAACTCAGATGTTTTGAAGAAATTCGTCTCATATATCGGAAATGAATTTGGTTGGTTGACTATGGTCGACATAGTCATTATTATATTATATCCAAAATAATAATACTAAAATAATTATCATATTTAAAAATCAATTAAAATTTTAAAACAAACTAAGGAAAATGTTTATGAAAAAATGAATTATGTTATAGTCACAGTGATGGTAGGTCTTATGTATGCATCAGTAATGTTTCAATTTATTTAACAATCATTATGGAAAGAAGGTACATATTATTTTAACATTTCATAATTATAATCATATAATAAAGAAAATATTTTTTTAAAAATAGGATTATATATGTCATCTGTGTTAGTTGGTGATGAAAAAGAATCACATCACTTTATGGATGTGGTAGTCCACATGTAAGCACGAATAAAGTTATCATTTTTTAGTGAATGAAAAGTTAAAAAAATAGATGATATATTACTTTTATAGAATGATAAATATTTTATGAATATCATATATATACATTAAATCCATTATTATAAACTGTTGTGAGAGGTGGTGATGGAAAGTTAATTACATCTGTTTGCAAAGAGGTAGTCATCGTATTCATGAATGATGGATTCATTTCCAATTTGAACGATGATAATATTGATATAGGTTACTCCACTAACATAAAAAAAATCTAAGTACATGGAAGATGTTATGTATTTTTATTTCATAATGTTTCATGAATATTTAAAGTAGTTTGAAGAAAAAATAAAACAAAAACACTTGATTAAGAACAATAACACTTATTTAGAAAACCACTTATGGTTTACATCAAAATCATTCCTTGGTTAGATTTATGATCTAACCAAGGCCTCTGGTACATGGGTAGGGATTTAAGGAATATATTTGAGCAGGTCTTGGAAAAAAAATATTTTTGAAGCGTGATGATGAAAGTATATTAGGATTAATTTTATAAGAAAGGAGAGGGGAACACTTGGAATTTATTATAATATTATATTAATATAAATTAATTTTCATATTAAAATGGATCAAAATTGATATGATTAGAAGCTAAGATTATGATGATTCTAAATCCTCTTATCTGACAGTATTTGGAAAAGATTAGATTATATTTTTACCACCATCTATTTTTTTAACACCATGTTAACCCTTTTAAAAATTATGGTATATTAATGTTTTTTAACTCTTTAGAGGTTAAAATAGTTACTATATAAATGAAATTGGTCTATAAATGGTCTATGTTTGATATTTTCATCTGTATTCCAATCAATTTTCTAATGATGGAAATTTTTGTAATTTTAAATAATTTAATAAAATATCATTTGTTATAAAATATGATTAATTTCTTATTTGGATCTATTAATTTAAATTAAATTTGAGAATCCTTGAATGAAATTACAGTTTCCAATAAAATAAGTATTTTTCACAATTCATTGAAAAATCAAACTTTTTAAAAAAATTCTAAAAAATTCATCTTATGATAATTTTGACATGATGAATTCAAAAATGATATTCATTTTTTCAAATTAAAATTATATAATTTGAAAATAAATCCTTTAGATAATACATTCTATGATTTTTTTAATAAAACTATTTCATTTTTTATTGTAAAAATTACATAAAATATTTATAATGAATATAACTATCTAATTTTTGAGCAATAATAAGAATGAAAATGATTTATTCTATCATATCATGGGTTGTTACATTCTTTTACCCTTTCCGAAATTGTGTCCTTATAATTTTATACTCTTATTGTAAAAGTGGGGGACTCTTTCTCCCAGATAATTTTCATATTACCATGTTTCTTATTCAGCCATATGGTTTTTCTAAAAAACCTTAACCTATTTAATCACCTTATTGCATAACAAAATCTATGCCTGGTAAAAAAAATATACACAAGATATTATTCATAAGAAAGGTTATCTTCTAACTAAACTACCTCTGGGCTTATAACATGAGATGAAATGAGGAAATATTTTTTTAACATCAAAACATAAAAAAATATTTTGTACTTGGGATAAACATTGGGGAATTTCCAATCTATAGTAAACTAATCTACTTTCTCTAGGATTTCATATGGTACAGTGAAATATGTAATTAGAATCCCTTTTTTAGAAAAATATATAACACCTTTATATAGTAATAATTTAAGAAATCATGATCACCTTGCTGAAAATAATGGTCTTTACTCTAATTATATGAATAACTTTTATTAATTAAATAATATCTCCTCATATGTTTTTGAATCATATTCACCTTATCAAATACTTCATCTTCCAAATCTTATATAAATAAAATTTTTTCACAATCATCATCAAAAAAATCTAGAGTCTGAAACCAATTTCTATATATTGCCTCAAAAATATCTATATGTATAATGGAATGTAAATTTTTTTCAAATTAATACTCAAACAATTAATTATTCTAATCTCAACAATCCTAGAAATCCATTGAATAAGAATGAAGTATGTCTTCTATGCTCAAAACTATTCATTCTGACTATCTTCATATTGAGGATGAAAAGTTTTACATAAATTTAATTTAGTACACAAATACATATGAATAACTTTACATAAATTATAGGTAAATATAAGATCATATTATGAGACAATGGAGAGGGGAACTCCATGTAACACCCCGACCCTAGAATCCCAAAGTCGGTGCCTTACATTATTACATTGGAATTGATACAAGATTCAAATGACAGGGACTAAATAATAATAAGTTTTATAAAGTCATATTAAATACATGATACCCATATTACATTGGGAAAATAAAATAAAGATTAATAAAAATAAAATATCATCATCCTTGAAACTCATTCAAAGCATTCCTCTTCATAACATGGGGAAAGGAAACAAAAATATGGGTGAGCTTAAATGCTAAGTAAGGTAAAGTAAAGAGGAAAAAATAATGAATAAATGATTATAATAATATCATAAAGGTATATATCTTAGAACACATTACATATAAAAAACATTATAAGGAATAATCAATATAGAATGGTAGATAACTGAAAAAACATTTTATTTAGTCAATAAACTAAGAATAAAATGTATCCATAGATATATTAAAGAAAACTTATCATGGATAATGATAATAACTTAATTATCAATAAGCAAGATGATTAATTATTGGATGTCACGTTTCTTTGTCACATGATACCTCTACCATCAAGATTTATTCTCAAGATAGTTTAAACTATTCTGATTTGGCCAAATGATTTTTCTCATGAGACTGGTGATGCCTTGTGGGAAATGCATTAACAGGTCCCCAACCCATAATGATTACATTAAAAGGGGATAAAACTATGTGTTGAATGTCCAAATAAATATTCATATATAAAATAATCAATTTTAATTCATATATAAAGTTTCTTAATAAATATCTGTACCGATTAAAGGATATATATTTATCAACATTTCTATGTAAATAAAAAAATATTCCAAGTAAAAACCTTATGTAAACATGGTGTACTATTTAAGAAATAATAATATAATTTTTATGAGAATATATATTTAATATAAATATAATTTAAAATAAAAATTATCATAAGGAAGTGATTGTTTCAAGAGAAAGTTAACCATTACAAAAAAAAGTGATATCGCAAAGATAACTTTTACCATTTGGTAATTTTCAAGTAAAAACCCACTTGATTAGATAGTTCAAATTGAAACTTAAAATACCATGAATTATGAGTTAATAATGATATTAAATGAAAAAGGGAGAGTATATACCCTCACATTAAATTTAATTGGTTAATACTAACAAATAAGTCTTAATGGAATGTAAATAAAGATGAAATCATTTACCTTGTCTCTTTCTTGATGTGTGGTATTTAATCTAATTTATAGTGGATTAAAAGATATTAATAACTTATAATAGAACTATAAAAATATTTATAATATCATATATGGTATTATTATTATATCTTATTACATTGTTATAGTAATATTTCATAATTTTCATTATTTCAGGTGTTATTTGCCTAGTTTTTCTAGTTTGTTTTCAATTTTTATTTGTTTTTCCTACTAATTTGATCATGATTTCATAATATAATTAAATTAAACCATTATTTTTTTATAATATATAATTATTATATATGTATTAATAAAAATAAATAATATTTTTTAGATAGGAAATGAAATGCACTGTTAATGGAGATGGTAGGTCGTATGTACACATGAACGCTACTTCCATTTCTTTTTCATATCTAAAAAACTAAGTGATATATATATATATTACCATTATAATATTATATTTATATATTATATTTCACATGTTTTTATTAAATCAATCCCTTCATATATTCCTTATATAGCATGAATGAATCACATTTCTTTGAAGAGGCGGTAGTCCATAGGTCCACAAATGATATTATTGTATCCCCAAAAAAATGGAACTCATTAATGTATGTTTTATATAATAATTACCAAATAATAAATAAATTATAAATATCATATAAATCATATATAATTTATAAATTCATAGTTATTTTATTCCTTTAAATGTTGAAAATGGAAGAATTAACGACATCGGTGCACGATGTGGTAGTCCACCGTATACACGAATGATGATTATGTATCCCATTTGATGGATTTGAGTGAATGTTATTTAAAATTATTAGCATAATAACATTAAAGTATATTTAGGAAACTTATGTTATTTTATAAGAATTATATTATAAGAATTTATGGGTTTGATAAATAAATGAAATAAAAGTGACATTTGGAGAATATTACCTCTCTTTTGGGAAACTCCTTTTGGTTTATACCAAATAACTTCCTTGGTTAAATTTTTTCCCAAGGTGGGGATTATAGGTTGAGGTAATTGATTTGGGGATCATATTTTATAATATTTTTGGAAAAAATAGATTTATTAACGTGTAAAATTAATAAGGGTGGGTTCTTTATTATAGTGGAGGAGGAGTGAAATTCTGGTAAATTTGTGAAAAGAGAATTCCACCCACATTTTTTCCATGTAAAGTGGATCCAATAATATTAAAAATTCGATACAAGGTATTATAGGGTCTAAATATGAATATAAATTAGACTTCATAAAATGTTCATGATTATTTTAGTCCATAAGTTTAAGGTTTAGTCCTTTATTAAGCTAATTTGTCTCTTAATCACTATGATTAATTTAAATCAATTTCACTAATATTTTTCATAAAAAAATAAGTTGAAATTATTAGAGATAAATAAATTATTATGATTAAAAATATGGAATCCTTTTTTCTAAATTAAAATAATATAAGTGGTATAAATTAGTAAAAAATTAATCCCACATTTGGGACGACAATGAATGTTTTTAAAGTAAAAATGTTTATAAGTTTTCTAAGTTTTTATATTCAATTTCAAATTGAAATTTAATCAAATTAAATAAATTAGATTAATTGATTTATAATTTATATAATTTTACTTTAAAACCAATTTATGATATAATTCACCCATAAAAATAAATTAGACAAAGAAGCAGTTTTCAATTAGAATTCAGTATTTTTCACTATTCATCAAAAAATGAAACTTCGCAAAAAAAATACCAAAAAATTAACCCTAAGATATTTTTAACATTTTGATTTTAATTTTTTTTATTTATATAGATATAATTTATAAAAGTTCCAAAATTTAAATTTCAAATAGGTTATCCATTAAATGGGAGAAAAATACCGTTATAAAAACATAGGTTTTTATCGATAAAATTGGGTTTGTTTATATCTTATACCTATACAATATATTGAGTGAATTTAATAAATATTATTATATATATTATATAAATTTAATATAATAATTCTCTAGTAGTGTTATAATTTAATAGGCTTATCAAAACATGACTAAATATTGTTTTGTTTAAACTGGGTGTTGTGTGCATTAGAAACTAACCCAATATAGTGTATTTTACGTGCTGTCAACAAATTTAAATTTATTCTAAAATTTTAATATGGTAATTTATTGTGGTGATATATTCTTCTATACTAAAAAAAATTCATCCTAAAAATTGTAGGCGTATTACCTTTTAAAAAGATATGGGGAGTTCTCCTTCATATCATTTTATGGTTCCCATATTGCTTCCTCCATTTTGTGATTTCTCTAGAGTACCATTATTGGATGATTAATCTGATTACTTAATACACTCTCTCTATAGTATCAAGAATATAGATGGGTTCTCCATAATATTAATCTTCAGGTTCCAACTCTATTTCATTCGAGGTGAGGACATACGTTGGGTCAGGCATGTAGTTCGTTAGATGATATATATGAAACAAATCGTGTACTTTTGAGAGATTTGCTGTCATTTCCAAATGATAAATAAAAACCCAAGTCTTTCAAGAATTTCATAGTTTTTGATATACCTAGGAATTAGCTTCCCTTTCTTACTAAACCTATTGACACCCTTCCATGGAGATACATTCAACAAAAAAAAATCTCCCACCTGGAAGTCTAAATCTTTTCATTTGATTATCAACACAACTGTTTCCTACTTTGAGGTATTTTAATATGATCCTGAATAACCTTTAACTTTTTCATTGTCTCTTCAACAACTTATGCGCCTATGATATTCATTTCACCAACTTCATTCTATGAATTTGAAGTAAAACAATACATTATAAATAATTCTTCATATGGTACCATTTGAACACTTGAATAGAAGACATTATTATAGGAAAACTATACAAAAGTTAAGTACTACTCCTAAAAACCTTGAAAGTTGATTGATCTTGAACTAAAAATGTATTCCTTATTTGAATTTATTCTTTCAGACTTTACATCATGTTGAGGATGGTAACAAGTGATTAAACAAATCTCATTATCAAAAGTCTTCTGAGAAGTATTATTGAATTTTGAGTTAAAGAGGGGATATCAATCAGAAACAATTGACATAGGTACACCATAATGTCTTAAAACTTCATAAATATAGAGACTGGAGAGATGATCAATATAAAGGTATTCTCTTATAGCAATGAAATGTACATATTTGGTTAGGTGACCAATGATTACATATATTATGTCATTCTTTCTAGGATTCTTTGGTAGTCCCCTGATATATTCCACTTTAATTTGATCACATTTCTATATAGTAATTGGGATATGTTTCAAGGCTCCTTTAGCATGCTGGCTCACAACATTCACTAATTGAAAAATTGAACATCTAGACACATAATCAGTAAATTCCCATATAATTTTATCCCAAAAAAAATAATCCTTCAATTCCCTATACATATTTATTCTACTAGGTTGTATAATGAAACTTGATCTATGAGAGTTGTCCAACAATTCTATTTTTATCTCAGGTATAGATGGAAGACATAGTCTCTTTCAAAATTTTAGAACACCATCTTCATAAAAAAAGTATTATAATTTTCCATTATTCATGGATTTAATTTTATTCTATATGTTATCATCTTCAGATTGAGATTTTTTTATCCTCCATAAAAAATATGTGTTTTCAATCATTTGAAAAATTAATTATTTCTCCCCATCCTTAGAAATTCCCATATCCACTTTTATTAGATCCATGAACAAATGATCCTTCTCAATCCTCATTTTGGTTAGAACTCTTTGATCCTTCATAATCAATGCATCATATACCTTACTTATTTTCACTGGGTGGTAGTGTATTGAGAAGTCATTTTCCATGAGTACCTCAATCATCGACTTTGTCTCATTTTGATCTATTTCTGTGAGAGTATGTCTTTCAGGATTTTATGATCCGTGAAAATATCACATCATTCACCATAGAGATAATGTATCCATATTTTCAAAGTGAAAATTATAGACACTAACACAAAATCATGTGTTGTATAGTTCTATTCATGATTATTCAGTTTCCTTGATCCATATGCAATAAATTTTTTATTTTTCATTAGGTCGCAACAAATTCCCTTCTTTGATGCATCAATGTGTTTGAAAATCCCATTACTTTTATATGGTAGTGTCAAAATTAGTGCATTGGCTAGTCTCTTTTTTAGTTCATCAAAGCATTCTTCACATTCTTTCATCCAAGTAAACTTAACCCCTTTATGTGTAAGATTTGTAAATGGGTTATCCAATTAGGAAAAATTATAGACAAATCTTTGATTGTAACCTTTACAACCAATGAAACTAATTATCTCAGTTACATTTTTGGTGTAGGCCATTCTTTGAGTTTCTTTTTCTTTTTAGGATCAACTGATATTCCATATTTGAACACAATAAGTCCATGAAAAGAAACTTCTTGAAGCCTAAAATCACACTTAGCAAATTTCCCATATAACACTTCTGTTATAAGTGACTTAGGAATGATCTGAAATTGATTCTCATTGTCCTTATAGCTTTTTTAACACACTATAATATAATTAATTAATACCAAACAAAAATCATCAAGATATTATTTTAATACTCTATTCATTAGGATCTTAAAGTAGAAGGTGAAATCGTAAATCCAAATTGCTTTACTGTAAACTCATAGTGACCATAACTTGACTGAATAGCTATCTTTGTAATTCCTTCTTTATTCACTCAAAAGTGTTTATGCCCATAATTAAGATCAATCTTTGAATAATAGTGGGCTCCATGAAGTTGATCAAAAAGTCATAAATTTGAGGTATAGGATACTTGATCTTTATTGTAATATCATTGATTTTCATATAATCAATGCACAACATCATGGGTCTATATTTTTTCTTACCAAATATAATATGGGCTCCCCGTGGTGAAACTATAGGGTGAATAATTGTCTCATTACCCAAACCTTCTAGTTTTTTATTCAACTCCACTAAATCAATATTGGCCATTCTATAGGGAGTAATTGACATTGTTCTTGCATCTAAGATTAAATCCTTATAAAACTCAAGTTCACAATCTAGCGGATGTCTGAGTAATTCCTCAGGAAATATATCAATGAATTCCTACACAATAGGTGCATCATCAATTTGAAGACTTCCTTCTTTATCACTTGACGTCATTTTTTTCTCTTCCAAAATAATTTCATTTATTAGAGGTACTGTGGGTGGATCTACATAAGAATAAGGTGAGGAATCTTCTTCTTCAAATATAAGTAATTCTATATCTTCGTAATAAATTGTAATTTCCTTCCTATTTAAATAATTTTGTTCCTCATATTTTGAGATCTCATCCATAAAAAATATTATATCAATTTCAACAATAGGTATGATAAAAATTTTAGCAAGTAAATCATGTTTATGTGTCATAATTGGGACTTACTCAAACATATTTTTTTCAATGAGACACCCCTTAAAAGTTTTTACTCACAACTCTCTTATTAAATTAAAAGTAAAATTAATAAATTTTATAGAAAAATAAGTAGATATAAATGAGTTTGATGATGTAGAATCAAATATGGAATATTATAAATTCTAAGATAGAATTAATATACCTTCCACCACCTCATTTGGTACTTCTACCTCCGCTGCACTAATCACATAATCTTAGGTATCTCCCCTTCACCTCTTCAATGGTAGATTCCCTTGAAGCTGATGGAATTCAATTACATAGTTCCCCATCTCCCTATAGGAAAAACACTATATATCAGTGTTTTCCTTCTTCCCATTACATTATTTAATATGATGACCCTTTTCTCCACACTTATAATAAACTCCCAATTCATTCAAGTATTTCCCAGAGTGATTTTTCCAATAGTTCTCACATGGTTGGAGTTAATTCATTCCCTTATCTGTATTTGAAATATTATCTTTTTCATGTTGTTTAAAATACCACTTATTCTCTTGGACTTTTTTCATTTGTAGAATATCGATAATTCCTTATCTGTTTTGATGGAAAAGAAAACAATGTCTTCTTATGATGAAATATTATAAGAAACCAGAACCAATTAAATATATAGCTTAAAAACATCAATGAAGTGGTTAATCATACACTACTTTTTTCTTATTTAATATGTAGCATACTTGTATATCTTTGAAAAGGTAGTTTCGTAGTCTACAACACTCTCTTATTCCTTTTTCTTTAAGATGATTAACTTTCTCTTCATATCAATTATTTGATCACAAAGGGATTTATTTATTAAACAATGTCTTCTTAAATGTTATTTATTCCATGAGTTTTATTTATTCTTCATCCTTGGTATTCTTTATCAAGGACCACCATTGATTATCATCGAATTTGAGGCAATACACCACAAGTGTAATCTTTTCCATTTCACCGCATCCCAAGGACATAAATATATTCTCCAACGGCATAATCCATTGAACATATACAATTTTATTAGTGATCTCACTAAATGAATGGGGATTATATTTCATAATGTGATCCGACATAGGAGATTCTATAGGTGGAATAAGTTTCTCTATTTGGGAAAGGTTATTTTTCATAAATTGATTACGATTCCCTAATATTGCTATAATTTTATCAATTCCAGTACGATCAATATTTATTTCCTTAGAAGGGAAATTTCTACATTTCCCACAAGTATTGATGCCATTTATTTATCTAGGGTCCATTTACAAATAATAGAATATTCTAAATTAGCTTATAAAATCATGAATTTCAAATATGGTATAACACTAAAAATAAATTAAAATTTTAGGTAATGTAATCATAAAATTAGGTTACTTTGGGACATATTTAATTTTAAATGCATCATAATGGTAAGTAAAGAGAATGTGAATTATCCTAATCATATCCCTCAAAAGTGTCAAAACACGTATGTAGTAAGGCTATTTTCTATATATCATGATATTCTCGAGTATAGCCTGAAAAACCATGTCAGAGTTGTTACCCTTAGGTACATTTGTTCATGAACAATGTCCACTTGTATTATCCAGATGAGGATTTATTTCTAAGAAGACCCAAATAATATATACCTTATAAAAATTATAGTATGTTCTTATAAACTTATTCTTAATGTATATATTAGGTTTATGTTCCCTAATCTATGTTTTCAAAATCTAGTTTCCAAAGGTTTCTACTAAACTTTCTCAGATAACAACTATAATTCACCATCCCTAGAATCTTGAAGCCAGTACCTTACATTATTACATTGGAATAGATAAAAGCATAAAATACCAATGTAACTAATTGTTTAGAAGTTTCAGAAGACCAAATTATGTATATGATACCCATATTACACTGGGAAATGAAAATACAGAATAATAAAAAAAATCTCAATATCTTTGAAACACATTCAATGGATTCATCTTCATAACATGGGGAAATGAAACAAAAATTAGGATGAGCTCAAATGACCAATAAGAGTAAGTAAAATGGAATAAATAATTAATAAATTAGTATAATCATTATTTAAAGGTATATAACTGAGCTTACATTCCATATAAATAGCTCAATAATTCATAATCAATATGGAACATTAGATAACTGAAACTCATTTCGTTTAATCAATAAACTGAGAATGAAATGAATCCATAGACATGTCAAAGAAAAAAATATCATGGATCATAAAAATAACTAAATTCAAAATAAATGTAATAATTAATTATTATATTTCATTTTTTCTCAGGAACATGACACCTTTACCATCAAGATTTATTCCCAAGATAGACTAAACTATTCTGATTTATAAAATTGATTCATCTCATGAGACTACCAATGCATCGTGGGTCTTACATTAACATGTAAAAAACCCTTAGGGATTTCAATAAAATTTCCCCAACCTATTTCTTTCATGATAAAATCATTCCTCATATATCAAATAATCGATTAAAATTTAGAAACAAAGTACCTTATCAAATATTCGTAATGATTAAAGGATACAAATTTACTAATATTTTCCAGTAAATCAAATAACTTTTAAAGTAAAAAATATATGTAAAAATGTTATACATTTTAAGAAATAATAATATCCATTTCATTATAATATTTATATTTATTATAAATTTAATTTAAAATAATAATGATCATATAGAAATTATTATTTCAAGATAAAGTTAACAATCACAAAAGAAAGTGATACTACAAATATAACTTTTTTCAATTTGGTGATTTTCAATCCAAACCCCCATGAGTGAGATAGTGAAAAGTAGCACTTAAAATACCATTAATTTTGATTCAATCATGATATTAAATAAATAATTGGAGCTATATACACCAAATAAATGTGAATTGGTGCATAATAATAAATAAATTTCAATGGAATGTAAATTGAGACAAAATCACTTACCCTATCCTAACTTTTTGTTATGTGGTAATTTACATCATTTATATTAGTTTAAAACGTGATAATAACTTATTAATGAACCCTAATAATATTTATTATATCATATATTATCTTTTTATGATATATAATTACCCGTTTGATAGTAATATTTCATCGTTTTCACTATTTTAGGCATTATTTGCCTAGTTTTGTAGTATGTTTTGGCTTGATTTTTGTTGTTACTATTAATTTGATCATGATTCCATCATATCGATAATTTAAGCCATTATTTAATTTTAATATATATTATTTATATATTTATTTATAATAATCCATAATATTTGGTATATCAAATTAAATGGACTGTTCATTGAGACTGTAGGATGTATGTATGCATGAATACTACTTCCATTTCTTTGTCACATTTAAAAAAGTAATCGATATATATATATATTCTAATTACAATATAATATTTATTTTATATATGTCACATTTTTTTATTAAAACTAACCCTTAATACAATCCTTATAGATCATGAACTAATCACATCACTTTGAGGAGGTCATAATTTAAACATCCACTGATGATGTTATCGGATCCCCAAAAAAATGGAATACATGATGGTATGTGTTAAATAATTCTATAAGTATATATAAATTATAAATATAATATATAAATTATATAAAATATAAATCCATCACTATTTAAAACCTTTAATGGTGGTAAATTGAAGAATGAACGACATCGGTTCGAGAGGTGGTAGACCGCCATACACATGAACGATGACTGCATATCCCAATTGATGGATGTCTGTGAAAGTGTTTGTAAAATTATTTTAATAATAAAATTAAATTATTTTTAAGATACTTATTTCATTTTATAGTAATAATTTAATAATAATTCAAGTGGTGTATAAAGAAATGAAACAAAAGTGGTCGTTGGAGAATGTTACCTATTTTTTAGGTATCTTTTTTTATACCAAAAGGCTTCATTTTTTGGATTAATTACCAAGTAAATACTTATAGTGTCAGGGTATGGATTTTGTGGAATTATTTTAGCAGACTTATAGTGAGCCAAAATGGATTTATAGGTATTAATAAATGGGAGGGATGAGTTCCCTTTTTTAGCGGAGGAGTGGAATTCATGTAAATATTTAAAATAGGAATTCCACCCACATTTCTACCTTTTCTAGTGGCTATAATAATAGTTAAAATTAGATAAAAGGAATAATATGGTAGAAATATGAATATAAAATGGATTTTGGACATGCTTATAGGTTATATTTGGCCTTAAGTTTACGGTTCAGTCCTTTGTTAAGTTATTTTTTCTCTTAATCATTGTATTTAATTTAAATAAATTTATCTAAATTTTTTTGTAAAAAAATTGAAATTATTATAAATTATAAATTATTATTATTAAAAAAATATCCTTTTTTCCAAACTCCAATCATATAAGTGATATAAATTAATTTAAAATTAATCTCGTGGATGGGACGACAATGCGAGTTTTTAATGTAAAATGATAATAAGTTTTCTATGTTTTTATATCCGATTACCAAGTCAAATTGATTCCAATGATGTAAATTAGATTAATTGATTTATAATTTATATAATTAGACTTTAAAATCATTTTATAATATAATTTTCCCTTATAAATAAATTAGATGAAGAAGTAGTTTTCTATTAAAATTCAATATTTTTCACTATTCAAAAAAAATGAAACTTCACAAAAAAATTCCAAAAATTAAGACAAAGATAATTTTAAAATTCCTATTTCAAAAATGAAGTTAATTTTTACACAAAAAATTTATAAAATTTCCAATATTTTTATTTAAAGTAGGTTCATCCTTCAAAGGTGGAAAAACTTCCTTTATAAAAATATTGGTTTTTATGTGTAAAATTGGATTTTTTTTCTTATCTTATGCCTATAAAAAATATTGATTGAATGTAAAAATATATTAATTGATATATGAGATAAAAATTAAATATATAAATTCTCTAAGAGTTCCATAATTTAACCGATTGTGCAAAATATGACTAAACAGTGTTTTGTTTATACTTGATGTTTTGTGAAATGGAAATTAACTTAGTATTGTGTGTTTTGAACTCTATGAAAAAAGAAAAATTTATTCAAAAAGGAAAATATGGTAATGTATTGGGGTGCTACACTTCTTGTAACATGACTATAGCCTTTACATAAAGTTGATAATTTTCATCTAAAGACATAGTATCTCAAATGGGAAGGAAATATGCATATTTAGTTAATCAATAAATAATAAGCAGAATAATATTTTTACAATGTGATTTATTTATAAATCCAACCATTTAATCTATGGATATATTCTCCCAATTTTACTCCATCATGGTAAAATACTAAACCATCCTATTCGATAATTTTCATTCTTCTTTGACCTATTTAAATCTCAAACATTTCATTGTAAATTTATCAATATCTATTTTCATTCCACACATCAGTAATATTATTGATTGTATTTTTACATCTTATTACATCCAGGATGAATAGAAAATTTGGAACTGTGAGCTTCACATAATAATTCTTTCTATAGTTGGTAATCACAAGTCACACATAAACTTTTCTCAAATCTAGTAATATCTCATTCATCAACATTAAACTCTAACAACTTACTATTATTAATAAATTATAAATTTTCATATAAAACATGGTCCTCCTTATCAAATTTCTTAATTATTTATAAAAGTGATAATTTAATTACCTTGTAAAACAAAAAAAGGAAGTTCCTTCATGCATAGTTTCTAGGATAAAATTCTTCCAATCAATAACAAAAGGGTTATAATCCAAATGTAACATAGTTAATGTAATATTATTGTTTAAAATCAAAGAATTAGTTACTTTTTTTAGGAAGGTAATGAATCATAAAGTCATAATCCTTAATCTTTCCTTGACATATTCTTTTCCTTAATTTCAACTCTTTCTAAAAGAATATATAATTAAAATTTTTATCATTAGTATATATTTCAAACATTACTACATATAAATGATTCCTTTGATATTTAAAAAAACACTGTAGAAAATTTCAGATTGTTTGTAGGATAATTTAACTCATGAGGTTTCAGTTAACATAAATCATTTGAAATTACTTGATAATTTTTCATCATAACAAAACCATGTCCTTTGAAGGAACCATCACCGTAAATAAAAATGTCACCATTTCTAGAGTGCAGGGGAAAACTATAGAATTCACTAATCTTATTTTTAACTTTAAGAAATAAAATCATCACATTATTTCATCCAGATTAATTTAACTCCTTTTTTATGTTAACTTAGTTAGTGGTAGAGACAGCCGGGTGAATTTTTGAAGAATCTATTATAAATAATCCTCTAACCTAGAAAACTATGAACCACAATGTCATTTAAGACTTGTCCATTCCTTAAAACCTTTTATTTTATCATGTTCAATAGTTATGAAACCATTAGAAATAATATGACCAAGTAAATAAATTTTATATAACCAAAAATATCCTTTGATAAATTTTTTATATAGATTCTGTTCTTTTTGGTTTTTTAGAAAAATCTTTGTAAGTTTTTCATTATCATAAAAAATTTTAAAATATAAGAAAATATCCTTAACAAACACAACCATAATCTTATCCATGTCCTCATGGGAAAATCTATTCATAAGGATTATAAATAAAGTTGTCTCATTAAACAACCTAAATGGAATTAACACAAACTCATAATTCCCATATCTAGTCTAAAACATAGTCATCGAGATATCATCCTCTTTTACCTTAAACTAATGTTATCTTGACCTAAAATCAATCTTCATAAAATTCTACTCTCTAGGGAGCTGATCATAAAAATCATTAATATGAGGAAAATGATACTTGTTCTTAATAGCGATGATATTCATTAATCTATAATAAATAGAAAGTATCATTAAATATTGTTTTTGATGCTTTCATCGGCACGTGCGTGTGTCCATCTGTTTCGGGGACGACATCATTGTTTGTTTCCCCACAATCCCGATTTCCAAAGGCGGGTGACATCCATTCCTTGTTCATGGACGTTTACTCCATGATCAAAACGGGATGATGGGATGTTGGTTCTTCCTTCCAGGGATTCCTCCTCGAAACTCGTCACCTAGTCTAGGTATCTCTTATAGATTTAAGACTTTGTTCGTGAAACTTTCCCAGTTCCATATCTTCGTGGAAGTCGATAAATTACATTGCTTCTGTCGGGACATTACAAGGGGTCTAGCCAGGGCATCAACCTTCAGTCGAAGGAGTAGTCATGTTGGATATCACTAGCGTGTCTGGACACTAGAACACTAGCACGTCTGGGTTTCTTCCCCTTATTATAGGGCTTCTCGAGGGTAGGGAAGCCCGAGGCATCCCATGTTGAATTATGGTAATTATATGACATAGGCATGTCTCTGAGCTTTTCCTCAGCTTCCAATGTTTAACACAGGGTATTATGCAAGTTTAACGTCCAGCGGAGACAGATCAGACTGATCAGAACACTGACTAGAGTGGATCAGATAGGTTCAACCCCTGGAGGGAACCCTGATGTCAGGGAAAATGTGTGGTTAGTTACCCAGTTACTGCTAGGAGCAGTGAAGAGGTGGATTGTCATGATCTCACCAGAATGTGGCAGCTCGGGTATGAATCAGGATGGGTGATGGGTGGTTAAGTGAATTGGATGGGGAATGGGAAGGAGTCAACTTAAGGGTGATGGTGATGGTGGGATTGAGCCTTGAATAGAATTCCAACGCATACTCATGGTGGGGAATCAAAGTCCTCATAGTTTAGGATGGGGGATAGGATTAGGGTGTGCGCGGAGGACAGAAACCCAATGATATGTTGGGGATTAAGCATGGTTAGCAGCCTGAGGATGATCTGAAGCCACTAGAATGGACCAGAGATATGGGTCCGGAAAAAGGGGATGATAAAGGATTACTGCTGGGTTTAGGTTGAAAATGGCTTACCACTGACTGAAGTTTACAATGGATTACTACTGAGTAGGGATCACAACGGCTTACTGCTGTGTGAGGTTCACAATGGCTTGTCGTTGGGTAGGGGTTCACAATGTCTTACCAATGGATGGGGCAAAAAAGGGGCATACAGTTTACCGTCATGCAGTACAGGGGGTGGAATGATGTGGAGTGTTCGGGACCAGTGGTTGTTGGGGTTGAACCTTAGGGGTACTTCCTACGTACCTTGTCTTGGCAAGGATCAAAGTCTACGTAGTTCATGATGGTGTGGGAAAACCAACGTGAAAGGGGTCAGAACGATCGCGTGTGTAACAACACGAGATTTTATGAGAAATATTATTTTTAATTAATTTTATGTCTTGTGTTTCACGCTACACCAAAATTAGCTTGTGCTATATGCAACACCATATTTTCTTGCAGTATACGCAACACTATTCTTGGCTTGTGTTTTACACAATTTGAAGTTCATTTTATGGGAATTATTCTACACGACATTAGGTATAGATTTTGATTAATGTATAAATGAAATAAGTTTTGATTATGATATAAGAAACACCAAAGGAATATTTCACTACACGCAGCCCTGACTTGTCTTGCAATACTCGCAATCACGACCTTCCACGATAGCGTGTGTTGTATGCAATACAGAGTTTCACTAAACAAAGATATACTGTTAAAATATTATATAAACTAGCCGTTATGAATAGTAATACCAACTTTTTGGAATTTTATAAATTAGATCTTTCAAAATGGACTTCATTTTTGGATTCTGAATATCGAAATTATCCTATGGTGAATTTTTGGTATTTTTCTGAAAACATTCAATTTTTGATGAATAGTGAAAACACTAGGTTACTATTTAAAAACAAAATTTTTATTTAAACAATTATTTATTTTATTTAAATTTATTTTAGGTAAAAATTGATACATAATGCCTATATAATTTAAATTAAATTCATTGGAGTCATTTTATAATAATTTTGGATATATAACAATTTTATTTAACTTTTCACCGTCTTTTACCCACCTCCTAGGAGATTTTGGAAATTCACATAAAACTTAATTTTACCGCTTCTGTGAGGGGAATTATGAAAATCCGAGATACACGGTTAATATCAAGGACTAAAATGTGGTTCAGTGAGATGAAAATAATTTTTGGTGAATAGTAACTTTTTACTTTTATTTACCACGGTTAAAAGTAAATAGGGTAATTAAGGGTAAAAATGATATTATTATTACCATAACACATGTCCTAATTCTATTAGATAAGTTTAATTCGACCAGAAACAACCTTAGTAATAAAATATGACCATTTAGGTCCACTTGGATTTGATTAGGACACTTATTATTATTTTATTTAAAGAATAGTTAAAATAGTGAAAATCAATGTTTAATAACTAAAAAACTTTTATCATAGGGTTATAAATAAGATAAATTCAACTATAAATATTCATTAGAAATATAAAAATATTTCCTATATAATGGTATTTTATTTATAATTTTTAGACATTAGATAATTTAATTTATTTATGACACAATGATGATGCAGTAATTACCGTATTAATGAAATATTAACATAATTGATGTTATAAATACCCAAATAAATGTCATTTGAGACTTTTTATGAATTAAACTAATTTTATAAGTTAATATGACATTTATTATTTATTTAATTACCTTTATTTAACTAATCATTCTATTATGATTTTCACAAATATCAGGTACCAAATAGAGTCAAAATTGGCATAAAATAGTTTTTAAAACAACTATTATATTATTAATTTTTATTTTATTCCTAAAAATCTAAGGTTAGGCCAAATGACTTATATAAGGATATATATATTAATAATGAACCACTTTTGGTTCTTTGGCTTGTTATAGTATGTTTATTAACCATATAGTGTAAGAAAACAAAAAGACACTGTAAAAGTTAAATTATTTAACATAGAGTTAAATCTAACTGATAAGGATTAAATAGTAACCTAAGCTTGTCTAAAACCTATTGTCTGAGAGTATTTAGACCCATACACACCTTATCTTAGAAATAATTCAATTTGGAGCTATTAAAAACCGAATATGACTTTTTTATAAAATAATATTTTAAGTTTTCCTAAGGTGCCCCTCTCCTCCCTTATAAAAAGGGCACCCCTTCCCTCTTCCATTCACACCCGTTTGAGCCTTTAATCTCAGCCAGCCCCTGTCCATTTCTCTTCTCCACTTCCCTAGAAAAATTCTGGAGGTTATGGTCTTCACAAAATACCAACTGTACTTCCTTAAGAGGAAGCTTAAAGGAGGTGCGTTGAAGAAGAGGTAATCTCTTCTTCTGATTTTCTCATGTTTCTTTCTTCTTCTACTTATTCTTCTTTAGATTCATCATGATAAAGTAATAACATCAGTATTAATTATATAATTATATGTTATTATAATTATGAAAAAACCCTATTTCACCTTCTATCCATCCTACGGAAAACGAAATCACCGCGCGTGCGTACGTACGGAATACCGTCTCCACGCCGTGGTGTAATCTGTTTTCCACCACCACCTTAATTGGATGGGTATAATGGTGTAGAGAATAACTATATATAATTATTGTAAAGTGATATTGATTCTGAAATAGTATACATACACTTCAATGCAATTTCACGATCATGGGAATGATATCATCGCTCGTGTGTATGTACGGACTACCGTCTCTATGACGTGATGAGATTCATTCTCCATATTAACCATTCATGAATGATTATAAAGTATATATAATGAATAATAATGAAATATATTACATAATAATGATACTGGATTTATTTATATATATTTATTTCATCTACTTAATTCCATTCAATTCAATAAGGAAACGAAAAGAGCGTTCATGCGTACGTACGGCCTACCGTCTCCATGAACGGTGTATTTCATTCCATTTATCGATCTATCGTATATATATGTATATGATGAATATATATTATGTATATAAATCATGTTTTACATTTTGGAAATAAGTAAATCATGATATAAGTAACAATATAAAGAACAACAAGTCGAAACGCGTATGATAAATGAAATGATTTTACCCAAAACGCTGCTTTAGCATGGAATTTACAAAAGAACAGGTAATATAAAGTCATAAGTGAACCATATATGATATCATAACAATGAATATTATTCAGTAATAATTCAATGACATTATTTAAATCATTATACAGAAGGTTCGGATACGTACGAAGCATATCGGACCTAAGGTAAGGGATAATTATCCCAATCTCATTCTTATCCGAGATTGTTTATTCGTAAGTATTTACTGGGGTTATGTTTATTATCCATGTTCATATGTTCTCAAAATGTTTTCATAAAATGTTTAATTTTCTTCCATGTATTTTTAAATTCATTTTTACCCTTTTCTACTTTTACCACATCGTATGGAATGAATCTTTCTTTTTTACCAGACGAGGTACTTTTTGACTTTTTCGACAAAAGTACGAGAATAATGTTATTTTTAACTTATACAGCGTGAATGGATTTTTACAGTTTCATAACGACTCATTTTCATGAAGCTTACTCTAAAATATTTTATTACTATTTTTTAAAAAATAATTTTCTTTCAAAATTGTATGGCATTTTGTGAAAAGAAAATGTTTTTAATGAAGAAAGGATATTTTCCTGAAGAATTCCTTTCAAGTGTTTTATCAAAACCATTTTCCATTTAAGATGACATTATTTCATATGTGTATGTTTCAAGTATAATGTCTCTATGATTTAAATGATTTCACTTCTCTTATGATGAAATTATATCCATTTGTTTTATATGGATTATGTTATGATGGAATAATGTTTATAAAACCCATTTTATTCGTTGGGTTATTATGAACGATGTATGTTTATTTTATGGCACATGAAATAATGATTTCATTATGAGATGGGTGGGACCTATATCTCCCTCCAATGCATTGGGTAAAGATTTATATCTCATGAGATAGACAGGGATGGAATGGTAAGTTAATCCAGTTCAGTAATACAGGACTAGAAAGAGGAGTGAACTCGATTCAAAAAGGGACTTTTGTCCACTAAGATGGTCTTGGCAGAAATGCCTTGGCTACTATTGAAATCATATCATATGCTTAATTTTTGCCACAATCACATGTTTTATTCCCATTCTATTTTATCATGATTGATGTTACTTTATGATATATGCCTTACATACTTCCACGATTTATGCCTTTTCTCAATATTTTTATGTTTAGATTTTATGTTCAAGTTTTTTTCATTCAAATGTTTATGGATTGTTTTATGTTCTCTATGTTTACCCTTACTGAGCATTTGATCTCACCCTTTATATGTTTTCTTTTCCCCAGGATATAAAGATAAGTTTTAGGTAAGAAAACCAAAGGGGAAGATCCTTATGGGAGATGTTGAAGATCTTTCACCATGATTAGAAGACTATATTCCATGTTTCCTAAGACACTAAACTATTACAGTCCTTGTGTGTCTGTTTTTGTTATGTATTAATTATTCCTCAAATAATGCTTCGGCATTGCTATGTATCCCACAAGGATGAGAATTAAGCTAAACGTAGTTCTTGAAGCACAGCGTGGTCAGAGACCGACACTGGTAGGGAGAATCCTCTTTATAAAGGAAACAGATGCATCCCCTGATTAACATAGGAAATCCTAAACTTGTTCAGGGTAGAACCACAGTTTAATTTCATGCATTCAGGACATAGGGACCTATGTTGTTTTACATCATATGATTGGCTATGTTTAATACGACAACGATGTGGTGGAATGATTAAGTGTTTATGTAATGGGATTCCAAAATAATGTTGTATATAGTATCGTGGAATATTGGAATATTTATGTATTGGTCTATTGTGGTTTTCAATAATTTTATGGTAATGTAAACCATGGAAAGTGATTGAGATATTTTTGAAAAGAATATGATATGCACATAATGAAGGGATAAGGATAAAATAATATGTTTGATGGTATTCATGAGCTCATGATTGATGTAAGGACTAAGTGATATCATGGTTTGAGTATATAGAAATTTTGGGATTTTGGTATGTGGAAAGAGTTAACTTTTGACAGCACTCAAGTTTTCACTAAGGTTCTATGGTAATACATGATTAAGGTGTTCATATGTTTGGAATGTGACCAACAAGATATATCGTATGATAAATGATGGTATTCACATGCTCCGTAGATGACATTTTTAGTAATTGTTTTCTTTATACTATGATCTTGGGCAAAAGTATTTTGGATAAGACTAAAGATTGGAATGAATTAAGTTATACATAAGATAGTATTGTTTAAGGATATAACTTTTTCTATTTATTACCGGAATGTTATTATAATGTAGTTTTATAAAAAGGGACAACCTGTAGGATGGGCGACAACTCGTCGCGTCGGACAAGGCTGTGGGAGTCGAACCCACAACCGAAGTGCGATAGGCCTTTATTTCCTAAAACTGGACTATAGTGTAGAGACCCGAATCTTGAGGTACATGGACATTACATTACTTTTGCAGAATACTTAATATATAACAAAAATAGTCAATAAAGGACCGTAATAGTTTGGTATCTTTGGAAACTTGGAATATAAACATCTAATCATGTTGAATGATATTCAACATCTCCCATAACGATATTCCCCTTTTTGTTTCCTTACCTAAAACCTTTCTTTATTTCTTGGGGAAAATAAAACAAAAAAGGGTGAGCTCAAATGCTCAGAAAGGGAAAACATAGAGAACATAAAACAATCCATAAACATTTGAAAGCAAAAACTTGAATATGAAATATAAACTTTTAAACCTTGAGCAAAGACATAAATCATGGAAGTACGTAAGACATATATCATAAAGGAACATCAATCATGATAAAATAGCATGTGAATAAAACATTAAATTTTGGGAACCATTCAGCACTTGTTATGATTTCCATAGTAGCCAAGGCATTGCTTCCAAGACCATCTTAGTAGACAAAGTCCCTTTCTGAATCGAGTTCACTACTCGTTCCAGTCCTGTATCACTGTACCGGAATAACATATTATTACAGAAATGTATATCTCATGAGATATAAATCTTTACCCAATGCATTGGAGGGAGATATAGGTCCCACCCATCTCATAATGAAATCATTCTTACTTGTTCCACAAAATAAACATAAATCATTCATAATAACCCAACGAATAAAATGGGTTTCATAAACATCATTCCATTATCACATAATCCATATAAAAGAAATGGATATAATTTCATAATAAGAAAAGTGAAACCATGTAAATCATAGAGACATTATACTTGAAACATACACATATGAAATAATGTCATCTTAGATGGAAAAATGCTTTTGATGAAACACTTGAAATGAATTCTTGAGGAAAATATCCTTTCTTTTTCAAAATCAATTTCTTTTCACAAAACTTCATGAAATTTTAAAAGAAATATATTTTTTTGAAAATTGTAATGAAATAATTTGTAGGAATCTTCATGAAAATAAGGCTTTTTAAAACCGTAAGAATCCATTAAAGCCGTATAAGTTAAAAATAACATTCTTCTCATACTTTTGTTGGAAAAGTCAAAAAGTACGTCGTATGGTAAAAAAAAGATTCCTTACATACCTTCTAGTAAAATTACATAATGGTTAAAAAGGACATTAAACATACCTCAAAACAATTTTAGAAAACATATACATGGATGATAACAATAACCCCAGAAAATACTTACGAAAACACAATCTTGGATAATAACGAGATTGGAAAAGTTATCCCTTACCTTATGTTCGATATGCTTCGTATGTATCCGAACCTCCTATATAATGATTTAAATAGTTTCACTGACTTATTACAGAATCATATTCATTGTTATGATATCATATATGGTTCACTTATGACTTTATATTACCCGTTCTTTTTTAAATTCCATGTTAAAGAGTGTTTTGGGTAAAATCATTTCATTTGTCGTCCGTGTTTTGACTTGTAATTATTCATATGATTACTTAGATCATGATTAATTAATTACATAATATAAAACATGATTTATATATAATATATATTCAGAATATACATATATATAATAGATTGATAAATGGAAATAAATACACCGTTCATGGAGACGGTAGGTCGTACGTACGCATGAACGCTGTTTTCGTTTCCTTATTGAATTGAATGGAATTAAGTATATGACATACATATATATATACATAAATCCAGTAGAATTATTATGTCATATATTTCATGATTACTTATTATATATAATTTATAATCATTCTTGAATTGTTAACATAGAAAATGAATCTCATCGCGTCATGAAGACGGTAATCCGTACGTACGCATGAGCGATGATATCGTTCCCATATTTATTGAATCGAATTGGAGTGAATGATATATTATCTTAGAATAAGTATTATTTTATAATAATCATATTTATTTATTCTTTACACCATTATACTCATCCAAGTAAGGTGGTGGTGGAAAAACAGATTACACAACGGCGTGGAGACGGTATTCCGTACGTACGCACGCACGGTGATTTCGTTTTCTGTAGGATGGATAGAAAGTGAAATGGGGTTGCTTTATATTTATAATAACTTATCAATATATTATTGATACTGATGTTATTACAATATAATGAAACAACCAAATAAGAACAAGTTGATGAAGAAAGAAAATTGAAAGAATCGGTAACGGATATTACCTCTTCTTTGACACGCCTCTTTGAAACCTCCTCTTAGGGTACTAAAATTGGTCTTTGAAGAAGACCAGGACCTATATTATGTTTCTAGGGAAGTTTATAATGGAAATTTGTAGGGTTGTTCTAAGCTTAAAGGATCTAAATTGAGTGAGGAGATGATGGAGGAGGTGCCCCTTTTATAAGGGAGGAGAGGGGCACCTTTGGAAATATAAGAAATATTAGTTTATATTAAATCCCAACCCCACTTAAAAACTTCAAAAATGACTCATATCCGAATATTAGATGATATAGGGTTGTAATATCATCAACCAATAAAATTTAGATATGTTAGGAATCTATTTTAAACATTATCAACTTGATTTATCCTTATTTATCAATTTAATTTCATTTGTGGTAATAATATTCTAAACTTTAAATTATTAAAAATAATTACAAATGTGTTGTGAATTTCTCATAATTTGACACTTTATGACATCTTAGACTATATAAATTTAAATTTATAATTTTAAATATTTTTGTGATTTTTAAACAATTTTATAATATGTTATTTTTATAAAATAACAATAGTGTCAATTTTGAAACTATTCATTTATTTGAATTTAAATAAAGAATATATAGAATATATGTTCAAACTAAAACTTTTAATAGATTCATAACATGTCATATTTATCTAGGAAATGTGTGTAGAACATTAAATAGTTCATATAATATTTATTTTAATATTTTTAAAACCATTTATTTGATATTTCTATTAATAAAATAATTTCAACATCACTATTATGTCACCTTTAATGATAATTATTTAATCCTTAAAAATTCTAAATAAATTCATATGATGTAGATAAGTTTATTATATTTCTGTAGACTATTTACATCCTAAGTTTCATAAATTTTATCACTAAACTAAAATTATTATACTTATAAGATTTAAGAAAGTGACATGTTGTCACTTTCTTTGGTTTTAATAATAATTAAATTATTTTCATGGAAAAAAGTCCATTAAATGAATATAATACGACACTTATGTGATATGGGTCGAATTTTAGTCATCCAATAGTATTTTGGAAGGTGTTAGGGTAATTTTATAATCTTATATTTACCCTTAATTACCCGATTTACCTTTAACTATGGTAAATAAAATTTACCGTAGTTACGATTCATAATGCCCAAAAAATAGCTTATTAACATAATTTGGATCCACTGATTCCAAGTATGGAATCCATTTTTCCAAATTCATTACACAAAAGTTTCAGAAATTAAATTAAAATTAATCCTGTTGTTGAAAGAAAAAGGGTTTTTGTTTAAAACATTGCAAAAGATTGTATTGATTTAACCTACGAATTCAAGGTAAAATCAATGCTAATGACATACATTATATTGAATCGTAAAAATATATTATATTTATAATTTAAAAACATTCAATATTATAATTTAACCATATAAATTATTACGATGAAAAAAATTGTTTTTAATTAAAATATATCATGTTTTTACTATTCATTAAAATATGAATGTTATCATAAAAATATCAAAACTTTATCCAATGTAAATGTTTATATCCTGATTCAAAAGAAGAAGTTTATTTTGTAAAATTGAACCTATAAACATGTCAAAAACTATATTTAATGTGGGTTCTCCATTAAAAGACGACAAAACTACATTTTTTTAAAAATACGTATTTTACCTGAAAATTTTATTTTTATCACATACCATGTTCTAGAAAATATGTAAGATGAAATAATAATGTTATAAAATTTAAAATTTAGTTAATACTATTCATAACGGCTAGTTCATAATAATATTATAACCATATATCATTGTTTAGTGAAACCTGATATTGCGTACAACACACGCTATCGAGGAAAGTTGTGATTGCGTGTAATGCAAGCCAAGTCAGGGGTGTGTGTTGTGCAAGAATCCTTCGTTGTTTCGTATAACAGAATCCAACCATATTTCATTTATACATTGAATATATATATATATATACACTCAATGTTGCATAGAATGACTACTATAAAACGAACTTGAAATTGTGTGTAACACAATCTAAGAATAGTTTTGTGTATACTTCAAGCTAACATAGTGTGGCGTATAGCACAAGATAATCTTGTTGTATCATAAAACACATGACATCAAATAAATTAAAAAGAATAATTATCATAAAATATCGGGTTGTTGCGTTCTACCCCCCTTAAAATGCATTTCTCCCTCGAAATTCGTCAGGGTTATACATGGTTTTCTACTTGAAAGTTTCTTTAATTGCAACACACATCATAAAATGAAATACCAAAACATAAACTTAAAAACTAATGTATGAAACATAACGGTTACCCTAATTAACTAATCACTGGGTTTCCACATAGGAGAACATAGGTGAAAATATGGATATGGAAGAAAAATCTAACCATAATGTTCTGATGGAGAGTGGTAGAGGACATGGCTATGAAAAAGACAACAATCACAAAGCCATAAATTTGTGATGATCTAAGGTACCATCTAATTCATCGGATATAAGAGCACTAGGACAACATTTTTGGTTTTCAATATCATTTCCCTAAAGTTGAAAATTTTTAATTAGAAGAAATACTTGTTGATTTTGGTACAATCTCACTGTGGTTCGTGCTTTGAAAAATTTCCACTTCATCTCTTAAGGAAATGAAGTTGAATTTGTTATTCGTGAAGTGTTAACAGGTCATATGGTAGAATGATGGGTCATTCCATCTGTTTCAAACCAAAGGTTAGCAAAAGTTTTCAAATATACATAAGTCCATCTATAGTGAGGTAAATCATATAAGATTCCAAAAATGAACTTATACTTCATATATCATACTGCTTAATAAAATAAAACTAGTTTCTACTAACCAGGGACATCTTGTAGGCATGTGGTAGGCGATAAAGGCCAGTCACACTTCAGTTGTGGGTTAGATTCCCACAGCCTTGTCTGACATGACGGGTTGTCGTCTGTCCTGTAGGTTATCCTTTTTCTAAAAATATACTATCATAACATTTCAGAAATAAAAAGTTATATCCTTAACCAATACTATATGATGTCCATTCCAACCATTAGGCTTATCAAAAATACTTTTGTCTGGTCATTAGAAATTTCATCTACCGAGCCTGTGAATTCCTTCGTTTTTCCCCCATATATCATAAGATATATATTTTTGGTCACATTCCAAACATGTGAATACCTTATTCATGTATTCTTTTGAAACATGAATTACCATAGAACCTTAGTGAAAACATGAATTCTGTCAAAAGTTAACTCTTTCTACATAAAAAAATCCCAAATAAAATCTATATACTCAAATCATGATATCACTTTTTCCTTTTATCAGCCATGAGCTCATGAATACTATCACACATATTATTTTCTCATTATCCCTTCATTATGCGCATATCATCTTTTTTTCCAAAAATATCTGAATAACCTTTCATGGTTACCAGTACTATTCATCATATATTTTCAAATACTTTAGGAAAAAAATAGTGTAGCAATCCTTAGATGATTATTTAATCCATAGTACCATACATTATTCTTGATAAACATACAATCATTCCACTAACTTCTTAAACCACTAGCTGAGATTCATCATTTCTTTCATCTCATATTTCATTTTTAGTCTCTTCATCATCATCCACATAAATACTACCCATATGACCATGCTGATTCTATTCATGAGATTTTCCCTTAGGGAATTGGTTTGCATAATTCCTATACATTCCACATTTAAAATATCTAATCATTGTTGATGTCATAGCAATACCATTATCTTTGTCCATGCTATTAACTGAAACTTTTCCTTTGCACTTACTAGCTTTGTGTCCTTCTTTTCTACACCCAAAGCATCTTCCAGTTCCTTTGAAACAATCTCCCTGATTCCTCTTCCCACATGATTTACATGAGGGAAATTGAACTTTCTTTCTTCTATGATCATCCTGAAACTCCATCTTTCTCTTATTATCTGAGTCGGGAAACTTACCAAAGTTGAGATTATTGATCATATTATGAGATTGTTGATTAGGAATAATAATGATGTTTGGACTTCCAAATCCCTTTTCATTTGGTTTCTCATGAAGAATATCATTCCATTGTCCATTATATCCTCCATTATCGTGAATCTCCCTGTTTCCAGCCATTTTCTAAAACCCAAAAAGAATATTGTGAGAGGAAAAAATCATACTAGGGAAAACAACATAATAAAGGGGGAGTACCGTCAAAATCTAACATCTTAGGTTAAATTTTAAGATCGTTACCATAGTTATAGGACTATAACCTATACGTATACTTATACTTAGGGACATCCCTAGACATAACTTAGAAATAACTCTAGGGATATCACTAAAGTTTTCGCATCCTAGTTTCCAAAGGTTAACTAAACCTTTCCTCTGATACCAACTATAGAGACCCGAAGCATGACGTACATGGAAATTACATTACTTTTTCAGAATACTTAATACATAAAAAAAATAGACACCAAAGGACCATAATAGTTTAGTATCTTTGTAAACTTGGAATATAAACATCTAATCATGTTGAAAGATCTTCACCATCTTCCATAATGATCTTCCCATTTTTGTTTCCTTACCTAAAACCTTTCTTTATTTCCTGGGGAAAATAAAACATAAAAAGGGTGAGCTCAAATTCTCAGTAAGGGAAAACATAGAGAACATAAAAAAAATCCATAAACATTTGAAACAAAAAACATGAACATGAAATATTAACATTAAAACCTTGAGCAAAGACATAAATCATGGAAGTACGTAATGAATATATCATAAAGGAACATGAATCATGATAAAATAGCATGGGAATAAAATATGTAATTGTGGAAACCATTCATAACTTGTTATGATTTCCATAGTAGCAAAGGCATTGCTGCCAAGACCATCTTAGTGGAAAAAGTCCCTTTCTGAATCGAGTTCACTCCTCGTTCCAGTCCTGTATCACTAAATAGGAATAACTTACCGTTACAGCCATGTATATCTCATGAGATATAAATCTTTACCCTATGCATTGGAGGGAGATATAGGTCCCACCCATCTCATAATGAAATTATTCTTACTTGTGCCACAAAATAAACATACCTCATTCATAATAACCCAACAAATAAAATGGGTTTCATAAACATCATCCCATCATCACATAATCCATATAAAAGAAATGGATATCATTTCATAATTAGAAAAGTGAAACCATTTAAATCATAGAGACATTATACTTGAAACATACACATATGAAATCATGTCATCTTAGATGGAAAAATGGTTTTGATAAAACACTTGAAATGAATTTTTCAGAAAAATATCCTTTCTTCTTCAAAATCAATTTCTTTTCAAAAAACATCATACAATTTTAAAAGAAAGATATTTTTTTTGAAAATAGTCATGAAATCTTTTGGAAGAAGCTTGACGAAAATAAGGCTTTATAAAATCGTAAAAATCCGTTCAAGCTGTATAAGATAAAAATAACATTCTTCTCGTACTTTTGTCGGAAAAGTCAAAAAGTACCTCGTATGGTAAAAAAAAGATTTC
This sequence comes from Viscum album, assembly GCA_963277665.1. Lineage (NCBI taxonomy): Eukaryota > Viridiplantae > Streptophyta > Magnoliopsida > Santalales > Viscaceae > Viscum > Viscum album. The sequence continues at coordinate 1,507,449,383 of OY728164.1, read as the reverse complement.
TTACATACCATGTAGTAAAAGTGAAAAATGTTTAAAAAGGACTTTAAAAATACATGAAAACAATTTTAGAAAACATTTACATGGATGACAACAATAACCCCAGTAAATACGTATGAAAAAACAATCTCGGATAAAAATGAGATTGGAAAAGTTATCCCTTACCTTATGTTCGATATTCTTCGTATATATCCGAACCTCCTATATAATGATTATAATAATGTCATTGACTTATTATAGAATCATATTCATTGTTATTATATCACATATGGTTCACTTATGACTTTATATTACCTGTTTTTTTGTAAATTCCATGTTAAAGAGCGTTTTGGGTAAAATTGTTTTATTTGTCGTCTGTGTTTTGACTTGTAATTATTCTTATGATTACTTAGATCATGATTACTTAATTACAGAATATAAAACATGATTTATATATAATATATATTCAGAATATACATATATATAATAGATCGATAAGTGGAATGAAATAAACCGTTCATGGAGACAGTAGGTCGTATGTACGCATGAACGATGTTTTCATTTCCTTATTGAATTGAATGGAATTAAGTATATGACTTACATATATATATACATAAATCCAGTTGCATTATTATTTCATATATTTAATGATTACTTATTATATATACTTTATAATCATTCTTGAATATTTAACATGGAAAATGAATCTCATCGCGTCGTGGAGACGGTAATCCGTACGTACGCATGAGCGATGATATCATTCCCATATTTATTGACTTGAATTGGAGTGAATGATATAATATCTTAGAATCTGTATGATGTTATAATAATCATATGTATTTATTATTTACACCATTATACCCATCCAAGTAAGGTGGTGGTGGAAAAACAGATTACACCACGGCGTGGAGACAGTATTCCGTACGTACGCACACACGGTGATTTCGTTTTCCGTAGGATGGATAGAAGGTAAAATTGGGTTGATTAATATTTATAATAACATATTAGTATATTATTTATACTTATGTTATTACAATATATTTAAACAACTAAATAAGAATAAGTTGAAGAAGAAAGAAAATTGAAAGAATCGGTAACAGATATTACATCTTCTTTGACAAGCCTCTTTGAAACCTCCTATTAGGTTACAAAAATTGGTCTTTAAAGAAGATCAGGACCTCTAGTATGTTTTTAGGGAAGTTTATAAGGGAAATGGGCAGGGTTTGGACGTCCTTAAAGGCTCCAAATTGTGTTAGGAGAAGAGGGGGGAGGTGCCCCTTTTATAAGGGAGGAGAGGGGAACCTTTGGAAATATAAGAAATGTTAGTTTATATTAAATCCAAACCCCACATAAAAACTTCCAAAATGACTCATATCAAAATATTTGATGATATAGGGTTTTAATATCATCAACCAGTAAAATTTATACATGTTAAGAATATATTTTAAACATTACCAACTTGATTTATCCTTATTTATCAATTTAATTTTATTTGTGGTAATAATATTTTAAATTTCAAATTATTATAAATAATAACATATGTGTTGTGAATTTTCCATAATTTGACACTTTATTAAATTTTAGACCATATAAATTTAAATTTATAATTTTTAAATACTTTTGTGATTTTTAAACATTTTTATAATATGTTATTCTTATAAAATAATAATAGTGTCAATTTTGACACTATTCATTTATTTGAATTTAAATAAACAATATACAGAAGAAATGTTCGAAATAAAAGATTTAATAGATTCATAACATGTCATATTTATCTATAAAATTAGTGGAGAACATTAAATAGTTCATATAATATTTATTTTAATCTTTTTAAAACTATTTATTTAATATTTCTCTTAATAAAATAATTTCAACATCACTATTATGTCACCTTTAATGATTATTATTTGATCCCTAAAAATTATAAATAAATTCATATTATGTAGATAATTTTATTAGAATTTTGGAAACTATTTATATCCGAAGTTTCATGAAGTTTATCATTAAACTAAAATTATTATACTTATATGATTTAAGAAAGTGACATGTTGTCACTTTCTTTGGTTTTAATAATAATTAAATTATTTTCATAGACAAAAGTCTATAAAATGAATCTAATCCGACCCTTAGGTGATATGAGTCTACCTTTAGTCACCCAATAGGATTTTGGCAGGGGTTAGGGTAATTTTATAATCTTATATTTCCCTTAATTACCCGATTTACCTTTAACTATGGTAAATAAAATTTACCGTAGTTATTTTTCATAATGCCCAAAAAAGTAGCTTATTAAGATAATTTGGACCCACTGATTCCAAATATGGAATCCATTTTTCCAAATTCAATACACAAAAGTGGAAGAAATTAAATTAAAATTAATCCCGTTGTCTAAAGAAAACGGGTTTTTGTGTTAAACATTGCAAAAGATTGAATTGATTTAACCTACGAATTCAAGGTAAAATCAATGCTAATGACATACATTATATTGAATGGTAAAAATATATTCTATTTATAATTTAAAACTATTAAATATTATAATTTAACCATATAAATTATTATGATGAAAAAAGATGTTTTTAATTAAAATATAGCGTGTTTTTACTATTCATTAAAATATGAATGTTATCAGAAAAATATCAAAACTTTATCCAATCTAAATTTTGATATCCTGATTCAAAAAAAGAAGTTTATTTTGTAAAATTGAACTTATAAACGTGTCAAAAACTAGATTTAATGTGGGTGCGCCATTAAAAAGTGACAAAACTGTATTTTTTGAAAAATACTTATTTTACCAGAAAAAATTATTTTGTTCACATACCATGTTCTAGAAAATGTGTAAGATGAAATAATAATGTTATAACATCCAAAATTTAGTTAATACTATTCATAATTTCTAGTTCATAATAATATTATAACCATATATCATTATTTAGTGAAACCTGATATTGCGTACAACACACGCAATCGAGGAAAGTCACGATTGCGTGTAATGCAAGCCAAGTCAGGGTTGCGTGTTGTGAAAGAATCCTTTGTTGTTTCGTATAACAGAATCCAACCATATTTCATTTATACATTGAATATATATATATATATATACACACTCAATGTTGCGTAGAATTACTATTATAAAACGAACTTGAAATTGTGTGTAACACTATCTAAGAATAGCGTTGCGTATACTTCAAGCTAATACAGTGTGGCGTATAACACAAGATAATATTGTTGTAGCATAAAACACATGACATAAAATACATTGAAAAGAATAATTATCATAAAATATTGGGTTTTTACATACAGAAAGTCTCTGGTTAATAGAAACTAGTTTTATTAAGCAATATGATAGATGAAGTATAAGTCCATTTTTGAAATCATATACGATTAACCTCACCATAGATGGAATTATGTATATTTGATAACTTTTTCTAACCTTTTTTTTGAGACATATAGAATGACCTATCATTCTATCACACGATCTGCTAACACTTCACGAATAAAACAATCAACTTCATTTCTTTAAGAGATGAAGTGGAAATTGTTCAAGGCACGAACAACGGAGAGATTATACCGAAATAAAGTAATTATTTCTTCTAATTCAAATTCTTCAACTTTAGGGAAATCATATTGAAAACCAAAAATGTTATCCTAGTGCCCTTATATCCAATGAATCAGATGGTACCTTAGATCATCACAAATTTATGGATTTATGATTGTTGGATTTTTCATAGCCATTTTCTCTACCACTCTCCATCAGAACTTTATGGTTAGATTCTTCATCCATGTCCATATTTTCAGTTATGTTCTCCTATTTGGAAACCATTTGATTAGTTAATTTGGGTAACCGTTACATTTCATACATTATTTTTTAAAGATAAATTTTGGTATTTCTTTTTACGATGTCGGTTTCTATTAAAAAAACTTTCGAGTAGTAAACCATTTATAACCCTGAAAAATTTCGAGGGCGAAATTCATTTTAAGGGGGGTAGAATGTAAAAGCCCGAGATTTTATGAGAAATATTATTTTTAATTACTTTGATGTCTTGTGTTTTATGCTACACCAAAATTAGCTTGTGCTATACGCAACACCATATTAGCATGCCGTATATACACCACTATTCTTGGCTTGTGTTATACACAATTTCAAGTTCATTTTATGGGAATTATTCTACACGACATTAGGTATATATTTTGTTTAATGTATAAATGAAATAAGTTTTGATTATGATATAAGCAACACCAAAGGGCGATTTCACTACACGCAGCCCTGACTTGGGTTGCACTACATGCAATCGTGACCTTCCACGATAGCGTGTGTTGTACGCAATACTGAGTTTCACTAAACAAAGATATACTATTAAAATATTATATAAACTAGTCGTTATGAATAGTAATACCCACTTTTTGGAATTTTATAAATTTTATCATTCAAAATGGACTTCATTTTTGGATTAGGAATATCAAAATTAGCCTAGGGTGAATTTTTGGTATTTTTCTGGAAACTTTCAATTTTTGATGAATAGTGAAAACACTAGGTTACTATTTAAAAACCAAATTTTTATTTAAATAATTATTTATTTTATTTTAATTGATTTTAGGTCAAAATTGATACATAATACCTATATAAGTTCAATGAAATTCATTGGAGTCATTTTCTAATAATTTTGGATATATAAAAATTTTATTTAACTTTTCGCCGTCTTTTACCCACCTCCTAGGAGAATTTGGAAATTCACATAAAACTTAATTTTATCGGTTCTGTAAAGGGAATTTCGAAAATCTGAGAGACATGGTAAATATCAAGGACTAAAATGTGGTTCAACAAGATGAAAATAATTTTTGGTGAATAGTAACTTTTTACTTTTATTTACCACGGTTAAAAGTAAATAGGGTAATTAAGGGTAAAAATGATATTATTATTACCCTAACACATGTACTAATTCTATTGGATAAGTTTAATTCGACCAAAAACAACCTTAGGAATAAAATATGAGCATTTAGGTCCACTTGGATTAGATTAGGACAGTTATTATTATTTTATTTAAAGAATAGTTAAAATAGAGAAAATCTAAGTATAATAACTAAAACATTTTTAATATAGGGTTATACATAATATAAATTCGACTATAAATATTCATTAGAAATCTAAAAAGATTTAATACATATTGTTATTTTATTTATAATTTTTATACATTATATAATATAATTTATTTGTGACACAATGATGATGCAGTAATTACATTATTAATGAAATATTAACATAATTAATGTTATAAATACACAAATAAATGTAATTTGAGACTTTTTATGAATTAAAATAATTTTATAGGTTAATATTACATATTATTATGGATTTAATTAAATTTTTTTCGAACTAATCATGTTTTTATGAGTTTAACAAATATCATGTACCAAATAGTATCAAAATTGACATAAAATAGTTTTTAAAACAAATATTATATAATTAATTGTTATTTTATTTCTAAAAATCTAAGGATCAGACAAATGACTTAAATAAGGATATATATATTTATATTTAACCACTTGGGGTTATTTTGGCTTGTTATAGTAAGTTTATTAACCATATAGTGTAAGAAAACAAAAAGACACGGTAAAAGTTAAATTATTTAACAAAGAGTTATATCTAAACGATAAGGATAAAATAGTAACCTAAACTTGTCTAAAACCTATTTTCTGAGATTATTTCGACGAATCCCCGCCTTATCTTCTAAATAAATCAATTTGGATCTATTAAAAACCGAATATGACTTTTTTATAAAATAATATTTTAAGTTTTCCTAAGGTGCCCCTCTCCTCCCTTATAAAAAGGGAACCCCTTCCCTCTTCTCTTCACACCATTTTGAGCCTTGAAGCTCGACCAAACCCTGTCCATTTATCTTCTCCACTTAACTAGAAACATTTTGGAGGTTCTGGTCTTCACAAAAGACCATCTCTACTCCTTAATAGGAATCTTAAAGGAGGTGTGTCGAAGAAGAGGTAATCTCTTCTTCCGATTTTCTAAAGTTTCTTTCTTCTTCTACTTCTTCTTCTTTAGTTGTATCATTATAAAGTAATAACATAAGTATTACCTATATAATGATATATTATTGTAAATATTAAACCACCCTATTTCCCCTTCTATCCATCCTACGGAAAACAAAATCATCGCGCGTGCGTACGTACGGAATACCGTCTCCACGGCGTGGTGTAATCTGTTTTCCACCACCACCTTAATTGGATGGGTATAATGGTGTATAGAATAACTATATATGATTATTGTAAAGTGATATTTATTCTTAAATAGTATACATACACTTCAATAAAATTCCATGATCATGAGAATGATATCATCGCTCGTGCGTACGTACGGGCTACCGTCTCCACGACGCGATGAGATTCATTCTCCATATTTACCATTGGTGAATGATTATAAAGTATATATAATGAATAATAATGAATTATATGACATAATAATGATATTGGATTTATGTATATATATATATATATATGTATGTCATATAATTAATTCCATTCAATTCAATAAGGAAACGAAAACAGCATTCATGTCTACGTACGACCTACCGTCTCCATGAATGGTGTATTTCATTCCATTTATCGATCTATCATATATATATATATATGTATATTCTGAATATATATTATATATATAAATCATGTATTACATTATTGAATTAAATAAATCAGGATATTAGTAATAATATCAATAACAGCAAGTCGAAACGCGTATTATAAGTGAAACGATTTTACCCAAAACGCTGCTTTAGCATAGAATTTACAAAAGAACGGGTAATATAAATTCATAAGTGAACCATATATTATATCATAACAATGAATATGATCCTGTAATAATTAAATGACATTATTTAAATCATTATATAGGAGGTTTAGATATGTACGAAGCATATCGGACCTATGGTAAGGGATAATTATTCCAATTTCATTCTTATCCGAGATTGTTTATTCGTAAGTATTTATTGGGGTTATGTTTATTATCCATGTCCATATGTTCTGAAAATGTTTTCATAAAATGTTTAATTTTCTTCCATGTATTATTAAAGTCATTTTTACCCTTTTATATATTTACCACATCATATGGAAGGAATATTTCTTTTGTTTACCATATGAGGTACTTTTTGACTTTTCCGACAAAAGTACGAGAAGAATGTTGTTTTTAACTTATATGGCGTGAACAGATTTTTACGGTTTCATAATTCCTCATTTTCATGAAGCTTACTCTACAATATTTTATGACTATTTTCAACAAAATAATTTTCTTTTAAAATTCCGTGGTATTTTGTGAAAAGAAAATGATTTTAATGAAGAAAGGATATTTTCCTCAAGAATTCTTTTCTAGTGTTTTATCAAAACCATTTTACATTTAAGATGAAATTATTTCATATGTGTGTGTTTCAAGTATAATGTCACTATGATTTACATGATTTCACTTCTCCTATGATGAATTGATATCCATTTGTTTTATATGGATTATGTTATGATGGAATGATGTTTATGAAACCCATTTTATTCATTGGGTTATTATGAATGATGTATGTTTATTTTGTGGCACATGAAATAATGATTTCATTATGAGATGGGTGGGACCTATATCTCCCTCAAATTCATTAGGTAAAGATTTATATCTCATGAGATAGACATGGCTATAATGGTAAGTTAATTCGGTTCAGTAATACAGGACTGGAACGAGGAGTGAACTCGATTCAGAAAGGGACTTTTGTCCACTAAGATGGTCTTGGCAGCAATGCCTTGGATACTATGTAAATCATATCATGTTCTTAATGGTTTCCACAATCACATGTTTTATTATCATGCTATTTTATCTTGATTTATGTTCCTTTATGATATATGCCTTATGTACTTCCATGATTTATGTCTTTGCTCAAGATTTTGATGTTTAGATTTTATGTTCAAGTTTTTTTCATTCAAATTTTTATTGATTGTTTTATGTTCTCTATGTTTACCCTTAATGAGCATTTGATCTCACCCTTTATATGTTTTCTTTTCCCTAGGATATAAAGAAAAGTTTTAGGTAAGAAAACCAAAGGGGAATATCTTTATGGGAGATGTTGAAGATCTTTCACCACGATTAGAATATTATATTCCAAGTTTCCAAAGACACTAAACTATTACGGTACTTATGTGTCTGTTTTTGTTATGTATTAAGTATTCCTCAAAAGTAATGTAATGTCCATGTACATCATGCTTTGGGTCTCTACAGTTGGTATCAGAGGAAAGGTTTAGTCAACCTTTGGAATCTAGGATGCGAGAACTTTAGTGATGTCCCTAGAGATATTTCAAAGGTATGTCTAGGGATGTCCCTAAGGATAAGTATAAGTATATGTTATAGTCTTATAATTATGGTAACAATATTAGAATTAAACCAAGGATTTTAGATGTGGAAGGTACTCCCCCTTTATTATGTTGTTTTCCCTATCATGATGTTTTCCCCATGCTATTCTTTTTAGGTTTTAGATGATGGCTGGAACACGAAGGAACCATGTTGATCAATGTAATGGAAGATGCAATGATTGTCCTCCTGAACAAACCAATGTTATGGGAGATGGAGTGCACAATATTATTTCTATACTTACACAAGTTATGAATCATTCTGGACTTCTAAATGAGCAGAGAAAGGAGAAACATTCTGTTGAATCATTCATGAGGCAGCATCCACCTTCATTCAGCGGGTCTTCTGATCCATTAGTGGCTGAACAATTGATCCGTACCACTGAAAAGATATTTTCAGTTCTACAATGTTCTAATCATGATAAATTCATCTTAGCAGTATATCATTTGGAAGGTGATGTTGATCAAAGGTGGAATCTTATCGAGAATACGAGGAAAAGAGAAGAAATTGAGTCCATGGAATGGGATGAGTTCAAGAAAATATTTTTCAGTAAGTACTTCCCTCATATTCTTCGAACAAAGATGGAAAAGGATTTCCTTGAGCTTAAGCAAAAGGATGATGAATCTGTTGGTATATACGAAGCGAATTATACAAGGCTTTCAAGGTATGTATCCGGAATTATCATCCAACCTGAAATTAAAGTTCATCGATTCTTCAGTGGCTTAAAACCGAGTCTTCGAAGGGCATTAACTATAAGAGACTTCAGTAGGTATAAAGAAATTGGGTGTTGTGCTATCAAGTTAAAAATGGAATTTGGTGTTACATATCCATCTAATGGTTTGGACAAGAAACAAAATGTGGAGTTCAAGGAGAAATCTCAGAATAATGGTGAAAAGAAGATAAATGTTTCTTTATGGTCAAAGTGTGGAAAGAAGCATGGTGGAGATTGTCTTAAAGGGAATAGAAAATGGTTTAAGTGTGGAAAATAAGGTCATCGAGCAGCTGAGTGTCGAAGTAATGGAAAAAGGTTTGATAATGATATGAATAAAGAAAAGACTATAGAGAATGAACCACCAACACTTCAATGCTTCAAGTGCAAGGAAATGGGGCATTATGCTAATCAATGCCCTAATACAAGGGTTAATGATTATAGACATGAGCAACCACTTAAGTCAAAGGACAAAGGGAAGTCACATGCGATCACTATTGGCGATGTTGAATACGACAATGATGTGGTGGAATGATTAAGTGTTTATGTAATGGGATTCCAAAATAATGTTGTATATAGTATCGTGGAATATTGGAATATTTATGTATTGGTCTATTGTGGATTTCAATAATTTTATGGTACTGGTAACCATGGAAAGTGATTGAGATATTTTTGGAAAGAAGATGATATGCACATAATGAAGGGATAAGGATAAAATAATATGTTTGATGGTATTCATGAGCGCATGATTGATGTAAGGACTAAGTGATATCATGGATTGAGTATATAGAAATTTTGGGATTTTGGTATGTGGAAAGAGTTAACTATTGACAGCACCCATGATTTCACTAAGGTTCTATGGTAATACATGATTAAGGTATTCACATGTTTGGAATGTGACCAACAAGATATATCGTATGATAAATGATGGTATTAACATGCTCGGCAGATGACATTTTTAGTAACTGTTTTCTTTATACAATGATCTTGGACAGAATTATTTTGGATATGCCTAAAGATTGGAAGGAATTAAGTTATACATAATATATTACTGTTTAAGGCTAGAAATGTTTCTATTTATTACAGGAATTTTATTATAATACAGTTTTATAAAAAGGGACAACCTGTAGGACGAGCAACAACCCGTCGCGTCAGACACGGCTGTGGGAATCGAACCGACAACCGAAGTGTGACAGGCATTTATTTCCTACCACTGGCCTATAGAATGTCCCTGGTTAATAGAAACTAGTTTTATTAAGTAGTATGATAGATGAAGTATAAGTCCATTTTTGGAATCATATACGATCAACCTCACCATAGATGGAATTATGTATATTTGATAACTTTTTCTAACCTTTTGTTTGAGACATATGGAATGACCAATCATTCTATCAAATGATCTGCTAACACTTCACGAATGAAAAATTCAACTTCATTTCTTTAAGAGATGAAGTGGAAATTTTTCAAGGCACGAACAACGGTGATATTATACCAAAATAAAGTAACTATTTATTCTAATTCAAATTCTTCAACTTTAGGGAAATCATCTTGAAAACCAAAAATGTTGTTCTAGTGCCCTTATATCCAATAAATAAGATGGTACCTTAGATCATCATAAATTTATGGATTTGTGATTGTTGGATTTTTCATAGCCATGTTCTCTACCACTCTCCATCAGAACTTGATGGTTAGATTTTTCAACCATATCCATATTTTCACCTATGTTATCCTCTGTGGAAACCAAGTGATTAGTTAATTTGGGTAACTGTTACGTTTCATACTTTAGTTTTTAAAGATAAATTTTGGTATTCCTTTTTACGATGAGGTTTTCTTTTAAAGAAACTTTCGAGTAGTAAACCCCGATGAATTTCGAGGGAGAAATTCATTTTTAGGGGGGGTAGAATGTAACAGCCCGAAATTTTATGAGAAATATTATTTTTAATTACATTGATGTCTTTTGTTGTACACTACACCAAAATTATCTTTTGCTATACGCAACACCATATTAGATTGCAGTATACGCAACACTATTATTGGCTTGTGTTATACACAATTTCAAGTTCAATTTATGGGAATTATTCTACACGACATTAGGTATAGATTTTGTTTAATGTATAAATGAAATAAGTTTTGATTATGATATACGCAACACCAAAGGGAGATTTCATTACATGATGCCCTGACTTGGCTTGCACTACACGCAATCGTGACCTTCCACGATAGCGTGTGTTGTACGCAATACAGAGTTTCACTAAACAAAGATATATTATTAAAATATTATATAAATTAGCCATTACGAATATTAATACCCAATTTTTAGAATTTTATAAATTTTATCTTTCAAAATGGACTTCATTTTTGGATTCAAACTATCGAAATTAGCCTAGGGTGAATTTTTGGTATTTTTCTGAAAATTTGCAATTTTTGATGAATAGTGAAAACACAGGGTTACTATTCATAAACCGAATTTTTATTTAAATAATTATTTATTTTATTTAAATTTATTTTAGGTCAAAATTGATACATATTACCTATATAAGTTCAATGAAATTCATTGGATTCATTTTATAATAATTTTTGATATATAAAAATTTTATTGAACTTTTCACCGTCTTTTACCCCCCTCCTAGAAGAATTTGGAAATTCACATAAAACTTAATTTTACCGCTTATATGAGAGGAATTTAGAAAATCCGAGAGACACGGTTAATATGAAGGACTAAAATGTGGTTCAATGAGATGAAAATAATTTTTGGTGAATAGTAACTTTTTACTTTTATTTAGCACGGTTAAAAGTAAATAGGGTAATTAAGGGTAAAAATGATATTATTATTACCCTAACACATGCCATAATTCTATTGGATAAGTTTAATTAGACCAAAAACAACATTAGGAATAAACTATGACCATTTAGGTCCACTTGTATTAGATTAGGACACTTATTATTATTTTATTTAAAGAATAGTTAAAATAGTGAACATCAAAGTTTAATAACTAAAACATTTTTAATATGGGGTTATACATAAGATAAATTCGACTATAAATATTCATTATAAATATAAAAAAATTTCCTACATAATGGTATTTTATTTATAATTTTTAGACATTATATAATATAATTTATTTATGACACAATGATGATGCAATAATTACATTATTAATGAAATATTAAAATAATTGATGTTATAAATACACAAATAAATGTAATTTGAGACTTTTATTGAATTACACTAATTTTCTAGGTTAATATGACGTATTATTATTTATTTGAGTAACTTTTTTAGAACTAATCATGCTGTTATGATTTTAACAAAAATCAAGTACCAAATAGTGTCAAAATTGGTATAAAATAGTTTTTAAAACAAATATTATATTATTAATTGCTATTTTAATTCTAAATATCTTAGGTTATTCCAAATGACTTATATAAGGATATATATATTAATATTTAACCACTTGGGGTTCGTTTGTCTTGTTATATTATGTTTATTAACCATATAGTTTAAGAAAACAAAAAGACACAGTAAAAGTCAAATTATTTAACATAGAGTTAAATCTAAATGAAAAGGATAAAATAGTAATCTAAACTTGTATAAAACCTATTGGATGAGAGGATTTCGACCCATCCACACCTTATCTTTTAAATAAATCAATTTGGAGCTATTAAAAACCGAATATGACTTTTTTATATAATAATATTTTAAGTTTTCCTAACGTGCCCCTCTCCTCCCTTATAAAAATGGCACCACATCCCTCTTCTCTTCAAACCCTTTTGAGCCTTGAAGCTCGGCCAAACCCTTCCAATTTATCTTCTACACTTCCCTAGAAGAAGTTTGGAGGTTCTGGGCTTCACAAAATACCAACACTACTTCCTTAAGAGGAAGCTTAAAGGAGGTGCGTCGAAGAAGAGGTAATCTCTTCATCCGATTTTCTCAAGTTTCTTTCTTCTTATACTTCTTCTTAATTAGTTGTCTCATTATAAACTAATAACATCATTATTACTTATATAATGATATTTTATTATAAATATGAAACAACCCTATTTCACCTTCTATCCATCCAACGGAAAACAAAATCACCGCGTGTGTGTACGTATGGAATACCGTCTCCACGTCGTGGTGTATTCTATTTTCCACCACCACCTTAATTGGATAGGTATAATGGTGTAGAGAATAACTATATATGATTATTGTAAAGTGATATTGATTCTGAAAAATTATACATACACTTCAATACAATTCCACAATCATGGGAATGATATCATCGCTTGTGCGTACGTACGGACTACCGTCTCCACGATGCGATGAGATTCGTTCTCCATATTAACCATTCAGGAATGATTATAAAGTATATATAATGAATAATAATGAAATATATGACATAATAATGATACTAGATATATATATATATATATATATGTATTTCATCTACTTAATTCCATTCAATTCAATAAGGAAACTAAAACAACGTTCAGGCATATGTACGGCCTACCGTCTCCATGAACAATGTATTTCATTCCATTTATCGATATATCATATATATATGTATATGATAAATATATTATATATATATATCATGTTTTACATTCTATAATTTAGTAAATCAGGATATAAGTAATAATATCAATAATGACAAGTCGAAATGCGTATGATAAATGAAACGATTTTACCCAAAACGCTACTTTAGCATGGAATTTACAAAAAAACGGGAAATATAAAGTCATTAGTAAACCATATATAATATCATAACAATTAATATGATTCTGTAATAAGTCAATGACATTATTTAAATCATTATATAGGAGGTTTGGATACGTACAAAGCATATCAGACCTAAGGTAAGGGATAATTATTCCAATCTCATTCTTATCTGAGATTATTTATTCGTATGTATTTAATGGGGATATGTTTATTATCCATGTCCATATGTTCTCAAAAAAAATTCATAAAATGTTTACTTTTCTTCCATGTAATTTTAAATTCATTTCACCCTTTTCTACTTTTACCAAATTGTATGGAAGGAATCTTTCTTTTTTTTACCAAACGTGGTACTTTTTGACTTTTCTGACAAAAGTGTGAGAAGAATGTTATTATTAACTTATACGGCATGAATGGATTTTTACGGTTTCATAATGACTCATTTTCATGAAGCTTACTCTACAATATTTTGTTACTATTTTCAACAAAATAATTTTCTTTTAAAATTGCATGGCATTTTGTGAAAAGAAAATGATTTTAATGAAGAAAGGATATTTTCCTCAAGAATTATTTTCAAGTGTTTTATCAAAACCATTTTCCATTTAAGATGACATTATTTCATATGTGTATGTTTCAATTATAATTTCTATATGATTTACATGATTTCACTTCTCTTATGATGAAATGATATCCATTTGTTTTATATGGATTATGTTATGATGGAATGATGTTTATGAAACCCATTTTTTCGTTGGGTTATTATGAATGATGAATGTTTATTTTTTGGCACACGAAAGAATGATTTCATTATGAGATGGTTGGGACCTATATCTCCATCCAATACATTGGGTAATAATTTATATCTCATGAGATAGAAATGTCTGGAACGGTATGTTAATCCGGTTCAATAATATAGGACTGGAACGAGGAGTGAACTCGATTCAGAAAGAGAATTTTGTCCACTAAGATGGTCTTGGCAGAAATGCCTTGCCTACTATGGAAATCATATCATATGCTTAATTATTTCCACAATTACATGTTTTATTTCCATTCTATTTTATCATGATTTATGTTCCATTATGATATATTCCTTACGTACTTCCAATATTTATGCCTTTGCTGAAGATTTTGATGTATAGATTTTATGTTCAAGTTTTTTTCATTCAAATGTTTATGGATTGTTTTATGTTCTCTATGTTTACCCTTACTGAGCATTTAAGCTCACCCTTTATATGTTTTCTTTTCCCCGGGATATAAAGAAAAGTTTTAGGTAAGAAAACCAAAGGGTAAGATCTTTATGGGAGATGTTGAAGATCTTTCACCACGATTAGAATATTATATTCCAAGTTTCCAAAGACACTAAACTATTATGGTCCTTGTGTGTCTACTTTTGTTATGTATTAAGTATTCCTCAAATAATTCATGGGCATCTCTACGTATCTTATAAGGATGAGAATTAAGCTAAATGTAGTTCTTGAAGCACAGCGTGGTCAGAGACTGAAGCTGGTAGGGAGAATCCACTTTATAGAGGAAACTGATGCATCCCTTGATTAACATAGGACATCCTGAACTTGTTCATGGTAGAACCATAGTTTAATTTCATGCGTTCAGGTTATAGGGACCTATGAAGTTTAACATCATATGATTGTACAGGGTATTAAAGGGAAGATCTAGTGAAGGGAGTATCGGTGTGGTAGCTATAAACCTGGCGTGAGTGATGACTTGGAGTCTGGATCACACCACGTATCCTCGGAGGAAGTTCTTTAGGTCAAGGGACCTAAAGTGAAAATTAGGATGGGCCCGAAGCGAAGTGGTAGGGAATTACTACATACCCCATTAGGATTGGAATCAAGTCGTACATAGTTCTGAGAGCACAGTTTAATGTCATGCGGGGTAATGAAATGTATGTGTGGCATGTCTATGCCAGTACACATCCAACCAAAACTACTAAGCCCTTGTGAGTCTTGCTCAATATAGGAAACAAAAGGTAGTGGTGGGAATTTCCTAACAGAAGAAGGAACATGTTAGGGGTGGGGGGATGCTCGGTGAACGTTGTCCCAATGATGATAACCCATCCATTTAATGCACCTAGATTTGCGAAGAAGTAAATCTGAGTATGTCAGAATTCCACTTGAACATTAAGAAGTGGAAATATTTGAATCATGATGCTCGAGATCTGGACTACAATGATGGTGGCGTGACGATTGGGGATGAGTGTTGACCGTGTTCAAAACCCAACATCCATATCTTGTTATCCTGATATGGGTACATACAGATGAGGGTCTACTGTTGACCATGTTCGAAACACGGGACCTGTCACAAATGTCATCCGGGGTCATTAGGGACATTGGTCGAAGACGGTTGGTGATTCGAGGAAGCATGAGACCAGGTCATGAAGGGGGTCCCTTTGGACATGGAAGAGGATGAGTATCCAAATAACAGGCTCATGAAGCTTGGACATGGAATGGAGTAAATGTCCCCGAAAAACTCTACACTTCAGTTTCTTTTTCAAAATGCATCTGAGTACAAAAACAAGAAATATCTAATAGAGGGAGTCGAGTCCCTTCCCAAGGAAAAGGTTCCTAGGGTCGCACGCTTTCAACCTAAGGTCCTAGGGTGGACCATTAAGCGGGGATTAGTTTAATTGGATGTTCACAGGTTGGTGAAATAGCCAAACGTGACCCACAACTTCCACAGGGAGATGTTAGTTTAATTTCATAGAACTTGGGCGATGCTGGGAAAAGATATGGGAAGAACATGGTGCGGATATTGAAAAACCCGATGTGAATGAGAACCTAAGAGGTACTCACCACACCACATGTTACCAAATTATTTCATGACAAGGGGATGAAAAGGGGAAGACAAGATTTTAGATTCATGGGGCTGGACCCATAGACAATGTGTCTAGGTGGTCCTACGTATCCCATGAGAATGGGAATCAAGCCATACGTAGTTCTCGGAGGTGTTGTGCAGTTTAACATCTTGCGGAAAGGACGTGGGTGGTCTTAGTTTATGTTCATAGATTTCGGACCATGGATTTTAGGGCATACAGGAGACACATGGTGGGGTTATTATAAAACCCGACGTGAATGGGAATGTGATGTTCCAACCACCATGTGTTCCTTGGGAAGAATTTAGTTCGAGGGATTGAAAACAAATGTTGAGCTGGGCCCGAGGAAAAGTGGATGGGCGTTCCTACGTATCCCATGAAGATGGGAATCAAGCCATACATAGTTATAGGGATATCATGTTAAGATACCAATTCTAGGGATAATAAGGTTTTGCGGGTCTGGCCCCTCCACTAAAAGAAGCGGTATTTGATAGATCTTGTTTTTCCTTTAGGGTGAATGAGTGTTTCTTTGTTTTGTTTCTTTTTAGTGAAGTGATGGACCTAGTATTAAAAGTGCATGCATCACCACAATAATAAAGCCATGTTTGGGCATTGACAAATGGTATGGTGTGTGACCAATACCAAACATGATGTCCCTTGGAGTGAGGACACCACGATGCAGTGCCATTTTTTTCGTGCGGCCAGGATGATCATGTAATAGTTTAGGGTCATGTGATGGGACCAGGCGACATTGTTTAACATCACATGGCCTGAATGTATATACGATAGATGATATTCAAGAGGATAATGAACACGGTGCGATAAAGCATACCTTGAGTGAATAAGGACCTGGTCCACATCACATCGCGTGGGATTATGATAGAGAATCCTCAAGCCGAGCAACCAGAAAAGGTTAGAGAATATGGGATATTAGAGGCTAACTCTCGGCTGAGATGGACCCATAGATAATATTTCCGGGTGTTCCTATGTATCTCATGAAGATGGGCATTAAGCGACATATAGTTCTTGAAGGTACCTTTTAACGTCATGTGGGACAGTAAACAGATCTTAGTTTAAGTTCTTAGAGCTCAGAACACGGAGAAGCAGAATTCTTCCAATTAGGCATAGACCTCGGTCCAATCCCTAAGCCTACGTGAGATGAACTCGGTGTAGGAAACAAGGTTGGATGAGATCCCCACAATACATGGAATGTTCTTAAAGGGAAAGTCAGTGTGGTGCCCCGAAGAACACAACATCACAAATTTGTCCTCGTAACGTGCAAATGTGCACTGAGGTATAACACTAGGAGTTTTGAGATTCCACATGGACATGATGGGGTGAAGAATGGTGTGAATCATATGATTGACATTTTGGGATTAATGACGTTGGTGTGATGATGGAGGATGATTGTTTACCATGTTCGATACATAGTATCCATATCGTGTGACCTGAAATGGGAACAATAAATGAGTGTCGACCGCTGACCATATTCGCAACACGGGATTCGTATAAATTTTTTTTTTCAGAACCCTCGAGGATGTTGGTTCGTAGTTGTAGGAGGGCCCTTGGGTGACCATCCATGCCATTTTGGGGTCCCTTCGGATGTGAAAATGATGGAATCCCTAATGAAGGGAAACACGAAGCCTGGAAGGTGGGTGAAAACATGTCTGAATAGAATTCGACAAACTAGGTGTTGGACCAGAGTACTCTTGGGCACATTAGCGAATCACCGAAGGGGGTCGAGGTACATGTCTGAGAGGCAGTCGACTCAAAAAGATGATTATAGGGAAAGGGAGTGGAAGCCACTCAGGAAAGAGATGTATGTGGTGTGGTTGTTGTAAACCCGTCATGAATGGGGACATAATACCATACCACACCACATATCCCTCTCCTGGAAGAAAATAGGCCAAGGGGCCAAAATGATGGGGATATTTCCATGAAGTGGGGATGGACTCGAAAAATTGGTGTTTGGGCGGTCCTACATATCCCATTAGGATGGGAATCAAGCCACATGTAGGTCTAGAAGATTTCATGCAGTTTATCGTCTTGCGACAAGAACGCATGGTAAGGGAAAGATACCCCAACTAGGGATGTGTATGAAACATCAAATAACCCGACATAAATGAGGACATAATCCCATATCACATCGTACAATCCTATGTGATAACTTGGGCCAAGGGCCCAAAAATGTTGAGGGACCTGAGTCTGTTCCACAGACAGAAGGTCATAACCATCTTGCAGTTTAATGTCTTACAGGGAGGACGATAATGATCTTAGTTTAAGGTCATAGAGCTCGGACTGTAAATTCCATGTTTAATGTCATATGCATGGGACAGATTGAGGCAAAAAATTTGGTGTTGATCGTTGACCGTATTCGCAACACGGGACTTGTACCAAGTTTTCTCTCAAAATCCTTGGGGACGTTGGCTCAAAATGGTAGGATAACCCTTAGGCAATGTATCCATGCCATTCGGGGGTCCTTTGGATCTAAAGGATGATGGAAACCCAAATGATGGGGCTCGCAAAGCATGGAGGGGCCTATTCATGCAAAGGGGATAAATAAATGGAGGGGTTCCTCAAAGGGGGTATCTGAAGCATGGAAAAAAGATTGATGTGAATAAGGACATGAGTCCATACCACACTGTGCACTCTCAGGTGAGAACTCGGGCCAAGGGGCCGGAAGAGTCGAGGGACCTAAGGCTGGGCGTACAGGACAACTATAGCCACATGGCCTCTCATACTGGGATTGCTTCATCATAGCTACTAAGACCATGTGAGCAACGTTCAGTTTGAGAAACAAGGAGAAGTACTAGGCTCGCCCCATCACATAAGGGACCACCTTCTAGAATCGCACTCCTGCTTGAGGTAGACCGAAGCTTGAAGTGATGGAGGGGCAGAATGAACCCCTACACTCAATGTTCGGGACATAAGGGGGTAATGACAATGACAAAGGATAGTTTTTGACAATATTAAAAACACTACGTCTGTATCGTGTGGATCTGAAATGGGAACAAAAAATGGGGGTCGATCGATGACCATGTTCGCAAAGAGGTCTTGTACCGATTTGTTGTTCGAAACCCTCGAGGACGTTGGCTCAAAATGGTAGGAGAGATATTGGGCTAAGTATCCATACCAATCGAGGGTTCTTTTGGATGTGAGAGGTAATGGAGTCTAAAGAAAAAGAGTGAGTGAAGCACATATGTGCCTGTACATTTTAATGTCAAGCAGGGCGATGATAGAGGTGAACATCTCCACAGGGTGGGATGTATGGCGGGATCGAGATGGGATTGACGTGAATTGGAGAGGAAGTCAGCACCATACCATGTGTTCAGACCCAAGGGGAGGTTCTGGAGTTTGGGCTGGTCCAACATACAAAATCTTCAGGTGGTCCAACGTATCCCATGAGGATGGAAATCAAGCCACATGTAGTTCTGGAAGCCCATGCAGTTTAGTGTCGTGCAGTGGGGACGTGGGAGAATAGAAGAACGAGAAGGGATCACATGGTGATACCCTCATACTCCTGACATGAGTGGAGCTACAGAAGCATGTACTACATCATGGTCCTTCGAGAGAACTACACCCAGGGGGAATAGTCGAAGAAAAGAGTTTGGGGCTAGACTCAGGACATAACATCTGGGAATTCTTATGTATCCCATGCAGATGGGAATCAAGCTGTATTTAGTTATAATGGTGAATTTGAACGTCTTGTGGGATGATGTACAATTTAATGTCATGTGGGACATGGAAATTTAAGGTCTTGCGGGACCAACAGTTTAGATTCATGCCGGACCCGACA
This sequence comes from Viscum album, assembly GCA_963277665.1. Lineage (NCBI taxonomy): Eukaryota > Viridiplantae > Streptophyta > Magnoliopsida > Santalales > Viscaceae > Viscum > Viscum album. The sequence goes on along the minus strand of OY728164.1, from coordinate 1,507,428,999 downwards.
GTTTAGGGTCACGCAGGACCAGCATTTTAACATCATGAAGGACCAGTAGTTTAAGTTCATGTGGGACCAGCAGTTTAAGTTCATGTTGGACCGGTAGTTTAAGGTCATGCAGGACCATTGGTAAGCTTAAGCATAGTATTTCTTAAGGAACTTGGCATTGGTTGGAGGCATTATATTCTCACCATCCATTGTGATCGGTGAGTATGATCCATTGAAGTAAACCTTGTGAACAATGTAAGGTCCGTCCCATTTGGGGTCAACTTGGGTGGTTTCCTTCCAGGTATCATTGGTGTCCTGAGAGCTAGTACCAGGTCACCTTGAAAGAATGAGAGGAGGAAAACTTTCTTTATGAAAGCTCTAGTCATCTTGTTCTGGTGCCTTTCCAGATTGTGCAGGGCACAGATCCTATTCTCATCGAGCACTTCTAGCTCAATTATGTGGATTTCATCTATTTTATCCAGCGCTTTCCGATCGAATATAGTTTTGCGCAATGAGGGAAACTGAATCTCGATGGGTAGGACGACCTCTATTCCATACACTAGGGAATATGACGTCACCTGGGTGGAATTACAAGTCGTCATTGGATAAGACCAGAGGGCGTTGGGGAGCTTGTCCGGCCAACTCTTCTTATTATGACCAACCATTTTCTGCAAAATGTTAGAGAGGGTCTTGTTGAAAGCCTTTATCTTCCCATTATCTTGCACATGAAAGTGGGAGGTGTGGTTAGAACGGATGTTGTACTTAGTGTACAGTTTCTTTAGCTTAGCTGCCTGGAAGATCGTGCCATTATCGGTGAGGATGGAGTGAGGGATTCCAAATTGGTAGATGATGTTAGAGCTCATGAAGTCAACGATGGAACATGCCTTGACCTCCTTGAGTGGAACTGCCTTTGCCCACTTGGAGAATAAATATGTAGCAGTCAGGATGAACCTACACTAGCGAGCTGTCACCGGTGGGTAAGGTCCCCCGACATTGAGTCCCCATAACGCAAATGTCCAAGAGTACATGGTAGAGTTGAGAGGCTCTGACGACCAATGCATAAAGTTATCATGAATTTTTTATGCATGGAACCTCTTGGCGAACTCAATGCAGTCATGGATCATGGAGGGCCAGAAGTACCCAACTCTCTAGATCTGGTGATATATCTTCGACCCAATCTGATGAGCCTCGTAGGAACCAATGTGAACCTCTTGCATGACCTGAGAAATCTCAACTCCTTGAATGCAACGGAGGAGAACCCCATCAAACCAGCACTTGTAGAGGATATTCTCATGGCCAGGGTTGTCTTGGAGGGTGAAATGCAACACGCAGTGTCGTATTCGCTTGTGCTAAGCCCGATCTTTCGGGAGATAACCATTTTGGAGATACTCGACAAAGGAGGTTCTACAATCAAGAGTCTCTTCAATCTCTATATCCTGGGGACCAAGGGGTCCTGATGTGGAGGCTCCGGTGGTAAGGTGGCTTACCTGTGGGCTGTCATCATCATCTGGGGTGCTGAGAGCAATGACCCTTCAGTGCGCCACATGGATAATCAGATCATCCTTTTCGGGCTCTACAAGTGATGCAGCTAGGCTGGCTAGGGTGCCAGCCCGACCGTTTTGAGATCGAGGGACATGAGTAACTTTCGGTCGAGATGGGAATTGGTCCATTAGTTGGAGAGTTCACTCCAACAAGGGTATGAGCTCTGGATTTCTGACGACATAGTCACTGTTAATCTGCTTGATGACTAGTTCCGAATCCCCTTTCAAATGAAAATGGGGAACATCAATCTCGAGGGAAACTCGAGGCTAGTGATGAGAGCCTGATACTCCACCTCATTGTTGGTGCAGCCTTCTGACAACAGGAATGATTATGGCCGAATGGCTCATTCTGGGGAATAAAGACAATACCTAGGCTTACTCTATTGAGTTTGGGATCATGGAGCCCCCAGCCGGTGGGGCTTTGGGAAGCACCATCAAAGTGAATCTGCCAGCACAACATGGATTAGTCTATCGAGATGATCGACTCATCGAGGAAATTGATATCCAGGTACTGGTCAATATAATCCGGATGGGTGGAAAGGAAGTATTCCAATGCTTACCCCTTAATAGCCTTCGGAGGGAAAAACCTGATGTCAAACTACTGGTGGATTACCCCCCATCGATCTAGACGACCTGTCAACATGGGGTAGTTCAAGATGTACTTCAGTGGATCTACTCGAGACACCAGTTGTACCTCATGGGTCTGCAGGTAATGTCACAACTTTTGTAATGAAAATACTAGTGCAAGGCATCTCTTCTCGATGGGGGAATATCTGGTCTATGTATTGAGGATCATGTGGCTGAGGTAGTAAAGGCTTTTCTCCATCCCCTCATTGTTCTTCTGGACGAGAAGGGTGCCGAGATATTGTTCCAAGGTAGTAACATAAAAGACTAGTGTCTTTCCAAAGACACGTGGAATGAAGACCGGAGGCTGTAGAAGATACTACTTGATTTCCTCGAATGCAGTCTAACATTCTTCATCCCACCCATAGATTGTTCCATTCTTCATGAGTAGAGAAAAGGGATTACACTTTCCATTCTGATTGGAAATGAATTAGTGTATGTAGACTAAGTGGCCTTGGAAAGGTCGAAGCTCTCAAATATTTCTCAAGGGAGATATCTGGCTGATGGCCTTAATCTTCTCTAGGTCGATCTTGATGCCCCTGTATCTGAAAACGAAGTTGAGAAACTTTCCGGAGATGACCCCGAAGTCACACCCTTATGGGTTCATCTTCAAGTGATGGGAATGGAGGAAGCCGAACACTTTCTCAGGATCCTTGAGATGGTCCAGGAACTGGAAGGATTTGACAACCACATCGTCCACATAACATTGCACAAATGTCCCGAGGATTGGTTTAAATATGCGATGCATGGCCTGCTGATATGGGAAACCTGCATTCTTTAAACCGAAGGGAATGACATGGTAAAATAAATAACCTTTTGGAACCTTGAAGGCTATATATTCCTCATCCTTTGGGGCCATGAAGAACTAGTTATACCTAGATTATCCATCCTTGAATGAGAGGGCTTAGAACCCAGCTGTAGCATCGATCAACAATTCTGTCATGGGGATGGGAAAATCATCTTTCAGACAGTGACAATTGAGATCCCAGAAGTCGATGTAGACTCTGATCTGTCTGTTCTTCTTCCTGACTAGTACGATGTTGGCCAGCAATTATGGGTACTGGACCTCCTTAATGAAATTGGCTCTGATGAGCTTATAAACTTCGGCCTCGACCATGGCATAGTGAGAAGGGTACATCTTTCTGGGAATCTTCTTGAACCTGTAGTGATTTGCTAGAAGACTGAGGTGGTAGATGGCAACCTGAGGATCTAGTCCTGGCATCTCATCGTAACTTTGAGAAAACATGTCATGATGGTGTTTAAGGAAGTATATATAATCTTTTTTCTCTTCGGGGGGCATGGCGGCACTAATCAATGTGGGTCTCGGGTCTGCCTCACTACCGAGATTTACTTGTACAAATTCATCGACTGTGGAAGAGACACCCTCTTCAGAGGTGGGAGGAGCATCCTCTAAATCCTCTTCTCCACTTGTGGAGAAGGGATCCTCCATGGGGGAAGTTTATTCTGAGTCGGCAGATCCTAATGGGAGGCTGGTACCAGCCTGAGCGGCAGTGGATATTGCATTAGGGGACTCCTATGTCACTGCAACCATAGCGATGAAGGCAGTCAATCCAATCACATCTGGCATTTGGCCCAAGGGGCCATGCTTGATGATGTCAAAGCATTAATGGAGTGTCAGCTTGATATGGTTAATCCAAACCTGGTGGAACAAGGAGGTATGACGTATTTTCATTTCCATGGGGCGGACATCCTGATACCTTATGGGAGTAGGAGGCTCTGGGATCACCCGAGCCTTATTTGTATAAGAGTAGGAGGTGTTTTTCCATTGTCTCTTATACTTGGGAATATGTTTCCCCCTCATTTTAGACACAATTAAGAATTGTACCATGTCCAGGGTTGTGGACTCCAATCAGTGGATTGGAAAGACATAGGCATCATCCAGATCTGTCCACGGGTCTATCGCAGCTGTGGCATGCTCAACCTCATTAGTCTGAATCTTCTTGTCCTTGCTCTTGTAGAAGTCAACATCCAGATAGCAGTCTTCACAAGAGGAAAAGGGAGATTATTCACCTTGAAGCACACCCAAATTACCATTGAGGGAGTACTTGAGGCACTGGTGATATGATGAGGGAACTGCCACATGCAAGTGGAGCCATGGTCTACTCATCAATGCATTGTAAGCAGTGTCCTGAGAGACAACCATAAAATCAGTGATGGCGACTAGGCCACCAAAATGGGTCTTCAAGTGGATCTTGTCGAGTGGTGTCTGTTTTTTCCTGTCATAACATTGGATTATTAGGTCATAGGGGCTCAGATCATCTTCATACAATCCTATTTTTTGCAATGTCCGAGTCGGGATTAGGCTGATCCCAGAGCCTGTGTCAAAAAGACAATGGCAGACTTCCACGCCATTGAACTGGCCAGTGATGTACAGTGGAAGAATGTTCCCTTGTATGGGAGAGCCTTCATGTTGTCCATAGAATGAGATAATGTCCTGGCATTCATCATTCTCGACTGCCTCAGCATGGAAGGCTTTTGTGGCTGTTACTTACGTCTCAAACTAGAGGGGGCTCCTCAAAGCCTCGACAAGGGCCTCATGCATGTATGACGACAGACGAAGAGCCTCAAGGATGAATAGACTTGCTAGAATGTTGGAAAGATGCTTGAGGACATCATACTTTCATGTCAGGTGTGAACTTCTGCTTACTGGAGGTCACTCTATGACAGGAGGTATGGTGGATCCTACCGACTGGACCAGTGGATGACTGGTTCTAGTATTTTCCCACTGATCACTATTCGAAGATTGTAGAGTGACTACTGGATGAGGGCAAAATGACTGATACCAACCTGTAGGGAAGTTTGTCTAATCACGGAAAGGTCTGGGAAGCTCATCCAGATCCAGTAACACGAACGGTGGTGAAGGCGGCCCGAATGTCACCAGATGAGAGGGTTGCACTTGTAGAGCTCTATGCTGATCCTATTACCTAGTTTCAGTAGCATGTACATCCTGGCTTGAAGTACTGACTGTAGCACTCCGATGACCCATATAGCCATGACTCCATCGACACTGACGATATCTAGGGACGTTGGGAGGATCTTCCTGGTGTTCCTCATCATTGAGAGTCATGTAGGGGTTTACCAGCTTTATGGTATTAACCTAGGAGTACCCTTGTCTATCACTTGAAGATTCATCCACTACTGGACGTATTCTGGAAGGTATCTCCATCTCCGGGGGCATAAAGTTTACGATAGTATGGGATGACGATGGCATCAGTGGGGGACTTTTTTCCCTTGTGTTGTCGATGCCTGATCTTATGGGAATAGGATGGCTGAGATGATGATGGTGAGGTAGTAGTTGTAGCTTCTGAATGCTCCACCCAATTCAGGCGCTCCCGAATGACACCATAGACATGAGAGACCGTTTTATGAGCCACTCATTCATCATACTTCTGGGAGTCACGGTTAGAAACTTGATTCCACTCTCCTTCGTTGTCACTGATGATGTCTGACCTCATGAAGTTGAACGCCACCTGTGCCATGGTTGGGTCTAACCGGACTATGTTTTTATCTATCTAGTCTTGAAGCCAGTCCTTGAACACATAGCACTGCTTGAGAGTTTCCCCCATGATTGGGTGATAAAGGTAGTAGTTAGGGTGGTCAGTGAGGTTTGCCTCTTCTGGCCTTCTACACTCAAGAAAACGCAAAATTCCCTACTCCAAGTCGCTACAAAAATAACAGGGGACCTGAGCCTCATTGAATGAGTAAGTTCGGTTTCTCCTGTCTGGGAAGGGGGCTCTTGGAGCTTGACCCTGACGAGGAGTTGGAGGATCCTGTCGGGGTAGCAGAGGCTGATTATACCACCTGGGTGGTAGCAGCACATTACGCGAGGGAACCTGCTGATTTTGCGGTGGGCGCTGCTGGGCTGGAGGCTGTGCCTGAGGTGGGGGGCCTCTGCGAAGATGCAGATACGGCTACACCGCTAACAATTCTAATTGCTTGGGGGCCTTTATTTGGGCCACTGTGGAATGATCAGCTCTGGAGACCCTTCTCATGGGGATTGCAGGAGGTAACAGATGTGCCTACTTGGCCTGCTGTAGGGCTTCCTCTAGGTTTTGGGCCTTATCAAAAAAGTCTTAGAATCCCCCAGTGTAGTTTTGGGGTAATCAAAGAGGGGACCAATTCTGTTTTGACATTCCCAACGTACATCATCAGTAGTTTCTCCTGATTAAGTGGAATGTCAAGGGAGTATGTGTGAACTTTCCACTGGGAGACAAAGTCTACAACGCACTCATTAAACCTCTTCTTGAACATGAAGTGGTCCGCGATACTCGTCTTCAGAGTGGTGGAACTGAATCAATAGAAGAATTTCCTAAGGGGGTCTTACCATCTAGCTACTGATCTAATGGGGAGATGGTTGTACCAGATGAACACCGGTCCCTTCAACATCTACACAAAACATAGAAGTTTGGCATCTTCCTGTTGTGCTGGGGTCCCCAACAGGGCCCACACCTGAGATGAAGTGGTCGAGGTGCTACGACGGGTCCCCTGTGCCATTGAAGGGAGCTAAAGTGGGATTTCTGAAACCCAGGGGTGCTGTAATATCGTCCACCCATGCCGAATATGGCTTACCATCATGTGGGAGTGCTACCTGTCATGTTTCCAACACATTGGGGCGGGTAATGAGTTCTTCCATCAGATCATCTAGGAGGTGGTTCCTATCATGATGGGGATCCCTGACCACCATTGCAATGGTGGGTTTTTCTACATGATAAGGTGGCCTAGAAGCTCATGGAGCGGCTGGAGGAATGGCCTATGGGGCATCTTGGGGAGCCCAAGCTGGGTCCCGAGGGTTGGCACACTGTCCAGGAGAATTTTGCAATACGTATCGACCCCTCTTTCCATAAGCTCTGGTTTCAACCCTATCTGCATGAGCAGGAGGATCAGGATCACCTGGGGGTAGTTCTCCGAAGGGAATTTGTGCTAGTCCCTGCTATCCTGGATAAGGATCATCGTAGTCTAGTCGTTGTTCCATAGCCTGTTTATCTAGGAGTTCATCGACCAACTTTTTCTATTCGGCAAGTTGCTAACACAACATGGATTTTTCCAGGTCTTCTTCCATCTTCTGCACTGAGCAAGATGGATCGGAAGGTTTGGAAGCTCTTAAATGATCTTTACCCTTACCGTGATTCCACCTAAAGACTAATGCCTCAGTGGGCACATGGAGACCCTGTAGATTTCTCTGTTGGTGAGTAACCCTTATCGATGGATCCAATTTTGGTGGCACAACCTCAGGGGGAGCTATCCATTGAGGAGTTCTAGCTCATTCTCCTCTTCTGATAGGTTATCCATGTTGACTGCAACTCTACCCGGAGGTATTTCCTCGATATCACGTAGCTGGTCGGGCTGCCGCTAGATAGGACTGAAGAGGAGGGAAGCATACTTCCCCCAGCCATGGATCTTCACATGGGGGAAGTCTTCTTGATAATACAACAGAGTACATTGATACTCTAAACACCCTATTGCTAGAGGGCCTTATGGTGACTTGGTTACTGAGGGCGCTGGGCCATGGGGAGTGTGGCCAGATCAATGAGACGACATTGTTCGCCGATATACTCAAAATAAACTTGGCTCTTAGGGTAAGACAATCGTTGACGACGAAGACAAAAGTTTGTCTCCCAGAGGGTTTGATGGAAACACTCTACTTCCTCTGGGGTGAGGGATTCTGGCGCACAAAAATTTGGCGCTGCAATGGGCCAAAACATCGTAGGTAAGTGGTCTGCTGCAAGTATATTCCATAAGCTCCTTGGATGGAATTCAGGGTCAAGAAATTCATTTCACCACACATCAACTAGAGGCGGATGAGGAACCGATAGCAGTACCAAATCATACCGATGTGATGGTAGGAAAGCCGGTGGAGAATACAACGAGCGAACTAACAGACCGCCGCATCCTGAGCTGTCCTCCTAAGAGTGTAGTGACTTAGCCACCACATCACCATAAGACAGGTTGACAGTTGCATTTCCTGGTGTAGGGACTAGGGCTAATAGCGATAGACCACACTGTTGATCGTCCACCATTGGTCCCTAGAATAGCACTATGTGATCTCTAGGTGAGGTTGAGAGTGCTTATGGTGATGATGGTGGTGATTTCATTACCATAACCTATGGGGTTACCAAATTTTCTTCCTCCTGGATATACCTGCGGAGGGAGGCAGGAATCCAGTGGAATTCTCATTCTGGGAGTACGAGGCTGGTGCACCTCGTTTCTGCCTCGACCCTTGACATAGAGGACCTAGGGGAGGTATAACGAACCATACTTTACATACATTGTTAATACATCAAAATTGAAGTACACTTATTACAACATATAACAAAACCATGAAAGGAACATATAAGAATAATGTCTTTAGAAACTAGGAAACATAAACAACTGGTTCATAAATCATCTACGTTGTCTCCCATTTATTTCATCATATATAGAGTCCCTTTTTTGGAATATCCTTCTTAATATCCTTCTTCTTGACCTGGGGAAAAGAAAACATACAAAAGGGTGAGCTCAAATGCTCAGTAAGGGTAAACAAAAGAAATATCAACCATATCATATTTATAATAACATAACATTTTGAAAATCTATCCTGCAAAAGAGATCATAACATGGGATAAATCATAGAAGTGAAATGTAATTCCAATAATCATAACTTAAAACATGAGGCTTTGTGGAATACACACATAATCATAGAAAATTATTTCTTAGTAGTCAAGATACATTTCCAAGACTATCTTAGCGGATAAATTCCTTTTCTGAACCGGGTTCACTCCTCGTTTCAGTCCTGTTTCACTGAACCGGTTTAACCTGTTGTTCCAGCCATGTCTATCTCCTGAGATATAAATCATTACCCAATGAATTGAAGGGAGATATAGGTCCCACCCATCTCATAATTATACCATTATTATGTGTGCCACAAAATCATAAATCATACATCATTGCTTAACCCATGTAATAAAAATGGGATTTTTAAACATCGTGACATCATAAAAAAATTCATATAAGATAAAGGAATTCAGAAAAATAATTCCATCACAACATAATAAAATCAACGTAACAATAGGGATAGAAACAGAACCCTATATTATCTTAGATGGAAAATAATATTGATAAAAAACATGAACTCTATTTTTGAAGAAAATATTCTTTCTACTTCAAAAGAATTTTTCCTTTCTTAACATGTCATAAAATTTTAAACTAAAATAATTTGATTAAAAATAAACTTGTAAACTTTTAAAGGAATATTCATGGAAATAATGTTCAAAAAATCCATTCATTCCATATAAGTTAAAAAACATTATTCCCGTACTTTGGCCAGAAAAGTCAAAAAGTACCTCGTATGAAAAACGAAAAAATATTCTTATCATATCTTTTACTAAAAACTCACCGAAGGGTAACATTAAATTTAAACAATTTTATGAGTATATAAATAATATTACATATTGAGGAAACATGGATGTGGATGATAAATATTCCCCATTAAATTCTGGAGTATAAACAATCACGGATAAAAATTGAGATTGCAAGATTTTCCGTTACCTTAGGTCTGATTTGCTTCGTAAGTGTCCGAACCTCCTGTATAATGATTTAAATATTGTCATTGACTTATCCCAGAATCATACTTATTTTTATGATATCATATATGGTCATATTCTTAGCTTATTATTAGTAATATTTCATTGCTACTTGTTATTCAGGTGTTTATTGCTTTATGTTCGTATGTGTGTTTTGTCGAATAAATTCTTATTCCTCTTTTTAGGTTATATACACCTCATTTACAGAATGGTATTTGTGTAATATATATCATATTTATTCATTCAATTCATTTATATAATCATTATTCAATGAAGATCATGTAGAACGACTCGCATCACATCGTGGAGACGGTATTTCGTACGTACGCACGAGCGATGATATCGTTCCCATGATCGTGGAATTGTATTGGAGTGTATGTATACTATTTCAGGATCAATATCAATTTAAAATAATCATATATAGTCATTATTTACACCATTATACCCATCCAAGTATGGTGGTGGTGGAAAATAGATTACACCACGACGTGGAGACGGTATTCCGTACGTACGCATGCGCGGTGATTTCATTTTCCGTAGGAAGGATAGATGGTGAAATAGGGTTGTTTCGTATTAATAATAACATATCAGTATATGAGTGATACTGATTTTATTACTTCATAATGAAACAACTAAATAATAATAAGTTGAAGAAGAAATAAAGTTGAAAGAATCGGTAACGAACATTGCCTCTTCTTGGAAGTGCCTCTTTGAGACCTCCTCTTAGGGAAATAAAATTGGTCTTTGAATAAGAACAGAACTTCTAAGATGATTCTAGGGAAGTGGAGAAGAGAATTTATCAGGGGTTGGCCGAGATTGATGGGTCAAAGTGGTGTGAGGAAGAGAGGTAGGAGGTGCCCTTTTGTAAGGGAGGAGAGGGGCACCTTTGGAAAAACTAAAAATATTATTTTATTATAAAGTCATATTCGGTTTTTAATAGCTCAAAATTGATTTATTTAGAAGATAAGGTGGGTATGGGTCTAAATACTCTCATCCAATATAATTTAGACAAGTTTAGGTATCTATTTTAACCTTATCATTTAGATTTAACTTTAAGTTAGATAATTTAACATTTACCGTGTCTTCTTGTTTTCCTACACTATAAGGTTAATAAAATTAATATAACAAGCCAAACGAACCTCAAGTTGTTTTTTATTTATATATATAACCTTATATAAGTCATTTGGACGAACCTTTTATTTTTAGGAATAAAATAACAATTAATAATATAATATTTTTTTTAAAAACTATTTTATGTCAATTTTGACACTATTTGGTAATTGATTTTTGTGAAAATCATAACATAAATATTAGTTCTAAAAAAGTTAATTAAATAAATACTAACATATCATATTAACATATAAAATTATTTTAATTCATAGAAAGTCTCAAATTACATTTATTTGGGTATTTATTACATCAATTATGTCAATATTTCATTAATAATATAATTATTGCATCATCATTGTGTCATAGATAAATTAAAATATTTAAAGTCTAAAACTTAAAAATAAAATACCATTATGTAGGAAATCATTTTATATTTCTAATGAATATTTATATTCGAATTTATCTTATGTATAACCCTATATTAAAAGTGATTTACTTATTAAACTTTGATTTTAACTATTTTAACCCTTCTTTAAATAAATTAATATTAAATGTCCTAATCTAATCCATGTGGGCCTAAATGGTCATATTTTATTCCTAAGGTTGTTTTTGCTCGAATTATACTTATCCAATAGAATTAGGAAATGTGTTAGGGTAATAATAATATCATTTTTACCCTTAATTACCCTATTTACTTTTAGCCGTGGTAAATAAAAGTAAATAGTTACTATTCACCAAAAATTATTTTCATCTCATTGAACCTAATTTTACTTACTGACATCAACCGTGTCTCTCGGAGTTTTGAAATTCCATTCACAAAAGCGGTAAAATTATGTTTTATATAAATTTGCAAATTCTCTTAGGAGGTTGGTAAAAGACGGTGAAAAGTTCAATAAAATTTTTATATATCTAATATTATTATAAAATGACTCCAATGAATTGCATTGAACTTATATAGGTATTATGTATCAATTTTGACCTAAAATAAATTTAAATAAAATAAATAATTATTTAAATAAAAAGTCGGTTTTTAAATAGTAACCCAGTGTTTTCACTATTCATCAAAAATTGAAATTTTTCAGAAAAATAGAAAAATTTCACCCTAGGCTAATTTCGATATTACGAATCCAAAATTGAAGTCCATTTTGAAAAATAAAATTTATAAAATTTCAAAAATTGGTTATTACTATTCATAACAGATAGTTTTAATAATATTTTAATATCATATCGTTGTTTAGTGAAACTCGGTATTGCGTACAACACAAGCTATCGAGGAAGGCCACAATTGCGTGTAAAGCAAGCCAAGATACTATTGTGTGTAGTGAAAGATTACTTTGATGATTTATATACCATAAAAACAAAATATTTCTCAAAAAAGTCTCGGGTGTTACATTCTACCCCCCTTAAAATGAATTTCTCTTCCGAAATTCATCACTTTGTAACAAACAGATGAGGATACATCTGCCTCATCATATCCTCAAGCTCCCATGTAGATTCTTCTAATTGGTGGTTCCTCCATAAAACGTTCACTAAGTGAGTGGTCTTGTTCCGTAGGACTTTTTCGCTACAATCCAGAATCTCTATCGGTTGTTCTTCATAAGAAAGATCTTTCTACAGTAGTACAACTTCTGAGCTGAGTACATGTGAAGGATCAGGTATGTAATTTCTTAGGAGAGATACATTGAACACATCGTGAACTTGAGAGAGATTTGGTGGAAGCACAAATCGGTAAGCTACCATCCCAACACGATCCAGAATTTCCAAAGGACCGATATATCTAGGGATCAACTTTCCCTTCTTTCCAAATCTCATGACCCTCTTCCTGGGAGATATTCGTAAGAACACTTTATCACCCACTTCAAACTCTAGGTATTTTTTTCGGTTGTCTGCATAACATTTTTGTCGACTTTGATCTGCTCTTATGTGTTGTTGAATAGATTTGACCTTTTCTGCCATCTCGTCAACAAGACTAGGTCATAATAGCTTTCTTTCCACAACTTCATCCCAGCAAGTTGGAGTTCTGCATTTCATTCCATAGAGATCTTCATAAGGAGCCATCTGAATACTGGAGTGAAAGCTATTATTATAATAAAATTCCACCAAAGATAGGAGTTGATCCCAACCACCTTAGAAATCCATAGAGCAAGCTCTCAAAATGTCTTCTAGAGTTTTAATTGTCCTCTTAGACTAACCGCCTGTCTGAGGATGGTAAGCAGTGCTGAAACTAAACTCTGTATATAGAGCATGCTGAAGACTTCGTCAGAATTTAGAGTTAAACCTTAGATCCTGATCAGATATAATGGAATGTGGTACTCCATGAAATCTTACCACTTTACATATATCCTGACAAGCTGATCAAGAGAAAAATCTTATCTAATAGAAATGAAGTGTGCCGACTTTGTAAGATGATCAACTATAACCCAGATAGCATTATTGCCTTTGAATGTTTTAGGAAGTCTAGTGACAAAGTCCATAGTGATGTTCTCCCATTTCTATTCTGGTATGGGTAATGGTTGTAAAATCTCCTTTGACTTTTGTCTCTCATCTTTAACTTGCTGAAAAACCATGCATCGAGAGACATATTCAGCAACATCTCTTTTCATTCCATCCCACCAGAAGTACTCTTTCTGGTCCTTATACATCTTTGTAGTTCCAGGATGAATAGAAAATGAAGAACTATGAGCCTCGTCCAGTAGTTCCTTCTTTAATTCTAGGCTGGGAGGAACAGAAACCCGATTCCTGAACCTTATTATCCCATCACAATCAAGGTTGAATTTGGGAACATTTCTCACCTTCTTTTGTAACTCTACATCTTCTTTCTGTGCCTCTTTAATCTTCATGTGTAAAGATGGTTGAACATTCATTTGAAAAATATAAGATTTTTCCATTTCCATTATAATTCCAAGATCCATCCTTTGTAAATCCATAAATATTGGATCTTTTGTGATCCTCATCATGGATAAGATATCATGGTCTTGTCGACATAATGCATCTTCCACCATGTTTGCTTTCCCAGGGTGGTAATAAATTGAGCAGTCGTAATCCTTAATCAGCTCCAACCATCTACTTTGACTCATATTCATCTCCTTTTGTGTGAAAATATACTTCAAACTTTTATGATCAGAATAAATATCAAACCTTTCACCATAAAGATAATGCCTCCATATCTTTAATGCAAAGATTACCACAGCTAACTCTAAATCATGAGTTGAGTAATTTTTCTCATGGATTTTCAACTGTCGTGACACACAAGCTATCACCATATCATTTTGCAAAAGAACACACCCCAATCCCTTCTTGGATTCATCACTGTAGATCAAAAAAGTTTCTCCACTGCAAGGTAGTGTGAGCACAGGTTCACTGGCTAACGTTCTTTTTAACTCTTTGAAATTCTCTTCACATTCCTCCATCCAAACAAACTTAACTCCTTTCCGAGTCAACTTGGTGAGTGGGTTAGATAACCTTGAAAAATCTTTCACAAAACCTCCGTAATATCTAGAAAAACCATGAAAACTTCGGATCTCAGTTACTATTGTTGGTCTCGACCATCTTTCGATAACCTCTCTTTTTTATGGATCCACAGATATTCCCTCTTTTTAGATTATGTGACCCAAAAATGATAATTTTTTAAGCCAAAATTTACACTTGGTAAATTTGGCATAAAGCTTCTCCTTTCTCAAGGTCTTCAATATAATTCTCAAGTGATCTTCATGTTCTTCCTTTCTCTTTGAATATACAAGAATATCATCTATAAATACTACCACAAACTGATCAAAATAGTATCTAAATACTCTATTCATAAGATCCATGAAGATATCATGGGCATTAGTATTACCAAATGGAATCACTATAAATTCATAATGTCCATACCGTGTACGGAAAGCCGTCTTTGGTATATCCTCCCTTTTGACCTTTATTGATGATACCTTGAATGAAGATCAATCTTGGAAAAGTATTGACCTCTGCGTAGTTGGTCAAATAAGTCATCAATGCGTGGGAGAGGATATTTGTTCTTGATAGTGATCTTGTTAAGTTCTCGATAATCAATACAGAGTCTCATTGATCCATCTTTCTTCTTAACAAACAAAATAGGTGCTCCCCAAGGTGATGCACTAGGGCGTATGAATCCCTTATCAATATTCTCTTGGAGTTGCTTCTACAATTATTGAAACTCAATTGGGGTCATTCTATAAGGTGTATTTGAAATAGGAAAAGCACCTGGTACGAGTTCTATTGAAAACTAAACTTCATGATTTGTTGGAAGAGTAGGCAATTCATCTGGAAAGACATCATCAAACTCCCATACAATGGGAATATTCTTAATCATGAGTTTCTCTCCAACCATTTGAGATAAATAACCCTCATTTAGTGGAATCAATACCCATAAGATGGAATAAATTTCCACTGGAAGGTTATGTTCATCCATGCATCGATAGACGATCATAGATTGATCTGGAATATGAAATGTGAATTCCCCTCTTTGGAAATTGATATGAGCTCCATATAAATAAATCCAATCCATGCCAATAATCACATCAAATTCCACTATAGGAAGGATCACAAGATTTGCAGGAAGCACTTTCCCACAAACTTCAATCGGAGAATAATTATAAACTTTTGATGTGACTATTGTGCCATTAGGGGTTGTCACAGCTTACTCAACATCTAATTGTTGAGGTAATACGGTGATACCCTTAGAAAATTCTTCAGAAATAAAAGAGTGGGTGAATCCAGAATCAAATAAAACATTTGCTACTTTAGAGTGGATGGTAAGTGTACCTCTCACCACTTCGTTGTCGTACTCCACATCGCCGATAGTAATTGCATGTGACTTTCCTTTTTCTTTGGCCTTAAGAGTTTGTTGACGTCGATCATCATCAACAACCCTTGGATTTGGGCATTGATTGACATAATGCCCCATCTCCTTGCACTTGAAACATTGAAGTGTAGTATGTTCATTCTGTGTATCCCTTCCTTTTTTTGCATCATTAGACATATTCTTCCCATTATTTCGACATTCAATTGCCTGATGATATTCTTTTCCACAGTTATAACATTTTCTTGTCCCCTTAAGACAATTTCCTCCATGTTTCTTTCCACACTTTGAGCATAAGGTAAAACTCATCTACTTTTTAGTGTGGTCTTTATATTTTCCTTTAAATTCCATTTTCCTCTTCTTATCAAACCCATATGACTGATGGGTTACTCCAATCTCCATCTCAACCTTGAGAGCACATCGAACGATTTCCTCGTAACTATTGAAGTCCCTTATGGTAAACGCCCTTCGAAGACTTGGTTTTAAGCCACTAAAGAATCGATCGATCTTACTCTTAGTTTGGATAATAATACGAGAAGAGTACTTTGCAAGTCTTGTAAAATTTGCTTCATATTTACCAACAGATTCATCATCCTTTTGCTTCAGTTCAAGAAACTCCTTCTCCATCTTTGTTCGAAGAATACGAGGGAAGTACTTATTGAAAAAAAAGTTTTTGAACTCATCCCATTCCATGGACGCAATTTCATCCCTTTGCCTCGTATTATTAATAAGATTCCACCACTGATCATCATCACCTTCAAACGATACACTGCTAAGATGACTTTATCATGTTCATAACATTGAAGAACTGAAAATAACTTTTTAGTGGTACTGATCCATTGTTCAGCCACTAATGGATTAGAAGACCCACTGAATGAAGGTGGACACTGCCTCATGAAGGATTCAACAGAATGTTGCTCCTTCCATTGCTCGTTTGGAAGACTTTCATGATTCATAGCTTGAGAAAGTTGTGTGATCATGGATATAAGATTTTTCATTACAGCTCCCATAACGTTTGGTTTCTTAGGGGGACAATCATTGCATTGCCCGTCGCATTCCACATTAACACGGTTCCTTCGGGTTCCAACCATTGAGTAAAACCAAGAATAATAGTGTAGAAACACTAATTATAATAGGAAAACTACATAATAAAGAATAAAATTTCACACTTAAGGTCTTATCATAGGTTGTTCATGGCCATTTCTAAAACACTATGATTGTGTTCTATGCTTAGACATATCCTTAGGTTTCTTACTAAGGCTTTCACATCCTAGTTTCCAAAGGTTGACTATACCTTTCCTCTGATACCAACTATAATGACCCATACTTTACATACATTGTTAATACGTCAAAATTTAAGTACACTTATTACAACATATAACAAAACAATGAAAGAACCGTATAGGTATAGTGTCTTTAGAAACGGGGAAACATAAACAACTGGTTCATAAATCATCTATGTTGTCTCCCATTTATTTCATCATATCTAGAGTCCCTTTTTTGGAATATCCTACTTAATATCCTTCTTCCAGGCCTGGGGAAAAGAAAAAATACAAAAGGGCGAGCTCAAATTCTCAGTAAGGTTAAACAAAAGAAATATCAAACATATCATATTTATAAGAACATAACATTTTGAAAATATTATCCTGCAAAAGAGATCATAACATGGGATACATCATAGAAGTGAAATGTAATTCCAATAATCATTACTTAAAACATGAGGCTTTGTGGCATACACACATAATCATAGAAAATCATTTCTTAGTAGTCAAGACTCATTTCCAAGACTATCTTAGCGGACAAAGTCCTTTTCTGAACTGAGTTCACTCCTCGTTTTAGTCCTGTTTCACTGAACCGGTTTAACCTGCCGTTCCATCCATGTCTATCTCATGAGATATAAATGTTTACCCAATGAATTGGAGGGAGATATAGGTCCCACCCATCTCATAATGATACCATTATTATGTGTGCCACAAAATCATAACTCATACATCATAGCTTAACCCATGTAATAAAAATGGGATTTTTAAACATCATGACATCATAAAACAATTCATATAAGATAAAGGAATTCATAAAAATAATTCCATCACAACATAATCAAATCAATGTAATAATAGGGATAAAAACAGAACCCTATATTATCTTTTATGGAAAATAATTTTGATAAAACATTTGAACTCCATTCTTGAGGAAAATATTCAATCTACTTCAAAAGAATTTTTCCTTTCTTAACATGTCATACAATTTTATACTAAATGAAGTTGATTAAAAATAAACTTGTAAACTTGTAAAGGAAGATTCATGGATATAATTTTCTAAAAATCGATTCATGTCGTATTAGTTAAAAAAAATTATTCCCATACTTTGGCCGGAAAAGTAAAAAAGTACCTCGTATGAAAAACGACAAAAGATTCCTTTCATATATTTTACTAAAAACTCACTGAAGGGTAAAATTAAATTTAAAAAATTGTAGTAGGATATAAATAATATTACATATTGAGGAAACATGTATGTGGATGATAAATATTCCCCAGTAAATTCTGAAGTATAAACAATCACGGATAAAAATTGAGATTGCGAGATTTTCCCTTACATTAGGTCTGATTTGCTTCGTAAGTGTCCGAACCTCCTGTATAATGATTTAAATAATGTCATTGACTTATTCCAGAATCATACTTATTTTTATGATATCATATATGGTCATATTCTTAGCTTCTTATTAGTAATATTTCATTGCTACTTGTTATTCAAGTGTTTACTGCTTTATGTTCGTATGTGTGTTTTGTCGAATAAATTCTTATTCCTCTTTTTAGGTTATAGACACCTCATTTTCAGAATGGTATTTTTTGTAATATATCTCATATTTATTCATTTAATTCATTTATATAATCATTATTCAATGAAGATCATGTAGAACGAGTCGCATCACGTCGTGGAGACGGTATTCCGTACGTACGCACGAGCGATGATATCATTCCCATGATCGTGGAATTGTATTGTAGTGTATGTATACTATTTCAGAATCAATATCAATTTAAAATAATCATATATAGTCATTATTTACACCATTATACCCATCCAAGTACGGTTGTGGTGGAAAATAGATTACACCACGACGTGGAGACGGTATTCCGTACGTACGCACGCGCGGTCATTTCGTTTTCCGTAGGATGGATAAATGGTGAAATAGGGTTGTTTCATACTAATAATAACAGATAAGTATATTATTTATACTGATTTTATTACTTCATAATGAAACAATTAAAGAGGAATAAGTTGAAGAAGAAATAAAGTTGAAAGAATCGGTAACAGACATTGCCTCTTCTTTGAAGTGCCTCTTTGAGACCTCCTCTCAGGGCAATAAATTTGGTCTTTGAAGTAGAAAAGAACCTATAAGATGTTTCTAGGGAAGTGGAGAAGAGAATTTGGCAGGGTTTGGCTGAGCTTGATGGCTCAAAGTGGTGTGAGGAACAGAGGTTGGAGGTGCCCTTTTGAAAGGGAGGAGAGGGGCACCTTTGGAAAAACTAAAAATATTATTTTATTATAAAGTCATATTCAGTTTTTAATAGCTACAAATTGATTTATTTAGAATCTAAGGTGGTTATGGGTCTAAATAATTTCATTAAATATAATTTAGTCATGTTTAGGTATCTATTTTAACCTTATCATTTAGATTTAGCTTTAAGTTAGATAATTTAACTTTTACCGTGTCTTCTTGTTTTCTTACACTATAAGGTTAATAAACAAACTATAACAAGCCAAACGAACCCCAAGTCGTTTATTATTAACATATATAACCTTATCTAAGTCATTTGGCTGAACTTTAGATTTTTATGAATAAAATAACAATTAATAATATAATATTTTTTTTAAAAACTATTTTATGTCAATTTTGACACTATTTGGTAATTGATTTTTGTGAAAATCATAACAGAATGATTAGTTAACAAAAAGTTAATTAAATAATTAATAACATGTCATATTAACATATAAAATTATTTTAATTCATATAAAGTATCAAATTACATTTATTTGGGTATTTATAACATCAATTATGTCAATATTTCATTAATAATATAATTACTGCATCATCATTGTGTAATAAATAAATTAAATTATTTAATGTCTAAAATTCACAAATAAAATATCATTATTTAGGAAATCATTTTATCTTTCTAATGAATATTTATAGCCGAATTTATCTTATGAATAACCCTGTCTTAAAAGTTATTTACTTATTAAACTTTGATTTTAACCATTTTAACCCTTCTTTAAATAAATTAATATTAAATGTCCTAATCTAATCCATGTGGTCCTAAATGGTCATATTTCATTCCTAATGTTTTTTGGAAGAATTACACTTATCAAATAGAATTAGGACATGTTTTAGGGTATTAATAATATCATTTTTACCCTTACTTACCCTATTTACTTTTAGCCGCGGTAAATAAAAGGAAAAAGTTACTATTCACCAAAAAATATTTTCTTCTCATTGAACCTAATTTTACTTACTGACATCAACCGTGTCTCTTGGATTTTTGAAATTCCATTCACAAAAGCGGTAAAATTAAGTTTTATATAAATTTGCAAATTCTCCTAGGAGGTGGGTAAAAGACGGTGAAAAGTTCAATAAAATTTTTATATATCTAATATTATTATAAAATGACTCCAATGAATTGCATTGAACTTATATAGGTATTATGTATCAATTTTGACCTAAAATAAATTTAAATAAAATTAATAATTATTTAAATAAAAAGGCGGTTTTTAAATAGTAACCCAGTGTTTTCACTATTAATCAAAAATTGAAATTTTTCAGAAAAATGCCAAAATTTCACCCTAGGCTAATTTCGATATTCCGAATCCAAAAATGAAGTCCATTTTGAAAAATAAAATTTATGAAATTTAAAAAATTGGTTATTACTATTCATAACGGCTAGTTTTAATAATATTTTAATATCATATCGTTGTTTAGTGAAACTCGGTATTGCGTACAACACAAGCTATCGAGGAAGGCAGAAATTGTATGTAAAGCTAGCCAAGATACTATTGTGTGTAGTGAAAGATCAATTTTATGATTTATATAACATAAAAACAAAATATTTCTCAAAAAATTATCGGGTGTTACATTCTACCCCCTTTAAAATGAATTTCTCCCTCAAAATTCATCACTTTGTAAAAAACAGATGCGGATTCCTCTCCCTCATCATATCCTCAAGCTCCCATGTAGCTTCTTCTAATTGGTGGTTCCTCCATAAAACTTTCACTAAGCGAGTGGTCTTGTTCCGTAGGACTTTTTCGCTACGATCCAGAATCTCTATCGGATGTTCTTCATAAGAAAGATCTTGCTCCAGAGGTACAACTTCTGAGCTGAGTACATGTGAAGGATCAGGTATGTACTTTCTCAAGAGAGATACATGGAACACATCGTGAACTTGAGAGAGATTTTGTGGAAGCTCCAATCGGTAAGCTACCTTCCCAACATGATCCAGAATTTCCAAATGACCGATATATCTAGGGCTCAACATTCCCTTCTTTCCAAATCTCATGACCCTCTTCCTGGGAGATATTCATAAGAACACTTTATCACCCACTTAAAACTCTAGGTCTTTTCTTCGGTTGTCGGCATAACATTTTTTTCGACTTTGAGCTGCTCTTATGTGTTGTTGAATAGATCTGACCTTTTCTGCCATCTCGTCAACAAGATCAGGTCATAATAGCTTTCTTTCCCCAACTTCATCCCAGCAAGTTGGTGTTCTGCATTTCTTTCCATATAGAGCTTCATAAAAAGCCATATGAATATTTGAGTGAAAGCTATTATTATAAGAAAATTACACCAAAGATAGGTGTTGATCCCAACCACCTTTGAAATCCATAGAGAAAGCTCTCAAAATGTCTTCTAGAGTTTGAATTGTCCTCTCAGACAGACCATCTGTCTGAGGATGGTAAGCAGTGCTGAAACTCAACTCTATATCTAGAGCATGCTGAAGACTTCGTCAGAATTTCGAGGTAAACCTTGGATCCAGATCAGATACAATGGAAAGTGGTACTCCATGCAATCTTACCACTTCCTTTACATATATCCTGGCAGGCTGATCAGGAGAAAAATCTTCTCTAATAGCAATGAAGTGTGCCGACTTCATAAGATGATCAACTATAACCCAGATAGAATTATTTCCTTTGGATTTTGTAGGAAGTCCAGTGATAAAGTACATAGTGATGTTTTCCCATTTCTATTCTGGCATGCGTAATGGTTGTAACATCCCCTTAGACTTTTGTCTCTCAGCATTAACTTACTGACAAACCAAGCATCGAGAGACATATTCAGCAACATCTCTTTTCATGCCATCCCACCAGATGTACTCTTTCAGGTCCCTATACATCTTTATACATCCAGGATGAATAGAAAATGAATAACTATGAGCCTCGTCCAGTATCTCCTTCTTTAATTCTGGGATGGGAGGAACACAAACCCGATTCCTGAACCATATTATCCCATCACAATCAAGGTTGAATTCAGGAACATTTCTCACCATCTTTTGTAACTCTACATCTTCTTTCTGTGCCTCTTTAATATTCACGTGTATAGATGGTTGAACATTCATTTGAGAATGATATGATTTTTCCCTTTCCATTATAATTCCAAGATCCATCCTATGTAAATCCATAAATATTGGATCTTTTGTGATCCTCATCTTGGATAAGCTAGCATGGTCTTGTCAACTTAATGCATCTGCCACCTTGTTTTCTTTCCCAGGGTGGTAATAAATTGAGCAGTCGTAATCCTTAATCAGCTCCAACCATCTTCTTTGACTCATATTCATCTCCTTTTGTGTGAAAATATACTTCAAACTTTTATGATCAGAATAAATATCACACCTTTCACCATAAAGATAATGCCTCCAAATCTTTAATGCAAAGATTACCGCAGCTAACTCCAAATCCTGAGTAGGGTAATTTTTCTCATTGATTTTCAACTGTCGTGAGGCATAAGCTATCACCATATCATCTTTCATAAGAACACACCCCAATCCCTTCTTGGATGCATCACTGTAGATCAAAAACCTTTCTCCACTGCAAGGTAGTGTGAGCACAGGTGAACTGGCTAACCTTCTTTTTAACTCTTTGAAATTCTCTTCACATTCCTCCATCCAAACAAACTTAACTCCTTTTCTAGTCAACTTGGTGAGTGGGTTAGATAACCTTGAAAAATATTTCACAAAACGTCCGTAATATCCAGAAAAACGAAGAAAACTTCGGATCTCAGTTACTGTTGTTGGTCTCGACCATCTTTCGATAACCTCCCTTTTTGCTGGATCCACAGATATCCCCTATTTTGAGATTATGTGACCCAAAAATGCAACTTTTTGAAGCCAAAATTTACACTTGGTAAATTTGTCATAAAGATTCTCCTTTATCAAGGTCTTCAATATAATTCTCAAGTCATCTTCATGTTATTCCTTGCTCTTTGAATAGACAAGAATATCATCTATAGAGACTACCACAAACTGATCAAGATAGTCTCTAAATACTCTATTCATAAGATCCATGAAGATAACATGGGCATTAGTAAGACCAAATGGAATCACTATAAATTCATAGTGTCCATACCTTGTACGGAAATCCGTCTTTGGTATATACTCACTTTTGACATTTATTGATGATACCTTGAATGAAGATCAATCTTGGAATAGTATTGACCTCTGCGTAGTTAGTCAAATAAGTCATCAATGAATGGGAGAGTATATTTGTTCTTGATAGTGATCTTGTTAAGTTATCGATAATCAATGCAGAGTCTCATTGATCCATCTTTCTTCTTAACAAAAAAAATAGGTTCTCCCCAAGGTGATGCACTAGGGTGTATGAATCCCTTATCAAGATTCTCTTGGAGTTTCTTCTTCAATTCCTGCAACTCAATTGGGGCCATTCTATAAGGTGTCTTTGAAATAGGCAAAGCACCTGGTACGAGTTCTATTGAAAACTTAACTTCACGATTTGGTGGAAGACCAGGAAATTCGTCCGGAAAGACATCATCAAACTCTCGTACAATGGTAATATTCTTAATCATGAGTTTCTCTCCAACCATTTGAGATAAATAACCCTCATTTAGTGGAATCAATACCCATAAGATGGAAGAAATTTCCACTGGAAGGTTATGTTCATCCTTGCATCGATATACGATCATAGATTGATATGGAATATGAAATGTGACTTCCCCTCTTTGGAAATTGATATGAGCTCCATATAAATAAAGCCAATCCATGCCAAGAATCACATCAAATTCTACTGTAGGAAGGATCACAAGATTTGCAGGAAGCACTTTCCCACAATCTTCAATCGGAGAAGAATTATAAACTTTTGATGTGACTGTTGTGCCATTAGGGGTTGTCATAGCTGACTCAACATATAATTTTTGAGGTAATACGGTGATACCCTTTGAAAATTCTTCAGAAATAAAAGAGTGGGTGGATCCAGAATCAAATAAAACATTTTCTACTTTAGAGTGGATGGTAAGTGTACCTCTCACCACTTCGTTGTCGTACTCCACATCGCCGATAGTAATTGAATGTGACTTTCCTTTGTCTTTGGCCTTAAGAGTTGGTTGACATCGATTATCATCATCAACCCTTGGATTTGGGAATTGATTGGCATAATTCCCCATCTCCTTGCACTTGGAACATTGAATTGTAGTAGGTTCATTCTGTGTATCCCTTCCTTTTTTTGCATCATTAGACATCTTCTTCTCATTATTTCAACATTCAATTGCCCAATGAAGTTCTTTTCCACACTTATAAAATTTTCTTGTCCCCTTAAGACAATTTCCTCCATATTTCTTCCCACACTTTGAGCATAGGGGAAAACTCATCTACTTTTCAGTGTGGACTTTAGATTTTCCTTTGAATTCCATTTTCCTCTTCTTATCAAACCCATATGACTGATGGGTTACTCCAATCTCCATCTCAACCTTGATAGGACATCAAATTATTTCCTCCTAACTATTAAAGTCCCTTTTGGCTAACGCCCTTCGAAGACTTGGTTTTAAGCCACTAAAGAATCGATCGATCTTACTCTCAGGTTGGATACTAATACCAGAACAGTACCTTGAAAGTCTTGTAAAATTTGATTCATATGTACCAACAGATTCATCATCCTTTTGTTTCAGTTCAAGAAACTCCTTCTCCATCTTTGTTCGAAGAATAAGAGGGAAGTACTTATTGAAAAAAAAGTTCTTGAACTCATCCCATTCCATGGACTCAATTTCATCCCTTTGCCTCGTATTCTTAATAATATTCCACCATTGATCAGCATCACCTTCAAACGATACACTACTTAGATGACTTTATCATGTTCAGAACATTGAAGAACTGAAAATAACTTTTCAGTGGTACTGATCCATTGTTCAGCCACTAATGGATCAGAAGACCCACTGAATGAAGGTGGACGCTGCCTCATGAAGGATTCAACAGAATGTTAATCCTTTCTTTTCTCATTTCGAACCCCTGCATGATTCATAGTTTGAGAAAGTTGTCTGAGCATGGCTACAAGATTTTGCATTCCAGCTCCCATAACGTTTAGTTGCTCAGGGGGACAATCATTGCATTGCCCGTCGCATTCTGCATTAACACAGTTCCTTCGGGTTCCAGCCATTGACTAAAACCAAGAATAATAGTGTGAGAAACACTAATTATAATAGGAAAACTACATAATTAAGAATAAAATTTCACACTTAAGGTCTTATCATAGGTTGTTCATGGCCATTTCTAAAACACTATGATTGTGTTCTATGCTTAGACATATCCTTAGGTTTCTTACTAAGGCTTTCACATCCTATTTTCCGAAGGATGACTATACCTTTCCTCTGATACCAACTATAACAACCCATACTTTACATACATTGTTAATACTTCAAAATTGAAGTAAACTTATTACAACATATAACAAAACCATGAAAGGACCGTATAGGTATAGTGTATTTAGAAACTGGGAAACATAAACAACTGGTTCATAAATCATCTACGTTGTCTCTCATTTATTTCATCATATCTAGAGTCCCTTTTTTGGAATATCCTGCTTAATATCCTTCTTCCTAACCTGGGGAAAAGAAAACATACAAAAGTGTGATCTCAAATGCTCAGTATGGGTAAACAAAAGAAATATCAAACATATCATATTTATAAGAACATAACATTTTGAAAATCTTATCCTGCAAAAGAGATCATAACATGGGATAAATCATAGAAGTGAAATGTAATTACAATAATCATAACTTAGAACATGAGGCTTTGTGTCATATACACATAATCATATAAAATCATTTCTTAGTAGTCAAGACTCATTTCCAAGACTATCTTAGCCGACAAAGTCCTTTTCTGAACCGAGTACACTCCTCGTTTCAGTCCTATTTCACTGAACCGGTTTAACCTGCCGTTCTGGACATGTCTATCTCATTAGATATAAATATTTACCAATTCATTGGAGGGAGATATAGGTATCACCCATCTCATAATTATACCATTATTATGTGTTCCACAAAATCATAAATCATACATCATAGCTTAACCCATGTAATAAAAATGGGATTCTTAAACATCGTGAAATCATAAAACAATTCATATAAGATAAAGGAATTCATAAAAATAATTCCATCACAACATAAATTAAATTTAAAAAAAATTGTAGGAGGATATAAATAATATTATATATTGAGGAAACATGGATGTGGATGATAAATATTCCCCAGTAAATTCTGAAGTATAAACAATCACAGTTAAAAATTGAGATTGCGAGATTTTCCCTTACCTTAGGTCTGATTTGCTTCGTAAGTGTCTGAACCTCCTATATAATGATTTAAATAATGTCATTGACTTAGTACAGAATCATACTTATTTTTATGCTATCATATATGGTCATATTCCTAGCTTCTTATTAGTAATATTTCATTGCTACTTGTTATTCAGGTGTTTATTGCTTTATGTTCATATGTGTGTTTTGTCGAATAAATTTGTATTCCTATTTTTAAGTTATAGACACCTCATTTACAGAATGGTATTTGTGTAATATATATCATATTTATTCATTAAATTCATTTATATAATCATTATTCAATGAAGATCTTGTAGAACAAGTCACATCACATCGTGGAGACAGTATTCCGTACGTACGCACGAGCGATGATATCGTTCCCATGATCGTCGAATTGTATTGGAGTGTATGTATACTATTTCCGAATCAATATGAATTTACAATAATCATATATAGTCATTATTTACACCATTATACCCATCCAAGTAAGGTGGTGGTGGAAAATAGATTACACCACGGCGTGGAGACGGTATTCCGCACGTACGCACGCGCGGTGATTTCATTTTCCGTAGGATGGATAGATGGTGAAATAGGGTTGTTTCATACTAATAATAACATATCAGTATATGATTGATACTGATTTTATTACTTCATAATGAAAAAACTAAATAAGAATATGTTGAAGAAGAAATAAAGTTGAAAGAATCGGTAACGGACATTGCCTCTTCTTTGTAGTGCCTCTTTGAGACCTCCTCTTAGGGAAATAAAATTGGTCTTTGAAGAAGAACAGAACCTCTACGATGTTTATAGGGAAGTGTAGAAGAGAATTTTACAGGGGTTTGATGAGCTTGATGGATCAATGTGGTGTGAGGAAGAGAGGTAGGAGGTGCCCTTTTGTAAGGGAGGAGGGGGGCACCTTTGGAAAAACTAAAAATATTATTTTATTCTAAAGTCATATTCAGGTTTTAATTTCTCGAAATTGATTTATTTCGAAGCTAAGGTGGGTATGGGTCTAAATACTCTCATCCAATATAATTTAGAAAAGTTTAGGTATCTATTTTAACCTTATCATTTAGATTTAACTTTAAGTTAGATAATTTAACTTTTACCATGTCTTTTGTTTTCTTACACTATAAGGTTAATAAACTTACTATAACAAGCCAAAAGAACCCCAAGTTGTTTATTATTAATATATATAACCGTATCTAAGTCATTTGGCAGAACCTTATATTTTTAGGAATAAACTAACAATTAATAATATAATACTTGTTTTAAAAACTATTTTATGTCAATTTTGACACTATTTGGTAATTGATTTTTTTGAAAATCATAACAGAAATATTAGTTCGAAAAAAGTTAATTAAATCAATACTAACATGTCATATTAACATATAAAATTATTGGAATTCATAAAGAGTTTCAAATCACATTTATTTGGGTATTTATAACATCAATTATGTCAATATTTCATTAATAATATAATTACTGCATCATCATTGTGACATAAATAAAATAAATTATTTAATGTCTAAAAATTAAAAATAAAATAACATTATGTAGGAAATAATTTTATCTTTCTAATTTATATTTATAGTCTAATTTATCATATGTATAACCCTATATTAAAAATTATTTACTTATTAAACATTGATTTTAACTATTTTATCCCTTCTTTAAATAACTTAATATTAAATGTCCTAATCTAATCCATGTGGGAGTAAATGGTCGTATTTTATTCCTAAGGTTGATTTTTGTCAAATTAAACTTATCCAATAGAATTAGTATATGTGTTAGGGTTATAATAATATCATTTTTACTCTTAATTACCCTATTTACTTTTAGCCGTGGTAAATAAAAGTAAAAAGATACTATTCACAAAAAATTATTTTCGTCTAATTGAACCAAATTTTACTTACTGACATCAATCGTGTCTCTTAGATTTTTGAAATTCCATTCACAAAAGCGGTAAAATTATGTTTTATGTAAATTTGCAAATTCTCCTTGGAGGTGGGTAAAAGACGGTGAAAAGTTCAATAAAATTTTTATATATCTAAAATTATTATAAAATGACTCCAATGAATTGCATTGAACCTATATAGGTATTATGTAACAATTTTGACCTAAAATAAATTTAAATAAAAATTCGGTTTTTAAATAGTAACATAGTGTTTTCACTATTCATCAAAAATTGAAAGTTTTCAGAAAAATACCAAAATTTCACCCTAGGCTAATTTCAATATTCCGAATCCAAAAATTGAAGTCCATTTTGAAATTTAAAATTTAAAAAATTTCAAAAAGTGGTTATTACTATTCATAACGACTAATTTTAATAATATTTTAATAGCATATCGTTGTTTAGTGAAACTCGGTATTGCGTATAACACACACTATCGTGGAAGGTCCCGACTGCGTGTAAAGAAAGCCAAGCTAGTTTTGTGTGTAGTGAAAGATCTATTTGACGATTTATATAACATAAAAACAAAATATTTCTCATAAATGTCTCGGGTGTTACAGGAGGGTTCCATCACTGAGTCATACGTTGCTTCAGAGTCTGAGAAGAAAAATAGTTTGATCTCAGTCTAAATCTTCTTAGTGCGCTTTTTATAGTGGAAACAACTCACCCTCCTTCCTCAGGATGGCTTTTCAGGATAGGGTAAATTTCTGGCATGAGGAGGACCTTCAGCCGTACTGGTGTTGGGGCGAAAGGATTTCTTCTTGAGTAAGCCGTGGTGTGAGGAGAACCAGGGAAAGTATCAAAAGTGACATGGGTTGGACCTCTATGGGAAGTGTTGGAGCGAGTAGGACCTCCACTGGAGTCGATTGAAGCATGGGTGGGACCTCCGTGCTAGTTTTCTCTGGTGACCTCAGTGTGAGGAAGGTCCTCGTACTGGTTGAGCCAGACACAGGTAGGACCTCCGTGATGAGTGCCAGTAAAGTGAAGCTGAACTCCACCTCTCTGATTTCCATGGCGATGAAAACTTTTTCCTTCTATTATGAGAACATGGGGAGGGCCCCCATGTTGGAGAGTGACCGGATGTGCAAAGTACCCACCCCGATAGTCTATGGTAGGAGTAATGACTCCATTCTCGACGTAGTGAGAATGAGAGAAACTCTTGTACTGAGTTTTTATTTCATGGGGAAGAACCTCATTTGGGTTGAATGTGGCATGGCGAAGACCTCCATGTTGATCTTGGAAGTAGGGATGACCCATGCTCTCTGTGGTGGAGGTATGGGGATGACCTTCGTACTGGGTTTCATCGCTATGGATTGGTCTACGGCAGCCACTTCCAGTGACGACGACCAAGAGTGTCGACCCAGCCTCCCTGTGGGGCGGTTAGGGCTTTGATCCGGGTCAGGTGTATGAATTCCCCTACTCATAATACACACGGGTCTGGTGATATTTGTTCATGGTGGCTCGGGCCACAGTAGCTACTGACGTTGATGCCCCTTGGTGGGCATCCTCCTCGGCTTGTGCCTAATGCTGGTGTTGGGTCAGATGACTAGGGCTGGCAGTGCAGGTACATATTTGACCTGATCTTCGGCTTAGGGAACCAGGTGGCAGTGCTGACAGGGCCTGGTGGGGGCCCTCCTTGGGGGCCCCTGAGACAGGATCCCGGATGGGCTGGCCCAGTCATCTCTTACCTTTTCGGTGTAGGGGAGAGAGTCGTTGAGGCGTTCCGGGGAGAGGCTCCTGAAATTATTGTACGTTGGTGTAGGTAGTAGTGAATCCCTATGTGACCCATGGGGACTTCGGTGGTGATGAGGCGCAGATGCCTCCAAGTCCTGACAGTCCATACCCTGAGTTGGGATAATTCCCTCTTCCTTGTATAGGCATATGAGGTCATTGATCACCCTCTGCTGAATGACTTCAGAGGGGAATATGGGGCATGGGAACCTAGAATCTGTGGTGGTGGAAGTCGTTGCAGAAGCGGCGAAGCCACGCGGGGTTTCCGCATTGGCGTTTCCCCTACCCTTGCATTGGTGGGCGGCTGGTGATCAGGATCCTGGTGCAGTATCTTAGTTTCTGAAGAGCAATGAGATTGAACCATTAGTGTTGAAACAAAGGAATCGACGTCCAGTTCCCTAGTGCCATTCCATCTCCCATGGCTGGTAAGAGGGATCCATGACAACAATGTCATAGGCTGAGATGCCCAAGATTTTTGACTGCCCCAACTTTGGGTGAGTTTCAAGCCAGGCCAGCTATTTTCTTGGCGGGGCCCAGAGCCAGATAACTGGATATGGTGACACAGTAGTTCACAGATTTCTTCAACACAAAGAATCCCCACGTTGAGGAGAAGAATTCATGTCGGGTTCACCATTTCGGTTTTCGATGCTTTTGTTGGGCCGCACGCGTGTCCGTCTATTTCGGGGACGATGACACTATTTTTTGCCCAGCATTCCCGATTTCCAAAGGCCGGAAACATCCGTTTTTTTTTCAGGGAAATTTGCTCCTTAATCAAAATTGGATGATGGGATGTTGGTTCTTCCTTATGTGGATTCCTCCTAGAAAATCATCACCTAGTCTGGGTCTCCCTTATAGATTTAATACAATGTTCGTGAAACTCTTCCCAAGGGCATATCTTCATGGATGCTAGTTAATTACACTGATACTATCGAGACATTTCAAGGGGTCTATCCAGGGTAGCAACCTTTGGTCAGAGTAGTAGTCACGTTGGATATCAATGGGCTGTTTGGACACTGGAACACTAGCGTGTCTGGGTTTCTTCCCCTTATTATATGGCCTATCAAGGGCGTGGATTCCTGAGGAATCCCACGTCAAATTTGGGAAATTATATTCCATAGGCATGTCTCTGAAGTTTTCATCAGCTTCCTATGTTTAACACAGGGTATGTCGTGAGTTTAACGTCTAGAGGAGACAGATTAGACAGATCAGAACACTAACTAGAGTGGATCAGATAGGTGTAACCCCTAGAGGTAACACTGATGTAGGGGCTAATGCATGGTTTGTTTCCTAGTTACTGCTAAGAGCATTCAAGAGGGGAATTGGCATTATATCACCGGAATGTGGTGGACCGGGTAATAATCTGGATGGGTGATGGGTGGTTAAGTGAAGTGGATGGATAATGGGATGGATTTGACTCAAGGGCGACGATGATGGTGGGATTGAGTCTTGAAGAGACTTTCTACGCATCCTCGTGGCGGGGAATCAAAGTCAATGTAGTTCAGGATGGGGTATAGGATCGGGGTGTTCACGGAACACAACGACCCGATGATATGATGGGGCTTACACATGGTTAGAAGCCCGAGTTTGATCTAACACCATTGGGATGGACTAGAGATATGGGTCTAAAAAAAGGGGAAGACAATGGATTTCCACTGGGTTTAGGTTGATAATATCTTATCACCGACTGATGTTAACAACAACATACCGCTTAGTAGGGATCACAACGGCTTACCACTGGATGGGGAACAAAAGGGTCATACAATTTAATGTCATGCAGGATGGGGGGGTGGACCAATGTAGAGTGGTTGGGACCAGTGGTTTTTGGGCTTGAACCTCAGAGAGGCTTCTTATGTACCTTTCCTTGGCAAGGATCAAAGTCCACGTAGTTCTGGATGGTGTGGGTGAATTGATGTAAAGGGGGTCGGAATGACCGGGTGTTGGGATTGATTCTTAGGGAGGCTTCTTATGTACCTCACATTGGAAAGGATTAAAGTCCACGTAGTTATGAATGTGTAAGAACTGACGTGAAGGGGGTCGGAACGACCGGGTGTTAGGCTTGAACCTCAGGTAGGCTTCCTACATACCTTGCCTTGGAAAGGATCAAAGTACACATAGTTCAAAATGGTGTGTGTGAACCGACGTGAAGGGGTGCAGAACAACTAGGTGTTAGGATTGAACCTCAGGGAGGCTTCCTACGTACCTTTCCTTGGAAAAGATCAAAGTCCACGTAGTTCAGAATGGTGTGGGAGAACTGACATGAAGGGGGGTTGGAATGACTGGGTCTTGGACTTCAACCTTAGGGAGGCATCCTACTTACCATACCGTGGAAAGGATCAACGTCCACATAGTTCAGAATGGGTAGGTGTGGGGATTTCACTATGGGTTTCCTGGAAGGGATATCATGGTCGGTGCTTTCTCTAAGCCCACGTGAGTCATGATGGGTATAAGAAACAAGAGGCAGCTGAGACCTGACAATCACGTTGCGAATGGTGCGTCCATGGGAAGTGGAATGGGGCATATGCGTGGAGCGGCCCAAAATGGAAACAGGGGCTTACGCATGGTCCAAAACCTCAAGAAGAAACAGGGGCTTATGCGTGGTTAGCATCCCAAAGAGGAAACATGGGATTACGCATGGAGAGGCCCCGGGGAGATGGATACTGAGACATACTCCAGGGTGGAGGCTCAGATGATGACAAAGCCCATAGGGAGAGGGAAGGGGTAAAAAAATCCCTATCCCCATCTCTCCTTTTGGTCTTTGGCATGGAAGAAGAAATGAGGAGTAGGTGTACTTCCTCCTGCAAGAAAATCTAGGGGATTACACCAAGATGGCTTCCCTTTTCCCTCGGGCAGACGCCAGAGTGAGGTCATAGTTTAACGTCATGTGTCGAGGATGATGGTTCTTGGAAGTTTAACGTCCTTCAGCTCAGACATGGTGGGTTCACTCCAAACCCCTAGGACTTACATGACTGGTACCTGCCACCCCTTGGGGAAGGGAAGGCATCAACAACCCTGTGGCGAGGGGGTTATATGGAGTGATCTATTGGGGGGTCCACGTTAGTGTGGCTATGCGAAGAAGAAATAGCCATTATTGTGCCTATTCCAAGAACCATGAGGCAATGCAACATAATGGAAAGTAATGTCTAAGGGACTTTGAAATCATATAGTGAAAACCTGGAAGGTCGCATGGGAAAAACAATTGTATAGCAGTGGGGTTCATAGGAAAGGCCTTTTGAAGATCTGGTGCTCCATGTAGTGTAGGGGCTTTGTGAAGGGGTTTGCTTCATGAAGTGTAGTGTCCCAGCCTAATCATATGGCACATGTGAATATGGTTGGTGATTCGCAAAGTGGAAAGGCATTCGCGGCACAATGCCTCGCAAAGCAAGGGTGCATCTTGAAGTGTAGGATTGTGAAGCAAGGTGCTTCATGAGGCATAGTGGCATTTCCTTAGCATATGGGTCACATGCGCATGAGGGGTGCTTCATGAAGAATTAACACTCCACGATGACCGGTGTCCCCTTGGGGATCCCCTTCCTTCGCAGAGGCCCATGGTTTCCATGAAAGGCATCCAACTCTATAGAGGGGACAAATTAAAACAAGGGGGACTTCACAATGCTTAATTACCTCGAGAAGCTCATGGTTCATAGAGAAGGAAGTGCCTCACGATTCGAGAGCATGGAATTTGAATGGTCAGATGATCCATCCATTGGGATTGAGGGGAGCTCTGTATTTATAGGCAAGAGGCGCCGCGGAGCATAGCTCACTCGGCGTGAAGATGAAGCTTGCTTCACGGTGGGCTCACAAACGTCAAAGGGGTTCGTTGGGCATCTCGCCTCCTTGATCCGTGGTGGTCTCGCGAATGTCAAATCGGCTCGACGATCCACCCACCTCCTAACAACATCATGGGTTTATGAACGTCAAATCAGCTCATAGAGCCTCCTACCTCCTTGCTCGACGGCGGCCACGGGGTGATGGGGGATTTGCGAATGGTCTCTGTGAGTCTTCCCCTAAGGCATCCCACTTGTTCTTCTTTGTCCCAAATTCTGGCGCCAACAAATATCAATATTTTTAATGAACAAAACAAGCACACCCCAAGATGAACTACATGGGTGAATGAAATTATATAAACAATTGTATCGTATTTTAAAATTCTATAATATTT
Organism: Viscum album; assembly: GCA_963277665.1. Classification (NCBI taxonomy): domain Eukaryota; kingdom Viridiplantae; phylum Streptophyta; class Magnoliopsida; order Santalales; family Viscaceae; genus Viscum; species Viscum album. The sequence goes on along the minus strand of OY728164.1, from coordinate 1,507,394,699 downwards.
ACATGGGACATTAAATAACGGTTTTTGAAATTGGATTTGCAACAATCACTAATTCAATATTGAACTCAACCTCCCAATTTGGAACAGCACCATGCAATTCATCAAAAAAATCAATATATTCATTCACTTCTAGAACATAACAAATGTAAATAGTTTTTTTCAATAGCCTGAGTTAGGTAATGTTCATTATCATCCCTAATCAATGTCTTATATTCTTGGTAAGTTATCCAAGGCATAAAATAATTTAATGAAACATTATTGGATCTAAAATCTATCTTAGAATGATAAAATTAAATCCAATCCATACCCAAAATGATATCAAAATATAATACTGGAAGTTCAATAATATTTACTGGAAAGATTATCCCACAAATAATAATAGTAATATTACTATAAATCTAAGTTTATCTAATATTTACGCCTTTATTTTTTTCACCAAAAGTCTACCTTCTCTTCATGAGGCAATATTTCCATTTTACTTATAAATATATCAGAAATGAAGGAATGTCATGATCCAGAGTCAAACAGGGCATTTGAATAATTCGATTAAATAAGTAACATAACTTTCACAGCGTCATTAGATTTTCCAAAATCAATAGTAGTAGTAGAAAATGATTTTAACACACCCTTTTTATTCTAATTTTTATGATTTCTACCTGGAGTAACTAACTTCAGACACATGTTAAATTAATTCCCCAAATAATTATAATTAATAAAATCTCACAATTCACTAACTATAAATTAGAATATTATTGGATTCCACAAGACTCTTTTCTTTGTAGTTACACACCCTATGACCATGCTGAAAACACTGGTAAGACTTTCAAGATCCTATCAAACATTCCTTGAAATTTATTTTTCCACACTTAGAACATGTTAGGGGATTGCCTTTATATTTCTTAGTTGAATGCTTACCCATAAATTTCCACTATGATCTCTTCTTAGTCCTATAATCAAAAGGCATATAATTATCAACAAACATTTTCTCCAGTTACTAATCATAATTATAAACTTTCTCTTAAATTTTAAATTATCATGAGGCTAGAGCCAATTATAATTGTAGTTTCAATATTGAGTAAAATATATTAGCATTACTATCACTCTATAGAATAAAATTTTGTATATATGTGACCGAAATTGTAAAATTTCATTTATATATTGCTATTTAATCTTCATATTTTTACATAAATTCCAAGAATTGTTTCTCTATCCAAATTCAAACAATATAAAGTTAATATTTCTGAAGTAAAATATTATTAAATGTGTCTCATTCCATGATATCAATATCAATGTTCTCTTGTGTATTCTTAACCAAATACCACCATCAACCAGCTTAACCCTCAGAATATAAATGAAAAGGGTTACCTTTTGACATTCTGAATAGACTATGACTTCAATTATCTTTTCTAGTTCATTAATACATCCATTAGAAACAATAGGATATAAGGTTCCACCAAAATCCATAATGTTCTATATTATAAATTGATCATTTATCAACATGTCCCTCTATTGTAAATCTGTATTCTATCTAAGATGGACACCACCAAAATTTATTATCAGTATCAACTAATCTATCAATATGAAAATTTTCTTAGTTATAATTCAAACCAATCCCAGCTTCTAATATAGAAGTATATTTTCATCTTTATAATATCTTATGTTATATTTCTTATTTATTTTATGGAATATCATTCTGAATAGACATTGTTTAGATGAAATAACAATTTATGATTCAAATGAAATAATAACCATAATTTACAATATATTTAGGGTATTTAATTTCAATACTCTAACCTATGAAATTATATAAACCAAAATATTATACCAACTATAAATAACAACCATAAAAATTAAAAATTCTAAAGCAATTATACTATAATTTTTCTTCTTACATACCCAAGGGTCTTTACAATTTAGATTTTTAGAGAATTAGGTCATAACTCATACATGAAAAAACATTATTATACAAAGTGAAAACACCTAACAAGTATCTATTTTTTCCACAATATAATTTTTTTTAAAAGAAACATGTTTTTTATGAAAAATCTTCTTGAATTTCATGTAGACCTTTTCTTTGTTCTTACTCAAACTTAAACCATATAAAAAATTTAAATTGTGGGATGAGAAAAAATTATTAGTAAGGGATATAAAAATAAGAGATCTATTATTCTAGTGAAAGACATTAAATCCCATAAAATATTTACCTTTATCATAATATTATTTGAGCATATAAAATAAATCATGTCATCACTTAAAACACACACCCTTTTTCTCAAATAAAACCATTAAAACACATAAGATGAAAATATCAACCCTTTCTTGAATATTAGATCATTATATTAATTACCCATTTCAGAAATAATTAAATTCTAGTTAGATACATATGATAAACCTCATTGGATTAATACTTATTTATTATATATAAATAAAAGGAACATTACATAATGTGTTAGAGTGCTACCTAGGTATACCCATAATATAAGCTATATCGAACTCACCCAGAGTTTAAACTATATCAGGCTCACTCATCATATAACCAATATCGAGGTCACATATTGTTAGCTATAACGATTAGATACTATATCATGAATAAAATATTTTTATGATTTCATATTTTTTCATAAAACCACTAAAAATTCATTTGAACTCTTATAATTTTTTTAATATATCAAAATTTTTTGTCCTTTTAAAACACCATTTAATAAATAAATCACTAATAACAAAGGTGTTTTCTTTGAAGAAATCATATAATATTGTAGAGGAATCCAAACATTAAATAATGGTTATGGTGGTTGGAAAAACCATTGATTCCGTATAAGTTAAAATATGACATTAAATATTCTTTTTTTAATAAAATTAAAAATATTATATAAAAAATATTTATTTTTGAAAAAAAATTGAAATAAATTAAATGGAGGCATAAAAATAATAAAATATTTTTAAAAAACATGTAAATGGTGGAAATATTTTTGGAAGGGAAACATTAAAAGAATATTTTTATAATAAAGCACCTTACATTAAGTTATAATTATCACATATGTTTTTTTCTCATCCTGAATAACAAAATTAGATTAATTATTTACTTATTAAGAACCATTTTCATGTTCATTATTTAATTTTTATTTTTTTGTAACATTTTATATATAATTACTTAATCAATGAAGTTCATGTTAGACGTTTTGATGAAATTCTACTCACATATTGAAAATGACATCAATAGGTTGAGGATGAAGATTTTGGTCTTTAATCCATCATATAAAAATTAATAATCATGAAATATATATCATATTTATACATAAATTCAAAATTTAAAACAAAATATGAAAACTGGTGATGTAAAATGAACTATATTACAGTCATGGAGATAGTAAGTCATATGTACACATTAGTAACATTTAAATTTTTTAATGATCATTATAGAAAGACGTTAATTATTATTTTATAATTATATAAATATTATCATATCATAAATACCATATTATTTCTTTTAAATATAATTATATATATAATCTAGATGACGTGGTGATGAAAAAAATCACATCACTTCATGGTGGTGATAATACACACATACGTGCAAAAAGAAGTTATCATATTTTAGTGGATGAAAAGTTAATATAATTAATTATAAACTAATTATATATAATTATATATATATAATATATATCAAACATATAAATTAAATCCATTATTATAACCATTTGTGAGAGGCGGAAATGGGAAATGAATTAAATTGGTCTCCGAGGTAGTATTCCTCTATACAGACAAACGATGGTTTCGTTTCCCTTTTAATGGAAGAGGCAATGGATATATGTTATCCCATTTATATAAACACATATAATTATATGGAAGATATTGTTTTTATTATTTTATATTGTTTGAATAATATTTTATGTTGGATGAAATAAAAAATAAAATCAAAATACAGGATTATGAAACATACATATTCATCGGATAACCTCTCAAGGTTTACATTAAAAGTTTTTCTAGTCTAGATTTCTCAACCAAAAAAGGCATCTAAGACATGGTGAGGGATGTCAGAAAGTGACTTGGGTAACTAATATATGAAAAAAATTAGAGGTTGAATAAATGAGGAGAGGAGGTGTCCTTTTTTAACAGAGGGGAGGGGAAATCTTGGATGTTCTAAAAGAATTAAATTAATATAAATAAATTTTTATATTCAAATGTCTTCAAATTTATAAAATATATGATAATATAAGGATTATTAAAAATAAACTCATCAATAAGAATTTACAAAATATTATATTATATTTTTACACTTATATTTTTTCGTATAAACACATTAACCATTTTGAAAATTATGGTGATATAAATATTTTTCTCTTCAAGGATTAAAATAGCTACTATAAAAGGATAATTGGATAATAAATGGAATGTAGTTGATAATTTCACCCATATACCAATAAATTATCGTAATATATGTTTTCATTATGAATTTTTAATCATTTTAAAAATTATCATTTATTATAAAATATAATTAATGTCACTTTTTGAGAAATTTATTTAATTTGACTTTGAAAATACTTGAAAGAAAATATATTTTCCAACATAAATTAGTTTTCTAGTATTCATTCAAAAATAAAGCATTTTATAAAATTATAAAAAGTTAAACCTAAGATAAACTTGACACGATGAATTAAAAAATGATGTTTATATTGTCAAATTAAAATTATTTAGATTTAAAAATTAACTTCTAAATAAAACTTTATAGAATAGATTTTTTTTAAAAAAAATATTTGATTTGAAAAATTACATATTATATTTATAATGAATAAAATATTGCAAATTATGAATAGTAATAAACATGGAATTGATTTATTCTATTATTACCTGGGGTGTTATAGGTTCTTAGTTGATACAACCTATTTTTCTTCTTATCATGGACTCTATGAGACGTCAGAGAATTTAAAAACTCAATTTAAACCTTATTTTCACTAAATATGATTTATTAATATAAGATTAATTCCCAAATTCCCAAATATTTATGGAAAAATTGGTTTATTCTGTAGTAAAATATTTCAATATTGCTATTAGTTTAATTAAAAATGAAAAATAATACCTTTTTAACCAATTGTATTTAGTTTTTTATGTCATAATGACTTCATCATTATTAATATTTATCTAAAAAAATTGTTACTATAATTTCATTAACATTTTAGAATAAGAACATTTTAAATGAAATATCCCCTTAAAGCCACCCTATAACATAGATATAATGTTATATTCATTATTTTTATAGTTTATTAATTCCCACCGCTGATCGAATTTTCCTAAAAGATGGTAAAAGAACAATACTGAATTCTATTTCTCATATAATTACTCCAAAACCAATATCTTATCTGATTATTATATCCACCATTAATCAACATGTTAATTCATATAACTATAGAATAATGTGGGACACAACATCATAGATTTCTTAATTATCAAATGAACATGTTTTAGGGAATTAAGCTTTTATATCTAGTGAGGGTTATTATCCATAACCTAAGTCATTTGAGATTGTATAACCATGATGTTTTAGATATTATCACCCATAATATTTGGTTCATTATTAGGAAACTCATCACATTTACCACTATCTCAAAACTGATCATTCCTATTGGTGTATCTCCTTAATCAAACCATCTTAAAATTTTTTAAAAATTTAATTAGTGTAAACTAAATAAAAAATAATATTGATAATGATATTCTGACCCTATAAATATATACTAGTTTACTAAAACTAAGGGTATTATCTTATTTTTTTCATCAAAATTCCTAGTATTAAGTAAAAAATTGATCTAATACAAAATGTGTTATCCCAGATCTATACACACAAATCTATTTCTACAAACAAAATACATATATTACGTAACACGATAAGTTGAAAAAAAATTCTGGAATATTTATATTTAATGTCCTTGCAAACTAAGGAAACAGATAAATAATTATAAATCAATACCTCCTATGTATGTCCTTTAATCCATAGACTATCCATAAAAATATACTTATCTCTTAGATATTTGAAAAATATAAGAAAAAGTGTGAGTTGGGATGATCTGTAAGGGTAATAATAAGAGAGATAATGTGTAAATAACGATACTTTCACACAAAATGGGATAATCGTAATTAAAGATAAAAATCAGGATGCATAAAAAAACATGACAAATAAGTGATACATAAAAACTATAACATCATAGACATGTGGTTAAGAACATTAAAAATAATTTTCATGGAATCATTATGGATTTAGTGGAATTATTACATATAATACCATGGTATCATCCTTATAAATATGTGATCAAATTATTTCGATGATAGGAATATATTTAAATATATCATTATGATTCCCATGGTGAGGCAACCAAAGTATTATAAAAATAAATATCACATCATTTTTAAATGAATATTCAATACATATCATAATTATACATGAATAAGGACTATAAAGGTTTATTTTCATTGAAGAATGGATGTATAATCAACTTATTTATTAAAATATCTTCAACATCTACCAAAAATATATTCATATTAGTACCCTTTAAGACATATTATACATATCACCTTATATCAAAACCTAGGGAAGGAAATTATAAGAAAGGGTGAGTTTAGATGATCAGTAAGGGTAAACATGTGATATATCAATCATAAGATACTATAAGATTATCATAAGGGTATGATAAAAAATTAGGTTCATTTTATAAACATATAATATTCATACCCATAAAATATTATATCATAAAATCTAAAATAACGTCATATCTAGAATAATGATTATTAAGGGTGTCAAAGAACTAATAATCATTGAAGAGTCATAACATAGGCATGTGGCATCATAAAAATAGGAAATCATAATATTATGATCATATTTATAAGAAATAATACCCAAACATCAGATGTGAATATATCCATACACAATCATAACCACACATAATCATGTGAGCATTGGTAGAAGAAATCATACTCACCCATTAAATTGTGAATATATCCATTAACAATCTTGTCCATTATTATCATCCTCATCCCATGATATATATTTATCACATTAAATAATGAAGTTTTTTCCTATAACAGACCCTATTGCACATAATTATACTACATTCACATATACGATATAGGATAATGAAAACATTTATCATTTCATCATAACATCTCCCATAAAAAAATTAAATGGGTTTAATCAAGATTTCATCATCATAATCATTAACCATACTTTGAAATATTTTGGATGGTATCATTGGATCATATTAATAGTGAAGTATAAGTGAAATTAATGGTTGTTTTCATAGGGTAAAATACAATTAAATGATCAGAAGAATATTTATTGAGGATAATACCATTTTCATTTTGAAATCACTTATTTAAAATTAGAAAATGTATTAAATATTAAGAAAAAAAATATTTAAAAAGATCCATGAAAACATGTAATGTAATCTTTAGATATTATAGTAGTCATTATAAAATGAATAGAAATTAATATGATATATGTTAAAACAAATAACTTCTTTACAACTTTGGTAAAAAGAACCTCATTTGAAAAAAAAGAATATTATTTTTAAACCTATTTAAAGAAAGTAAAATATGGTTAAATTTAACTTAATAAATTATTATAGAATAGTTAAAAAGATATTTACATTTTTAAAAAAAATATTTAAATAGAATAATAATTTTGTCAACCAAAGATGAAATATAGTTTTTTCATAAAAATATTTTTTAATTCATTTTAAGTACCAAAGGGGTATAAATGGTAAAATTACATGAAAATAATAGCAATAAATACATTACAATTAATTATATTACTTTTTAATAATAAGGATCTGATAATTTACCTTAATGGAAATTCAATAATAAACCATCCTGATTAAACAAGATTAAAACTTAAATCTCTTACCTCAGGTCACATATTTCTTCCTACGCATTCAAAAATAATGTATAATAATTATATATTTACTAAAAATCTATTCCAGAACCATATTCATAATTAAATTACTATTTAATATTCCATTATATCTTCAAATTCTCCTTTTATTATTTAGACTTCCTTAAAATGGACATTTGAGTGAAAACTACCCCATTTTCCATGATCCTTATTTGTTCGATGGTTCTCGTACTAGAACCATGGTCATGGTTTAATAATCTCATTATTATTATTATTCATGACATAGGAATCATATTTATTCATTATATTCACTTTTATAACCATTCCTATAAAGAAATGAGGATAAATTAGTTTCATTACTTTTTGGAGACGGTAGTTCATATATACAAACACGTGATTTTATTATATTATGATGGATATAATGAAAGAAAGGTAAACAATAATTTAAATTCACATAATAATAATTATATCCTTAAAATAATATATATTCATTAAATCTATCCTTATTAACATCCATGTAAATCATAAATGAAAAAATCACATCGCTTCATGGTGGTGGTAATCCACACATCTGCATAATCGATGCTATCATTTTTTAACAGATAGAATGGTAAGAATATTGATAAGATATTATAATTATATAATAATAATTTTTTCATAAACATAATATATAAAAATTAAATCCATCCTAATAAAAAACCATTAATTATGGTGATGAAAAATGAATCATGCCACTATGTGGAGGTGACTGTCCGCACACATGAACAAGCAAAACATTCATTTCATATTTGATTGAAAGAAGAAAGAAAATGGTTTATGCATAATCATAATAAAATGTTTATATATTTAGGATACAATACTAATTGTGTTATTGTGAATAAAATGTATTTAAATTAAGCAAGATAATAATGGAATAAGAAAAATATCTCCAAGAACATATACCTCTTCTTTGAGAAACCTCCTTTCAATATCCTTATAAGAACCATATATTTTGTATTTTAAGAAGATAAGAACCTATAATACATGTATAAGGATGTTTAAAAGTTGTTTTTAGAGGTTTTTCATGGTAATGAGCTCAAGAGGTGTGGAGAATATAGAATATGGTGTGCCCTTTTAAAAGTGAGGGGAGTGGTACTCTTGTAAATACCAGGAATATTGAGTATAATAAAGTCATTGTCATAGGAATGTGGATCCAAATTAGATGATGATAGAATATAGGATTATATAGGATAAAAATACATTCATAAAATAGTAATTAATCAATTTTAAATAAATTTTAACCCTTACATTTTTATTTTAACCACTTGCTATTGCCTTTTTACCTTTACCGTAGTAATGGATTTTTTAACTTGGTTACAATTCATAATGGCCAAAAATTAAGTTGAAATTATTATATAATATTAATTATTATGATTCCAAATATTTAATCCATTTTATAAAATTAAATATAGATAATTGGTATAAATTCATTTTAAAATAAGTTTCAAATTTAGCATAATACATTATAAGCATAAAACCAAGTCTTCCTTCATTTGATTCCATATAAAAATAGTTATTTGAATGTTAAAATATTTTATTTAAAATATTTTCTATAAATTTAATTAAAATAATTTGTAAATAAATATTAATATTATTTCTTTAGATAAAAACATATTTTATGTATAAAAATAGTTGTTTAGAAATAAATCCCTTTTTACCTTCAAATTATTTTATTTTAATTTGTAACCAATTAAAAACCAGTGAATTCATATTATAAATATGTAAAAAATAATTTTTTTAATGTATTCATCCCTATTCATACCCTCCAATACAACATCTAAAAAATAATTAACAAATTGAATAATAATATTCCAATAGTATCTCAGGGTTCTTTTAAACTTGGTGTTGCGTTTAAATAAAAATATCAATGAAATAAAATTTATTTCCAGATAAATATATCATATAATATTAGGGTGTAAATTTTTACATCCTTTATAATAATTTAACCCTTTAAATTCTATCACTCTGATAAAAAATGGAGGGTACTTCTACCTCATCACATCCTTGAGTTCCCACATTACTTACTTGAATTTATAGGTTCACCACAAAACATTGACCAAGTCAGTGGTCGTATTCTGTAGTAATTTTCATAGTGATTTAGAATATCCATAAATTATTCCTCACAAGATATATCTTGATCCATTTTTATGACCAATAAGTTATGTATATGTGATGGATTAGGTATGTACATTCTTAATAGAAATACATGGAACACATCATGAACTTTATAAAGATTTTTTGGACGTACCAAGAAATAAAAAAAATATCCTTATATGATAATTAATGTTGAATAGAATCATATATAAAGGGCTCAAATTTACATTATCTCAAAAAAATAAAAACCTTTGTTTTAGTAGATATTCTATGGAATGATTTATCACTAACTTCCAACTCTTGATCTCACCAACGATTGCCTGCATGAATTTTCTATTGACTCTAATATACCCTGATGTGTTTTTGAATGTATCTAACCATAGGTACCATTTATTTATAAATACCAAGTCCCAATAAATTTAATTCTCCAACTTCAAACCATCACATTGTAATTTTTCACTTCATTCCATAGAGGGATTCATAAGGAGCTATATTAATGCATGAGTAAAATATATTGTTGTACAAAAAATATACTAGATAAATGTGTTGATCCCATCAAATATTAAAATCCATTTATCATTATATCAATACATATCCAGGGTTTATAATTTTCCTAATTGAATAATAATTTGTATAAGGATGATATGTTGTTTTAAATATTAACATCGTATTCAATACTATCTGATGATTTATCCTAACCATTGAGGTAAAACTCTAATTTTAATTAGGTATAATATAATTTTGTAGAACATAAAATCTAACCACTTCCTGATGTTTATCCTAGAAATAATATCAAAAAATAAAAATTAAATTATTGTAATTAAATGCTCTGAATTCATTAGTTGATTGAGTACAACCCAAATATCATTATTCCATTTAGATGTTTTGGGGAGTTGGATGATGAAATACATGGAAATGTTTTTCCATTTCAATTCTAGTATGGGTAATAGTTATAACATCTCTATAGACTTATATCTCTCAAACATAAATTTTTGACATACCAGACATCGAAATACATACTATATAATATCCATTTCCATGTTATCCTACTATAAATAATCTTTTAGATCACTATACATCTTCATACTTCCCAGATAAATATAGAATGATGAAGAATGATATTTATATTATAGTTCCACCCTATTTCTAGTATTAATGGTACATATACTTGGTTTATGAACCTTATTATTCCAAAATAATCATTATTGTACTCTAAAAATTCATTACATTCTTATTCTATTTCGCATCCTCCTTTTGAATGTATGTAATCCTCACATGTATGGATTATTGAAAATTCATATGAGAATAATATTATATATTCTCTTTAATATTTATTTCAAGGTACACATTCTAAGAACCAATAAATACAAGATCTCTTTCAATCCCATAATGGAAAAACTAGCATGGTTCTTCTTAATCAGATCATCTTCCACATTGTTTTCCTTCCCAGGGTTGTAGTGCATTTAGAAGTCATATAATTTAGTAAATTTCAACTATCATATAAGGTAAATGTTCAAAGTTTTGTTTCTAAATATATACTTAAAGATATTATATTCATTATATGTATCACATCATTCACTATAATGATAATTACTTTATATTTTCAATAAAAATTTTACCATTTGTAGTTTCCAAATCATGAGTTGGTGATTTTTCTCATGAATTTTTGATTTCCACAAGGCATTGTCTATCACTATTCCATTATAAATATGCAATCATCTTTGTACCCTCTTTGATGCATCACTATAGATCATAAGCCCTTCTCCACTGTAGTGTAGTGTGAGCATAGGTGTGCTAAACAACCTTCTTTTTAGCTCCATGAAATATTACTCATATTCATATGTCCATATGAACTTGTCTTCATTCCATGTCAACTTTTTTATTTGGTTATATAACCATGATAAATTATTCACACATAATTTATAATAACCATCCAATATAAGAAAACTATGGATTAGAGTCACATTGTTTATTAAGGTCTATTATTAAATAAGATCCTTCATTAAAGAGTCCACCAATATACCCTCAAATGATATTATATGAACTAATAATGAAAACATATATAGCCAAAAATCACACTTGATAAATTTTAAATACAACTTATCCTTCCTAAAGATCTTCAAAAAAATCATTAAATATTCTTCATGATATTAATTTCTCTTTGAATATATAATAATATAATATATAAAGAGTAGAAAAAACTGATCATGTTAATCAGTAAAGACTCTATTCATAAGTTCCATGAATATGGATGGGTCATTGGTAAATCCAAATTTAAATTCTATAAATTCATAATGATCATACATCCTACAAAAGTCTATCTTTAGTATATCCTTATTCTTGGCCCTAAAATGATGATATCTAGGATGAAGGTAAATCTTTGAAAGGTATTAAATTCTACATAGTTTTTTATACAATACATAAATATGGGGTAATGGATACTTATTCTTGATGGTTATTTTGTTAAGTTCTCAATAATCAATGAAAAAATGCATTGAATTATTTTTTATTAATGAAAAGAATAGGTGTTTCCCATGGTGATTCACTCAGGCATATGAATCCATTATCTTGAAACCCCTAAATTTTATTCTTTAATACCTATGACTCGATTATGGCTATTCTGTAAGGAATATTTGAAACAATCATTACACCAAGTATGGGTTTTATTGAAAACTCAAATTCATGATTTAGGGTAATATAAGGAAAGTCTTTTTCAAATACACTAGCATATTCCTGAAAAATAGGAATATATTCAATATTGAGTTTCACTATAACCATTTAAAAAAATATCCTTCTTGAATTGGTGTTAATAACCATAAAATGGAATGAATACCCATTATAAGTTCATTTTTATCCAAATAATGATATAAAATCATAGGTTGATTCAAAATATCCAATATAACTTCCCTACATAGAAATTTATATGTGATTTATATAAATAAACCCAATACATGCACAATATAATATCAAATTTAACTTGTGTGACAATAAGAATATTTTTAGAAATCACATTCTTATAAATTACTATTATAGAGGATATACAACACTAATATGAAACCATCACGCCATTATGAGTTTTTACTACCAAATCAACATCTAATCATTGAGTATGTGATGTGATACTATTATAAAATTATTCAAAAATAAAAGAGTGAGTAAATCCATACTAAATTAAATAACTTTCTATTATATATTAGATGCAAATTGAACCCTTCACCATGTTTTTATCCTGACCCACATCAATATTAATATAAATTACTTTCCCTTATCCTTTTTCATCAGGGGTTTTTGAATCCAAACATCACCATTATCCATTGAATTTTGAAATTTATCTTCATAATTCCCAATTACCCTATAACTAAAACATTTAAATTTGTTGGTTGAATCCTTATTCTCCTCTAATAAATTTTCTAACCTTTTTATCCATCATCGATAATAACTATCTCAATGTCCAACCTTTGAATAATTTAATCATTTTCTAGTTCATTTAGAACAATTTCATTAGTAATTTCACCAATTGTTTTAGTATGTAGGATTTTAAAATTTATTTCCTCCCTTCGATTTTCCATTAAATATTCTATGATGCTATAATTTTCTCTTCTTGTAAATAAAAATAGAAGAATAATGGGAGTTACCACCCTCCATTTATACCTTCAGATCATATTGAATGATTTCATTATAGTTACTAAATCCTCTCATGGCTATCATCTTTAATCGACATGGATTCAGAATGTTAAGGAATAAATAAATTTTTCTCACATGGTTGGTGATAAATCCATAAATTTAACTCTAATTTTTTGTAATTTTGGATTTGTAGTGTCACTTCATAACATGAATGCCACTAAATGGTGCCCTGAGCAAGTGGGGCACATTGCATTAAGCATTCCTCTTCATAATCTATGTTTTTTCATATAAGGACCCAGCCTTATTACATTACATAATCTTGAATTTTAGACAAGATCTAATTTATATTCATTTTTGGGATCTTTTCCAATTTATAATTTTAGAGAATTGGGATATAATACTTACATAAAATTCCACATTCATATAGAGTAGATACCACAAAAAACAATATCCATTTCTTCCAAAGTATAATACTTTTTAAATAAAACAAAATTTCTTTGAAAAATACTCCTAACATTTAACTTGACTTCCTTATTTGTCTTAAAAAACCTTATTACTAGATAAAATCAGTTAAAAACATTGGATGATCACAAAAAGGATAGAAAGTGATATAAAAAGAAGAAAAAAAACATTAGTCCATGAATACTTGTAAACACATGAAATCATTTTAAAAAAACATACCAGTCACCCATATTATCATGACTCGCCTTCGGCTAGATGATGGAAGGGCTGGAAAAGATCCATACCCTTCCTTCCTCTAGTCGAAGACGAGATAATGAACCCTGAGTCCCACCTCCAGTAGGCCCCGGAGTGGTGACTAGCACCAAGGGTATAACATTTTCATGATATGGGAGGCATTACCCTTTTTAGTTAACCAGGATTGGGAGAGAGAATGAGTCCACACCAAACACCACCATGTATAGAAAACTCATGTAAAAACCAAACTTCATGCATGATTTAATAATAAATCTTAAAAAAGTACAAGAAATCCAACATAAAAAAACAAACAAGAAAGGAAAAGGCTAATTAGAATCCAATAGTGACCAACATCAACTCCAAAGTCCAGACTAGTAAGGTCCCGTACGGCCTCCGAAGCCCTCCTGGAAACCTGAAAATAAACGTAGGGTGAGCATATAAAGTATCCTCTGTAGGAAAACCTAAAGCTCTCGTGCACAAGTGGGGAGACGTCCTAAAGTCTCATGAGAAGCAGAAGAAACATCATCTATCAAGGAATCTATCCATCCCACCTCACTGGTCATGCTCACCAAATAACACATGCAGAAAGATAAATAGTAAACAACAAAACATTTGGGTACCCCACACCACTATTTCCCCCACTAGCTAGCTGCTCATTCTTAATGGAAAACGTCCTGACACTACCACACTCTTCCTGCCCGCACACACCTGGGCCTCACAACCATCCACATCCCTGCCCACATACACCTGGGAAAACAAACCATAACCAGAACCCATGCCCGAAAACACCTGGGCCTCATCCCGATGATTCTTGGGAAAACAACCAGATCAAAGATTCTTGGGAAAACAACCTGCCCAAAGAGTCTTGGTCTAGAAACACACCAAACGAAACCTACTTGAAGAGTATTGGGTTTAAGGTAACCTCCATCCATCACAGCCTAGGGAAGAGGGAGTAGGAAGAAGTGTAACTAGGGGTAAACACCCTTCCCCATGAGATGGGGGTGTCTGACACTAAGTGCCCAATGCGGGTGGGGTGATACTAAACACAAAACATATAGTTACACACACACATATATATATATATCCCAATACATAGCCCAACCTATGGATCCTCAATATATAAAAGTGGGTTCCCAAGCACTGCTTCCTCAGAAAACAGGCACACAACAAACAGTTCCCAGTTTCCCCATTCAAGTTATCATTTCAAAATAGTTCAGTATGAGTTAATCCCTTCATTACTGGGAAACTAAAAGGCACAAACACAGATGAAACAACCATAAATCAGGAAGAAAACCATCGAGTAATTTGAGCATTCACACCTGGTTCTCTTGTAAATAATAACATCAAAGTGGGATCAGTGGATACCTTTGAAAAACTGGATCCAAAGAAAAACCCAAAGAACCATTGGTTATCCCCCACATTAATTCATCACCATTCCACCCAGTTCATTATTTACTTTCTACTTTTATTCATGTTCACAACCCAACCTACATCCCTGCTTCCAAACACCACCGCAACCACACAACAACTCATTCCATTCCAACCACACCATTCATAGCCCCGCTGTTCACCCATCCATAACAAAACACATTCACTCCTTCACCCATTTCATAACTCAATCATATTAGCATTCATAATTCATTCTTTTATATTATTTAGTTCAACTGGGGTGATCGAACAAAGTTATGGGCATTTATATTCAACAGTCGAGTTTAAGTGTTTAACCGATTCATACATGATTCCCATTCACCAGACGATGTGTAAAAAAGATCATAGCATAGATTCACAAAAAAAGTCCCCCAACGGCCGTGATTTTCAGTAGTCCTAATCCCATTCAATTCATAACAACATCATAGGGAAAGCATGGGTAAAAACATGTTACAACATTAACAAACTTCCTTGTCCTAGTTATTTAACCGGTTATTATCTTTATTACAGAATTGATTAACTGCCTCGTGGGAACCATAGAACACACACCCCGCATGATACACAAGGAGGAGAGACAAAAGAAAGATCCATACCTGATTGATCAAGGATCGACGTTAAGTCCTCGCATGGGAACTAGAAATCAGGATTAGCAGGAACTCCACAGAACACGATCAAGGAAAACTTCGCGGGGGTACAACTTTTCTAAAGGAAGGGTATTCTGAGCGCAGGTTGATAGAGAAAAAAAATGAAACCTAGGGAGAAGATAAGCCTTTAGGTTATAAAGGCTGAGATACAGCATTCTCGAGATGGTTAAGATATTGAGAAAAACTCGAAACTGCGGAAGAAGAGGGATCGAGGGTTGACCACCTGGCTAGGCCACCCCACACATCCAACTTAAAATGTCCCCGCACTTCAGGGCAGTTAAAACTGACACACACCTCTTTAACCAAGGAAGGACTTCTCATAGGATGCGGTAGAGGCGTTTCTGAAAACGCGGTTAAAGGCATGACCAAAACGCATGGTCTTTAATTTAAGGAGGGTAACTCATCAATCATTTAATTAAACGACATTAATGGGATTTAAAACAGGCTTAAAGGGGTCAAAACATGGTTTAAAAAACCATTTCACACAAAAAGGAGGCGTTACTGGGAAACCCGTCGAGAGGTCACTGGTAGGCTAGGTCTACCAATAGACTAAGCTACCAGTTGGTCAGGGCTACCGGTAGGCCAGGGCCACCGGTAGGCCAGGGCGACCGGTAGGCCGAGGCCACCGGTCGGTCGGGGCCACCGGTAGGCCGGGGCCACTGGTAGGTAGGGGCCACCGGTAGGCCGGGGCGACCGTTAGGCTGGGGTGACCGGTAGGCCAAGGCCACTGGTAGGCCGAGGCGACTGGTAGGGTGAGGCCACCGATAGGCCGAGGCCACTAGTAGGGAGAGGCCACCGGTAGGCGGCGGCTACCGGTAGGTCGGGGCCACCAGTAGGCTGGGCCACAGGTAGGTCGGGCTACCGTTCAGCCGAGGCCACCGGTAGGCCGAGGCTACCGGTAGGTCGAGGCCACTGGCAGGCCAAGGCTACCGTTAGGAGTCTAAATCTTCATCGAGAAGCTGGGATGGCCTTCCAAACCACCCAGAACACCCCAAACATCACATTTTCACCATGTACTAGACCACAAAACCCCATGCCATTACATATATATGCTTACTTGTTGAGACATGATATTTCTACAAAACATAATGAACATAAATAGAACCATAAATTTATCATGGGGAATTAATTATATAATCATTTAACCCTCCTAGCTACCTTATAATTTGTAACCCTCACGGACACCTTACAATTTGTGTAACCATCGCAGTTACACTTGGAGTAACCATACGATCGACCTACAAAATAGACATAACTAAGGAATTTTAGGGAGATATAGGTCCCACAATTCATCAGAAAATATTACCAAGAACCATAACATAATCATACAACATGAATAATTTCATAAAACATTGCTTTTGAATTTTGTAAAAAAGAATTTTAAAAGATGTTTTGAAAAGGAAAGTCCCTTATAAATATCATATAATCGAAGTGAGACTTAATAGAGTGAATCAAATATGTATGTAAATTGTAAGTAAAATTAATTAAACATAGTATAAACGAAATTAATCTCACAAACAATTTTAACACCACTTAAACTATGAAGTAGACTGTTAACCCAAAGAATTGAAATTGGGTTATGAATTCTCATACCACATATTTTTTATAGATTAAAACTCATTTAATCCTTCTATATAATGGTTAAAAGAGTGTTATTGATATCTTACAGAAACATATTTATTTTTATAAAACCTTATATGATCATTTCATAACATCATTTCACCCTTCAATTGTTAGTATTTTGTTCTTTCACTTGTTTTGGGTGCATTCTTTACATGATTTTAATAGTCGGTTTGTATTTGTTTTTCTTGTCGTATGGAAATTAAATTCTAGAAGTGGAATTATATGGTATTAATATGTTTATATAAAATATAATTATACCATAAGTCACTTTTTTTATCACATATGATGATGGATTATTAGATAAAACATTAATTGTGTTTGTTTAGATCATTTTTGGTGGTTCCTCGATAATCATGAACTTGTTTCAATATATAATTTAATTTCATGCATATAAGTTCATTCCATAACATGAAATAGGTTAAAGACAAAATTTAAATTATATTTAAAACATTAAAATGGTTTTATTTTCAGATTTTAAAGTTATAATGGATATTGAAAACTCGTCGTCCAAGATTTTGATAAATCGACACAACGTGGACAGTGTTTTTATTTTTAGAACAAGAGGGAGAGAAGAGGAAGAAAGATGATGAATATTTTACATGAACCCAGTAACATACATAATATATAAGATTATGGATATTTTATACCTCCTAGATATATATAGGGAAAGAGAGTATAAGAAACAAAATGAATTGGAAAGAAAACACATCAAAAAGGAAGATGATTCTTACCTCTTGATCTCTTCTCCTTGAGATCCTCCTTAAGGCCTTTGGTTTGGGCCTTTTTCTAATACCATGAGATCTAGGCCATGTGGAAGAGAATTTGGGAGGGGGTTTTGCTGAAGTGAGGCAATGATAAAGTCTTGAGATGTGTGAAATGAAGAGTGGAATGAGGGTGGTGTTTATGGTCGAGGAGATGAGGGATTTTTCATTATGTTAATCATCAATTTTATATTTTTGTTCAAGACTGGGAATAGTCTTGATTCATGTGAACCCAAATTTTAATCAGTGAATCTGAGTTCAAACCAAGTGATCTTACATCATCCTTGAATCATCTATGATTCATTAAAACAATTATTTATCATTTATCCCAATTTATTGTATTTTACTATTCATAAAAATTCAAGAATTTCAGAAAAATCTCAAAAAATCACCCTAACCATTTATCGATATATATATAATTAAAAAAAGAACACCATCTTTTGAAAATAATTTTCTATATATTATTAATTTTATTTTAAAATAAAATCATAATTTATTCAAAAATAAAAAATTTTAAATCAAGAACTCATTTTTAACACGTTGAAAAATTAATCTTGTCATTATCTTAATTCCATAAGAAAATAAAATAATAATAAAATTCACTATTCTTTATGTTCATATTACTATTCATATTAAAATTCATAAGGGTATGTTACTATTCACTAAAAATCAAGTTTGTTTCATTAGACTCCAAATAACATACTAATCTCAATTGTAGATGACCATTTTTCAAAATTAAAAGCATACAAGCATAAAAATTATGTTTAAAAGATATTTATATATATCTAATTAAAACAAATTTTCATGTATTTAAATTTACTTTTAAAACCTTGTGGTGTTACATTATCCCCACCTTTTGAAAATTGTTCCCTCACAATTTTATTTACTAAATAAACAAGTGAGTGTACGTTTCCATCATTTTATTTTTAGATTCCCATGTTGCTTCTTCAACCATGTGGTTTCTCTAAAAAACCATTACCTAATGGATTTCCTTATTCCACAATAATTTTTCCCTTCAATCAATAATATGAACTGGTTTCTCTTTATAATAAATTTTCTTTTCCAGCTAAACTACTTCTTGTCTCAAAACATGTGATGAATCTAGAACATACTTTCTCAACATCGGGACATGAAAAACATTATGTACTTGAGATAAAATCAGAGTCAAAGCTACTTGGTAGGAGACTGGTCCAACCTTCTCTAGGATTTCATAAGGTCCAATTAATTGTAGACTGATCTTTCTATTCTTATCAAAAATCATAACACTATTCCATGTTGTGATTCTAAGAAAAACATGAGCACCTGCCTTGAAAGAAAAATTTTTCATCCTATTGTTTACATAACTTTTCTACCTACTTTGATATGTCCTCTTGTTTTTCTGGATCATATTCACTTTCTCAAAAACTTCCACTAATAATTCTAGTTCCATGAACATCTCTTCCCCGAATTCATCCCAAAAAGATAGAGTTCTATACCACTTCTCATACAATGGCTCAAAAGTATCCATCTTTATACTGGAATGAAAACATTTATTATAAGAAAACTTAACTAAAGAAATCTGATGATCCCAAATTCCCTGGTATTCCATTGAACAAGATCGAATCACATCCTTCAAAGTCGGAATCATTCGTTCTGGATGCCCATTTGATTATGGATGAAAAGAAGTACTGAAATTTAATTCAGTTCCCAACTACTTCTAAAGTCCCTTACAAAAGTTAGAAGTGAACGTGGGATCCTGATAAGATATAATGGATAGAAGAACACCATATAACCTGAAAATATATTTGAGGTATAATAGAAAAAGATGACCCAAATACATTGTATCTAGAATATAGAGAAAATGTGCAGATTCTGTTAGTTAGTAAAAAATAACCCATATTTAATTTTTATCTCGAGAATTATTTGGTAGTCCCACCACAAATTCCATGGATATATTCTCACATTTCTACTCTAGAACTGTCAAAGGTTGGAGCATCCTCTTTGGTAACTGCCGCTCTACTTTAACCTGTTGACATGTTAAACAGTTGATAGTAAATTTTTCAATTTCCCATTTCATTCAATCCCACCAATAATACTTCTGAAGGTCTCGGTTGATCTTAGTTCTGCTCGGATGAACTGAAAATGGATAACTATGAGCTTCACACTATAAAACTTTCTTCAACTATAAATCACATATTACACACAACCTTTTACCAAATCTTAGAACAAAATCATTATCAAGGTTAAATTCTGGGAATTTACCTATTTTACCTTTTTCTGTAGCTCATGGTCTTCCTTCTGCACTTGCTTAATTCTGTCTGATAACGATGAATACACTAGAACCTGTAACAAAATAGAGATATTTCTTGCACCAATAACTTCTAATCCTAAATTCATAAAATAATTAATCAAGGGATCATGTTCCAAACGTGACATGGTTAATTATGTCTGAAGTTATCAACTCAAGGCAGCCTCCACTTTGTTTGATTTTCCTAGATGGTAATTTATCATGAAATCATAATCTTTTATCAATTAAATCCATATTCTATGCCTCATGTTTAATTCCTTCTAATTGAATATATACTTCAGACTTTTATGGTCAGTATCTATTTGACATTTGGATCCGTATAAATGTTGCCTCCAAATTTTCAAAGAAAAAACCACAGATTCCAATTCCAAATCTTGTGTGGGATAATATAACTCATGAGGATTTAGTTGTCTTGAAGCATAATGAATTACCTGATCATTCTACATCAGAAAAAAACCATGACCCTTCAATAAAGAATCATTGTAGATGGACACTCACCATTTCAGGAGGGCAAGTCCAAAACTAGAGCATTCACCAATCTATTCTTCATTTTATGAAATAAAAAATCACATTATTCTATCCAAATAATGTTAACCCCTTTTCACGTTAACTTAGTTAGTGGGATAGATAACTGTGCCAATTTTTTAACAAACCATCAGTAATAATATTCCAATACAATAAACTACGAATCTCTATAACATTTTTAGGTCTTGGACATTCATCAACCACTTTTGTTTTGGCAGGATAAACTTTTATTGCATCCTTATTTACAATGTTCCCATGAAAAGTAATCTGTTGCAACCAAAAATCAAAGATTCTGAATTTTCCACACAGTTTCATTTCCTTTATGGTTTTCAAAACAACCCCTATATGTTTTTCATGATTTTTTTTACACATAGAAAATACCATAATGTCATCAATAAACATAACAAAAAACATACCCAATAACTCATGAAATATTCTATTTAAAAGATTCATGAATACAACAGTTTCATTAGTTAACCCAAACAATATAACAACAAATTCATAATACCCACATCTCGTACAAAAATATATTTCCATGATTTCATCGTCCATCACCTCTAGCTGATGGTATCGAAATCTCAAGTCTATCTTGGAAAAGTACTTAGCTCCTTGGATCTGATCAAACAAGTCATTGATATGAGGTAAAGGATACATTTTTTAATAGTGTTGTTATTCAAGGATCTACAATCAATGAAAAGTATCATGGAACCCTCTTTCTTTTTAACAAACAAAATAGGAGAACCCATGGCGATGTGCTAGTGTGAATGAAGCCTTTATAAAGCAATTCATGCAACTGATTTTTCAATTCAAGAAGTTTCATTTGAGCCATTCGATATGGGGGTTTTCCCATTGGATTAGCATCAGGAACTAAGTCAAATGTTTATTAACCTTTTTGATCAGGTATGACAATAAGTAAATCATCATTAAAAACATCAAGGTATTGATTTACCACCATCACATCATTAATCTGAACAGTTCCCTTATTTTAAAAAATATGAGAAAGATAAATTTAATTTTTATATTTCAACAATTTCTCATCTTCCTAATATTTTATCAATTATATGTGTTCATTATTATATACAAACTGAAACTATTTCTAGGAAACGACTTCTTTATCTCTATAGTCAATCATAGCCTAATAAACAGAAATCCAATCCATTCCCAAAATGACATGAAACTCTACTAAGGAAAAAACTATAGGCTTTGCAGGTAAAGTCTTTCCACACACCATAATAGAAATATTCTTATAATTTCTCTTTATAATAGTATTTTCCCTAGTGTTTTAACAATAAGTTCTGATCTCATTTTTAAGGTGATATTTCCAATTTACCAAAAAATTCCTGAGAAATAAAAGAATGTGTATACCCCTTATCAAAAAAAACTTTAGAAAATCTGATTAAAAAAAGGTACCTCACACAACTTCATTGGATGGCCTGGATTCTGCTGATGTAGTCACAAAGGATCTCACTACACATTTCTACTTATAGTCTGGCTTCTTTGCATCATTCAAATCTCTCTTTTGGAAGGCATTTCATAATAAACCATCTCTCCACATTTAAATAACTTAACAGTTTTCTTATCAGGATAAGTATTAGTATCATTTTCATTACAATCTCGTGTTATATGTCCAAGCATTCCACATCGAAAACACTTCCCAGTTTTGGTAAGACATTCCCCATGGTTCATTTTTTAACACTTTTCACAGACTAGAAACTAGAATTTTTTACCATCATATTTCTTTGGTTTATGTTTACCCATCTATTTCCATCTGGACCTCTTCTTCTCCTTATTTTCAAAGTGCACGTGATCATCAAGAAACTCCATCTCTTCCATCTTGGCAGATAGGAAAATTTTCTCATAACTTTTTAATTTATAGGAGACCAATTCCCTTTAGTACCATGGCTTTAATACTGAGTAAAAGCACTATATTTTTATATCAAGATCCAAAATATGATTTGGATCATACCTTGATAGTCGGCTAAAGTATTCTCCATACACAACCACTTAATCTACCTCTTTTTTCATCAATTAAAGGAACTTCTTCTCCATCCTAGGTCTCACCACCTTAGGAAAATATTTTTCACCAAAAATAATTTTAAATTCATCCCACTCTAAGGAATCAATTTCCTCTATATCCTTGATATTCTTGAACATTGACCACCACTAATCAGATTCACTTTAAAAATTACAAATAGAAAAACTTACCTTTTGATTATATGAACAACCCATAAGATCAAATATCTTTTCAAGGGAATTAATTCATTCTTTATCTGCTAATGGGTCATAATATCCACTGAATGTAGGTGGGTGTAGCCTCATAAAATGTTTCACTATCATTATGTTCCATTTTGGTACCTATGGTTGTTCTCTTGAATGTATTCTACCACTATTTATTTCATTTGTTAGTTGAGCCATTAATTTCATAAACCGCTCTATTCCAATACCTATCATTTCGAGATGCATATTTGAAAGGATATATTTATGTTGGTTCCTCTCCTCTTCAAGTTCCCTGTTTCTTCTGTGGAAAACCATTATGAAAAAACATATATTAGTCAAAAAAACATAGTAATCATTACAATCTATATAATTTCAAATTAAATATAGAGTAAAAATTATTTATGGTATTCTATTATCATCATCCTATCCCCCAAAGTTATATAAACCATCCTCTAATACCAACTATAAGGACCTGACCTTGTTACATTACATAATCATTAGTTTTAGTCAAGAAAAAAATTCCTTTAATTTTTAGGATCTTTTTGAGTTTATATTTTTATAGAATTGAGATATAATATATACATATCATTCCATATTCATATAAATCAGATACCACAAAAAACAGTATTCATTTCATCCAAAATATAATTCTTTTCCAATAAAACATGATTTCCTTGAAAAATCATCATAATATTTAAATTGGAATCCTTATTTGTCTTAAAAAACTTCTAACCTATGAAAATCATTTAAAAACATGGTATCAGTACAAAAATCTCATTAAGGGATATAAAAAGAAGGAAAGAAAACATTAGTCCATGAATACTTGTGAAACATGAAATCATTTAAAAAAACATATCTGTCACCCATGTATACTTACTTTGTGAAAAAATATATTAAAACAAACCATAATGAACATAAATATAACCATAAATTTATCTTGGGGCATTAAATACATAATCTTGTAACCCTCTCGACTACCTTTTAATTTATAACCCACACAACTACCTTACAATTTGTGTAACCATCACACTTACACATAAAGTAACCATACAGCCGACCTCCGACTTAAATATACCCAATGAATATTGGAAATATATAGGTCCCACACTTCATCATAAACTATTCCAAATAACTATTAAAAATCATATAACATGAATAATTTCATAAAAACAATTCTTTTGAATTTCGTAAAACAGAATTTTAAAAAAGGTTTTTAAAAGGAATATCCCTTAAAAATATCATATAATTGATGTGAGACTTAATAGAGTGGATGTAATATGTATATACACTATAATTACACTTAATTTAACATAATATAAAAAAAATTTATCTCACAAAAATTTTTAATACCACATAAATAATGAAGCAGAATGTTAACCCATGGAATGGAAATCAGGTTATGAATTCACTTACCTTAGGTTTGTCTTACTTAAAACCTATTTAAAACTATAGTATAACTGTTAAAACAATGCTATTAATATCTTAAAGAAACCTATTCATATTTATAACACCTTATATGATCATTTCATAACATCATTTCACCCTTTAATAGTTAGTATTTTGTTCATTCCATTGTTTTGGGTACATTCTTTAAATGATTTTCATGGCTGGTTTGTATTTGATTTTCTTATCATATGGAAATGAAATTCTAAAAGTTTAATGAAATGGTATTAATATGTTTATATAATATATAATGATACAATAAATCATTTTTTATCATATATTATGAAATATCATTAGATAAAACTTTAATGATGTTTGTTTAGATCATTTTTGGAGGTTCCTTGATAATCATGAACTTGTTTCATTATATAATTCAATTTCATGAATATATGTTCATTAATGAAAATGAAATAGGTTAAAACCTACACTTTAAATTATGTTTCAACCATTAAACGGTTTTTATTATCATCTTTGAATTTTGTAATAGATATTTAAAAAACATCATCCACAATTTTGGTAAGTCGGCACATCATGGACGGTGTTTTTATTTTTACAACAAGAGGGAGAGGAGAAGAAGGAAGATGTTGAATATTTTACATTAACATGGTAACATAAATAATATATATGATTCTAGATATTTCATTCCTCCTGGATAAGTATAGGGAAAGGGATTATGAGAAAATAAAGGAATTGGAAAGAAAACACATGAAAAAGGAAGAGGATTCTTACCTCTTGATATCTTCTCCTCGAGATTGTCCTTAAGGCCTTTGGTTTTGGCCTTTTGGTGAGAACAGAAGCTCTAGGATGTGGAGAAGAGCATTTTCTAGGGGATTTGGTAGAACTTAGGCAATGCTCAATGCTTGAGAGGTGTGAGAGGAAGAGGGGAATGAGGGTGGTATTTATAGTGGATGAGAGGAGGGACTTTACATTATTTTAATCATTAGAATAATATATTTTCTCAAGACTATGAATAGTATTAATTCATGTGAACCCAAATAGTAATAAGTGCATGTGATTTTGAACCAAGTGGTCTTACATCATCCTTGCAGCACCTATGATGCTGTAAAAAAAGTATTTAGCATTTATCGTAATTTATCGTATTTTACTATTCATAAAAAAAACTTGAATTTCAAAAAAAAATCCCAAAAATTCACTCTAACCATTTTTTGATGTGTGAAATTAAGAAATGAACTCCATTTTTTGAAAAAAATTTCAAAATATTATTAATCTAATTAATAAATAAAATCACAATTTATTCAAAAATTATAATTTTAAATCGATAAATCATTTTTTAACACCTTCAAAAATTATTCAAGTTGTCATTTTCTTAAAAACATAATAAAATAAAATAGTAATACAATATACTATTCATTAGGGTCATGTTAGTATTCATAAGGATATTTTAATTTTCACCAAAAATCAAGTTGGTTCCATTAGAATCCAACTAAATTACAAATCACAATTGTAGATGACCGTTTTCCGAAATTCCAAACATAGGCGTCAAATTTATGTTTAAAGGATATTTATAAATATCTACTTAAAACAAATTTTCATGAATTTAAATTTATTTTTAAAACCATGGGGTGTTACATTGTAATGAGAAATAAGGGTCCAATGTGGTACAGTGGGAAGATTATACCCCGATGATCAAAGTATCACATCAGTGAAAATATTAGATAAGTACAATGAACATAATAAATACTTAAAAAGTGGAAATGGAAATTAATGCATAAAATGGTATGAATAACCAATATTAATAATATCCAGTATCACATTCAAATTAATGATTGTTCATATATTTAGTAAAAAGTTATAGGCAAGCATGCTATATAGTACATGTCGCAAAAAGTAAAAAAAATACTCAAAATTCTATCTCAAATTGCTTCACAATACATAGATCAGTCATGTAATTCCCGGATATAATTCTATAACCAAATCAATAGTCAACAAATGGGCACTTTACCCTATCCCTTCTTTCGTCCATGTAATCTATGTGGGTACCATTGGCGGCTCAAATAGTGTGTGACATAAACTTTTTAGGCCACCACCAGCAATGTCATGAAATATAAAACCAATGAATATAATATGAAAGTGAAAATATAATAATGCAAAACAATAACAAAATATTTAAAAGGTTTGGCTCTGGTTCCATAAGAACACCAGGCTGAAAACACCTTCTTTGGCCTAAGTTGGATTGTCTTTGACAAGTAACCATATGTATACACATATATGGGATGTATACGTAGTGACATATAAAACCATATATATGGATACTACCACTAGCCTAGACACGAGGTGTAACTCAGACATCTATAAGCTACATCATGAGTATCATAAGTATTAATGGATGACATGTCCAATATCCCATGAAGAAGGGACATTATGCCCAGTATTATAGTAATAGGGTCGCCATTACTAGTATCATATCACGAAGGGTCGTCACAAAAGTATATAACAATAAATTTCATCAAGATCTTATATCATTTGAAAGGTTATCCATTCCTGTATCATTTCAATAATGTCTCTATCCCATATCATAATTGTAGGGTTATCATTCATGTATCATAGTTGTAGGGTCGCCTTTCCCATGTATCATAATTAATGAGGATCTCTATACCTATATCGTAATTAATGAGGGTTTCCATGCCCATGTGTTACATTAGTATAAGGGATTCCATGCCTGTATAAAAACTCTAAAAGGGGCCTCCATGCCTGTATATAATAATCGAAAGAGGGACACCATATCATTATATATAAATAATTCAATGATGGTAGGGACACCATGCCCACTTAATATTTATCATAGGGTTCCACATTCCTATAATCGTAATAGTGATAAAGGATCATTATCTTTAATATGAGAAAATAGATAGTTCACAATTTTTAAGAATTTCAAATTAACAAGGGTGTGACCATTTTTCATTTCAATTAGATGATGAGGTCCTACCACCCACCTCTATTAAATTTATTTAAAATTGATAAGTGTGTTATCCATGATACACCAAAACAATTATCCATTTCATTTATGATAACACATTGAGAAGTTAAACAAAAAAACACTAATAGTTTTTGTTTTGCATAGAGAACCATGAAAGTCCATTAATTATTTGAAGGGAACACCCAAAGGTGTGTCTCACAATGAGGTTAAATACCTCCAATGTCTCGTAGGATCTATGAGTGTCATTTAGTTCAAATAAATGGACACCATTTAAATATATATTCATTTTAGGATTTACTCGTGGTGAAGCCGACATGTTTCACAATGGAACAAATTATAAGGCATCTCAAATTTAATGGATAAGAAGCAGAGCACCTATCTTATTTATAAAAAGGATCACTCATCTAGTATCAGCCTTTAGTTTGGTCCATATCGGATGAAAATGATAAAATAGGAAAACTTTCTAAAAATAGGGCCAAAGAGCCTGCATAAAAATAACTCTATCAAGAGGAATACAAATGAAGAAATGCACAAGTTCAATGAATATCTTACCATCACACATACAACAAGATGATTAGATATAGAATTGGAGTTCAGATGAATGAACACCATCAAAGACTAACTTAGGATTCAAGGTTGATCAAAGAGAGGAGATATTCTACTGTGTGAGAGAAATAGAGGATAGAGGGTAAGAAAATAAAAGGGGGTATGCCCCTTAAAAACATTTGGTGAAATTTTCATGACATATAATTAATTTATACATCATGTAATGATTGGAATTTACATTACGTGGGAATTCCATTACACATCATGAACTCACCTACCTAGGACAATACACATTGTATACTAGATACACGTCATGTAATTCGCTTGCAGCCAGCCTTCAATCCCCTCTTTCCTTATTTCTAAAAAAAGACATACCCTAAAATATAATTTCTGATTTTATTCCATAATAGGACAAAAACCAAGTTTTTAACTGAAAATTAGATGGATACATACATGAAGTGAAATCCATTTTTGCACTATATTCCTCTTTAATGTAATTATTCAATGGATTCCCCTTCTAATGGTGGTAGAATTATATCTGAGAACAATTTTGGATACTAAGGATGTATATCGGCCTCCTACTCCTATGTCTCATTCTATTCCCAATGGTGCTTCCATAACACCTATACTAAAGGGATATAATGGAGTTCAAGAGACTTCGTGATCCTATCAATGATTTTTATATTATACTCTTCAATATAATCATTAAAATCTATCTCAACATCCTTGGGATCAAAAGTATGAGATGATTCAACATGATAACAGGGAAGCTGTGATATGTGGAAGAAGTTTGTCTATGGAATGCTACCTATGAGGTAATAGAAACTGATAGGATATAGGTTCAAATCTCTCTTTTATTTTAAAATTCTCGACAAATTTATTCAATGTATCCCATTTCCTCCATATCAATCTATTCCCAAATTTGGGTGACATCCTTATGAAAACTTGATCCCAGACCTCAAACCCTAGAGGATGTTGATGGTGATCGACATAAAATTTATGTCTATAATGAGAAGTATGAATCCACATCCTAATCACATGAACCCACTCTGATACCTCCTGTATAAGATTAGGACCCATTATAACTACTTATCTGACCTATAACCAGCCCAAGGGTAAACGACACGACCTACCATATAGGGCATCATAAGGAACTATATTAATTGTCATATAATATATATTATTATTGTAGAAATCAATGTTAGTTATATGATTCTCCAAATAACTTCTAAAACCAATGATACAAGATCAAATCATCTCCTATAGCACCTGTATAGTATGTTCTGACTAGCCATCGGTCTGAGGGTGAAAAGTTTCCCTTAGAAGAACCTGTGTACCCATAGCTCTCTGTAATCCCTACTAAAACCTTAATGTGAAATGAGCATACCTATCTAAAATGAAATTATGAGGGACCCATTTTAAGCATATAATCCCAGATAAATACAATATTCCATGATCAGTAACTAAGAAAGTATCTTGGATATGAAGGAAGTGAACTACTCTCATTTTTCGATCCATGACTACAGAAAACATGTCTCAACATCAAGGAGACCTCAGGAAGACAACAAAAAACACATCACAAAATCATGCAATATATATTATGGAACTAGAAATGGTTGTAAAAATCAACTAGTTCACTGGTGTTCCATCTTCACCTACTAGTAGTTGGAACACCTAGAGATAAAACTCACCATCATTGGCCACCAATATTATCGTTACGTATCATGATTCATATTTGAGAAACCTCTATGCACTACCCATTGAGAAGCATATGAATATTTCATATGATCCTCCCCCATATTTTTTTAATACCTAGATATGTCCATTTATATGTAGGATTTCATCGTCATTGATAGACTAATCGAGAGTCGGATCCTCCCCTGAAATACTCTCTCATATGATCAAGACTTCTATATCTAAAAAATACTTATATTCACTCTCTCCATAAGTGAGTAGTTCATTAATAGTGATGTAAGTACAGACTATCCATGGTGGTCTTAAACCTCTATGTGCACCTCAATAAATATGACCATAAGATTTCACTCACTACTAGCCTCCACAACTTCTTTTGTCTGAGTCTACCTGCTCAAATCATCGTCAACAACATTTCCCTTCCTAGGAATATAGGCTAGATCGAAGTGAAAGGACTATAGATATTCAACGCTCCATCTCTACCTAAGGTTCATTGCACAATTTATTAAAATATATTTTAGGATTATATTGTATGTAAACAACACAAAACTCTCTACCAGTAGGTAATTCCTCCAAAAATTCAAGGTTTGAACAATAGTTTCCAACTTGATATTGTGTATTATGTAACTTTTCTCATGAGGTATTAGTTTTCATAACATGTATGAAATGAATAAATTGTAATATATTAGAACTACTCTAGGCCTGATACTTGATGCATCACAATACACTATATAGCTTATGATCAACTCTAGAAAAATTAGGATCGGCATTGAATTCAGTGTCCCATTTAGCTCCTAAAAGGCTATCTCGCGTGCTTATAAATATATAATCTTCACAGCCTTCTTAGTCCATCCAGTAAGAGGCGATTCTAATAATGATAATTACTATATGAAATGCCTATAATAAACAGATATCCCCTAGAATATTCATTAATTGTTAAGGTTCTAGAGATGATCCTAGGTAACTACAACACTGGCCTTATTGGGGTTAACTAAAACTCCCGTCTCTAAGAAAACATGACCCCTGAAGTGTACCTATCAATCTAGAAGTGATATTTATTGACCTTATAGTATAGTTGTTTCTCTCCTAGTGTATTCAAAACGATCTCAAGATATCTGTCATGCTCACTCCTAGAATGATAATACAGCAAGATTACATCTAGAAATACTACCACAAATGAATAGTTATAGGGATGGAAAACCCTATTCCTAATATCTATAAAGACAACTAGAATGTTTGTGAGACCCAATGACATAATGAGATACTCATATAAATTGTACCGACTATGAAAATCCACACATGGAATATCTGAAGGAGTGACTCAAACTTGATTATAGCCTGATATAAATTCTATCTTTGAGAATATCCTTGGTCCTATAAGGTATTTGAGGAGATAATCTATAAGGGATTAGTGATACAAGTTCTTCACTACAAACTTATTAAATATTAGTTAATACATTTTAAGCCTTAGAGTTTCATACACCTTCTGGTAGAAAAAGACTATTGAACCCCATGTATTAGTATCATGGCTTATAAAACCATGGGAATTTAAATCTTCTAGATTCTTATTGATCTTATGAAAGCCATTATTATCCATCCTATATAGAAGAATGGATACTAGTGTAGCTCCAGGAACAGTCTTTGTAGTAAATTATACCTATGTATCATGAGTTATTATAGAATGTCATTGAGGAAAACATCCATAAATCTATCGACTAGAGGATAGAATTTAGTCTGATGTAACCCTTAATTATCAAAGTAAAGGATAAAAATATGTTTGGTCACTCCACCTATCCCAAGATTTTATTTTCTAGATATTCTTTTCTGTACATCCCACTAGACCTTTTTAATACATGTACCACCCTCTGGTGATGTACATGATACCCCCGGTGGTAAAAATACACATATGAATGTTAGGGGACAAAAAATTCCATTTTAAGAGTGACATAAAATCCTTTAATCTTAAGGAAGAAGAGGTCCCAAAATAAACAATGGTTTCCCACATCATGGGTGAATCTCTTCTACTATATTACACTCTGTGATTGTATACCTGAAGAGGTGTAAAATGTTATAATTATATAAGAGTACTGAATATCTATCCCAAGGATTTCCATAATATTAATTAATATAAAGGAGTGTGATAAACCTATATTGAATAAGTAAGATACAATAGTATAGGATTCTGGAATAATACCTTTAATAGTAGATAACCTGACACCCTGCTCCTCTAGTATAGGATGCACTAATTAAATATGGATTGTACATGACCATGTGCTATATCTCAAGTTCCTTGAGTGGGTATACTCTGCTGGCATGGTAAATCTGAAACTTGGTTACCTCATCCATAACCTCCTCCTCTTTCAATAAGGTCAATATAACTCCAAAAACATTCCGAGATAAGTGTTATAGGCTCTTCTCTTGAAGGTGGAGAAGATATGGGACCTCTCCCACTCAGCACAAAAGGGAAGGTCCTGAAAAAATGCTAACGATTCCCAAAACATGTTGGAGACTTGTAACTAAATGGGGTCTCTTGGATATTGGGGATTCTTAAGCATAATCTTTCTACATTGGTGACATTCCACATAACATTTAGTGGGTGTCACCTGGTTGACAGTTCTAATGCACACTTACTCAAAGAGTCACTCCACACCACTAGACAAATTAGTAGCATGTCTTAATTTTGAACCAACCTAGCTCACACTATCATCTTCCCTTAGATTCTACATAGTGATGAGGGTCTGGTATACTATATCAAATTTTGTAGTCAACTGGAAAAAATTTACCTAAGAATGAATAGGATTCCTAAGACCATCTTCTAATAATCTTTTTTTTATTGATCATCTATAGTATAGATAGAAACAAAACACTAAATCACTATAAAATGAGATGAATAGTTCCTAACATTCATAGAAATCTACTATAGGTTTATGAACTCTTTGGAACAATCAACCCTTAGGGTATTATGGAATAGGTATTCATAAAATCTTGATAGGAAATCCCTTCAAGTCACTTCTCCATACTGACCTTCCTGATTCAAAATATCCCACCAATGCTTGGAAGATCCTTGAAGCATATATGTGTAAAGATTCACTCTCATCTCAAGAGTTGTTTCAAGATACTTGAATATTGATATAAGCATCTTGATTCATAAATTTGAAGCTTGGGGGACACCATCCCTTGAAAATGTAAGTCAATGTTACTACTTGAACTTCATTGTAAGCTCTCCCATAGATAGGGAAGGTCTTGGAGATACCTATATGGTATGCATTAGCCATATAAACTCTTCTCAAAACCATACATTTTCACCCATATCTGGAATAATAGGAGGTTCCAATGTTGGTACTACTAGAGGTATCATTGGTGGGTAAGATCCCACTACCCCCTGATCATGGTCATCACCTCCCTCATAGAAAACAACCAGAGGATATCGTGGTGGAATTTCTCTAAAAATTACAAGCACATGCCTCCAAAAATATTTAACATTGATAACATCAGAAATACATGAATAAGATATGTACAATCCTTTCTATGTAATATTAAAACTCCTCTTCCTACATAGAAAGCACGTTCTGGGGGATAGAAACTTTTATATTGAATACAAGAGATGCTAGAAACTACCCACTACTAAGGCTAGGTTTGGGTCAAGATTTGTGATTTAATTTAAGGGTCCCAATGTACAGAGTATTGAAATAAATTTATAGAGGAAAAACCCTTTAGATGGTAATTTTAATCCCTATTTAACAGTGTCCATTCATTTGTTATTTTAATTTCATTCACATTTATATCATTTCACATTAAAGGTTGAACTGTATGGATCATCACATCCATTTCACAAGGGCCAATTTAGCTCATAAACTAAATTATAGAGTCCATTTATTCAGAAAAACTCATTTATCAAGTTCTTTATGAAAAGTTTGCATAATTCTGGGCAATAGAAATAAGCACCAAAACATGTTGTAGGCAATGCATGTAGTAATTTAAATGCAGTATGGAATAATGCATGACATATAAATCCTATAAGGTTCTTGAAATGATGCATGATCACGATTCTTTTCAATATTGTTCCAAGGATAAAATATAATTCTCAATCATAATAATAATCATCGCACATCATATGCATCACCTAAAGGTGGAATCAAATCAACTATAATAATAAAGAAACTAAAGAATATGTGCAATACCAGGTAATATTTCTTTTCCCTATATGTGGGTTGTCTACTACCAGTAAAAGGTCATTAAAAAATCCTAGTAAATTCATAATATCTTGTATATTATTCCCAAACAATAATACAAAATAAATGGGAAAATTTTGAAACCACTTTGTGACGTCCTAACCTTGATTCCACTAAAAAGTTCCCCAAGATGGTGGTCCACATGACCTCAAGCATGCATCCCCATATTTCAGATCATTTTGACAAGAAATGAGGGTCCAAGGTGGTACAGTGGGGAGACTGTACCCTCATTATTAGAGTAGTTAAAAAATAAAAATAATAAATAAGTAGCAGAAGCATAGTAAATAACTGAAAACTAACTATCGAAGGTAAAGAATATAAATGGTATAAAAAACAAATATAAATAATATCTTGTATCACATACCAAATGACGATATGTCATATGTACAACACAAAAGAAAAAAAATAAATAATGATATAGACTACATGTATAGAAGGGAAAAAAGACTCAAATATCTTTCTCCAAAAGAATAACGAGCCACAGCTTAGTCCTGGGTTTCCCACTCTAATTATTTAAAAAAACCAAGAGTCAAAAAATAGGAACGTTCCCCTATCCATACCAGAATCCACATAATATTCTTAGGTACCATAGATTTCCCAAATAGGGTGTGAGATAAAATCAGAATTCCACTACCAAAGGTGTCTATAAATTTATATTCAGTGCATATTATATGAATGAGTGAAAATAATAATATAAAAAAATTAGGAAAGCTTTAAAAGGGTCATATTTGGTTCCAAAATAAAACCAGACTAATAGTAAATGCTTTGGCCTAAGATGGATTATATTTGATAGGTAACCATATTTATACACATATATAGATTGTATGAATAGTGATATATACCACCATATATATGGATACTACCATTATCCTAGACCAGAGGCATAAATAGAAATCCATAAGATGTAGGATGATTCTCACAAGTATTAAGGGATTTCATGTCCAGTATCACATGAATAGGGTAATTCATGCCAAGTATGATAATAATAGGGTCTCTATGCCCAATATTTTATCAGGAAGGGTCGTCATGACTGTATATAAAAGTAAAGGTCATCATGCCCATATATCATATAAAAAGGTTATCTATGCATTTCTCATGAAAATAGGGTCTCCACGCCCCTATAATAATGATATGATCAACATGCCCATATCATAACTGTAGTGTCACCATGCACATGTATCATAATTAAATAGGGTCTCCATGACCATGTGTCATATTAGAAGAAGGGACGCAATGCTTGTATAACAATATTAAATAGGGTCTCTATGTCTGTTTAAAATAATCGAAAGAGGGCCGCACTAGTGCAAAAAAATGTTTTTTACGTTTGTTATTTTTCATTTTTTACATCTGTTTTTGGCCGATTTTATAGTAGGGGACATTACAAATATTGTTTTTTTATGTCGGTTATTTTAGAACCGATGTAAAAAACAGAAATCCGAATCCATTTTCACATCGGTTCCTAAAAAACCAACCTAAAAACCGTTTTGAGTCATGATTTGTTACGTCGGGTTTTAAATAACAGCCGTAATATGTTATTTATTTCATCGTTTATTAAATAACCGACGTAATAAACAACCCCTCTGAAGTTTTTTTCACATTTTTTATTTGAAAACCGACGTAAAACACAAGGTTATCACGTCAGTTATTTTCATAACTGACGTGATAAACCAATCTGTGAATCGATTTTTCACATCAGTTAAAAAATAACCGATGCGAAAACATATATACTACGTCATTTATTATAAAACTGATGTAAAAAACCATTCCCATGCATTTATTACTTTGATTATAAAATAACTAACATAAAACCCATTTTTTTTTAAATAATACAATTCATCCATTACAATGCACTGCCAAAGAGGACCTGAAACAAAGCAAAAAATAGAACAAAACCACTGGACAACCCCAAACCCCTGGACACCCCCATACCCCCTTCGACTGCCCCCACCCCCTTGACACCCCCGCCCCCTGGACACCCTCCCACCCTCTGGAACCCCCCCCCCCCCCGACACCCCCCTGACATCCCCCTAGACACCGCCTACCCCCTTGGACATCCCACCCCACACCCATGGACACCCTCCCACCCCTTGGTCACCCCACCCCCTGAACAGCCCCTCCCACCCCCTGAACCCCCCACCCCTGAAAACCCGTCCACCCCTGGACACCCTCCCACCCACTGGGCACCCCCCCCGGACACCCCATACCCCCTTGGACATACACCCACCCCTAGACAGACCCCCACCCCCTGGACACCCTCCCACCCATTGGACACCACCCCACCCCACTAGAAAGCCCCCCCCCCCCCCCCACCCCGACACCCCCACCCCCATGAACACCCTCCCACCCACTAGACAACCCCCACCCCCTGGACACCCCTACCCCCTTGGAAAACCTCTCACCCCAAGACACCCTCCCACCTACTAGGCACCACCCCCACCCCCTAGATAGCCCTCCACTGCCTTGACACCCTCCCACCCCCTGGACAGCCCCCCACCCACTGGACACCACCCCACCCCACTAGACAAACCCCACCCCTGGACACCCCGACCACCTTGGACAACCCCCACCCCCTGGACACCCCCACCCCCTAGACATCCCCCCCCCCCTCCCCCGGACACCCCCTAGAAACCCCCACCTATCCTGGGATACCCTCCCACACACAAGACACCACCCCACCCCATTGGACACCCCCACCCCTGGATAGCCCCCCACCCCCTGGACACCACCGACCCCCTTGGATATCACCCCACCCCCTGGACACCCCCACCCCACTGGATAGCCCCTACCACCCCCTGGACACCCCCACCACCTGAACCCCCCCACCCCTAGACACCCTCCCACCCACTGGACAACCCCCACCCCCACCCCTAGACACCCCCTACCACCTTGGACAGCCCCCACCCCCTGGACACCCCCACCACCCATGGAGAGCCCCCCTACCTCCTTGGACACCCCATCCCCCTGGACACCCCATACCCCTTGGACAACCCCACTAGACACCCCCACCCCCGTGGGACCATTACTATGCTCTTCCAAAGTATGAAACAAAACGAAACATGACTAAAATCAGACCAAAACCAAACCAGAATCCAAATAAAAAAACATCCTAACTTGAAAAAAACTAGAAGAACCTGAGAAAAATTAAACATTCACATATATAACATTCAAAACTGACAATGTCAACTAAAAAACCTAAATCCAACCAAAAAAAATACCAAATAAAAAATTATAATTACAATATTTAAAATTACATTTGACACTACAAACAAACTAAAATCCAATAAAACCTGGAAAATAATTTGACCATTCCACATGTAAGTGTTTTAATTATTTTGAACATTAGGGTTGAGGGTCATCAAATAGATACAAATTAAAAGGATAATAGTTAACATGTATAATGAATAAATCAAATGAAATATTATGGAAAAGTCTATAAATAAATCTTACCAGTTCAAACTTCACAAGTGTTCCGGTTGTAATTATTTCATACATAAATCTTAACATATAATATCTGCATTCAATGATGCGTTTTTGTTCATGAAAATTATGTTTAAATGAGATTCAATTCAAAATATCATTTTTATGTAATACATAGAAAAGTAAAAATTATAAAAAGATATTTACCTTTCCTTTTACATATTTGATCTAGGAACTCTTTTTCTTTGTTTTTTCGAAAGTATACCCATCCCCTATTAGAAAATAATATGAATAGGAAAAAACTAAAATTAATTATAATATAAAAAACTATTAAGAAATTGAAACTTACTTTTCCAACATAATCTGAAAACTTTTCCTCACATCTTCATGGACAGAGCATATCCAATAAAGTGTTTTCACCATTGGAAAAAAACACCAAACATCCAATGATCACTGATATAAAAGAAAATTTAAGGTTAGTGGTTTTTTATGTTAAATGAAAATGAACACTTTTCCAGATATATGTTTCATACCCCTTACAAAAAAGTATCACCCCACACTGCGTGATTATATTCTGTTCAAATCTTTCAGCAATATAGAGTATTCTTTGTACCTCATCCAATTCATGTCCTTCAGGGGAAATCAGTTGGAGGTACATGAATCCATATACATCTGTCTTCTCATTCTTCTCAAACATGTTATAAATATAACTAATACAAAAATACATAAGTATACATTTTCAATAAATATAATGCATGGAAAGGTGTTAAGACTTACATGGAAAAAATCTGCACCACATAGATGCCCAACTTATCTCCATTAACAAGCTCCATGATATCATTTTTCACAATCCCCACATTGATTGCATGTCCACAAACATGAGCTTCCATTGGAAACTCATAATGATCCCCCAACAAATTTGAATATCTTGACAATCGGTCAAGACTACTAGAATTTTTACCTGATGTCATAGCCATTTATCTTTGTTGTTTTCTATACAATATTTCTTTACCTTTGAAATATTCCTATAAAAATAATTAGAAAAATATATTAGTTTTAAAATGCTAAAATGTTATTAAAAATAAAATAAAAGACATAACATAAATACCTCTATGGAAATGAGTCACAGAAGTCTTAATGGCCACACTAAAAAGTGGTTGAAACTATGTCCAACTCACATCACCTCATCTGTAGGTAATGTTAGTCATGTTGATCTATCTATAATATCTCATACAGTGACCCTATGATTATCTACCTATAACTATTGATGATAAACTGTATATCCTATACAATATACTAGCCCATATGCAAATATATGATGGTGAGAATCATCAACGTACAACTAAAAATAAGTAGGAAGTTGTGGTGGAGGAGTAGGATAAAAAATGGGGTCCGCATGCTGAGGTGGGGGAGTGGGAGCTACTATTGGAGGTCGAGGATAAATAATGAGGTCTTTAGGGGGAGGTGGAGGTGGAGGAGTGGGAGTAGTAGTCTGAAATTGTCTTTTCATGTCTGCAAACATAGACAGTACCAAAGCTCTAATCTTTTCCCCCATCGTCACATTAATATTATGAACATAAGTCTCCAAGGATTATATTTTTTTATAAACACCCTAAATGTTAGAAGTTAAATAATGTGGAAACACTTTTCTTACTGATACACCCGTCAGATATCCTTATACACGACTAGGGTGTTCAGGCTTTCCCAATGCTGCAGACCAAATATATTGCCTCCCAGGAGCTGTAAATACCACATGTGAGCTCTGATCCTCATGAGAGTCCATATTAATTAATTGAACATTTCTATAATGATTCAAATTATATAAAGAATATAATTAACTTAAATAAATAAAATAAATATCTTACAATCCTCTCAGCTACGATTCTTGATTCTTCTGAAAGATATTGTCTCTTTTTTCTCATCTGAGATTTCTTCCATTTTTCATGTCTAGATGAAGGGGATGAAGGGGAAACCACTCCAGAGCTTGAAGACTCAGCCCTCAGTTTTTGTAATTTTTCTGCCATTAATTGTTCCTCCAATAATATATACCCTCCCTGAGATAAACTATGAGGGTATACATTTTTAGTATGAATCTCCTAATGAGATTTCCTTGTTTGTAGTAAATTAAAAATAAGAAATCATTAAAAAAATAATAAGATCACTTATATAATAAATCTTATAAAAGTGTACATTTCCCTTACCAAGAATGAATTTTTTCTTTTACTTTCAAGAAATTGCCTCCATGTGTCTTCATTTATGAAAAGATATATATGACATGGATTGTCATGATTCATATGAAGAAAAATGAAATCCGATGTGACGTTTTAATTTGAAATCCCTCCATCTCCTGGCATCCATCGATAAACATTTCTTCCTAACTCCTCCAGTGTCAGGAATATCAAATTTCATCTGATAAAGAAGAGATACAACATATTATACTATTTAAATTTAAAGATTAGTCGAACAATAACAAAAGATCTAACCAAAATCATTTCCCACAACTGAGATATTATTTCATTGTACAAACTTCTCCAATCATCCTAAAAAATTCTTACTTTTCTTTTACCCTGAGTTGATACAAAACTCTTAAAATCATTTTCATTTAGACCTCTAGAAATATCATTCTCATTAAACTCAACTGGTATCCTATGTTCTTGGCTACTGGCAAGTGATAATTTTGGTAAACGTGTGCAGCCACATTTACCAACTCTTGAACTCTTCTTTTTAGTTATAGGAGCACATGAGGAAGATTGGGGAACATCAAGAAGAGCATGTGAATGTTCCTCCCTAGAGTTATGATCATGATGCCCATCTCTAGAATCATGTGGTTGACCAACTGATTTATCTTTCATTATCCTCAAATCAAAAAAGAAAACATTAGTTCAAAAATGTACAAATTCAACTATTACAATACTAATGTAGAAAACAATGGAAAACTGAACTAAGTTACATAATAGTAATCATGGAATATTTGGTAATCATGTTAAAAAATGGAAAAGATGGTAAGCATGGTAAACATAGTAGTGTATTTTTCATTCAAAAAAATCAATAAATATATAAGTTACGTGAAGTTTAACTATGGTAAACATTGGTAAACTATAGTAAACATGGTAAAAATGGTAAATAGGGTAAGGTAATTTGAATTCAACAGAATCCACGGATATATAAGTTACGTAATGGTAAACATGGTAAACTAAACTAAACAAAAATAAAAAAAATTCTAATTATTTGTTTTAATATGCATTTTAATAAAGAAAAAAATTAAAATATCTAACATTTTATGAAAATAAGAAGTATAAACAAGAAATAGATATATGTTAACTATAAAATTAGGATTGTAAAAATGGATTGTTTTCCCAAATTCCTTTGTCATGATCGTTCCTTATGGCACAAACCATGTCTTCAACATGCTCATCATTATTTTCGGCTAATATTTCGATTGAAGTAGGGATCTCGCATAAATCAACATCTTCATCAAGTTGAACCCCACAAACATATTGTTTTTTCCTTGTAAAATAATAGAGAACTGCATATATGATTGATCAACTTAGAAAATCTATTTTGAATGTGCTGCCATTATAAAAGAATCTATTGTGTCTTCCAATCTATTCAGATTAACAACTGTCATTCCAAATTCATCATGTATTACATTGTTGTTACCGATGAACCATTTGTAGTTAAAAACATGAACCTTAATTTTAATGTAATCAACCTCCCATATTTTTTCATGGACTACATAATATTCACTTAATGCAGAAATTGGTTTTTTGTATTTAGAACTCGAAAAATGTATTGCTTCTGCAAACATCAAAACACCACCATTCTGAACATCACTTCTGGTGTCCTGATATTTTTTATGAAATGTATAACCATTAATTTCATACCCAGACCATGTTATCACATTTAATCTTGGACCACCAACTAACCATCTTAATGTCTCTTATACATCTGATCTACTGAGAAAGGTCTTTTTAAAACATGGAAAAAATGTTTTTTTGTGCTCATTCAAAATCCAAATTTCTTTCTTCTTTGGATGACATTATTTAAACTCATTAATAAGAAACGTGATATAAGGTTTATCATCAACTATGTTATTCAAGATGTATAATTCTAACTTCTTCATCTATTCAGCTGACAATGATTTGACTTTCAATCCATGAATCCCCCTACCCACATTATTAACTCATTCATGGAGAGATGGAGGAAAACCTATGTGCTTTGCTGCAGCCAAGTAGCTCGTACAAAACTCTGAAACCTCCTCATAAATATACTTTTCAACAATGGAGGATTCAGGTTGATATGGATTCTTAAAATACCCCTTCAATATTTTCATATACCTTTCAAAAGGATAATTCCAATGAAGATAAGCTGGCCCAAAAAGATTTATTTCTTGAACCACACGAACCATTAAATGCACCATTATATCAAAAAAAGATGGAGTAAAATGAATTTCCAATTGACAAAGTATATAAATTTCATCATTTTACAAAATGTTCAAAGCATTCGCATCAATCACTTATTAAAAATTGAATTGAAAAATTAACACCACTTCATTATAGTCTTTTTAACACGGATGGGAAATATTCCATGCAATGCAACCGGAAGAAGTTCACTACTCGAATTCTTGGTATTTTCGAAGCCTTATTTACGATGGGGCCCCGTCGCAAATAGCCCGTTATAGAAAACGTTGTCGCAAATACCATTATTTGCAACAGGCCCGTCGCAAATAATGGTATTTGCGACGGAAAAAATCATCATTGCAAATAAGACTCCAATTATATGCATTATATATACATAAAATTTTTCACGATGGGCCCATCACAAAAACAATTTGCGATGGGCTCGTCGTCCTGTCACAAATATATATATATATATATATATATATATAACATTTTGTGATGGGCTCGTCGCAACAAAGTATTTACGATAGGTAAGTAGTCTCGTCGCAAATATGTTTTTAAAAAATATTTATTTAGACTATTAGCGACGGGGTCCCATCGCCAAAAGTCCCATCGCAAATAATAAATTAATTTTTTAAAAAATAAAATTAATAAAATTACGATTAATGAGAAAATAATATTACTATTATTAAAAAAATTTAAAAATATTAAAATTCTCAATATTCACAAAAAAAAATAAAATAAAAATCATAAAATATTATTATTATTATTATTATTATTAGTAAATAAACAAACAAAAAAATATAATACTAAAAACATATATTTAATAAAATAATACTAATATTAATAAAATAATAAAAAATAAAAAATATTAAAATTCTCAATATTCACAAAAATAATTATTATAAATTAAATTATGTAATATTTACACCGATATAAAAGACATAAAATGTAAATAATTCATATTACAATGTTAAATTCAAATGTTTTTAACATAAAAAAATCACGGGGGGTCATCTTCTGGAGGAGGTGGAGGAGATGAAGGAGATGGTGGAGAAAACTCCATCCCTAAACTACTAGTCAGACGACGC
This sequence comes from Viscum album, assembly GCA_963277665.1. Classification (NCBI taxonomy): domain Eukaryota; kingdom Viridiplantae; phylum Streptophyta; class Magnoliopsida; order Santalales; family Viscaceae; genus Viscum; species Viscum album. The sequence continues at coordinate 1,507,351,123 of OY728164.1, read as the reverse complement.
ATGTAATCCAATTTCTCGTGATGCTGCTGCTGCCATCGATGCATCTCTTCCTCATGTTGCTGCTGCTGTTGCTGCTGCCATCGACGCATCTGCTTCTTATGATGCTTCTCTTAATGCTGCTGCTGCTGACTGATCTCTTCATTCTGCTTATGCAAAGTCTCTATAAGCTCAGCCTTAGTTCGTAACAGCTCCTGATACTCTGAGCCAGAAGATGATGTCTCTCTACGAGCTCCTCTCGAGTTGTACGCCGACATCACAGAAGTACCATAATAAGTTCCAGGAGTCAAATGAGAGCTGATACCAACTACTCATCACTTCTCAAAGTCATACTGAGTCGCCTGCATCCATGCCGCCTAATCAAAATAGTGTTCACTGGTCTGCTCTGTCATCTCATCCTGACCCTCAGCCTGTGTCTAAGAGGTCGCAGCCTCATATGACTCCTTCAATTCCAATTTAAAATTAAAATTGTGAAAATATTATATGCAGTTAATTGTCAAACTAAAAAAACAATACTAACCACAATCTGACATTGGAGATCACCTCCAATCTCTTCAGTGGCTGGATCATTTTACATCCTCTGATAAACGTAGAACTCTGTAACATTGGGATGCTCGACAGCCTACAGAAATATAAAATAAACTATTTATATTTTGAGTTTTTTAAAATATTTAAAAAATATACATACCAGATGATCTCTATGAAAACTGAATGTAAGACTACCAGCTCGATGTGTCACCTCCTATCTCCCCAGGTTCTGTCGTCTCACTAAATATCTCCTCTGAAATCCACCACCCAACCAGTGTAAACATAATCCATCCCAAACGTGAGATTAAATGTACTCTGATCGGTGATCTCTACACGACTCATCAAATTCCGTAACTTCTGCTTTCTTAATGGATGTCCTTCTCAAATTGTGCAAAAACTGACGGAAATGGTCATGCACAGAAACCTTCCATGCCGCGTGGATAGCGTCGTTCATGATATCATCGATAGGATACCATAAACACTACAAACAATTTATAATATCAAGTTACTAATAAAATAAATTTCAAAATAAATATTATTTTTTTATGTACCATCCAATGATAGAATATGTTTTGTCACACATCAACGGGAATCTGTTCCCATGTGATCCATGGCTGAGAAAAATAATTGTGCAAGATAGCGCTCCCCTGTCCAATAGATACATGTGCAAAACTGTGAAAAAAGAATAAATAATCAAACAATTAGTATATATATATACAAATTAATGAAAACTAACTATAATATACATGTTACCATACCTCCATGTGTTTAGATCAAAATCAAGATGTGGAAATCGGTTGGGGATAGGGTTAGAATCATCAGTAGTGCAAGACTGTGCCCCCTCCGCATACCCCATAAACCGCCAGTAGGCTGAGGATCGGATGATCCAAAATCTCCCACATACAATGGTAGGTCAACCTCCTATAACTCGCAGAATATATCAGAGTCCATCTGAATCACAAAATGATTTTTGTTAGTAGAATGTTGAAAATGACTATTTAATATAGATATAAATTAGTTTTGATTATAACAGCATTTGACTGTGTCAATGTTCATTTTCATCCTCTTCTCCATAGATATTAATGTCACTGTCTTCATCTTCCTCCTCAGCATCATCAATATCCATATGAGTTTCAGTTTCAACATCTCTTGTTATTTCAAATTCATTTGTAACATCATTTACATTTTCATCACCATTGATCCTTAATTGTGGGGTGTCATCATCGATATTCACGTCTCTTTGTAAATCATATGGATTTTGAGCAGTCACATGGAAATTTTCAATTCCTTCAACTTCAGCGGAACCACATTCAGTTTGAGTAAACATATTTTCCCAAAATTTATTTTTTATTATGCTCCACTAATAGCTCAAGTCTCTTGAAGTAGCATAGTGCTTTGCATAATAAATTTGATATGCCTGTTGAGCCAGTAAAAAGGATTCATTTACTGCAAGAAGACTTTTATATATCATATCAATGATTCTATGAGTCAGATGAACATGCAATCCTCTCTCAGTATCCAACCACAGATATTTTAACATTTTTATGTAATTATGTCCTAGATAACACAACTCAATGATTTCATCCAAAATGCCATAAAATTCAAATTCAGTTTCTCTGTGATGTGATCCTCTCAAGAAAACTCCACTGTTCATTGTTTTTTTATTCCCTGTATGCATATGTATGAAATCGAAAACCATTCACCACATATGAATTATAAGATTTAACAATTATGGATGGTGGTTTACTCAATATACAGAGTCTCTTATCAATTTTATTAGTATATTGAGACACCTGGAAATTTGTAAAACAATTATCAATATAATAAATAATAAATGGAATTGATTTTAAATCATCAATAATTTATGTTACCAGTTTTTGAAACCATTGAGAAATTTTTTTGGCCTGCGTTCTTCAAGAGAAGCTATTGTAATTTGTGGAAGTTGTTTCTTGATATGATTATCATATAACCTACAAAAAAAAAATCCGTTAAAATACTGTAACATAAATTATAGAATAAGTGATAGAAGTATTCACAGGACAAATGATGTCATTTCTTTACAATTGGGCAGAAAATGTGTATGAGCGCTGTGATGTTCATCATATGAAATCCATCATTCATGAAATCCACTAAAACCAAGATTTGGATGATTAAAAACTGTTAATTGATTTTCCATTTTTCCATTAACATTCCCCTCATTTCGTCCCATGTGATTCTATTTTGAGGGATATTGAGATTCAAAATAATGAGAGCAGAAATAATAAATTTCCTCTTGCAAATAAGCTCCAACAATTGAGCCTTCAACTGATGCTTTGTTATGTACTTTTTTCTTCAATTTTGACATGCATCTCTCGAATGGGTACATCCATCGAAACGACACTGGACATTCACATTTATCTTCATGTGGAAAACATAATATCAGATGTTCAATTGAGTCAAAGAAATCTGGTGGGAATATTTTTTCCAGTTTACATATAATTACATAAACATATTCTTCCAGTTTTCTTAGTGCATCGTAATCTGTTATCGCTGAACAAATGTCTCGAAAAAATATGATATGTCTGTTATTTAATCCCAAATCATAGAATTCAACAAACCTCTAAATCCAATCGGCATTAGTCTTTCAATTATAACATAACCATCATGACTTTTTAATCCAGTAATATAACCAATTTTAACACATCTGCCCAAATTGGAAGCATACACATCTGGAAGTCTCAAATATGCAATCCACTGAAAAAATAATAAGAGACTCTCTTTGGGCAGTGTATAAGCTTCTTTTGTCTTCATTAACCTCTGTGATCTGAAATTTTTAAATAGTTCAAGTTCTGGTCGCCTGAAAATTTGGGGAAGATCTAATCATGCCTTCACAATATCTTTGGTATTACCTGGTGTATCCAAAACTGTATGAAATAAATTATCAAAACAGTTCTTCTCAATATGAATAACATCCAACATGTGGAAGACCAACAAATCAGACCAATACGGAAGATCCCAAAAAATTATCTGTTTTATCCAATTATGTTTTACCCAAAGCCATGAATTTTTCGTTGGTTTACTGTTGGTCTAAATGTGATAGGAGGTAATGAAAATACTACTGATTCTAACTCTGTACCTGAGATCATCTTTGGAGGTTCATCCCTTTCAATTGTATCTCTTTTGAAATGATATTTCTTCCACTGAAAAGTATGATCGGTTGGAAGAAATCTACGGTTACAATCAAAGTAGAAAGGTTTTTTTCCAGTGACGAGCATAATGGTTTTGTTGTCTTTCATATAGTAAGGACATGATTTCGGACCATGTGTACTCCAACCAGACAACATGTCATATGATGTAAAGTCACTAATCGTCCACAACAATGCAGCTTTTAATATGGTTTTTTTTTCACAACAACATCATATGAATTAACACCATCACTCCAAAATACATTTTACTCATCAATCAATGGTTTTAAATAAACATCAATATTATTTTTTGGATTTCCTGAGATTAATATAGTCAAAAGGATATAAGGCTCCTTCATCAACATCCATGGAGGCGAATTGTATGGAGTTATAAAGACAATCCAACATGAATACTGACTACCATAAGAACCAAATGGACAGAAACCATCAGTAGAAATACCCAATCACATGTTTCGAGCTTCTATTGAAAAAGACATATGAAGATAGTCAAAATGTTTCCATGAATCACCATCAGATGGATGATTGAAGCTTCTATCAGTTGAAATCTTGGTTTTGGGCCATGACATCATTGGCGCTATATTTTGAGACATAAATAAATGCTGCAACCTGGGTGTAAGGGGGAAATATCTCAACTGTTTTACTGGAATCAATCTATACTTCCCTGGTTGAGCTTCTTTATACCTCGATTGTCCACATGTGGGACAACTATCGAAGGACTCATTTTTTCCAGAATATAAGATTCAATCATTTGGAAATGCATGAATCTTCCAATAACTAGGGCCCAGATTACGAACCAGCCTCTTTCTCTCATAGTAATTTGCAGGCAACAGATTTCCTTCAGGTAATAGTGTTTTAACCAAAGAAAATATCTAATCAAAAAAATTTTTTGACATTGCATTATCTGATTTAATAGCCATAAAATTTGCAACCGCTTATAATTTGTTTATCTTGCAACTAGGATATAATGCATCCTTAGCAAACCTCAAAAACTCATAAAATTCGGATGGTACCAACCCAAGAGTTAAATCAATATCATCGTGAGTTTCAGTTTGTTGCACAGATGGACCTGCAACATCATGTACTAAATTTTGAAACTATGATGGATCCGGAATCAAGTTATTAGGATCTTCTTTGGAACTGCGTTCACCGTGTTGATACCAAAAAACATAATCTGGTTGAAAACCAAACCACAAGAGATGTCCCCCAACGTTTTCAACTGTGTCAAACGTTCTCAGAGCACATTTTTTACAAGGACACTTAATTGTGCCTTCTGAAACAGATTCTGGTTTTGATGATGCAAATTCTAAGAAAGTTTCAACACCCTCAATATATACAGGATTTAGACCAAAACCATTTGGATTTCTGCGCTGATTTATCCAAAGGTGATCATCTAATAATTACTGATGTCGACTTTCCTGTTCCATATTTTTCTACATAAAATATAAAATCATAACAGTTTTTGAATAATTTGAAAGTATAAAAACACTATCTGAAAAAAGAATATAAATAATTACAACTAATTCTTAATAATTACCATTAATTAAGGGCGATACAATTTCCAGTGGATTGACGACTGCTCTTTTGTCCGACGGATCATTTTCTTGCATCTTTCTCACACTCAAATCAGAATGAAGAATCTGGTCTGAGGTACACATATTCATTCTCGTATGCACGAGAATGAATATGTGTACATCCGACCAGATTCTTCATTCTCATTTCAGTGTGATAAAGATGAAAGGAAATGAGGCTTCAGACAAAAAAGCCCCCTTTTCGTCGATGAATCATCTTCTTCCAACTGTCATCACCTAAAAACATTGTAAAAAATATGATCCTACAAATGCATATCCAATCTCATGCATACAAGATTGAATATGTCTACGTAGCAACACATTTTTCATAATGTTTTAAGTCGGTGAGAGTTTAAAGGAGAAAAGTCATCGAGCATAAGGGGTGATGTCAATCCACTGGAAATTGTGCTAAGTTCATAAAATATATTAAAATTTGTTAAAATTTCTTCCTAACTTTTCCTAACTATTTATTACTAATTATTCCTATTTATTATTATATATTCCTATTTATTCCTATATATTGCTAATTATTACAATTTATTACTTATTGTTAAAATTTATTGCTAATTATTACTAATTATTTCTAATTATTACTAATTATTACAATTTATTACTAATTATTACAATTTATTACAAATTATCACTAATTATTACAATTTATTACTAATTTAGCAATACTTAGTAATACATAGCAAAATAAAAACTACTTTAATAATAAAAGAAAATTTGGTTATCATAATTGTGGAGATGATTACAAATTCTCCCTTCATTATCCAAGAATATTTTGTTTACTAATTATTACTAATTATTACAATTTATTACTAATTATTTCAATTTATTACTGATTATTACAATTTATTACTAATTATTACAATTTATTACTAATTATTACTAATTATTACAATTTATTACTAATTTAGCAATAATTAACAATACTTATAAAAATGAAAACTGCTTGAATAATGAAAGAAAATTTGGTAATCATCATTGTGGAAATGATTACAAATTTTCCCTTCATTATCAAAGCAGATTTCGTTTACTAATTATTACTAATAAAAAATTATAGTATCAATATTTATGAAAAAACAATATTAATATTATTAAAATAATAAAATATTTATAAAATATTAAAATTATCAATATTCGCAACAGTCTTTTCTCTATTCTTAACGTGCTCAAATCTCAAAGGGTCTCCAATTGTCATGTCATGCGCAATAAAAAGTTTATGTCTGTCATGTCCAATGTAAGCTCTATAACTTTCCTTGCATGGTTGATCACATCGCAAGTAGTGTTGCAATAATAAGACCAAAGTAATGTCTTTCTCATCTCTAAGAATCATCTCGCTCCCTTTACATAGATAATTCTTCCTTAAAAATTTGATGGGACATCAATATCTTTCCCTAAAATTTTCAAGGAAGAATGGTCTTTGTAAAGGGTCATGTGAGATAATTTTTATAGATGATAAGGGAATGAATTAGGTTGTCCTATTGCAACACTACTTGCAAGGTGATCAACCAAGAAAAGATAATTATAGAGTTTGCATTGGAAATGGAGGACACAAACTTTTTATTACGCATGACCTAACAATTGGCAACCCTTTGATATTTGAACATGTTAAGAATAGAGCAAAACCTGTTGTGAATATTGATAATTTTAATATTTTATAAATTTTTTATTATTTTAATAATATTAATATTGTGTTTTCATAAATATTGACAATATAATTTTTTCATTTAGTAATAATTATTTCTAATTATTCCTAATTATTTCTAATTATTGCAAATTATTGATAATTATAGCTAATTATTGGAAATTGTTGCTAATTATTGCTAATTATTGGCAATTATTGGTAATTATTACTAATTATTACTAATTATTACTAATTATTGGTAATTATTACTAATTATTGGAAATTATGACTAATTATTGGTAATTATTACTAATTAATTTTTAATTATTACTAATTATTGGTAATTATTACTAATTATTAGTAATTATTACTAATTTTTGGTAATTATTACAAATTATTGGTAATTATTACTAATTATGGGTAATTATTACTAATTATTGGTAATTATTACTAATTATTGGTAATTATTAATAATTATATCTAATTATTACTAATTATATCTAATTATTACTAATTATATCTAATTATTTCTAATTATATCTAATTATTACTACTAATTACTAATTATTCTAATTATTACTAATTATTACTAATTATTACTAATTAAATCTAATTATTACTAATTTTATCTAATTATTACTAATTACATCTAATTATATGTAATTATATCTAATTATATCTAATTATATCTAATTATATCTAATTATTACTAGTTATATCTAATTATATTAAATTATTACGAATTATGTCTAATTATTACTAATTATTACTAATTATTACTAATTATATCTAATTATTACTAATTATTTCTAATTATATCTAATTATTACTGATTATATCTAATTATTACTAATTATATTTAATTATATCTAATTATTACTAATTATATCTAATTATTACTAATTATATCTAATTATTACAAATTATATCTAGTTATTACTAATCATATCTAATTATTACTAATTATTGGTAATTATTACTAATTATTGGTAAATATTACTAATTATTGGTAATTATTACTAATTATTGGTAATTATTATTAATTATTGGTAATTATTACTAATTATTGTTAATTATTACTAATTATTGGTAATTATTACTATTTATTGGTAATTATTACGAATTATTGGTAATTATTACTAATTATATCTAATTATTACTGATTATTACTAATTATATGTAATTATTACTAATTATATCTAATTATTACTAATTATATCTAATTATTACTAATTATATCTAACTATTTCTAATTATATCTAATTATATCTATTTATTGGTAATTATATCTAATTATTGGTAATTATTAGTAATTATTAGTAATTATTACTAATTATATCTAATTATTGGTAATTATATCTAATTATTGGTAATTATTACTAATTATTGGTAATTATTACTAGTTATATCTAATTATTACTAATTATATACAATTATTACTAATTATATCTAATTATTACTAATCATATCTAATTATTACTAATTATATCTAATTATTACTAATTTTATCTAATTATTACTAGTTTTATCTAATTATTACTAGTTATATCTAATTATTACTAATTATATCTAATTATTACTAATTATATCTAATTATTGATAATTATCGGTAATTATTCCTAATTATTACTAAATATATCTAATTATTACTAATTATATCCAATTATTACTAATTATATCTAATTATTACTAAGTATATCTAATTATTACTAATTATATATAATTATTACTAACTATATCTAATTATTAACAATTATATCTATTTATATCTAATTCTATCTAATTATTACTAATTATATCTAATTATTACTAATTATATCTAATTATTACTAATTATATCTAATTATTACTAATTATATCTAATTATATCTAATTATATCTAATTATATCTAATTATTATTAATTATATCTTATTATTACTAATTATTACTAATTATCCCTAATTATAACTAAATTCCGCTAATTATCTTTAATAATCTCTAATTATTGAAAATTAACAATAATTATTTTTAATCATCACTAACAATATCAATTTCTTACTAAAAATAAATATAAATAAAAATCAATTTAAATCTAATTTAATTAGAACTAATAAAAAATAATTAAAATTAATATAAAAAATAAAAATAAAAATAAAAAAATAAAAAAATAAATACCTTAAACTTTGATATTTTGAAGGTATTGACGTCTTCCAATTGCTCTTTTATAAAAAACTTCAACTAAAAGAAATTTTTCCCTTAAAACTAGAGAATGAAGAGAGAAAGAGAAGAAGATCTGAGTGATTTGAAAAAAAAACGGGTGAGGTTATATATAGGTTAGTTTAGTTGCGACGAGGTTATTTGGGATGGGTTCCCCGTCGCTAATAGTGGTATTTGCGACGGGTCCCTTCATAAATACCCTCGCCCGCATTAATTACTGTCCGCGGTTAAAAGGGTATTTGCGACAGGTCCCGTCGTAAATACCACCTGCCGACATACTATTTGCGACAGACAACTTTTCCCATCGCAAATGATATTTACTGCGTCGGGCTTTTGCGTTGTGCCCGTCGCAAATACCCTCACCCGCATTAATTACAGTCGAAGGTTAAAAGGGTATTTGCGACGGGGGTCGTCGCAAATAGTTCCCGCCGACACTCTTTTTGTGATGGGACGACATCCCATCACAAAAAACTATTAACCGCTGCTGGGTATTTGCGATGGGTACCATCGCAAATAATCGTGCGCGGTTTGGCGCGCAAGTTGCGTGGTTTGGCATGCAAGTCGCGCCAAACTATTTGCGACGGGAAAATTTTCCTATCTCAAATAACTTCCTGGACGGGTTATTTGCGATGAGATTTATTCCCGTCGCAAATAACTCATCGCAAATATTGATTTTTCCCGTAGTGGTTGTTGCATCATGATGTAATAATCATGAGATTTCATACCTATCAACATCAAATCCTTCAAAGAGACAAACGTTTTTACATTTGTAGAATAACATTGATGCACTTTGATATCATGAAGACACTAATACAAGCTAATTTTATCCCTCTTGGATAATGTATGACAAGTCGGGGGAAGAAATGTTCATCTTCTATTAGGAGTGGGAGCTAACTCCAAACATATTCCCATTGATAGTAAGTCTAATCTTGCATTCAAACCATCTTTATGATTTCCTTTAATATCTAAAAATGTTCCAATCAAACTATTACAAATATTCTTGTCCACGTGCATGACATCAATATTATGTTTCATTTCATGATATCTTCAATATGGTAGCTCAAAAAATATTTACCTTTTCTTCCAAATATGTCTATCATTACCAGATTTATGTTTCTTTCCCAATGACATATCAAGGTTTTGCACCCTCCTAATATACATATTAGGGGATAAAGCTTTTAGAGCAATATCAAATTCTTGTGATCCATTGAATGCCTTTTTTAGTCTTCTATAAGATTGATCTATAGGAAAAAACTTTCGATGACCCATGTATATTGTCCCCCCCATGATGAACTTGACAATATGAAGTCTGTTGTTCACAAATTGGTCATACTTTATGCCCCTTAACACTATATCCAGACAAATTTCCATATGTTGGGAAGTCATTTATAGTGAACATAACCACTGCATGCAGTTGAAAATATTCCATTTTATAAGAATCATACACCCTAATACCATCCTCCCATAAAAGTTTCAAATCATAAATCAATGGTGACAAGAAAACATCAATATCATTTTTAGGTTGCTTTGGACCAGAGATCATTATAATCAACATGACGTATTTGTGCTTCATACAAACTTTAGGAGAGATGTTGTAAATTACCAATAAAATAGGCCATGAACTTTGTGTGTTATTGAGGGTTTGGTATGTATTCATTCCATCTATGCACAACCTAAGTCTGAGATTTCTAATTTCATTTCCAAATGTAAGATATTGCTCATCAATTTTCTTCCATTGTGGACAATTAGCTGGATGTCGTATTTTTTCATCCCATTTCTGCTCATCAGAAATCCATCTTAACCTTTTTTCCATCATGTGAATTATAAAATAAAAGTTTTAAATGATGAATTATAGGAATACACCCAAATACCTTGGTAGGGATGCTTGTAATCTCTACATCCGCTTGTGATTTTTCTTTCAACTTATACCGTGATGTCCCACATTTAGGACACTCGTCCAGAAATTCATATTTTTTCCTATATATCATACAGTCATTCAGACAAGCATGTATTTTCTTGTATCCCAATCCAATCAGGAATAATATTTTTTTGGACTTATAATGTGAATATGGAAGATTTTTTTCTTTTGAGAAGAATGTCTTTCAACAATTGAAGTGTCTCTGTAAAAACTTTTGTCACTCCATCCATGTTTCAGCTTCAGGTTAATCAATGTTTATATCGCCAAAAAATCGTAAAATCCATACAACCGGGATATAATGGTTTTTCATCATCACCATATAGGTGTGCAACAGTTGGTTCTATCTCAATTTGTTATGCTGCAATATCATGAATCATTTCTTCAATTCCATCGGAGTTAACATCTTGAAAATCATCATCATCAGTAGATATTACATTGTGTCCAGTTTCACCATGCCAAATCCAAGGGCTGTAACTTGGATTAAAACCATGAAAAATCAGATGATATTTGATGTCTCAACTTCCCAACTTCTTCATATGCAAACATTTCAGGCATAGACAGAAAAACATGTAACTTCTTAGAAAATTTACTTTAAATTTTTTTAAAAAGGCATCAACACCTTCCTCATATTCTTTACTCATTCTATGTGCTGTAATCAGACTTTGACTCAATACTAACTATAACAAATATCAAAATTATTCATCTTGTTAAGATAATCCAATTTTATATTTATATGAAAATATCATAATTTGAAAGGAATTTTTTTATGAAATATAAAACAAATCAATGTGTATTTGATAAATATGTTCTTGAAAATGATTTTAAAAAGAAAACATTGTTAGATATAACAGTTTTAAATTCATCTTGGATCCTTTCTTCTTAATGTACACAAAGAATACATCCTGGGAAACTAGATAACAAATTCACCCTTCTGTAAACAATAAATATGAAGTATAAATATTAAAATATGTATGCATTTACTACTGAAAATTACACATATCCCAACGATTTGAAACCATTGGGATAGACCCTGAAACCGTTGGGATAGAATATCCAAATGGTTTCACACACTGTTGGCATGATGGTCATTGCAATATCCCTATAACAATGGGGGGTGTCTCGGGAGTGAGTGGACAGTCTAAGGGGGTCGGGGGTGTTCACGGGGGTGGGGGTGTCCAGGGGGTGGGGGTTGTCCATAGGGGGGGGGGGGGGCTTTCCGGAGGGTGGGGGTTGTCCAAGGGGGTAAGAGATGTCCAGGGTGTGGTGGGGGATTTCCAAGGGGGTAGGGGACTGTCCAGGGTGTCCAAGGGGTAGGGGATGTCCAGGGGTGGGGGATGTCCAGGGGGTGGGGTGGGGGGTTTCCACGGTGGTGGGGGTGTCCAGGGGGTGGGGGAGTAGTGTCTAGGGGGTGTGGGGTCTATCCAACCCCTTACCCCATTTGAAACCACCCCAACACCCATGGACACCCCATGGACACCACCAACCCCCTGGATAGACCCCACCCCTCTGGACACCCCCACCCCCTGAACACCCCCACCCCTAGATACCCCCTACCCACTTGGATAGCCCACTCACCCCCTAGACACCACCCCACCCCCTGGACACCCCCACCCCCTGGACACCACCCCCACCACTACTCCCTTGGAAACCCCCTCAACACCCCCACACCCAGGATAGCCCCCTCACCCCCTGAACACCACCCCCACCCCCTGGACACCCCTACCCCCTTGAAAAGCCCCCTCACCCCCTAGACACCACCCCACCCCCTTGGACACCCCTAGACACCACCACCCCCTTGGAAACCCCCCCTGGATAGCCCCCACTCATCTGTAGATCCTCCCACCCCCTGGATAGCCCCCCACCCCACGGACAACCCCACCCCCTAGACACCTCCCCCACCCCCGTGGCCACCCTTGACCCCCTTGGACAACCCACTCACCCCACTGGACACCACCCCCACCCCCTGGACACCCCACCCCTAGATACCCCTACCCCCTTGGACATCCCACTCACCCCCTAAACACCACCCCCACCCCCTGTACACCACCACCCCCTAGACACCACCCCCACCACTACCCCCTTGGACACCCCCTAGACACCCACACCCCCTGGACACCCCCACCCCCTGGACTGCCCCCTCAACCTCCTGGACACCACCCCCACCACCTGGACACCACCTAGACACCACCACCCCTTCGACAGTACCCCCCCCCCCCCACCTAGACACCCCCACCCCCTAGACACCCCTACCCCCCTTGGATATCATACTCACCCCCTGGACACCCCACCCCCTGGACACCCCTACCCCCTTGGACAACCCCCTCACCCCCCTGGACACCTCCACCACCTTGAACACCCCAACACCCATGGACAACCTTCGCACCCCCCTGGACACCACCCCCACCCCCTTGGACACCCCCTGGACACCCCCACCCCTGGACATCCCCCCACCCCTAGACACCCCCACCCACTTGGACAGCCCTCCACCCCCTTGGACACCCCCTGTACGCGCACACACACATGATAAAACACCCAAAAATTGTAAACTTCAATGATATCACTTCCATTGTTTATTTTACTAAAAAGGAATTTATCATGCTTTAAAAAACACTATGAAACTTACCATGATATCAAGAAAAAAGATAGAAAAATAAAATCTCAAAAAATTAGTTCAGGTCATCACGAAAAATAAAAAATGAAATCGAGTCATGTGTGGCTTACTTGAGTGTTGAGAGATGACCTGATATGACTGCTGATAATAAATATGATGAATTATGTCGGAAAAATGAGTATGGAGCGCACGAATTGGAATAATTCTATCTAGGTTTTCTATGCAAGATAGACGAGTCATGGGTATCCCGATCGAAGAAAATAGAATGGCTGAATGCGGGGTGCGATATATCCAATAAATGATTTATCATGCCGGTTATTTAATAACCGACATGATAAACTATTTTTTTATGGTTATAAGGTTAGTTAATTAATAACCGACATACACAATTATTTATCACATCGGTTATCTTATAAATGACGTGATAAATGGTGCTCTATCACGTCGGTTCGTTTGATAGCCGATGTGACAAATTTATGATATTTTCTTTATCACGTCGGTTATAAAATAACCAATGTGATTAACTGCCCAGATTCGATATTTCATGTTGGTTATTTTATAATCGATGTGATACAGCTAATCTCAGAATTTTTTAGATCGGTTATTTTATAACCGACGTAAAAAAATTATTCTCATCGATTTATCACGTCGGTTATTGTATAACCTACGTGATAAATTGAGTTTTGAAGCTCTGCACGTCGGTTATATAGAATCGACGTGAAAAATGCCAGTGTGTTAAACATTTTTTCCACTAGTGGATCCATGCCAATATATTAATATTTTTCAATAATAGTAGGAACATTATTCTCTCATAATATTTAGCATATCAGTCTCCATTCCCGTCATCATAATAGTATTAAATAGTTATTACCTTTAATATAATCTAATTTATAATTGAAACTCTATTATAATTTCATATTTACAAGAGATTGGTCTTCGTTCATTTCAATTAGGTTGCGAGTTTGTAACACTCTCCTCCATTCAATTCATTTAAAATAGATATGTGTGTTAGCCACAGCACACCACAACAATTATCCATTTCATTTATGATGAATCATTTAGAAGTCAAAACAAACATACAAATATTTGTTTTGGGTAGAAAAACATTAATGTAAATTAATAATTTAATGGTGCACCCAAAAGGGTGGGTCACATTGATGTTGAATTCCTCCAATATCAAGTATGGTCTATGAGTTTCATTGGGTTCCAATGTAGGGAAACCGATTTAAGACATATTCATTTTAGGGGAAATGCAAGGCAAAATCGGTGTGTAGCATAATGGAACAAATTATTAAATATCTATAATTTAATGGAGAAGAACTATAACACCTACCTTATTCTATTATAGGATCACTCATCTAGTATCAGCCTTTGGTTTGGTATAGATCAGATGAAAATAGAAAAACAGTCAAATTCTCTAAAAAATAGTGCATAAGAGGCGACACCAAAATAACTCTGTCAAGAGGAAGAAAATGATGAACGACATAAGATGAATGAAGATCTTACTCTTGCACAAATGACGATATGGTCAAAAGTCAAATTAGTGTTTGGATAGAGGGAAGAATTTAAATAATTTTTTTAGGGTATAATGGATCTCAAGGGAAGGGAAGCTTATACAATATGATAGAATGATAGGAGATACGGTAAGAAAATAAAAGGGGTTACTCCCCTATAAAAACATCCCACAATAATTAAATGATGTTTAAATTCTTTACACATCATGTAAATATCAGGACTTCCCTTTCGGGGAATGTCAATTACATGTTGTGAAATGAACTACCTAGGATAATACAAGATGTGTTTTCAAAATACAGGTCATGTATATGGTCTGTAACCCATCTTTGGTCCCCTCCATCCTTCTTTCCCCATAAAAAAGACCCACCCAAAAGTGTTGTTTCTGATTTTAGTCCATAAGAGGACTACAAACAATGTTTTAACCAAAATTTAAAAGGATCCATACTAGAAGGAAAACCTGGGTGCCAACATATAGGTACCAATGTATTCATCATCCTTCAATTTTAGCTCCAGAATTTCCCTATCTGTATTAATATGAAGTGTTAAATGAATATATTTATTTAGAAATACCATCTTAAACATCGCATATTCCATGGATCTAAATCCTTCCTCTTTCCTCATGTTATTTATTAGATTCCACTATTTACCGACTTCACATTCTAAGTGATAGATTACTAAGAAAACATTTTCATGGTCTATGCACTTAATAATGGAAGATTTATTTTCCATCCCATTGATAAATTTCTCTGAAACTAGTGAATTATAATAAAGATAGAAGGGGTTGGATGTTTCCATATAAAAGAGTCAATTTAATGTTGAACTCTCCTTATTTCATGTCAAATCTCAACATGGTTTGAATTATTTCACATAGATTGAGAGATTTTTGTGAGTATGTTAACAAGATATTGAACCCTAAATCCAAATCCATTTGGTTTCACATGAGGATAGTTATATCATTGCCTACCTCTTTCATTGTTATTATGATTCCTTCTGGTTAAATTACTTGAATAAAACCATAAAAAGCTAACATAATTATTTAGAAACCAAAAAAAATAGATTAATAAATCATAATAAAGTCATTCCTAATATGTACTAATTTATTAAATCTTTTTGTTAACCTTTGAAACTTTAAGTTCATCACATATCTTTTGTTCATAACCATAGGGTTTCTTAGGTTGTATCATTTTATTTCCCATAAATTAATCTTCAAAAATAACTAAATCTTAACTTGATAAAAAATGAGGTGAACGAAGAATAAAATACATAAATATCAAATCATTTTTGACTAATTTTCAATAAATATAATAGTTTAACTTGATCTGGGTATATAATGATTTAGTGTATTTGGATATTAGATACATAATCAACCTATTTATTAAAGGATATTTAGAATGTCTTAATAATATCATTATATTAGTACCCTTCATGACATAAATGGAACCTTTAATCAAAACTTGGGAAAGTAAAACATAATATAGGGTGATCTCGGATGCTCAATAAGAGTAAACATGAGAGATATCAATAATATGAGAGCATAATATGATCATGAGGTTTTGATAATATAATCTAGTTCATGTTCGCAACTTAGGAGATTAGTTATTAGAAAAGAATAGATCATAAAATAAAAAATAAATTTATATATGAAAACATAATAAATAAGGTTTTCGTTCCGTAATAATTATTCCAGATTCATAACATAGACATGTAGCATCATAAGAATATGAAATATTTATCTTATGAACACAAATATTCACATTCATGTTCATGCATAATATTTTGAGAATAACTTGAATAGATCATACTCAAGAATGAAATGTGAACATAGCCAATACCAATAATTCCTATATAATAGTCTTAAGATTTATTTTATAATTATAATAATCTCAATATCATTATTAACACACATAATCTATCTTTAAGAGAATCGAGATATATAATATAAGTATTATAATTTAAATGTGGCCTAGTAATTGAATTGGTGAGTATGAATATGAGTAACCACATTATGAAATAAATGTATATTATTCTTAATTAATAAACATTTATTTGATAATTCTTATTAAATAAGAACTCAATTTTTTATGATGTTATTTTATCATTAGAAATTAATTTTCTTCCAAAATGGATTTTATTTTTTATTAGAAAATAATATGATTCATTTATGAAATATTTATAAAATTAATTTCAAATTAGGTACTCTATTTTTTAAATCATCATGTTAAAATTAACTATTAGATATTTTTTGATAATATTTTGGAAAGATTGATTGTTTCACTAAATAGTGAAAAAACTCATTTTTATTTAAAACTATATTTCAATTAAAATCATTTAGAAGGATGAATTTTAAGATAAATGGAATTAAAAGTTAAATTAGTATATTTATATTATTATTAATCCAATTGAAGTCATTTTAAATACATTTTTCTTTCATTTTGGTTCGAAAACATTTTATACTCTAGGAAATGAATTTATGGAAAACTACTTTGTGTCACATTTTAGAGGTTTAATTTTAAATTAAATTTTACCACATATGTGATTTAATATTTAAAAATTGATCCAATATTTGGAATTAGGAGCATAATTTTTTTTAAATAGGTCCCTTTTATTTTTGGGGAATATGAATCATAACCTCGAAAATAATTTGTCACACTAGCAAGGGTAAAATGAGTAAAATAGGGTTAAATTTTTTTGTAAGGCTTTAATATTTCTATAAAACATCTCTCCATCCTATTTTATGAGTTTAAATTTTCCATTTTCATTCAAATCCCTAATATATTTTCACTTTGTGAAATTTTTATTTGATTACGACCTTTATATTATTTTTAGGAAAAAATAAATGCAAAATGTCACTCTCTTAACTTTAATATCTGTAAAATTTTCATATAAAGATAAAAAGATGAGAAGTTCAGTTATAAATATTTATTTTGAATAATAAATAAATTTTTTATCATGTCAACTTATTTTTAATTTTTAGTGATTGAATAATTATCTTAAATGTTTACACAACGCCGACACAAAATGTATTCATTTAACAAAAAAAATAAAATAAATGATATAAAAAATATTAGAACTAATAAAATTTGGATGAATTAGTTTATTCTGGGGATATTTTATATCATTATAATATATTATTAATGTTTTAGAGTTTTATATTTTAATTCCATAACTATCTTGATGACTTTAAAGTCTTACTAAGTGAATAGTTTCAAAAATGACCTTAATGAAATTTAATAATATAAAGTATTTTATTAAAAGTTCTAAGAATAATAAAAAAATATCTTCAGAAAATTTATTTTATATGGTTTAACACATCATCAATGGTCCATTTGTCATTCCATTTAACTTTCATTGAATCATTCGTGACCCTTAAAGATTAGAAACCATTAATATTGTGATAATTGTTAAAAGGTTTAATAAGGGGATAAAACTAATAGATAAGGGTCAAAAAGTAACATAAAATTGTATAAATATTATTGTATTATACTATTTTGACATATAATCATCATATATTTAAAATTAATTTATATTAATACAATATTTTAATTAATTCTAGAAGTTTCCCTCTTCTCACTTAGAAAAGGGAACCTCTTCTCCCCTCTTCCTCAAAACCTTTGAGCCCCCTAAGTCTATCAAACCCTACCAATTTAGATTATAAATTTTCACATAAACTAAATAGATGTGTTTTTATTCATAAAATACAATTAAAAGTTTCCTTAAAATGAAAATAATGGAATTCTACTGAAGAATAGTAATCATCTTTACTAACACATTCAAATTTATTTCTTCTTATACTTCCTATAAATATATAGTAAAAATCAAAACAAATCCAATATCATAGATATATTGAGGTTTAATTAGGATTATTATATAAAAAATTTCCATCTCTTTTTCATCTAATTATAATCAAATACATCTCTCTTGGATACGTATGACTTACTGTTACCACATAGCGTTGTAAATCATTTTTCATCACTATTTTAATTGGATTGTTATAAAGATTAAAATAATGAATAAATTTAATATTTATGAAATGACTAAACATATTTAATTATAATATAATATCTTCCTTCTTATCTTCTAATCTATTGGAATATGATAACGTCGGTTGTACATCTATAATATCATATCTTCTTTCCTAACTTTCAATCCATTGGAAGATGATAACGTCGCTTGTACGTATAATTAGACAACCACCTCCACAAAGAAATGTGATTAATTTTTCATTTCCATTTTAAAAGGATTGTAATAAAAATTTATTTAATGAATTTATATGTTATATATTATAAAATTATTATTATTTAAGGGTGAATTATTATTTACCATTCTTTTGTTACATCCTTTAAAAAGTGAAAACAACGCTCATGCGTACGCATGACCCACCACATCCAAAAACTATGTAATTTATTTTTATATTTCTACATTTTATTTATGAATATATATATATATATATATATAATAAATATATTTTATATTTATATCATTATTAACATTTTGGATATTATGGAACCATCATCAATGTATAAGGACTGAAATTCCTGAACTAAAACTCCGTTGAAAAATTAAAATGTTAATACCAAAAAATAATGATTTTAATGAAACATTATTAATAAATGGGTGTTTCAATTTTCTAAGTTGATCATATATAATATTATCTGTCTTTTAATAATTATTTTATATAATTATAATAATTTTTTTATTTATTATACAGGAGGTTAGAGTGATTTCTTTGAATGTCAAACCTGTGGTAAGGATTTTCATCTCACTCTTACTTATATAAGACACATTTCATATTCATCAGTTTTGTCCTTTTTCTAGTGTATATAATTCTCGTGAATGTATTTTAGTATTAATTTATTTAAAATTATCGTAATTTACATATCCATATATGTTTATTTCTTCCTTTAGGTTTTCATTTAGAGATTAATAATGCGATAAGGGTTCTTCGTCTCAATATTGTTTCATTGAGAAATGTTTTATTTTATTCACCAATTTATTTTTATGATGTGTATATACTTCCCCATTGACATGTTTTATCATTATTCTCCTCATTGTCATGATATTTAAAATTTCATTTTAATTCATCCTTTCATGGGGATTATGATTCAAATGTTACCAAATTTTATAGGTTTCATCTTATAATTTCATTATTTACTATGATTTTTTAGAATTAAGATTTTGATGATGAAATTTAATGATATAACTCTAAATAATCACATAAGTTTTATTTCACTCTATCTATTCATGTATTTTTCAATTACTAGAACTATCTTCCTATTATTTTTTACCTAAAATGATTGTGTTTTTTAATAAAAGAGAAATTTATTTCTATGTTCGGTTGAAAATCCTTTTTCTTATTTCTTAATGTTTTTAAAAAATGTATCCAATAATGTTTTAATATTATCCATTTATTTTTTTTAAATGATTATTATCCATGTTTCCATTTCAATAAAAAATTAAAAGGTAATATTATCGTCATTTCTGAAATGATATACTTTTGATATTTCACTGAAAATGTGAAATTATTCTTTGTACTAACTACAAAAAATGTACTCAATTTTCCACCATAATTAAAATTAAATTATTTAAATATTACATTAAATTATTATGAGCTTATTTTCAAAAAATGGTTTCCTTAATTTTTAGAAAATTTCAATATTTAAAATAAATGATTTCAAATTGAAAAGGGTAATTTCTTCAAGTAATGTAAGTGTTATATTTTAAATAAATTTTTCATTTATGATAACATACTATGATTTTACATATGATTTACTGGGGATAAGATTCCATAATACCAACCAATTTCATTATTTGGGTAGATTATGATAAAAATATAAAATGATTAAAACTTTATGAAATCCATTTCCATTCCATGGGTAATGAATTCTTTAGGATCTTTTGGAACACATATATATGATTTGAATTATGTGATTAGTGGGCCTAGAATTATATTACCCTCTAATTGATTGGGTAAATATGGATATTTCATGAAATAATAAGGACCAGAATGGGGAGTGAACCTAGTTTAGTATTGTGAGTGGACCTTGACTAAGGATATAATGGATTGTGTAGTGAACCTAATCCCATATTATAGTCTTGGAAGTGATCATTGAATAGGGAAATTATTTTCCATGTTTATTTGCTAGCCAATAATTATGTATTATACCAATGTTATTCCCTCAGGACTCATTTTTTATGATTCTATTCTGATTCATGCATTATAAACTCCCATGATTTATTTAATGATACAAGATTATGATCAATGATATATTGGGATTAAATCTTACAATGTTAATCTTATATTCTCATACCCTTATAATCATTTTATGATTAATTGATCATAGATATATCCATTGATTACACTTACTAAGCATCTAAGATCACCCTTTATTAAGTTTCATTTCCAATGGCTATGCCAAACGTTTTTAATGTGGGTGTATCTAATAAAAGTACCACGTGTGAAGATATTTTTTGAATATGTAGAGGATAATTCATGAAATAAGAATATTGTGTACCTAGTCTCCAAATACACTTAAAATTTATGGTTCTGGCATGGATCTTAATGTTATATATTTAATATTAATCTAATAAGATTCAATATAAATTTACAAATAGTATTAGCTTCTATAATTGGAATTATATAATATTTTAGTCAATATTTGTAGATTGTGATTTGATATATTTTGTGAAACCCCATGGGATAAGTATAAGTGTTGGATAACATCCTAAATTTTATGTTAAGGAAGAGATTATGTGGTATTCTTATACACATATCCATATATAGATATTAAAAGTTGAAATTATTTTATAAAATATTCATATAGGTTAAATAAAATTGAAAGGAGTTGGTAGATTATATCTCAACTATCATTCTGGTGCACGATGATTGTGCCCTTACTACACACCTGATTTGACACTCTTGGGGGATATGATTGAGTTAATTAACATTTTATTTATGATCCATTATGAATAATTTAAATAAATAATGACCATGGATAACCAAGGTTAAACCTAAGGTGTCATTGAGTGAAAATAGTGTTTTATTATTAAGATATCCTATTCACGATTTTTCATGATTTATCACTATGAATATTTCAACATGCACTATGGTTATTGGTTTTAGTCAATGGATGGAATCAATAGTAATTATAAAAATAATTAATATTGATGATACTAGAATGATTTTCTTTATGATAAACGAAAAAATAGGAGTTGGAAGGTAAAACCTTATTATAATTCCTAATCCTCTATCTCCCTGTATGATTAACAATCTCAACTTTAGTGAAATTCCTGACACACCTAATAAGAGAAAAATTTAGTTTCATGAAGACCTTGGGGAGAATAAAATTAAATTTCATACATATCAAGTATATGAGAATAATCACATAGGAAAATGAATTGGATGGATAATTAGTTGTTTTATATATCGAAAACAAGGTCATAAATAAAGTAATTTCTGTAGAATTATGAAGAGTTAAATTGATGGGTATGAAGTTCATCCTATGGTACCATTTATTTTTAAATGTATAATTTGTGGGGAACAAGGGAATTATCTATGTCAATTCCCCAATTGATGAATTAACTCCTAAAATGAGAATGTAAAAATTCTATTCCAATCATTGAATTGAAAGTATTTAAGGGTTTTTGTATTGGAATTTTAGAATTATATTTTCACGACCCGACTAAAGCCATATATCGAGTCACGACTACACCAAGCCCACCTCCATAGGCTATAGGGTAGAGACTAGAGCGAAAGACATATCTAAACATGGGGATCCCATTTCCTAAGTATATCTATGTACACACACACACATGGCTATCTCAAGGAAAAAGTTCATAGGGAAAGAGTGAAAGATATAACACAACTATGAAGTAATCCAAGCATTCCTGATCTTCAGGTTGTACAAGAGTACAATAATACAAGCTGAAATATAAAGGTTAAAATATAGACCCAACCAGAAATAAGTCCCAACCTAAATAAACTAGAAAAATAAGATACTGAGAGATCCCTACTCAATATCTCCAAGCTATGACCAATATATGCAGTCCCAAACACCCAGTATCCCTAAGCTCTTTTGAAGTCACCGCTGACCTATTCGTCATCTACATAAGACACAACACATGAGGGAAATTCCCATGAAAGGGTGAGTATATACATACCCATTAGGGCACCCTAAAACATAAAGGGGGGGGGGGGGTTAGTAAGAGATAAAATAGGAAAGGAAATATAGTAGATGCAATATAATTTCAAAGAGAGCATCTCATCCCAAAAAGGGAGTGAAAGTAACCTCTTTAAAACACAATGGGATAAACACGATGATTTTATGAACTATCCATCATGTCTCCACCACCTATATAACGAGAATACACTCATCCAAGCACAAGAATATAAACATAGAAATCACATGGTGTACCTCTCACACATTTACCTCTCTTGGAAAGAGAGAAACCAAATAAAAGGTGTGGAAATAGAAGAATATATAAATATGTTTCCTGAAAATATTCTATAGTGAGAGAGTAAGGGTATATTTATATCACAACTTATCCTAAGATTAAGAGTATCCAAAATTTCCAAAAATCCATCATTGATGGCCATCGTATCACATGTCTACTCAGAAGTAACTATCCCCATCATGCCATGCCTTGTCACTATGCCACACTATCGAGGGGCCATAAACTCAAATTAGAGGATTAATTACATAGTAAGTAAATGGGGTTCCACTATGATAGTATCTGTTGGTCGGAGTGGATACTGAAGAGGGGGGTGAATTGAGTTCCAAATAAAAATTTTGTTAAATTATTTTTATTAAAATCCCCCAATTAGAAACTAAGTTAAAATGTAGTGAATTTATAAAACTGTAAGGGTTCAATTAAGTTCTAAAAAGATTGATTAGGTCTCAGTTAATTTAATCAGAATATTATATTAGCTTTTGAAACTAACCTACTGATTTACAATAGTTACAAACACTTGATAGATTAACTATCAAAGTAACTTTAAAAAAAATTGTATTTCATTGTAATTAGCAGCGGAATATTCAGTATAAGCTAAAACAAAAATAAGTAAGCACAAAAGTTTTAAAATAAGTGGTTCAGTCTCAAGCCGAGACATAGTCCTCTCAAACAATTTATATAAATTTGATCCACACCCTGGATCGGGGTAAACAACAGTACAAAGACTGTCCAGGTACTAAGACCTCTACCACAGTTCTATGTGGGAACAAGAACAATAGCACATAGGCTATGCAGGTCCCACTTGACCTCTACCACTATCCATAGTGGGATACAAGAGAGTTATAGATGGTTTGTGTGAGGATTTAGAAAACCTTCAGTTTAGCACATGAGACAGTGTGTGTGTAAAATATATAGAGTATCCACACTGCTCAAAATGTAAATAAAAGAATCACTGAGAAAGAAGATATGAGTTTTAGAATTCTATAGCGATGTGAAGTGCATCTCTGGACTTCTTTGGTTGATCCGGAATGGTTCTGAGTCCTTCTCTGTTTTTTGTCTGAAAAACAGAGGGTCGTTTTCTTCAAGTTCAGTTTGATGAGATTCAGTGTATGAAGAGCTCATTGTAGTTCTTCACTTCTTGACTAAGGTGCATCTTATGTTCTCTTCTAGAATGAATGGATTAGTGTATATCCAGTTTTCTTCCAGTATGGATGTAGCCTTTCTTTTCTGTGTGTATGCACCACTTTTCAGCACTCTTCAGCCCTTATGTTGCGCTGCTTTTGCACGACCTTTGTACTTCCTTTTTTAGCTTTCAGCTCTGGTAATGGGAATGATTACCTTTTTCATGTATGAGGTAAGGTTCCCTGACATACCAACAAATATCATTAAATAACATTAATTTCATTAAAATCATCAAATATGACCGTTGCTTAATAAATAAATAATATTGAGAATATATAGTTTAAGTAGAAGTGACTGGTAAGTCTTTCATCAGTAGCCTTCTATCAGTAGATATGTAATGGTGGACTTTGTATAGCAGTGAGCTCCTATCAGTAGCTCTTTATTCTTGTACCGGTATCTCCTTGTATCGGTAGCAATTACTCCATGTATCGGTAGCTCTATGTACTGGTGACTCCTTCTATCGGTAGCTTTGATCTGTCAATAGCTTGTTTTGCCTATTAGTAACTCACTTGTATCGGTATCTTGGTGTATCAGTGATTGTCTGTATCGATAACTATAATTATCGGTAGAATTTGTATCAGTAACTATCTGTATAAGTAACTATACTTATCAGTAGACTTTGTATCAGTAGCTTGTGCGTACTGGTAGACCGTTTGTACGAGTAGCGGTAGCTTTGTTCCGTACCAGTGATTAAGTGTACTATCGGCAGCTCTGCTTCTATCGGTAGCTCTGATTCTATCGGTAGCTCTCCTTCTATCGGTGACATGCTTACCGGTGGACTTATACATACTGGTATCTCGGTTCTGTTTTAGTGACTATCTATTCAGTCTATCGGTAACCTTTGTCTATCGGTAGACTAAGTACCAGTTGGTCTTTGATTGTCTATATCAGTAGCTATGTGCATACCAGTGGACTTAATACTTTTCTGTTCTATGTAACACATATGCCGATTGAGTTAGAATTATTTCAAAGTTCATATAAACATCGATAAATATTGATGAACATATTTCAAATATTATTTTGATATTATTATCAACTTGATAATAGAATGTCATAGATTGAATGAATTAATATATAGATAAAAATTATTTGGAATTATCAAAGTATGTGAAATCATAATTGGGATTATCAAAACAAGTGAGGTCAGCAATCTCCCCCTTTTTGATAATCACAAGTTATGATATTATAATCCCAAAATAATCAGTAATGTATCAGAGGATATTGCATTAAATCCGATTGTATCAAATAAAGAAATATATTATAAAACACATGTACTAAAGGTAAAATATAAAACAAATGTACCAGAGGGAAATGAAATAAGCTCAGAAAATATAGAATTTCTCCCCCTTTGTCAGAAAAGATTTTTTTTCTCCCCCAGATATGTTTCCTTTAGATAGTATTTCTCCCACTTTGTGATTAGAAACAAACATGGAAAAAAGGAAATATTGTAAAGAGAAGTAAGAGAGAGAGTAAAATAAAGTAAGATCATATATATTTCTTTGAGAAAAATGATACAAGTAAATACATAAATAAAACAAAAAGAAACATAGGTGATTCCTATAAAAAATCTTTTCCAATGATTAATCCATATCCTCAGAAAAAGATTTCACCTTGGAATTAGAAGAGGATTCAGGTGTGGTGGATGCAGGAGGTGGTTTAGGAACACCAGAGATGATTAGAGGAGGTTGAGCTACTAAAAATATTCCAATCCTGTATTGTGTAGCTCTCTGAGTGATCATAGGAGTAAGGCTTCAGATGGCTTGGGATGGAATCATCTGAGCAGGAGAAGTAGTAGAGGCATAGGCAGGTAAAGCTGGAGGTATAATCACTGGTCGAGCATCAACATTCAAGAAGGGAAACAAGAGATTTATGAAATCCATAATAATTTATCCTCCGCTTTCCATCATAGAAATGAAATCATCCTTGTTTTCCAGGAATTTATCTAGTGAAGGGGTCAACTCTCTGAGCTTGATGACTTGTTCTCTAAAGGCTTGATTGACAGGAGGCAACTTCATGTTTTCTCACAGAAGTTTGTAATGATTATTGAGTTGATTCTTAGTGTAAACCCTTTGGAAATAGTAATCTACCTTGTCTTTTACTTCTTTATGAGAAGTAGAAGCTTCTCTAATATAATCTGGAAAAATTTTCATTATATCTCTGGTAGTAGACACCACTTGGGTCATGAAATATGAGTCCACCGAGCTACTGAATGAAGCTGAACCAAGCTCCTCCTTCATAAAAGCTCTAATTTGATCCAATTCCATTGAATGTCTCTAAGCAAGAGAACCAATAGAAAAAGTTACAGTTTCCTTGAAACTCTTAGTTATCCCACTAATAAGATTTTTCACTGTAGAATCTTGGGTACCGACATGATTCTCCACAGACTTTTTAAATCCCCCAAAAACCGAAACCAGCTGGCTCACTACACTCTTCGCATAGGCCAAATCCTTGTCTCCTTGAGATTTGGAACTCATATAGGATTCCAGAGAGACAACTAATTTCTTTATAAATTCAACATCCTCTTCTAAGATAGACATCTTATTCTGGAAAGCTGTGACTTCATCTACTATCTCTGCCAAAAAGGTTGACACATTACAACCAAGAGAGAGTTCAAAAGACTTTTCCAAATTGCTCTTCTCTTCAACAAATCGATTCTTTAACTCGGAAATAGAAGCACTCAGAAACTCTTTCATCTCAACCTTCAAAGATGCTAAGTCATCCCTGGTGACTATATTAGCAGGCACAATGACAGGTGCTCTTTCAGATACTATACTGGCAACAGAGTCATCCATAACAGTCTGAATAGATGACACCAGTGAAACATCCATTTTCCTTACTTCTTCTACAAAACAAACTTTAATATCAGACTTTAGCTTATCCAGATCATGTATTCTTACCACATATTTAGTTAATATCTCAGACTGAATATCATAATTGATTTTTTTTCTTCGAATGGATATCTCATTATCAGAATCTTGGTAATCCAATCCACAAACTACAAACCTTGGGTCCTCTACCCAGTCTTCAATCTCAATAGCCACTGAAACATTGCCAATCCTGGTTGGATGCTCCCCCTCAACCGGTGCATTATACTTTATAGAAAAGTCATCCTCAACAACTATTTCTTCCTCAGAAGAATATTCCACAACCATCTCCATTGCTGCAACAGCAGTAGGTTCCTCAAGAATAGGTATAGGTCTATCAACTTCATCAAATTCCTTAGCAGGCATTATGGAATGTCCAATCAGTGGACTAAGGCTCTAGCTGATAGAAATAGATGCTTCAATTAAATGAACTTCTTCTTCATTTTCTCGATTAGCCTCTTCCTGGTCTGATTTCTGCTGGTCCTCCTCTTTGATAGGTTTCTCTTCTTTTCTTACACCCAAAATAGTTTCTGTACTAGGTAGTTTCAAAGAATCACTTTCCTTTTCTTGTGATACAACTTCAGGAGTTGGGCTAGGAGGCAAGTCAGGATCTCCTCCATTTGATGCATAGGAATATTCCTCTTCTGAATTATCACTATACTGTGGCGCTTCTTTATCAGGTCCTAGACCTGGATCCCTCACATCCTTAGGCCTAGAAGGATGATCCACAGGATTGAACTTATCATATAACTTCTTATCATTAGTAACCCACTCTCCTATCAATGGGTTCCAGTTTATCTTCATGTACTTACACACTGTGCTTGTGATTAAAAAGTTGTTTGTTACCACTACTATCTCATCCTGAGACTCATCCACTCCTATTATTGTGATCATAACCGAAATCAACTTGGTAAAGAATAAATCATTGGTATTTGACTTTGGCCTGGTCATATCTTCCATTTGAATCACTGGAAGCCTGCACCGATTCACCTTCACACCATGTCTCAAGATATGTAGCATATAGATATCTTGATATCTCAAATTTTCAAAGTAACCTCTTCTTAGACTTATCACGTGTTGCACAAATTTGAACAACAGTCTGTTTTCTCCATCCATTTCAGCAGCCACCACCTTTCTCTGCTTTCCACTACTAGTTAGCTCCTCTAAGGCATTCTCATAATCAAATATGTCACTTGTAGGAGGTACTGTCTTCGATGAATATCCAAAAACTCCTTCATGTGGTACTCTCAGGTACTCATCCCACTCATTAGATGAAAATGCTATTTCCTTACCATTTACCCATGAAACCATTCTATTTTCTTCATCGGATCACTCAAAACTCACACACTCATAGAATTGTTTTACTAGGTTCGGAGAGTAAGGCCCATTGTTATTCGAGAAGCATTCTACCCACTTCTGATCTTCTATCACCTCTAAAACTAACGATTTACTAGACAACATCCATTCCACCCATAGCTCTTTTTCGATCACAATATCTCTATTTTGTAAATACAGGTTCATTGGTCACCTCCCCAACCTTGTTCCACTAAAACTACCACTTGCTTTGGGTTCTGTCTTCTACTTCTTCGCATTTGGATCATAAATGACATCTCTAACAATAGAGAGTTTGGTTTTTTCCATCTCTGCTTTGAGAAACATAGGGTTTTTGAGAAATTTGGGAGCTAAGGCTTGAGGGTAAAGGAATAGTTCGGTAGATTGAGAAGAAACTAGGACTTCATTTTATCATTTAGGAATCATAAAACAAATAATTAAAATATAATAAGTAATGTATAAATGATACATATTCTGACAGCTAGACAGAAGTTTAAAACAACGCATACTTAATGGTAGGGTATACCGGTGAGAATTCCTAACAGTGAGGTCCATTAATCAGTGAGGTATATCAGTGAGGTTCATACTGGTGAGGCATAACAGTGAGGTATCATACCAATGAGGTATAAGAGTGAGGTTTCATACCGGTGAGGTATAACAGTGAGGCTTCATACCGGTGAGGTATAACAACGAGGTTTCATACCGGTGAGGTATAACAGTGAGGTTTCATACCAGTGAGGTATAACAATGATCTATCATTCCTAACTCATGTCAAATGTAATTTAACCTATCAGAAATTAAAGGATTTGTAAAAATATCCACTAATTGATGTTCAGTACCTATAAATTCAAGAGTAATATCACCTTTTTGGTAATCATCTTTTAAAAAGTGGTGCCTTACATCAATATGTTTGGTCCTAGAGTGAGACATAGGGTTCTTTTAAATGTTAATTGCACTCGTGTTATCACAGTTAATAGATACATGTCTAAATTGATATCCATATTCCAAAAGAGTGTGTTTTATCCACAGAATTTGTGCACAACAACTACTAGCAGCTATATACTCTGCTTCAGTAGCAGACAATGCAACAGAATTCTGCTTCTTACTACACCAAGATACTAAGGATTTTCCCTATAACTGACATGTTCCAAATGTTCTTTTTTCTATCCAACTTGCAACCAGCAAATTCAGCATCTGAATAACTCATTAATTTAAAATATTTTCCTTTTGGGTAAAACAAACCCAAATTTGCAGTATGTTTAAGACATTTGAAAATTCTTTTAACAGAAATCAAATGTGATTCTTTATGATTAGCTTGAAATTTTGCACATACACACACTAAACATAATATCCGGTTGACTAGCAGTAGGGTAAAGTAAGCTTCCAATCATACCTCTGTAATTTTTTTGATCCACTAGTTTCCCAGTTTCATCTGCATCTAATTCACAGATATTACTCATAGGTGTATCACATTACATAATGCTATCCAAACCAAAACGTTTTAAAATATCCTTTTTATATTTATTTGGATTCAAAATAATACCATTTTCATTTTAAAAAACTTGAAATCCAAGAAAATATTTGAGTTCTACCATTAAAATCATTTCAAATTAATTTTTCATACTCTTTAAAAAGTCAATACATAAGGTATTTTTAGAAGATCCAAAAATAATATCATCAACATAAATTTTTACTATCAAAAAATCTTTAAAAATTCATTTCATAAAGAGAGTTGGATCAATAATTCCTTTTGTAAAACATTTTGAAATAAGAAAAGTACTAATTCCATCATACCAAGCTCGTGGAGCTTGTTTCAATCCATATAAAGCTTTAGATATCATAAAAACTTGATTTGGAAAATTAGGATTAGTAAATCCAAGTGTTTGTTCAACAAAATCATCTTCAATTATAAAACCATTTTGAAAAGCATTTTTAACATCCATTTGATATAACTTGAAATTCAGATGAGCAGCATAGGCAAGTAGAATCCTAATAGATTATAATCTAGCTACATGGGAAAAGGTTTCCTCATAGTATATTCCTTCCTCTTTATTATATCCTTGTGAAACTAACCTTGATTTGTTTCTAACTATATTTCTTGATTCATCAAATTTATTTCTAAAAACCCATTTAATGCCTATGGTCAAGGTGTACTTAGGTCTCTCAACTAATTCCTATACTTTGTTTATTTTAATTTTATTTAACTCTTCTTGTATATCCATTAACCAAAACTCATCAATGATTGCATCATTGATATTTTTAGGTTGTAGATGTGAAAGAAAGGCTTGATGTTCAACCTAGTTTCTTAGAGAAGATCTAGTCTGTGTCCCTCTATCAAGATTACCAACAACAACATCTAAAGGATGATTCTTTAGAATCCTAGTTGATCTAGTAAAGGTGGGACTAGAAATTTAAAGTTCTTCTCTAGGTTCGGATTCAACAGAATCAGGTTCTGGAAAGTTTCTATAACTAGATTTATTTACAACAGGTTCACTATTTTTGTCATTAAGGTTTAGAACAGACAAATCTTCTTCAAGATTTTCAAGAGAAGGTTTTGGTTCATGTGGATCAGTTTCATCAAATTTGATGTGAACAGATTCTTACACAAACTTGGATCTTTTGTTAAAGACTCTATATCCTTTTCTAGTAATTGAATATCCAATAGAAATTCCTTCATCACTTTTAGAAGCAAACGTGTTAAGATTATCATTTGTATTGAGAATAAAAACTTTTCATCCAAAAACTATGAAGTAATTAACCATAGGTTTCCTATGGTTCCACAACTCATAAGTGGTCTTCTTTAAAACAGGTCTGATCAAGACTCTATTAATAATATAACAATCTGTATTTATAGCTTCAGCCCAAAAAGAAATTCGCAGGTCATTTTCATTTAGCATAGTTCTTGCAATTTCTTGAAGGGTTTTATTTCTTCTTTCTACTACACCATTCTGCTGAAGTGTCATAGGGGCAGAAAAGTTGTGACTATAGCCATTATGTGAGAAGTAAGATTCAAACTCAGGATTTTCAAAATCACAACCAAGATCACTTCTTAGGGACATAATCTTAAGTCCACTAAGGTTATCTATAGACTTGGAGTATTTTAAAAAATAAGAACAAGCTTTACTTTTGTAAGTTAAGAAGTATACCCAAGTATATCTAGAAAAGTCATCTACTAATACATAGACACAGTGATTCCCATTTAAACTAGAAACTATAGAGGGTCCACAAAAATATATGTGAACCAACTTAATAGGTTTAGAAGTTGAAACTTATTTATTTGATTTAAAATAATCTTTATGTTTCTTTCCCTTTTGACAGGTATTACAAACTTTATCAGCTAGTAATTCAAGTTTGGGAAGGTCTCTAACTAAGTTTTTACTAGTCAGTTTTCTAAGTGAATAAACATTGTTGTGTCCTAATCTTCTGTTCCATGGCCAAGACTCTTTATGAAAATCATTTAAACAAGTAACATTTTGTTTAGCTAAAGAATTCAAATCAACAGCATAAACATTTTCATTTATCAAAGAAAAAAATACTAAAAAATTTTTATAATTAAAAAAATTACAAGAATCATTTTCAAATTTGACATTGAAACCATCATCACAAAACTGATAAATACTTAACAGGTTATACATAAGTATATCAACAAATAAACCTTTGGAAATTAAAACTGAATCAGTGTTACCAATCTGGACTAGGCTAATGATCTTTCCTTTAGAGTTATCACCAAAGGTGGCATGGCCTCCATCAACATTGATTAAAATTTTGAAGCATGATTAATCTCTATAGACATTCCTTGAACATCCACTTTCCAAGTACCATATCTTATTTTGGGAACTTTTCAAGCAAGTCTCCTACAAAACAGGTTTAAACAGAAAATGATTTTGGTACCCAGATTTTCTTGGGTCCAGACAGGATAGCAATCAAAGCTTTAGGTACCCAGATTTGTCTTATGGGTCTCAAATAATCTACAGAATCAATATAAATTTAAAGATAAACTTTATTTGATCTATAACCATATTAATAACTAGTTGAGGCATATAAATTTCCAAAACTAGAACTAGCAGTATTCTGTCTAGATTTAGGTATAAATCTAGTTTTAGTAATCTATCTCTTTCCAGTCTAATAGCCTATACCAGTGGTATATTTTGGTGAAACTTGTTTTCCTATCATTTAAATTAGAGTATTCTTTCCATTTGTGAATTTCTCTAAGTCCTTCCTTAATTTCTCATTAGAAAATTTCAGTTCAGTATTTTTCTTTAGTAATTGAGCATTCTTTTCCATTTCTATATCAAGGGTATATTTAACAGAACTGGTTAAATCATGATGTTTCTTTAAAGAATTATACTATTCCTTTAATTCATTACAGGTTTCTTCTAGAATATTAAAATATTCAAATATGTCTTCACTAGACATATTTTTAGATTTAGAATCAGAATCAACTCCAGAGTAATTTGAATTTAAAGTAAGAGTGTCCAGTGTTACCTATGATGTGTTTTCCATAAAACACATGTTATCTTTTTGAGATTTTCCATCCTGAGTAAAATCATAATAACTTGAACTATCTTATGAAGCTCTCCAAGTTTCAATCATATCTTTCTTATACTTATTGTCCTTGTAGTCATGTTTCTTATTGAACTTTATCTTTGGACAGTCTACTTTCACATGTCCTTTCCTTTTTCCCTCATAGAAGACAATATCATCACTTTTATCATAATTCTTACAATCTTTCTACCAGTGACCTTTGTTGTCATACTTACCTTTATAATTTTATTTTCTGAAAAATTTCTTCTTCCTATAGAACTTCTTAAATCTCCTGGCTATTTGATCCATCTCAGCATCACTATAAGAATCTGAACATTCACTTGTTGAGCTTTCAGTAGGTATGTGTACTTTCTCTTTGTCCTTGATCTTTGAGGTAGTAGACTTAAATGCCACTGACTTCTTTTTTGGTTCATTATCTTCTTCTATGTTTACCTTCAATTATTCTTCATACATCATAAGCTTACCAATTAATTTCTTAACAGGTAAAGCACCAATATCACAAGATTATCTAATTGAAACTGAAGTGCCTCTCCATCTGTCTGGTAGACATCTTAATATTCTCATGATCTGTTCTTTTGCAGGAACAACTTTTCTAAGTGAGCTCAGAGTGTTGACAATCTCATTGAACCTGAGATACATGTCAGAAATGGGTTCATCAGACTTTATTTTAAAATTATAATACATAATAGTATAGGTATTCAATCTCATTTCCTTAACATTGGTTGTTCCCTCATAGGAAATAACCAAAGTATCCCAGATTTCATAAGCAGTTTTATAATAAGATATGCGATTGAATTCTTAATCTCCGAAAGAACAGTATAGGGAATTCATTGCTTTATAGTTATTGTTGTATGTAGTTTTAGTAGGTTCATCCCAAGCAGTTATTTCAATTTATGGAATCTTATATTGAGTTTCCATAGCAGTCCAGATATCAAATCCCATACTCTCTAAATGAATTTTCATTTTAAGCTTCCACTGAGCATAATTTGTACCATTAAAGAACAGTGTCCTGTTGGTAGCAATACCTTCTAATCTATTATCCATAATCTGATTTTTGAAAATATATTTAAAGATATAAAATTTAGAACTAACAGAAATTTAAGATCATTAAGATACACTTAAAATCACAGTTGAAAAACAGAGTGTTTCGAAAACCTTTAATAATAAACAATCCTCTGATACCAAATGTTGGTCGTAGTGGATACTTAAGAGGGGGGTGAATTGAGTTCCAAAAAAAATTTCCTGTTAAAATATTTTTATTAAAATCCTCCAATTAAATACTATGTTAAACTGTAATGAATTTGTAAAACTGGAAGGGTTCCATTAAGTTCTCACAAGATTGATTAGGTTTCAGTTAATTTAATCAGAATATTAAATTAGATTTTGAAACTAACCTACTAATTTATAATAGTTACAAACAATTACTAGATTAACTATCAAAGTAACTTTAAAAAAAAATTTATTTCAAATTAATTGGAAGCAGAATATTTAGTATATGATAACATAAAAATAAGTAAGCACAAATGTTTTAAAACAAGAGGTTCAGTCTGAAGCCGAGACATAGTCCTCTCAAATAATTTATATAAATTTGATCCACACCCTGGATCGGGGTAAACAACAGTGAAAAGACTATCCAGGTACTAAGACCTCTACCATAGTTCTACATGGGAATAAGAACAATAGCACACAGGATATCCAGGTCCTACTTGACCTCTACCACTATCAATAGTGGGATACAAGAGAGTTATAGAAGGTTTTTGTGAGGATTTAGAAATCCTTCAGTTCAGCATAGGTGACAGTGTGTGTGTAAAATATACAGAGTATCCACACTACTAAAAATGTAAATAAAAGAATCACTGAGAGAGTAGATATGAGTTTTAGAATGATCTAGTGATGTATAGTGTAGCTCTGGGCTTCTTTAATTGATCATGAATGGTTCTGAGTCCTTATCTGGTTTTTTTCTAAAAAACAGAGGGTCGTTTTCTTCAAGTTCAGTTTGATCAGCTTGAGTGTATAAAGATCTCGTTGTAGTTCTTAACTTCTTGAATAAGGTGCAGCTTGTGTGCTCTTCTATAATGAATGTCTTTGTGTATGTCCAGAGTTCTTCCAGTATCGATGTAGCCTTTCTTTTCTGTGTGTATGCACCACTTTTCAGCACTCTTCAGCCCTTATGTCGCACTGCTTTTACACGACCTTTTTCATTCCTTTAATAGATTTTCACTCCGGTAATGGGAGTGATTATCTTTTTACATGTACGAGGTATGGTTCCCTGAAATGCCAACTACTATCATTAAATAACATTAATTGCATAAAAATAATAAAATATGACCGTTGCTTAGTAGATAAATAATATTGAGAGTATAAAGTTTAAGTAGTAGTGACCGGTAAGTCTTTCATCAGTAGCCTTCTATCGGTAGATATGTAATGGTGGGCTTTGTATAGCAGTGAGCTCCTATCGGTAGCTCTTTGTTCTTGTACCAGTATCTCCTTGTATCAGTAGAAATTACTCGATGTATCAGTTGCTCTATATACCGGTGACTCCTTCTATCGGTAGATTTGATCTATCAGTAGCTCGTTTTGTCTATAAGTAACTCTCTTGTATCGGTAGCTTGGTGTATCGGTGACTGTTGATATCGGTAACTATAATTATCGGTATAATTTGTACCGGTAACTGTCTGTATTGATAACTATACTTATTGGTAGATGTTGTATCGGTAGCTTGTGCATAATGGTAGCTCGTTTGTACCAGTAGTGGTAGCTCCGTTACATACTAGTGATTAAGTGTACTATCGGTAACTCTACTTCTATCAGTGTCTCTACTTATATCGGTAGCTCTGCTTCTATCGGTGACATGCTTACCGGTGGACTTATACATATCGGTAGCTCTGTTCTATTTCAGTGACTATCTATTCAGTCTATCGGTAACCTTTATCTATCGGTAGACTAAGTACCAGTAGGTCTCTGTTTGTCTGTATCAGTAGTTATGTGCATACCAGTGGACTTAACACTTATTTGTTCTATGCAAAACATATGCCGATTGAGTTAGAATTATTTCAAAGTTCATATAAACATAGATAAACATTGATTAACATATTTCAAAGATTATTTTGATATTATTATCAACTTGATAATAGAATGTCATGGATTGAAAGAATTAATATATAGATAATCATTATTTTGGATTATCAAAGTATGTGAAAGCATAATTGGGATTATCAAAACATGTGAGGTCAACAGTATCAATAAAGAACCCATGTATGTGCTGATGTGTAGTTCCATTCTATTAGTCATGGGGACCTGCACACTATCTGATAGGGTGGTTCATATCATAAGGTAGAGGACCTGTGCCCATACCAATGGTGGGTTCAACTCTATAGGATGAGGATGCATGCCCTAGTACAATAGGGGGTTCCATAATGGTCATCAATGACTCACACCCTATATGATAGAAGGTTTAACTCAAAATTTAATGACCCATGCCCCCATACTATATTGGAATTCTAGCGAAAGTCGAGGACCCACACCCTGGTACAATAGTGGGGTTACACTCTAGTCATCATGGACCCATGCCCAACCTAGTAGGGGGTTCCACTCAAAAGGTTGTTGTAGGGGACCTACGTCCATGCTAATGGGGGGTTCCACTCTAAAG
This sequence comes from Viscum album, assembly GCA_963277665.1. Lineage (NCBI taxonomy): Eukaryota > Viridiplantae > Streptophyta > Magnoliopsida > Santalales > Viscaceae > Viscum > Viscum album. Next base: position 1,507,313,953 of record OY728164.1, on the reverse strand, counting down.
GCCAAGGACTCCACTTTCCAGCTCTATGGAAGTATAAAACCTGGTTGTCTATGGTGATTTTTCTTGATCACTTACATCATCGAGCATCGCCTAATTAAGAATCATTCCTAGAACATTTCACATCGTATCTAAAAATCCACAACTGAGGTCACTATAATATTCTATAAGGTAAAACACTCGTGATAGACTTCTCACAGGTCAAAATTCATGTTCAAATGAATGAGATAAAAAACCTTAAATTATTATCATAATAAGTCAAGGATGCACATTGTGTGAGGGGACCCAAATAGTGTGTGGTCCCACTCCACCTCCTCGCCATGTCTTGAGTCGGAACATGACTCCTATCCCATGTAAGTAGTACAAACTATATAGGTGGACTACACAACGTATTTAGGATAACTAGGAAAGGGACATGTCTTGTTGGCTGTGTCCATGTACCAGACCACATGTCCATGTACCGGACCCCATTTATATGTACCAGACCCCCTGTCTGAGTACCATACCCCTTTTCTCTGTACTGAACCCCATGCCCATATACCAAACCCCGTGTCTATTAACTCAGGTCAACGATCTTATACCTAGCCATGTACTTCCACATAGGTTCCCACCCGTGTGATCCATTACCCAGTTTCCTATTAGTGTAATCTATTACATTGGTTGTCTATTTGGGGAAGTGGTATATAGTGTGTATGAGGACTACACACTAAGTCATCCTTATGTTTAACTAAACCCTAGTCGTCGCCTCTAAGGGGCTACATGTCATGTGTTCATCACTGTAAATAGTGTGTATTAGTGTTTTCTAAAGATTTTATATATTTTAGATACTATTTTGGTGAATATAATCAAGCCTCACCACTTTAGATATAGCATTATCTCTATTTGAAACTAGAATATCAGGTCGTAGATTTCGATTTCTGACTATATTTCGATGGAAAAACCTCACATTTGTTCGTAGAAGGTCCATTCCCCATATCATGCTCCACCTAACCTTTGTTCAACAATGATATTTTCACTGATCTTCAATATTTCCATTCTCATATTGAAACAATCCTAGATTTATACCCATTTAATCGATCCATGCTTTGTTTCTCAATATTTCATGGTTTTGTGGGACTGATTGAGCTTTGTACTGCCCAACAATGTCAAACTGGGACTGCAGGGTTCTACTGGTGATGAACACGAATAAGAAATGGGAGAAAAAAACATATTAAGGTTTTAGATGGTCAATGTCCCAAGGTTCTTAGAAAATTATCATGAATGTGGATTTTGGGTTAGAAAACAATGAAATAAATTAAAATTTCAATACTCGAGTGCATGGAATTGGCCACAATTGGAACACATCCAAGAATAAGGTTGGATCTGCTAAATCAATTTAATAAAAAGATGTAAATATAGAACTGAAGAGTCCTACATAGTTTTTTTATTGTTTGTTGATAAATAATTCACTCGCCAATGAAGAATAGGAATCATTTCATTCAATGAATTTTGATCTGATCTGATTTTTCATTTCATCATCGTTCGATGTGATTATCCAATGGAAGTAGGATGGAGAGAATTTTTGGAGATTTATGGATTATGGGGATAACCCTGGGATTTTTTCTATAACAATTTATTTGTAGGAACAGTTTAGGTAAAATGAGTTTAATTAATTAATTTAATAAATTAATTATGCCAACTTAATGTATCACCAACAGGTGAGGTATCTTAACACCCCACGAAGACCCATTTTACATCACGCCTAGGGTAAACACTACATTCTAGGATCAATTTTGGTCTCATGTTTGGGATACAATATTCTATTTAAGTGTTATATGTATTTTTTAATAATATACACATGTAAAATATAAAATATTTTTAATATTTTTATAATATAAATTTCAATCACATCATGCCTCAAAATCACACGTCATCTTCACGCCTAGCTTTGGAATTATGTATAGAAATATTTCAAAGTCTTACAAGGTAAAATTTGGGTCTCCAATTCTTTACTTCCTTCACTCTTTTAATCCGTGAAAATGAAAAATATAAAAAAAAACATAGGATACTAATCCCGCACTTATGTCTCCCACTCTCATGAACTCCCCAACGTGTTGTCCTACTACAACAACATGTAGAACAAGGGGATGGTCCATCCATGTAGGGTCCTCTCCTGTCAATCCTTGGTCTCCACTAGGTACTATGAAACGGTGTCCAATCCTTAATGTACAACTCTCTGCAACTGATAAATGTGAAGTGTCATACACATATCTCCATAGCTATGACATGTGGAAGAAATCGTGTACCCTCTCTAGGTATGGGGGTAGGGTGACGTAGTATGATACCTCACCAACCTTATATGAAATATTGAATGGCTCTATTAAACTCAAGGATATATTTCATCCCTATTAGAACCTCTAAAATCCTCTTCATGGGTATACTCTTAGGAAAACATAGTCTCCCTACTCGAACTCCAAGGGCTGATGATGGTGATATTTGTAAGAATTTTTTCATCTCTCGGTCATCATCATCCCCCCATAGATTACCTAGATTTTCTTCATAGTCACCTACACCAATGTTGGACCCAAAACAGGTTTCTCAACAATTGTTTTCCTACACAAGGGTTACCAAAAGTGTCTCCCTGATAGGGCCTCAAAAGGTTCCATACCTATAGTAGAGTGTTAGATGTTGTTGTATAGAAACTCCACCAAGGGTAGGTGATCCCCCCAGCTCCAGGAAAAAGTCTAACATGTATTCCCTAAGTATATACTCTAACAACTAGATAGTGCATTCAGTCTTCCCACCATTCTAGGGGTGAAAGGATTTACTAATCCTCATTTGGTGCTTGAATGCATCCAGCATGCCTCTCTAAAATGGTGACGAAAACCACACATCATAATCAAATACAATAATAGAGGGAACCCCATGATGGAGAATGATCATCCGTATATACAACTACCACAATATCTCCACCGATCTATAATCTCTGATAGAAAGGAAGTGCGCTGACTTTATGATTTAGTAAAATCTAACCAATAAGGAATCACAACCCTTTGTTGTGTGCAGAATCCTTATCATATTGTCCATGGATATTCCATCCCATTTCAACACTGAGATCTCAGGGGGATATAACAAACCTGTTGAAACTTGTTCCTCATCCTTCACATATTGACAGGATATGAACCAATAGATTAACACATTTATGTTCCATCCCATTCCAATCCACCAAAACTACCACGATATGCTTCTTTAAATTTTCCCCACACCGAGATGTACATCTAGGGGAGAAGTGTTGAACTATCACATCCCCTCCTCCTGTAATGTGATTGGAACCACTATCTATCATCAGAACAAGAATATGTGATTAAATCCTTTATAATATTAATTCAGTGAGTTTCCTATAGATATCTGGTCATGTAAGACCTCATAGTTGAGGTACCACAGCTGATACTCCCATACATGCTCAAGAAGTGGAGGAGTCAACACCATCAACTATAGAATGGATATACCCTCTTTCTCCACCATGGTCTGCTTTAAGGAGTCCAGCTACTCTAAATCATCGTGCAAATAGTTGTCCTGGGAGTTCCAACTAAGGGAATCTATGACTGCGTTTCCCTTACTAGGATTATTGACTATATCAAAGTTAACTTCTTGTAGAATCTCCACCCTATTCCAATTTATTAGGTTCATGTCTCTCCATGTGAAGACGTACCTCAGACTCTGATGGTTTGATTCAAACATATAGAGCTCTCCTAGAAGGTAGTGCCTTGACATCCATAAGGATAATACTACAACTTCCTTCTCTAGGCTGTGATTCATGTAGTTCTTCTTATGGGGTCTCAACTTCCTCAACTCATATTCAATAACTATTAGTCAATGTATCAACACGATGTCAAGACCATTTCTCAAGGTGTCAAAATACACTACAGACTCTAGTCCCACCTTGGGTAGTCTCAACACATGATAACTGATCAATCTTAGCCTTAACTCCTCAATGGACCTCTGGAACTATTTAGACCAAGTAAAAATATCCCCTTTCTACATTGGGGTAGTCAAAGGTGATGCAACTCTAGTGATGTCTCCCATAAACCTCTTATATTACCCCTCCATGCCAAGTAATATCTATGCTTCTAACACACTCTTGGGTGTCTCCTAAGAAATCAACGCATCAGTCTTTTTTGGGTCCACGTCTAAACCATGCTAAAAAATAACATGCCCTAGATATTTAACCTTATGAGTCCAGAAATAACACTTCAAGATCATTGCATAAATATGGTTCTCTCAAAGATGACATAGGACCATCCTTATGTTCTATATATGCTCCCTCTATAATGCAGAGTAGACGAGTATGTTTTCAATGAAGACAAAAAAAACTAGTCCAGGTATGGCTGGAATAATTTCTTCATCAAACCCATAAAAATGGTTGGGGAATTCATACAACCCAATGGAATCACTAGGAACTCATAGTACTTGTAGCGACATCAGAATTACACCTTTAAAATATCAACCTTGAAAACCCTCATTTAGTGGTAGCCAGACCAAATATTGATTTTCTTGAGCTATATCATGCCTCAAAAAATGGTAAATTATGTCATTAATATTTGGAAGGTGGTACTTGTTCTTTATCATGGCCTAGTTCAGGTGATGACAATCCATGAAAATATGCTGACTCACATCTTCCTTTTTCATGGACAACATCAGACCTACCCTTGAGGATACACTGAGTCTGAAAAAATCCTTCTCTCTATGGTCCTATAACTACAACCACAACTCTGAGAGATTATTATGGGATATATGATATTCTGTAGAAGATATCATAGCAGTATCAGGAAGAAAGTTGATGAAAAAATCCATCTCCCACCTTAGAGGTAATCCAAGAACATCACCAGGGAAGATTTCCATGAAATACATCAAAACTAAAGGAACCTAGATAATTTTGGATAATGATGAACCAAGGGATATAATCATCAAATGATGTGTGATGGTTTTCAACCTCTTGCTCACAAAACCCACCAGTCACCCCCTGAGATCTCTCTCACTAGAAAAGAGGAATATCATTCCATCAATGTGAAGGCATCTGACATGTCTACGGTGATAACCAATTTGGGACCGGAACATTAAAAAACAATCCATACCAAAGATAACATTATAAGGTTCCATCATGATGACCAAAATGCCCATCATGAAACTATATCCACCAAAAAATTTCTTACAATGTCAGTAAATAAAAGATAAAGAAGAAGTGTTCCCTATAGGAACCTAAAGACAATGTTGTTGGGATAATACCTCAACGGGGAGTTCTACCTCTCTAAACAAGAGTATAGAGATAAAGATATGATTGGAAAATGTGTATACTAATATTTAATCAATATTAGAGAACAAATAGATCACACCTCTAATCATTTCATGAGCTGCAGGATCATAATCCGTTAAATATTGTAGTTGTTTGTGGCCATGACTACCAGCTCCCGGAGCCTAATGTGGGATGATTGGTGGTATTGGTGGAAGGATCTCATATCATCTTTCAACAACCCTAGATCCACTTGCTCCTCTACCAAATCGTCCTCCACGGGGACAACCATGTCCTCACCTGGGAGATCCCTCATCAAAGTGTTGCTTCTACCAAGGCATTTTATCAGCTATATGCATGTAATGCTCATAATATCTGGTCTTACAGTCTCATACTATGTGACCTCACCTATAAAATGTAAAGTACCACACCTCTCTAGGATTCCTTGTCATTTTTCACTATCACTAAAAAATTTCCTAATTCTAGTCATGCGGAGGTCTCATGTGCCGAGATCCTGGCACCTGGCATCTGTTAGCTACTACAGAAGACTCATCCCTATGGTTCCCACTAAATGATCCAGATATATGGAATCCCTCTAAAAAAATATCTTGGTCACCAGTTCTTTCTCCAAAACCCCGGCATGGGTGGGGATGCACAAGGGCCCAATGTTAGTTTGGATCTCTCTACAATGTATCTACTCAATCTTCCATACCTGGATGTATCTGTCATAGATCATGTCACGAGGGTATCGTGTTAGGTCTATGAACCTCACATCATACTCATCCACAGTTAGATTAGAATATATATATATATATATCAACAATAATAGAGATATAACTTAACAAGGACATAAAAATACTCAATCATATATGATAAATATACCATTACTCCAACAACAAATGTCTCGGTATGCCGAGCCGACATGCAGGTAGTTAGGGCCCTGGTTAATGGATATGTCGGATTCTTGCACCATCACTAGACTCCATATTCTAAGAGCATAAACCAAGATAATTTGAAACTATTTCCCTAAATCCTACCAATTCCCATTAATGGGAGTAATAAATAAACATCCCAAATAATGAACTTTCATTGATACCAATCATTCATGACCCAACCCAAGCTGAGGCTCAATCAGTGACTACCCTAAGACCGCCTCTATAGGTCAGGGGGTGGTGACCAGTGATGAAGGAATATAAAAACTTAGCTATTACTTTTCCTAAACAATTGTATGCACACACACACACACACATTCATATCGATGAAATAGTTTAGAAGGAAATGGTAAAAGAAGAAACACATCTATAAAGTAAACCAATCATGCCTCACCTCTCTAGGGTACAAGAGTACAACAGTAAAAAATGAAAAGTAAATGGAAAAAATACACACCAAATCAGTAATAGGTCCCAAATTGAAAAAACTATAAAATTAATATACTGAGAGAGCCCTACTCAAGATCATTAAACTACAACCACTGTAAGCAGTCAGACCCACCCAATATCCCTAATTATCTCTGATGTAACTGCTAAATTGTATGTTGTCTTCATAATATATGACACATTTAGGAAAATTCTTTATGGGGGTGAGTATATACTTATAAAGTAGGATAACCCAAAATCTGAAAAGAGGAAGTAATAGATACGATAGGAAAGTAAATACAAGAGATGAATAATACATTTAAAGAGAATGAATCGACCCAAAAAGAGATTTAAATTAACCTCATCCAAAACTATGGGGCTAAACACATTGAGTAGATGAAATACCCATCGAGTATTTACCACTTATATAAGGACAGTAAAGTCATTCAACCATGAGAATCTAAACACATATATCACATGGCATATCTTGTGCCTTCTTTCCTCTATTGGAAAGAGAGTAACCAAATCAATGGTGTGGATAAATAATGATACATATATCTATGAGGGTGTGTTTGTGTGGGTGTTTTCTTAGTCAAAGGTATCCCAAATGATATAGTAAGGGAGTCTCCATCTCACAGCTCATACTAAGAAGAAGAGTATCCAATACTTCCAAATTTCCATCAACGATGTCTTACATCTCATGAATCTTCTCAGAAGTAATAGTTCAATTCATTATAAGAATCCTCACTGCCCCCCATAGTCAAAGGGACACAAACTAAAAGTGGAGGATGTATTCCCTATTACATCAGGGGGTTCCACTTTGATAGTATCTATAGAGGACCCAAACCCATGCTGATAGGTGGTTCAACTCTAGTAGTCACAAGAACCCTCTCTCTATCAAATAGGGGTTATGATTAAAAGGTAGAGGACTAGTGCCCATGATTATGGGGGTTCCACTCTATAGGTTGAGGACATTAACTCTGTTATATTAGGGGGTTCTACGTTGGTCATCGGGGACCCATTCCCAATCTGATAGGGGTTCCAGTCAAAAGTTTAGGACCCACAGCCTGGTACAAATGGGGTTCCATTTTGATCATTGAGGACCCACGCTCTCATCTATAGGGTATTACACTCAAAAGTTGAGGACCCAAGATCTGGTACAATAGGGGGTTCTACTATGGTAATCTAGTTCTCACACCCTACCTGGTAGGGGGATCCACTGGGAAGGTAGATGTAGAGGACTTTCTACCATACTGATGGGGAGGGGGGTCCACTCTAAAGGATAAAGACTCCACTACTCATCTATACTAGAGGGTAAAACCTAGTAGTCTATAGTGATTCTTTCTAATCACTATCATCATCGAGCTCCACCTAAATAAGTTATATGAATATGAATTTTGATATCATATCAGATAATCCACAACCAAGGTCGCCATCGAGTTTCAAGAGAAAAAAACACTTAAGACAGACTACTCACGGTCCAAAATTTGATTTCAAATGAAGGAGACAAACCACCTTGAAGTTTATTCAAAATAGGTCATGGGGTACATATCGTGTGAGGGGACCCATATGACATGTGGTCACAATCTTCCTCCTAGCCATGTCTCTGGTCAACACATGGCTCTCATCCCATGTAGTAGTACATTCCTTGTAGGAATATTACACGGCGTGTCTAGGCTATCCAGGACCAGGATGTGTCATGTTGGTTGTGTCTATGTATTTACCCCTTGTCCATGTACCGTACCCTGTATTAGTATAACATACCTCGTGTGTATGTACCTAGGTACATGTTCGTGTACTTCCACATGGATTCCCACCAGTTTGATTCATCACATAGATTTTCCACCCAATGATGGGGTACATGGTTTGTATTAGGAATACACTTTGTGTCATCCATAAGATTTCTAAAACCTTAGATTCCACTATTAAGGGGCTAGACAACATGTTTTTATCCCTATACATAGAATTTAGTCATTCTTTATAATGATTTCATAGATCGTAGTATCCACATATAGTTACGTGAATCAAGACATACTACTTTAGTTCTAGTTCTCTCTCCATCCAAAATAAGAAGGTCTAGATATAGATCACAGTTTGCAGCCATAATTTACTAAGAAATGGTCACTATTGTTCGTTAGAGGTCTATTTATTGTACCACATGGAACCAAACCTTCTTTAAACAACTATTTGTTCACCTGTCTTCAAAACAACTACCCTCTCCTTGAAAAAATTCCAACTCTTTTCCCATTTCATCAATCCATGATTTGTTTCTTGATCTAGAGTGGTTTCTGGTTTCCGATTAGTCTCAATAACACTTGACAATGTTGAAAAGAGACCCTAGGGTCCTACTGGTGAATAATGTGAAGAAAATGGGAGAAAAAAACCATAAAATGGTTTATATGATCTTTGGAAAAGTGTTATTGGCCAAATAAAAAGAATGACGATCTCGGGTTAGTAGCCAATGAATTAAATTAAGATGTCAATACTCGAGTGACGAAATTGGAAAAATTGGAAAAGATATAAGAAAAAGTATGGATATTCTCAATAAATTGAATAAAAGGGAATAAAGGACCAATTGATGTGTCCTACCAAGATTTTGGATCATTCACTTATGAATAAAGTGCTCGCCATTGAAGAAGAGGGATCATTGCTTTCACTATATCCTGATTTGATCAACCTGAATGGCCCGAAGGCCTTCTTTTTTTATTGATTTTTTGAAGAACCACTTTCAAGGGATGAGGGGGAAACCTTAAAATGACTTTAGGCTTAGATATTACACTTTTTGAAGCCTTGGAGACATTATAATACTCGTAGGACTTAATGAAATCATACAGACGAAGAATACTTAAAACCGACCCTCCCCAACATTTGCATCATGATTATCTCACCAACATTGCATGGATGTTCGGCTAGCTGTCCTATGTGGAGATGTATAGGCCTGATACTGATGGGAAATTCAATACCCTCTGATTTGATCTAATCTGGCATTTTATCATCATTCGATGTGATTGGCCAACATAAGGGGAAGGAGAGCATCGTTGGAAATTCGAGGATAATGAGGCTAACCTTGGAAATTTTTCCTTGGTGTTGTATTTTTTAGGTATATTTTAAGATATATGATATTAATTAATCAATTTAATAAATTAATTAAACAAATTTAATGCACCGCCAATGAGTTATGGATCTGAATTCCCCATACTGACCCATTTAGGATGCATCTAGAATAAACATAGTATTATTGACTTAAACATGGTCTCATATTTCTGATCTGGGTACCTGATTAAGAGTTACCCCATTTTCATTAAGAATATGTTCTCACATAATATAAAATATGTTTAATATTTTTATAAAATTAATTCCAGGCACACCGGGCATCAGAATGGAACTCAGTCTCTGTGGCTAGCTATGGAAATATATAAAGAAATATTCCAAAGTCTTATAAGGAAAAACTAGGCCTCTATATATATATTAGACTTTATATAGCAATGGTTTTATCATTATAAGAATCATGAAATATCTAAGTATTTTTTCATAGTATCTTTACTTTTATGTATTTGAAAAAATATATTGAATTGTATGAATGACCATGAAAATTTATTCAATGGTAAGGTGATATTTTTGGATAACACGTAATTAAGGTAAATATAACCCTTAATATTTTTATAATGTTGAGTTATTAAATTCTAGTTTGGATAAAGATATGATTAAAATTGATGAAGTAAATAGGATGGTATTTTTGACATTTAAATTGGTTAATGATTTAATGAAAAAGTTTTTTGGGCCATATTTTATGAAGTTTATTTAATTTTTTATTTAGGGAATATATTTAAATGTCTGTGATTTTATTTGAATTTTAATGATTTTATATTTTATGGAACTAATTTTATAGTTATTGATAAGCATTAGTGTTAATAGAATCTTTGATGATGAGGTAATTATGGATGATTGGGCTAAAAGAGCTATGAGATTTTGGAAATATATCGTATTGGAAACCATGCGATTGAAAAGTGAATTAGTAACTAATTGATTAAAATTAATTACACTATACTGTGAATATTCTATGATTAAGGTATACATAATCTGAATAATAAAGTTTGAATTATCTTTTGGACGCAAACATGCATTTATGCAGGATTGTTTTTTTTGAATAAAGTTATTTATTGGAATGATTATCGTATTTTTAAGAATATATGATTGGGAATATATATTTTTGGTATATTAAATTATGAGTAATTAAAGTTACTTGGAGATAAATTTTAAATTGATCTTAGAATTATATGTGTTCTAATATTTTATATTTTTAGTAATTGAATTTTTTTAAAAATAGTTTAGAGGAGTTTTAAGGTTATTATTTATGGAATGGATCAAACTGAATTTTCGAGGTTTTTTTGGGTTTAGAGATTAATTATTTATATTTATTTATATTTGATAACTTATAATAACCATTTTGGTTTTGATAAATATTTAGATAAATAAGGAATGAATTATCTTTATTTTATGGATCTTATGATTTGTTTAAAGATAATTTTAGTTCTCCACGCATGAAAAATTCTCCTTGAATATTCATTTATAGGAATAATAGTTAATGTGGAAATTCAACAAATAAAACCCATGGGAAGAAATGGTTATTATGAAATGGAAATAAATCAAGTAAGTAAATTTTATCACGTCCACTATCTTAAAAATAAAATAATCCTACAAAATTATAAAAAGTATATTGAAAAAAAATGTTTTCCTTTTACCATTAATTTTGATGAATTGGTCATCTTATGACCCTTGATAATTTATGGTTTTGTAGTTATTAGCATTCACATGACCATGTTCTAATCATTCCCTATTAGTCCATGGACATTATTTTTCTACTAACTGTCAATAATTTAATTTCCCACTAGTTTTATTATTACCTATTAACACAATTATTTGTTATTTTAGGTAACCTTTTTATGTACCACTTACCCTTGTAAAAAGATGTTTTATTATCACACTATGTGATTTGGGGTTTCAATAATGGTATTTTCAAAAAATGAAATACATATGGGTAAGATAGAATTTAAATAGAGAAATTTATTTAGGAGGTATAGAATGTGACATTGTTAAATTTACTTTAAAATAATAATAATCTTAATAACTTGATTAAAATTAAACACCATGATTTAATTTAATTAAGATGTATTATAAAAATATTATTATTTAAATGTGACATAGTCATCAAATTGGTGGGTATAAATATGAGTAACCACATTATGAAAATTATTTATAGTATTACTACTCAACATAAATGTATTAATTATTTCTTAGGAAATAAGCACTCGATTTTTTGTGAAGTCATTTCATGCTTCAGAAATGTATTTTCTTAAAACCTGATTTAATTTATTTTTGTGAGTAAAAAATTCAATTTATTTATTATAATTTTTGAAAATTTATTTTATTTATGTAACATCCTTTATGAAACAATATTGTCAAAATTTTCTTAGATATAATTATTTTGTTTGTTTTTTTGAAATTTTTTATTTTTTCGATATATATTAAAAATTACCATTTTTTAAAATAAATAAAAGTTTAATTTTGTTTTAAATAATTTTAAAATTAATCATAGAAATTTTATATTAATAAGTATTCAGTCAATTTCATTTAATTTTATTTTTTATTTTGGTATGAAATATTTTTATACTTTAGAAAATATTTTTTTTAGAAAACTGATTTTCATAATGTTCAGAGGTTTAGTTTTATATTACCTTCTTCCAATTATGTGAATTGAATCCCAGAAAATGGATTCTATATTTTAATCAGGTGACTAAAATTTGAAAGATAAGCCTCTTTCATTATTGGATATTATAAATAGTTACTTCGGAAAATATTTTTTTCTTGGTAAGGGTAAAATGAGTAAAATTGGGTTAAAGATTTGGGATGAAGATTTAATATTTCTATAAAACATGACTTTATCCACTTTTCTAAGTTTATTTCAACCATTTCCATCCTTTTTTTAATATACAGATAGTTTTTGGAATTTTTCTTTGATTATGATCATAATATTATTCTAATAAAACAATAAATACAATTTGTCACTATGTTAACTTTAATATCTCAAAATTTGTTACATAAAGATAAAACGAGGATTTGTTCGGTTTGACATATTTATTTTAAAATTAATTTCTTTCATGTTAATTTTTTAAATAACATTGGATAAATAATTATCTTAAATGCTTACATAATGTCGACAGAATATTTATTCAATTAATATAAAAATAAAATATAATTTTTGAAAATATTAAATTTTTAAAAATTTGAATGAATTATTATTTTCCAGAAATTATATATATCAATATAAAATATTATATATTTTTAGAGGTTTATATTTGAATTTTAATACTATTTTGATGACATTAAAGTCAAAGTAAATGAATAGTTCAAAAAACAACTTTATTAATATTTTATAATAAATAATAATCTTTTATGTGATTTAAAATTCATAAAAATATTATATTCAACCAAGTGATTGGGAAATGGTTGGTCATATTGACCATGTTAAATTTATGTTTCAGTTTTCCTTTTATGGTAACATTAATATTCCTAAAATAGTAAAAAACATTGATAATGTGGTAATTGTCAATAGGATTGACAGGGGTTAAAACTAAGTGATATGGGTTAAAACATCACATAAATTTGTATGAATATTATTTTATGAGATGATGTAGATTTATACAGATTATATATTCATAATAAGTCAATTTAAAGTAACTTTATTATAAAAATTAATTTCTATTAATTTAATAATGTATGTAATTCAAAGAGTGCCCCTCTCATCACATATAAAATTGAACCTCTTCTCGTCTATTCCTCACACCCATTGATACATGTATCACAGAAAAACCTTCCCATTTATCTTATAAACATTTATATACACTAATTATAGGTTCTTTTCTTCAAAAAAGACCATTCCAAGTGGATTTTGTAATGTATCTAAATGAAGTAGTTTGAAGAATAGATAATCAACTTTACATACTCTTTCAAATTTATTTCTTTTAATAATTCATATAAATATTTTGTAACGATACACAAAACATAAATATACTATATAAAATATACTTATATTTTATTATTAATATGGTACAACAATTTTCCATATATTTCCCACCCCATGAAAAGATAAAACATTGCTTGTGTGTACATATGACATACCCTCTCCACATAGTGGCGTAATTCATTTTTCAACAATATTTTAATTGAATGGTTATAAATATGGAATAAAATAATATATGTGATATTTTTGATATAATTATTCTTCTATAATTATAATATCATATCATCATTATAACCTTCCAATCTTTTAGAAAATGATCACGTTGCTTATGCGTTCATGTGGACTACCACCTCCAAGAAGTGATATGATTAATTTTCCATTTCTAATTTACATGAATGGTATTAAGGATAGATTTAATGAATATATATAGGATATATATTATATAATAATTTTTTCTAAATTATAATTATTACTTTCCTTTTCAATGTTCCATATGTTTAAAAGTGAATGCAATGTTCATGTGTATGAATGACCTACCGTCTCCTTAAACAGTGTAATTCATTAATATATTTATACCTACATAGATTACTATAAATAAATAAATATATTTAATTTAATTATATTATATTTATATAATTTTTTTACATTTTAGAGATTATGGAACCATGATCAATGTACAGGAACAAGAACTGTTGAACTGAAACTCTCTTGAAAAACAAAATAGTTAACACTCAGAAATGAAAATTTTATCTAGGAATTATGATTAAATGGGTGTTTGAATGTTATATGTGGATCATATATGATATTATATGGATTTAATTTATTTTTTATATAATTATAATAGCATTAAATTTATTATACATGAGGTTAGAGATATTTTTAAGCAATTTTATCTTGTGGTAAGGATTTTCATCTCACTTTTTTTTCTATGAGACACATACCATATTAAAAACATATTTGCTTTTTGTAATTTATATAATTACCATTAATTTATTTTATGATTGTTTTAATGAAAATTATAAGGATTTAAATTCCTTTATGGGGGTATCTCTTTTATGAGGTTTCGATTTATATATTATCAAAGTAGTAAGGGTACTTTACTTTTAATATTGTTTCATTGATACATTTTGATGTTATACACTTATTTATGTTTATATGGTGTATAAAATAACCATTTGAAATTTTATATAATGATTATCCTTATGTTAAATATATTTATAGTTTCATTTGACTTTATTCTTTCATGGGGCTTATGATTGAAAAGTTATAATAGTGGTAGTGGTTTATATTACAATCTCATTATTTACCTTAATTGTTTATTATTAAGTTCTTCATGATGAAATTTCATGATATAACTATCACAAACCAAATGAATTTCAATATCCTATATTTATTCATATATTTTCATGTAATATTTCAATTCTCATATTCTCAATACCTAAATTTATCGAGAAAATGGTTTTTAGAAAAATTGATTGTATTTATCTATGTAGTTAAAAAATCCATTTTCTTCCATTTCAATGTTTTCTAAAAATGTAATCACTAATATTTTAATATTCTCATATCATTAATTAATGTCATATTTAACAATGTTTTTCTTCTATAAATAGGTTTAAAATGATATTTTTTCATCTTGAAAATGATGTATTTTTGACATTTTACTAAAACTGTGAAAGGAAAATTTGATTTAATGTACCTGAAATTATTAGAATTTACCATCGCCATGAAAAATCAATGATTTAAGGATTCCTTTTCAAGTTTAAAAGGTTATTTTTTTTAAAAAAATCCTTAAAAATTGAGAAATATTAATATTTTAAATAAGTGGATTCAAAGTGAAAAGTACATTTTTCTCATGAAATGTTTGAATGATATTTTAAATGGATTTTTCATCTATTATATCATACATATATATTACTTATGATTTACTGGAGATATGATTGAGTGAAACCATACACATTCATTATTTCCATAGATTGTCCGGATATGAATAAATTTATATAAAACCCATTTCCTATCCATGAGTAAAGCTATGATTAATGCTTTATTATATTATTGAAGGCATATGTATGATTTAAATTATGTAATGGGTGGTACCAAAATTATATACTCTTCAAATTCACTAGGTAAATATTGATATCTCATGATATAAAAAGGACTACAATTGGGTGTGAAAACAATTTAGTAATAGACTATGTTCAAAATGACAGTCTTCAGAGAGAACCTTGACTAAGGAATGTGGGTTGAACCCAATCCACTATGATAGCCTTGAAAGTGAAGATTTAATAAGGATATCATGGAATGATGAGTAAACCCAATCTATTATGATAATATTAGTAGTAATCCTTAACTATGGAATTAATTTTCCATGCTTGTTTATATGTCAAATAATGATATCTTATGCCAATTTTATTATCTCATGGATCAAATTCTTTGATTACTTTATGATTTATGCATTCCGAACTCCCATGATTTACATCATTATTCAATATTATGATCTATGATAGGCTGGTTAGGGATTTTCAACTGTTATTCTCATGTTATCACAACTATATTGTCATGGTATACTAAAGTGATCACTGATATATCCTTCTTTGCACATACTACGTATCTCAACTCACCCTTTATCGTGTTTCCTTTCCTCAGGCTATGAAGAAAGGTTTTAAGTGGGGTATGTATAATAAGTTATTTTTGGTAGATATTTAATATTTTTTATGAAGTTGGAATATTTTGTATCTAATATAAAAATACACTAAACCAATATAGTTTTATCATGGATCATAATATTTTGTTATGAATATTCATCTAATAAGATGTAATATATATATATATATATGAATACATAATCTTATGATAATATCTTTAAGATATAATAACTACACATCAAAATGTGAATATATCTATTTTTAATCATGTACATTATCATCATCATAATCTCATGAAATATATATATCACAATATCTAATGCATTTGATGGTTATAATAATGATACCTCAGAGTCACACTCCCAAATCTAGTTCTATTAACACATACTATACTTACTCAGCTTGATATAAAATATATATTCTTTTATATAATCATCATTAATTAAATAAATAAAACCCAATTATTTCATATCTTATATCCTATATAACTTTTCAGGTTTAAAGATTTAATGAATGATGAAAAACTTAAACTAATAAAAACTGCATTCCTTATATCAAATAGACATATTTCCATTGTATATGAAATAACTAAATCCATAATAAGTCTCCAAAATCTCCCATAAATTATTTTACATGTGTTATCCATATAAAAATATCATGTGTGCCACTTTTCTTTATAACCTATGGAAATGGAAGCACCAGAAGGGGTGATCTCAAATACTTAGTAAGGGAAACCATACAATTAAGGAAATTACAGAATAAACATAAGATAAATAGTATAAAAGGAATAAGAAAAAAGAAGAATCTACATCAACCTGAAATTAAGAACATTCTATATCTATGAAAAAAATGAAAAAATGGATACCGATAATAATGATCTCATAGTTATGGAATGCATAATGTTGGATGTCTAAAAAAATCAATCAAGGCTTTATTCCAATACATTATCCTGTAATGGGGAGAGGTATACACCAAAACTCTACATGTTTTCTCTCATGATACCTCTTTACGCGTTGGGGATCTATATATTTCTTATCCCTACCTATCGGTTTATTATTTCTTATGCATTCACCATATGAGTAATAATACCTTTCATACCATTGATTACGAAAAAATTAGCCCAATAAAATCCTATTTATCCATATAATAAAGAATATATAATATCAATACATGATCAAAATTCTTTAGTAGTAATTAATAATCCTTGATTTCAATAATTTTTACCATGTTATAAAATTTATAACATGATCATACCCAATTTATAAAAGGAATTTGGATGGCCAAACCATGAAAAGATAAAAAATGTTAATCATTTATATTGGAAAAACACCATAAATGACACCAATAAATTTTTCCCCATGACAATATATTAATATTATTTATAGGTGAGCATCATCTAATTTTAATTTTATAAAAATATGATGTTCACACCTTACAGAACAACGAGTATAAGGCTAATTCAATATTATAACAAACTCATAAGAATCCATCCAGGGAAATAAGATAGATTGTTTTAAAATAATATAACTTCAGTGCAATATTGAACACATATAAGGATGTTGACATAGATAAAAAAACCTTCAAAAAAATTCTTCAAAAAATATGACAAAATAATGGATCAAGAATTTAATTTTTGGATACTATGAGTTCTATCCCCCAAATTGAAATACATGTATATTAGAGGATATATCATGAAACATAAACATTATTAGTGTAAATCATTTTGAAAATAAATATGGTTCGGGAAATTAAAACATAAAAGAGCTTATATTTTAAAAAAGTGATGTGAAAGAAAAATATATTTTTTTTTCAAGAGTAACTTTTGTAAAGGTTTCATGAATTATTTTGAAAATAATTTTCTAAAAAATAATCTATTTTAAAAGAAAATTGAAAAGACATAAATTATTTCTTGGATAAATTTAGAGAGGAATCCAAAACATATGAAAGTGAAAGGGAAAACTATATTTTTTTCAATTTTTTTTTTCAATACACACATTATAATAAGAGTAACAAAACATTCATTTTTATTAAAAATTAATTTTTCAAATAGGATTATGAAATAGCATAAAATAAAATATTATGGTGGAAGAACCCAAGAATGAAAAAGAAGCGTTCAAGATGAAAAATTATAGATCAAATAATGGAGGTTTGGGTTATAAGCATCCATTATGAGAAACAAAACTTCATATAGAATGAATCATTTGAAAATGGGTTAATATATAAAACATTTAAACAATGATATAATACAACATAATACTATAACACCCTGATTTTCAAAAATATTAACATTATATTTAATATAATTTATGAAATTAAAATACATGCATAGGAGGGACTATAACATCCTAAGACATTATAATATATTTATATTTAAATTAAATAAATATATTAGTTAGATTACAATGCATACAACAACGATTATGAATGAAACATGATACTCTATTATTACCATTATAACATAGTCATTAAATTTCCAAGTATGTATACTAACAATTTAATTATGAAAAAAATATGGTTTAAACATGTAAAAAATAAATAAAATGGATACCTATTTATTAGATATAAAATTATAACCATTTTAAATAAAAAGAAATATTTTCTGAAGAAGTGTATTTTTCTAAAAGGTGGTTTAGTCATTCTTTTATCACATAATTTATAATTAATTTCTAAAAATGTTAAAAAAATCACTTATTCAAAATAAATTTAATTTTTTAAATATATTTTTCTAAATTAACTAATGGGGAATTTTTTGTGTTTTTTAAAATATAAATTTTTCGATGAATGGTGAAGAATACTAAATTTTACTTGAAAACTACCTTTTCATAAAAATTATTAATAAGGTTATATAATATTTTAAATTTTATTTAAAGTAATATTAGTTTAATTATATATCATTTAATCACATTTATTTCATTTTAATCATTTTAATTTTGAATTTTTATATAAAAACATCATAATATTTCGAATATTTTCTCTCCGAAAACCAATTTTCTTGTCGCATCTGCAGGATTAATTTTAAATTAAAACTTTCCACTTATGAGAATTGAATTTGGAAAATTTGATTACATATTTATAATGATAATTATTTATATTACCTAATGAGTTAAAATTCATTTTTTTACTAAAATAAATCATGAAAATAGTAAATATTAATTACTATATTTAAGGTAAAAATGAGTTTTTCATGGGGTTAAACTATGAAGATATGGGTTAAAATATCTTAATAATTTTTCAAAATCATATTGAATCGGAATTATTTCCATAATATTTTCACTATTCCAAATATAAGGTCAGTTTTAAGATTCTATAATTTTAAATAATTTATCATTTTGGATTTTTAAGGAAATTTCCAAGTAATTTGCAAGAGGGTTACCTTTCCCCACTTAGAAAATGGAACTCCCTCCCATCACTTTTTTGAACCCATAAAACTCTCTATCTTGACCAAAAACAAAAAAAATATCTCCCAAAAATTGTTATACATATTCTTCAATTGTTTTTCCTCCCCAATTACTACCCCTAGGGTACATAACAAGAGATCCAAAGGATTTTTCTCTATGATAAGGTAATTATCTTAACAAATATCTTTCATTTTCTTTCATCTTCTTCCAACATAAATTATTTATTAAAAATTACAATATAATAACACTCACATCTCTTATAAAATGATATTTTATTATGTTTATTTTGTAATATTTTCCAATATCCACTTATAGTAAATGGGAAAATAAATCATCGATTATGTATACAGAGGGCTACCTCCTCACGAACTAATGTATTTCATTTTCTATCACTGCATTTCAAAGATTTATATAATGATATATTTAAAGAAATAATATTATTTTTTTAAAATTGTAATAATTATTTATTTTTAATATCATATATACATTTTTATGTTCAGTTATATCAGAAACATGATATTGACGCTCGTGTGTACGACGAACTATGACATCATGAAGTGATATGATTCGTTTTTCACTTATGATTTACATGCAATGTAATAATGAAAATTTTAATGAATATATGTGATGAATATGATATTATACTGATTCTATAAAATTAATATACCACCCACGTCTTTACCATTTCACCCGTCCAAGGAAAAATATCATTGCTAGTGTGTAGATACAACATACCGTCTCCACGAACCAATGTGATTAATTTTCGATGTCTAACATTCATAAATGGTTATAAAAATGTATCTAATGTTTAAATATTATATTTATAAAAATTATTATCATTATTTAAATGATATATATATAACCGAAAAAGGAATCAGAACATTCATGAAAAAACACAAATGAGGAAACAATGCAATTAACACCCGAAACAATGAAATTAACGAGACATTATTAAAAAATGGGTTGTAAATTTTTATAATCGGGTTACATATGATATTATAATATTATTATGGTTATTTTATAAATTAATTACTTTATAAAAATGTTTATAGTGAAGGTATGGACATGTATGAAGGAAATTCGAATTGATTTAAGGGTTGCTCGTCTCACTTTTACTTCTGTGAGATATAAGCCATGTTCACCAGTTATTTCCTTTGTGTGGTGTGTATAATGAACTTTTAATATGTTATATCATGAAAATATTTATATTAATGTTATTTAATGATTCATTTTATGTTATTTATTTTATGGTTTTTAATATTCACAAGACAACAAAGTGGTAAGAGTTTATTTTATAATCTCAAAATTATTTGGGATTATTTTTGTATAAGTATCCCATATAGGAATTATTTGATATTTATATATTAAAAAATATATTTTATTAAACTATTATTATTCATGTAACTTTTAAAGTAATAATACCATTTCCAACACTTTAATACCTAAAATTATTGAGAAAATAATTTTCAGAAAATCAATCATTATTTCTCTCTTCGGTCATATATCCCTTTTCATAAAAACACATGTTTTCTAAAAAGGTTCTCAATAATGTTTCAAAACATCTAAAAAATTTTTATTACTAAAATATTTACCCATTTTTTATGTTTTATTTTATTTAAAGGAATCATCATGTCATTTTCAAAACAATTCCCATTTGGATTTTATAGAAAATGTTAAAGGAATATTTGTTTTAAAATATATGACATGAAAAAAAATCCACCCTCAAGACCAATAAATATTTTAATATTATTTTTCAATTTTTATAAGTTTATTTTCAATGAAAATTATTTCCAAATTGTTTTCTTAACTTTTTCATTTTAAATTGACATTCTAAAAATACAAAAGTTATTTTCCTCAAGAATGTTTTTAAGGTTTATTTCATGCTATTTATATTCATAAAAGACATCAATAATTAATTAAATATATGAACCATTGGGGTTATTTTTTATAGATATCATACATATTCTATATTTGTATATATTATTATG
Organism: Viscum album; assembly: GCA_963277665.1. Taxonomy (NCBI): domain Eukaryota; kingdom Viridiplantae; phylum Streptophyta; class Magnoliopsida; order Santalales; family Viscaceae; genus Viscum; species Viscum album. The sequence continues at coordinate 1,507,292,283 of OY728164.1, read as the reverse complement.
AGTTTTATTGGGGATGTATAATTTCTTTTATTCATTATGTTACTTCAGATGATTTATGATTATGTTTATTTTTTTGGGGTAGGTAATAAATTTTTTTATGTTATTTTTCCAATATGACTTATTATATTGATTATATTTCACCCCATTAATATGATGAATTTATTGGACTTAGTATGTGATGGGATGGGCCCGTTATAGCCCCTTGATGGATCGGTAGGTCTCATGATAGAAAATTGAATGAGTTTTTTTCGAGGCCTTACCTGTTTATATTGATGTATTGGAACATGTCCTAGATAGTATTAGATATATTGGAATAAGGCATAAACTTATCTTTTAAATGCACAACATTATGTATTACATCATTATGATTTCAGTTATTGATATTCCATGTGATTATTAGATTATTTATTATATCCATGGGTAAATTTCAAGCTCGTTTGATTATTTATATGGAATTATTTGATCATAAATTATTCATACCATATTATACTTAAGTTAATGATTAAATGGAATTTTTTTAGTTATTTAACTTTCTATATTGATTTTTCCTTATTTATTCATAACTTTCACTATACTCTTACATTTATTTATAATCTTAACTCCACATTTATTATGTTTTATTTTCAATAGGACACGAGGAATTGTTTTTCGATTGATATAATGGGGCCTGATAAGGGGAATAATGGAATTATAAAAGAAAATTATTTTCCTATTTTATATTTTAAAACATAATGTGAATTTCAAGTATTTATATATTTTACTAAATTTTTTTTGGTAATTTGAGATGTGATTCCTTGTATATTATGCTAATGTAATAAATTAGACACTTGATATGAGATACTGGGGTTAGGCCGTAATAGTTGGTATCAGAGGATGTTTAATAGAATCATTGTGAACTAAATTTATGATAACATATATTAAGAAACATAATCATATGGTAGACTTTGAGGATAATAATATATGAACATATTTATGTTTTTCTATGGAATAGATTATGTAGTTTTTACTATAAATACTTCCTATTCTTGTTACTACAAGTGGACATGGTTCTGGAACAGATGTACCTATGAGTTGTAAATCTGAAAGGGTAACTTTGGGTAGACCGATCGTCACTTGGTGCTCAAAAATGGGCCTTGTGACACACCATGATTGACACTACCACGGGATATTATTAGGATAATTCACATTTTCATTAAAAATAATTTTAATGGATTTGAAAATAATGATATCCCAAAGATGCCTTTTTATGATTATAAAATTATCTATGCATAAAATTTTCAATTTATGTTAAGTATTTCAATAGTTTTGGATTATACATTATGTTTCATAATGTTATGATATGATCTATAGATTTACATTTTTTAGTGATAATGCCTAATAGAAGTAATGAGAATCGTATCAATCCATGTAATCCATATAGGGGTTTCCCACTTGGGAAAGATAATGAAGCTGGATATACAACTAGAAAAGATTAAATTATGACCATATTGGAGCATCATAATCCAGTAAGGAGTAATAACCTTTATCTTATGGATTTTCCTCCTAATCCACCATGATGTTTAATAATGTTTGACCGCTCCATGCATCAATAACCCCCATAATTCAGTGGGATTAAAAGTACATTTTTTTGCTATGAAATGGATAAGTTTCAAAGAGAATATTTTTTTCACACTAGGAATTAGTAAGAGGGAGATATTTTTCAAGGAATTTTACCATATCTTAGCGTTTCTAGATCAAAGAGGTTCATTTATTCAAAACACAATGTATTATGAATAAAAAATGGAATGGAAGGATTTAAATGTAATTTTCATGGAAAAATACTTTTTGCATAACCAATGAGAGGATATGGAAAGAAAATTCAAGAGTATTATATAGGAAGAAGAGAAAAATATTTCTAGGTATTAGGACAACATTAAAAGGATATCAAGGAATACTACAAACTATATACATATTCCAAATAGAAATTTTCAACATTTCATTGATGGTATTAATATAATACTTTGAAGGGAACTAATCTCCCAAACATCAACATCATATGAGGACATAGTATCATGTACTATTGAGATAGAGAAATAATTCTACAAGTCATGTGTACTTTAATAGAATCAAGAGAATAAGAGGATAAAAGAAAAAAATGGATTAATAGGAGAATATAAATAATGGTTTTCCAACAAGTTATTCTTGTGGAATAAAACAACTCGGTACATGCATAAAAATAAAAGGGTTTTACATCTTGTGAAGATAAAAAGGTCATCATACTCATGATTTCAATGTAAAAATGGATTATTATATATCATTATTAGATATATTTATATTAGTATCTAAAGAATATGTTTTTGAAGGCCCAATTAAAATATAGGGAGAATTTTAATTTTAAAACATTATTTTAAAAGAGTTTAAACTAAACCAATTCACAAACATATTTAAAAAACATATTTAAACTTGGACCTTAGTCTGATTATATCATAGTATCATAATATATATGATTATGATAATATAAAAGTATATAAATCATAACCAAACAACATTTTATTAAATAAAAGTTAAACAGATCATAATAAGAATGTTTCATACTGTTTTGGGATCAAAGTAAATATGATTAAGTGTTCTAATTATGTTTATCATATTTAGAATCATTATGATAAAAATAATTCATATAAGAACTATGGAATAAAATAGTTATAAGACACAAGTAATATAATAGAAATAATATAATAATGAATTAAAAATATTTAAAATTAATTGAAATCTTTTAACCTTAAGAGTAAGGTTTCTAGAAACTTTGGATAAAGGTATCCAATGTTATATACTTACAAGAAAGTATGTATTTCATTCGCAAGGAAATATCTCAATGTGAAGATTAACTTTGTTCTGTTTGCCTATCCTCAGTATCCCTTAATCCAATGGAACATCTTTGTATTCATATCCTACAAGCCCTCAACCATGACGATTATATTATCTATCCTTCTATCTCCATATTCCCTCGATCACAATCATATAATGGATGAAGGGTTACAAAAAAAAGTTCATAGAGAGAAAACCCTGAAATGATTTCCTTAGTACTATAAAACTCTATGATAATTAAAAAAATTAAGAACAAGATGTTCATATCATGTAATCTCCACCTCTCTCACCCAATGAGGATTTGAAAATGAAATTTATCAAAATCATCTCCAAAATCTTTTAATAACATGGTAATTATAATAAACCTTCCCAAATCTTATATTTTCACCCAATAGTAATATTTTCTCCGAGTTTGCTTCCATGAATTTTACACCTCACATTTAAAATATAAAGTTTTACATCATATTATTTTACATTATTATAATGTGAAAAAGGTTTACTTACATTAGGAAAAAGTGTAGGATATTCTGATTATAAACATAAGTCAGTAAAATATAGTTCATTACTATTGTCATTATGATTATCATAATCAGAGTAAATTTGGATTTATTAGTATTAATATCATTCAGATGATGAAAAATGTTTTCATTACATAGACAAGATAAAATATTTCATCTCTATGATAAAATTTGATTCCAATGAATTGAATTCAAACTCAATATGATTTCTGTAATGAAGAAATATAAGTTTATAAACATAATACTTTAGAAATTAATCTAATTATGGTGAAAAAAATAACATTTTCTATCAAAACATTCTAAAATACATTGGACATATAATATTTTCAATGTATGTTTTAAATATAGTGTTTTTGGCTTCCAATATAATATGAATTTAAAATTTATAAGTAGAACTTATGAATGAACAATATCCCAGTTTTTTAAAACAAAAACCCTAAAACATAAGAGGAATAAAAACATTTAAAAATTATAGTCCTTTTATTTTTTAAAGTACTTCATATTTATAATTTTTCTTTTAATCCATAACCCCCACTTATATTATAAGTATTCTTAATACCATTATGAGAATTATGAATATGATAAAAGTATCATCAACCCCTTTATATTCTCCCTATTTTAATAATAAATCTACCTTCATAAAAATACCACCCCTTTTTTATTTACAAAAATAATTGGGCCTTAATGTTAATATACCTAAAAAGTTAGTGAATAGAAAAATTATATGAAAAAATATAATGAATTATATAATTATCCACAAAAATTTTAAATGAATATTCAATGAATCATATTGGAAAAATATTTACACAATCATATTTGGATAGAATAGTAATTTATTTATAATTTTTTTAAATGTTTATCAAAATAAACAATAAAAAAAGATTTCAAAAATAATTAATCATTATTTATAAAGTTTTTTAAAACCATTTTAGTCTTCTTGAATTCCTTCAAATCTTTGTTCAACTTCCTCAAATCATATTTTAGACACTGGTTCTCGGCTTTTAGTTTCATTACATCTTCAAAAAGATCTTTTTTATGATCTTTTAAAATGAAAACATCATCTTCTGAAAAACATACTATAGAAATTTCTAACTTCAAGTCTCAAACATTGAATTTAATAGCATCTTCTTCTTCAGTCCAGTCATCATTTTGGTCTTTCAACTCTTCAAAAAAATTCCTTATCATCCATATCTTTGGATAACTAATTAAATGATTCAACTAATACAAAAGTTTATTTCTTTATTTCATCAATATAATCATCATGGGACTGGACAATAGAATCAACATCACTTAACCATTTCACCATTTAATTTCAATACATTATTTCAGAAATATAACTTTACTATAATGTTTTTAAATTTTCCTCATTATGGATTACTGATTTGGTTAGCATTTTAATAGAGTATAATTTTTGGGAAAGACTATCCTTGTGAAATTGACCTCACGCTTCCATTCCATAGATGTAAGTGATAATCCCTTCAAACCTATTCAAGGATAGAATAATGTAATAACAACTAATCATAATAATGGTTCCTAAAGACTCTAATAACTCTGGATCGGGTTGAGAAAGTCTAGTCTATCTAGTTTCAATAATAACAACCTTTCCTTTGATCTTATCATCTTTTAAGGCTTTATTAACATCTTTATCAAATTTCTGAGAAACATCTTTATAATCAGATATTTACATAATGTTAGCATCTTTGGTGTTAGGTTTTTTAGAAGGCTTTTTCATTGTAATTTGATTTTACTTACTATTCTTGGATGAAGAATCCTCTTATACTGATGATGGGGATTATTTTTCTGAACTTTTTAATTCATCATAATTTTTTATTTTATAGGTATGTTTAATGAGGATGATTCTAATGAGGATTACTCTTATAGGGTTTTAGAATTATTTTCTTCCTCATCACTTTCTTCTTTATCTTTTTGTTCATCATCTTTTTTATTTTCATCCTGACTCTCTTCAACTTCAACTTCTTCTTCAAAATATTCATATTCTATGTCATATTGTTCACCTTATTTTCATTATTGACCTTATTTTTCATCATTATCATCAAAATATTTAACTTATAATTGATTATCTTCAACCTTATCAGTGATTTATATTGGATGACCTTCAACCAAGTCATTAAATTCTTTGTTAAGGTCATATTTAAGCTCTCAAGTTATTCGGAGTAATTATTTTTCATAAGATAATTAAAGAATTTCATTATAATTTGATAGTGGTGTTGATTGTTTTTACGGTGTCTCTAATAGAACATATTATTTTGAAGTAGAATCCTGTTATTCAATATTTTGTTTTCTTTTTACCTTGTCTCTAATATAGGGACCATTATAAAGAACAACTGATATTTCTTGAAATACTCACACTAAATCCTAGTATTATTTTCTAATCTTCTTAGAGAAAAATTCTACACCTTTAATTAGATTTTGACATTGAATAGCATCTCATAGATGCTTTTTTCATCATTTTAACTTCTTCCTAAATATTTTCTTCACCATGAACCCTTATATCCTTAACCTCATCCAGTTTCAATCCAAATTTAGTAAGGAAATGATTCATGTCAACTTTTAGTCTCATATATTCTCCATTAACATCATTAGGAGCCTTATTTGACTTTTTTCTTTATTATATTCATTTAGAGGAGATATTTCAACCTTTATTTAATTTTTCTTCTTCTTCTTTGACCTCCATGATGGATCTGCCTTCAATATAGAATTCTCTGGTTTTTCGATTTTTTTTTATTTTTCATCAAACATGAACTTCATTATTTTTATTGAATCTTCACTAATAAAATATAGTTTTTTCCTTATTTTATATTACTTGTCTTGAAATTTCATAATCATAAAAAAACTCAACAATCATCATACTTAAAAAGTTCAAAAACCTTGTAATATTTAATTACATGGAATTGTTTTTTATATTTTGTATAATCAAAAGAACAAACTTTACAAGGTCAATATTTTTTATATTAACCAAATAGTCCAATAAAAAATATATGTTATATTGAGAAAATCTCGTTCCCATTTACATGTTATTAAAAAACCTTTCATCCATAAAGTAATGAGTTGATTATTTAGTGTAAGATGAAAAAAATCGAAGTTTTTTATCCTAACCAAACAATGAATCCTCATTTTTTATTTTATCAAATATTCCATGAGTATCAAGAAGTTTATGTGATAGAAAATGTGCATCACCTCTAGAATATAATCCAACCAATTATGGTAATTTTATTAATGATAATTTTTATCCTTCTCTATATATCTTGATAGAAAATTTATCCTCTTGTTTGATAATTTTTATAGAGGAATAAAATTTTTGAACAAGTTCAGGATAATACTTATCAACTTCATGATCTTATTTATCTACACAAACATATTTTTATAGTTGGAAAGAAATATTATTTTTAAGAGTGGAATATATTTTATCAGTTAAGGATCTTCCCACAACCATTTATTTGAATAAAAACCATTGTGCAATATTTTTCTTCATTTTGTATTTGATCGAAGTTGAATATGATGAACAGACAGAAATGAATATTTTTGGACTGATCAATTTTTACCCAATATTAGGATAGTAAAAAGACTCTCAAGAAATCAATGTGTTAATGGGGGGGGGGTACCTTCTTTATATAGTTTATGGAAGTTTCAGTTCAAATTATAAATCTATTTCAAGGGTTAAGATGATAAACTACTTGATCTAAGGCCTAATAATTACCCAAAGAGAGTTTTGAGTTATTTTTGAACTAGTTGGGTTTTAAGAAAAATATCATATTGAGATTGAATAAGAGTAGAAACAAATTTTTTTAGAAAACAAAAATAATTGTAATAATAAAAAATATAATTTTTTTTAATGAAATCGTACAAAAAGAAATTAAAAGAAAAAAATAATACCTTTCGAAGTGAAAAGGTTTGATTAGTATGGATAACAATTTTTTTTTGAATTTTGTAAAATAATTATATTTTGAATGTTTTAACCAAAAAAATGACAGAAAACTTGAAATAGTTGTTATAATTAAAACATAACATGATATTTTAAAAAAGAAATCTCCTTACGAATTTTTTTTATACTGGAAGTTTTAAGAAAACATGAGTCCTGAACATTTTCAGAGTCTTATTATTATGTTAAAGATTATTATTCCAAGAAACATTATAAGGAAATATGAATCTAGAAAACCCATTACAATAAAAATTTGAAAATTTATAAATTTAGAAAATATAAAAGTTCGAAATAAAATAAATTATATACACTCTCCATATGAAAAGGTGTTTATTAATGTGATGATATGGGTAAAGAAGAAGTATATATGGAAGATCACTTTATTTTGATCATTCCTTGTTTCTGTTTAATGTATTAAAATATTTCAAAAGGTAAATGTTTTGTAAAAATATCAGTAATTTGATCAAGAATTATAATGAATTGTAAAATGATATATCTTTTAAGTGCATGATCCCTAAGAAAGTGATTCCTAATATCTACGTGTTTTTCATGTGAGTGATAAGATGGGTTCTTACATAAAGAAATAACACTAGTATTATCACATTTTACATTAGGTTTAGTAAAAATCATGCCATATTCAGTGAGTGTGTGTTACATTAATAACACTTGAGCAGAAAAACACCCAACTGCTACATATTCAGCTTCAACAGTTGAAAGTGCTATTGAGTGTTGTTTATTAATTGACCAAGAAACTAATAATATCTTAATAAATGAAAAGTTACATATGTACTTTTTTAGCTAGTCTATAAACACCAATGTCATCATCTGATAAAAAAATTAGTTCAAAAACATTTCAAGAAGAATAGAAAATCCCTAAATCTATAGTTCCATGATGATAATGAAAAATTCATTTTACAGCTTTAGGGTGGGAAAATTTTGTATTTTATTTATATATTTCATGTAATCATGTTAGAAACATTATATCTAGATGATTTGTTTTTATGTAAAGGTTACATCCTATCATAGCTCTAAAAAACATTTAATCAACTGGTTTCTCAACCTCTTCAAGATATAAAGTATTGGATATACCAATAAAAGTACTAAAAAATTTAGTTTTAACATATCAAAACTTTTTAATAAGATATTTTATAGACTTTGTTTGGTATATAAAAGTTCTTTATGGTTCTGGAGAAATTTTAAAACCTAAAAATAATGTTAACTCACCCTTCATATTCATTTCTAAATCAGACTTTATACTATATGAAAAGGAATCTGTTTAATATTTTTGTGTTGATACAAATATTATTACATCGATATAAATTTATACAATAATGATGGTTTTTATATTTCTTTATAAAAATATTTATATTGGTAGTTACCTTAACATAATTGTTTTGTAACAATAATCATGTCAATCTATCATACCAAGCTCTAGGGGCTTGTTTAGGTCCATATAAATATTTGGTATGTTTATAAATATATTACAGATGTTTTTATCTTCAAAACCGGGGGGTTTTTCTACATAAAAATCCTCTTATACATATCCATTAAGGAAAGAATGCTTCACATCCTGTTAAAAAAGTCTTAAATTAAATAATGATACAAATGCTATAAGAATATGAATAGATTCATGTATAGATACCAGTGCTAAGGATTCTTCATAGTCTAATCCATATTTTTTGTTATAACCTTTATCAACAAGTCATTATTTATTTCAAATAATAATTCCATTTTTATCAAATTTGTTTCTAAAAACCGATTTTACTCTAATTATAGAAGATTATTTAGGTCATTCAAAAAGATTCCAAACTTTGATCCTATAAAATTAATTTATCTCATCTAATACATAATCCATTCTTAGTCACCTAAACCCTCATCAAGATTCTTAGGTCCAAAAAGGTAAAGAAAAGATAAATGTTCTTTTTTATTCCTTAAGAAACATCTTGCCCTAATAGGCTAATCAACATCACTAATGAAACTATCACTAGGATGATTCCTAAGAAAAACTCGACTTAGTGTATTTTGAAAAAACTATTCCTCAACATAATATAAAAACATTCCAAAAAAATAATTTAAAAAAAAATAAAGAGTTATTTAATTATAAGAAGATTTTTTGAACAAATGTTGAAAATAAATTTTTGTAATAACATCTAAGGATGTTGGTTGAGGTTGTTTAAAAACAAAATGATCGGTTTCATCAAATTTAACATGTATTGTTTACTCAATAGTACAATTTTTTTAATTTAAAACTATATATGACTTATAAGTATTTGAATAACCAAAAAATATTCCTTCATCTAATTTGGGTGAAATTTTTTGTATGTTATTTTTCATATTTGGGATGAATACTTTGCAACAAAAAACTATGAAGTAAGATAATTTTGGATTTCTACCTGTCCAAAACTCAAAAAAAGTTTTATTAAGAAAAAGTCATATTAAAACTTGAATTATAGTATATTTAGTAGTCCTGGCTACTTCAGACCAAAATGTTTAGCAATTGAGTATTCAATCAACATGGTTCTTTTTTTTTCTTGAATAATTCTATTTCTTCTTTCAAAAACACCTATTTTCTGAAGATTTGTAGGTACTGAAAAGTTATTTTCTACACCTTTATTACTACAAAAACATTAAAAATTTGAATTTACAAATTTTTCACCATGATCACTATGAATAGTTATCAAGGGAAGGGTTTTCTCATTTTTTAACCTTGGCTACAATATTTTTTACATAAAAAAGCTTCATATTTCATTGTAAAAAAATTAACCTAAGAATATCTTATTTAATAACCAACCAAGACATATACATAGTATCCCCCAAATAATCATAGTTTGGTTTAGATTTAATAAATCCATGTGAACTAATTGTAATGAACCAGTAGTTGAGACTTCATTAATATATTTAAAAGTAGACATATGTTTTTTCCATGTTGAAAAGGATCATAGACTTTTGAAGAATAAAACCTAAGTTCTAGTAGATCCTTAATAAGTCCATTATCATTTAATTTACATACTTTTCTAAGTTTATAATGTACTAAACAAATATTATATAACCAATATTTATATTCCATTACACTTAGTCAAGGTATGTATCGGCTCCTGAGGTCTTCTAAGTTATGTTTGCAAACAATCTCATCCCTATAGGTGGAAAGAATGTATTAATCCATGTAATTGGGTGAAATAAATTTATAATTTCTAAAATTCAAAAGTTAAACTTCATCACATAACCTAATTATTATTATAAGGTTATTCTTAATACCTTTAACAAATAAAACAATTGAAATTACATATTTACTAAGAAAAACTATGTTAGTTAACCTGATAATTTATCCTTAAGAATTATCTTCCAAGTTAGCTTTTAAACCCTTCTCATTGATAATTTGTTCAAAAAATTTATTGTTACAAGTCATATATTGGTAACAAGCACAATCCATGTCCTAAGTATTCTTTTTTTGGTACATTCAAAATTTTCTGAAATAAAAAATATTAGAATTATGGAACCCAAACCTTCTTCAGTCCAGAAATGTTTGAAAATAAAACCTTTGGAATCCATATTTGTTTATAAAAATTGGATACATGAAATCATAAGGATTAAATTTTATTAAGAGAACAATTTTCTTCCAATTTCTACCACTTTGGAATTTATTGCAAAAGGGTGAACTTTTTGGGACAAAATAATTTTTTACTAAAAGCCATTTTAGTAGTGCATTCCAATCCCGAATTAGTACCATGAGGTCTGACTATTTTTTAAATTTCATCAAAATATTCTTTACTAGTGTTAAAGTTTGATAAATTTTTCTTTGGGGAATAAATTTCAAATTTTATTTTTACAACTAAATTATTATCCTCATAAGTATTAGTTTTTGAAGTGAGTTTAACCTCTAGATTTTTTTCCCAGAAATTAATTTTTCAAAATATTAAAAAATATATTCTTTTTAAAATGTTTTTTAATCAAGATATTTAGATAGATATGATACTTATTTAAGGAAAACTTCGATCCCTAAGTCATCCATAGAAATTGTTGCATTATCATTATCAAGTTTTTTACAAACATTACTCTTCTTATTTTAAAAAAGTTTTTCAAAGTTATAAAATTCTTCAAAATAAGGGAAAATATTATTTACAATATTTTATAAATATTATTATTCTTAAGATTTAAATTTAATCATTTTATGATTCAAGATAATTTTCACTTAATGATAAATTTCTACAGTTCTTAGTAGTGTGTACCTTTACCATTAAGCAAGGATTTTATTAAGGAATTTTGGAAAGAAGACCAATGTTCCTCTATAAAAAAATATAATTATCATACAAGTTATATAAGGAGTATCCTACACATTCACTAAAAGTATCATTATCATTAAGTATATTATTTCCTTTTGACTTATAAATACATTTCTAATTTATATCAGAATTTTGTTCCTTAATATCTTTCTTTTTATATAAGGACAATCAGTTTTCATATGTCCATATTTGTTGCATTCATAACAACTGTCTTCAGAATATTTATTATTACTTGTTTCCTTATTACCTTTCTAGTACCAGTATTTTAAATCTTTCTTACCAAATATCTTATTCTTCCTCTGAACAAGATTAGCTAGTTCATTTTCAGAATTTTATGTGGAATTTAAATCTCATTTTATATTTTTTTCTTTATAGAATTTTATAAAACATTATGAGTATACTAAACATTAATAATATTTATAGATGTATTAAAAGAAACACCTCGATTATTTTTTATAGCTTTACCATCATCTCTCTTTAATCTTCCCTTGTACTGCATAGGATTTCCAATAATATCATAAAGAGTAAGATTATTTAACCTTATTTTATCATTTTATAGTTATTCTCTTATTGCATTTGGAATTATATTTATTATCTTCTATACAATAATATCATCTATTCCTTTTTCTCTAAGAAATTTTTAATTATTTATGATTATCATAAATCATGGTGGATCTTGGGAACATATTCTCTATGTAAAAAATAAAACTCTTGGTAGTCAGATCATAGAATATCTCTTCTAGTATCAATAACCATAGAAGTACCTATATGTTTAACTTCTAACATCTTTCAGATACTATTAGTGGCTTGATAATATGATATTTTACTATATATGATTCTTATCGTGCAACATAATAAAGTGTTCCTCACTCGGTATTATATTTGATATTATTGTTTCTCTTGATGAGTGTAATTTTTTTCTTCCTTATCATGTATTTTTTTGTCACTAGTCAGCATGACCAAATTATCAACCCCAGTGTTGATAACAAATGTCTTCATTTTGTCTCTCTAATATTCATACATATCTCTGTCAAAAATAGGAAGTCTATTTGGATTAATAATATATATTTATCCAATATTTAAACCTTCAATCATAATAGAAAAACTTTCTTTTCTGCAAACATGTTAGAGTAACAATGTTTTTGAAACAAAAATTTTATAACTAAATCTATCAAACGTGAAATAATAAAGATAGAAAATCTAAGTATTTGAGTAGTGAAATCATACTCTGACACTTATTGTTATATATAAATATTATATATATTGATATTAGGATAGAATGAATATGTTACTGATTTCTCAATTACAATAGGGGTTGAATTGTAATTTTAAAACCTTAGTTTAAAAGAGTTTAAACTAAACTGATTCAAAAACCTCTTTAAAAAAACTCAGATTCAAACTTGGCCATTAGTATGATTATATCAAAGTACCACAACTAGTATGATTATGCTAATATGATATTATAAAAATCATAATCAAACAATTTTTTATTAATTCATAGTTAAATAGATTATAATAAAAATATTTTAGAATTTTTTAGATTCACAATAATTACGATTAATTGTTTTAATTGTGTTTATTGTATTTTGGAATTATTATGATAAAAATAATTCATATAATAACAATATAATCAAATAATTATAAGAAAATAATAATTCCATAGCAATAATATAATATTTACTTACATTTATTTAAAAATAATTGATCTCTTTTAACCTTAAGAATAAGGTTTCCACGAGCCAGGGACAAAGGTATCCCTTATTTTATATTTACAAGAGAGTGTTTCTTTCCTAAACAATGAAATCCCTTAATATGATGATTAGTTTTGTTCTATATTCATATCCTCAATAGTCGTCGATCTGATGGATCATCTTTGTTTTACTATCCTTATAAACCCTATAACATTAGATTAGATTCTCCATCTTGATATCTCTTCAATACCTTGATCTTAATAATATATTGGCCACATGATTACTTAAAAAAAGTTCCCAATGAGAAAACCCTCACAAGGTTTCATTTGAAATATCAATGTCTAAGATAATTTCAAAATTAGGAACAAGTTTTTAATGTTTTGTAATCATTGGAGCTCTCATAGAATGATAATTTGCAAATGAAATTGGTCTACAATAATATCTAAACTTTTCTAATGTCCTGGTATTTATAGGAAACCTTCCAAATTATCATATTTTCTCTGAAATTATATATTTTATCTATGTTTTTTTCAATGACATAATTACCAAAAATTTAAAATAGAATGTTTGATGGTGTATTATTTTACACAGTTGTAGTGTAAAAATGTTTCCTTACATTATAAACAAGTATACCAAATTGTTATCATAAGAATAAGTTAGTAGATAGACTTCCTTATTATGGTCAATATGATTATATTAATCAGATTAATTATAGTTTTACTAGTGTCAATACTAGTCTGATGATGAATACTTTTTTCAGTATAAAGACAGGACAAATTCTTTCATCTGTCAGATAAAATTTGAGTCCAATGAATCATATTCAAACTCATTATGATTTATATAATAAATAAATATAATTTTATAAACATAAAAACATAAAACTTATTCTATGTATAGTATAAAAATAATTTTTTCTATAAAATATTTTAAAATTATTTGTACAAATTGTTTTTGTAAAGTAAGTTTTGCTGATAGTGTTTGTGATTTCCGAAACAAAAGGAATGGAGAAGACAGATGTAGAAATTATGACTCAACAAAGATATTCCAATGTGAAATGATTCCTCTATAATAATATTTGGAAATGTGGAAATGAATTCCCTAAAAATTAAAGATATATACCTCAAAATAAGCTAAGTTGTGAAGGCGAATATTATTATATTCCCACAGATGGAGTGTAATGATTAATGTTCTTCTGTTTGGATTAAAAAATTATGTGATTTTATTATTTTATAAATGACATCCTGGTTATACCAATTATGAAATTTATAATGTCTATAATACAATAATTTTTCACTAAGGATTTGAAAGCTTATGTTTACTGGTTTTGATGAACAAGAAAAATGATTTTGTGGAATGTTAAATTACTTGTAAAAAAGATGATTGAGAGAAAGATAACCCTTAACATGTTCCTAAAGATAAGATAATGATTTTGAGATAAATATATGGTTGATATGGATAATGTAAATTGGATAGTATTGACTACCTTAGAACAGATTAATGATTTGTTAAAAAAGTGGTTTATGATATCATTTATGTTGTGAATAACATTTTATATTTAAGTAATATATCCAAAAATTTGTGTTTTATTTAAAGAATAAAGATGCATTCATGTTTTCAATAATGTATTGTGGTAATTCAGGTTATTACAATGTATCAAAATAATACATGATGAAGGTATTCACATGTTTGGTATGTGATGATCAAGAGCTACATCATTTTACTTAGGGGATTAATTATAAGCACATTTTTAAAATTTGGTGACCTCTTTCAATGGTTTTGGTTATTAATATATTGGAACAGTCATAAGGTTAACCATTTATGAAGTGGTTTTAGTTAAACATTGCATGATGTTTTATACATTTCTATATTACATCAATATATAAATATTTTTTCATATTAGATAACCTATACTAACCATTTTTTTATAATAATAACCTGATATCCAAGGAATGAATTAAAATTCTTTTAAGGATCTTATGATCTGCTAAAATTGAATTTTAGTGCTTTAAGACTAAACAATTCATTTTAGGATATTAATTTATTGGAGTAACCGATGAATTTGAAATTGAATTATGCACATCCAAAGGATAAAATAGTACTTATGAAATATAAAAATATCAAGTAAGTACATTTCATTATATTCTTAGATAGTAAAATAATTCCTAAACATTATAAAAATGATCTTGGAATTTTATTTATTATATTACCATTGTATATGTTGAATAAGATAGAATTTTAAATCATCATAGATTTATAGTTTTTAGGTTCTTATAATTACATCTATATTTTATTTTATTTTTTATCATTGACCACTATTATTCTCTATAATTATTCACAGTTTTCGTCCATGTCCACATCTTCACTTGCCACCAATGTTCTCCTACTTAGAATCTTAGTTATGTGTCATTAAATATTACTATTGGGATTTCTTTTCTATCTTATTAAGATGGTATTTTATTAACATATTTTATGATGATGATTTTGAAAAAAAGAATTATTGAATATCAAACCCTTGATTTCGGAGATGAAGATTAAATTGCGATGACACAGTTTATTTAAGGGGGTAGAATGTTACACCTCGAGATATTAAAATTTGAACATAATATTTGATAGAATGTATGAATAATATTCCTTGTTTAAAAGGGAATGTAACATCTCAATAATTTATGATATATTTATTATTAATTAAATATAAACTATTTGATAGCATACAATGAAAGAAACACCGAGTTTGAATGAAACCTAAAGCTCTATTATTACAATTATAACCTAGTTGTTAAATTTATGGGTATGAATTATACTAACTAAATTATCAAAATTATATGGTTTGAAAATTTATTAAATAATTAAAAGTGATATATATAGGCTATAGATAAAAGTAGAGAAATTTGAAATAAAAATAAATTTTTTCTAAAAAAAATATTTTTCAAAAAGGTTCTTTAGTCATGCTATGCGCACATAATCTAAAATTAATTTTTAAAACTATTTTATAAATTAATATAAAGAATATAATTCATTTTTGAAATCTAAATTTCAAAATCATCTATTGGTTATGTTTTGGGATTTTACTAAAAAGATTCATTTTTTGATGAATAGTAAAAAATACATTATATTAATTAAAAACTACCTTTTTTAAATTATTTCTAAATTAAAATTATTTTTCAAACATTTTCTAAAATAAAATTAGTTCAATTATATATTAAATAATTCAATATAGGTTATTGTAATCATTTTAATATAAAATTTAGATATAAAAACTTTTAAATATTTTGAACATTTTCTCTTTGAAACCCTATTTTTTCATCACGTCCGCAGGATTAATTTTAATGTAATTTTTTATAATATTGTGAACTGAATTTAGAAAAAATCATTAATTATTTGGAATAAGAATAATTTATATTACCTAACATGTTCAACATAATTTTTGACCAAAAATGAATAATGGAAGAAGTAAAAACTAATTACCGCGGTAGATGTAAAAAAGGGTTGACCCTAGGGTTAAAATAAGAACAAAAGAGTTAAAACTACCTAAAAACATGTCAAAATATTTTTTATATCCACATTTCCACATTATACTTCGGAAGTATGAATATAGAGTCATTTAGAAGCTTTTAAAATGTGAATAAAATTATAATTTTGGATTCTTTTAGGAAATTTCCAAACATTTTCCAAGAGGGTTTCCTTTCCCCACATATAAAAGAGAACAAAATAACCTCACTTATTCACACCCCTCAAGCCCTTTATCTCAAAACAAATTCTAAAAATATATATCCATGACATCCTTATACATATTCAATATCTTCTTTTCCTCCCAAATGACCATCCCTAGGGTCCTTAAAAAAATGTCCGAAGAAGGTTCCTCTTAAATTATGAAATTATCTTAACAAATATCTTTCATTTTATTTCTTATTATTTAAAATCAAAATTTATCTATATCCACTTTAATGAAATGGGAAATGTAATCATCGATCGTGGGTACAACAGACAACCGTCTCACGAACTGATGTAGTTTTTTTCCATCATCAACAATCAAGAATGGATATAATTATGGATTTAAAACATTTATATTATATTTATGACATTATTATACTTATATATTTTCAATATGACATATTATTTTTTATGTTCCATTCACTTTCAGATATGATGACATCACTCGTGTAGATGGTGGAATATCTCCTCATGAATACATGTGATTTGTTTTTCATTTACACATTACAAAGAATAAAAAAAGGATAAAATTAATGAATATATGTGATATGTATGAGATGATATTAATTATAGAAAATTATTTTATAACCCACTTACTTACCCTATCATCAATTAATGGAATCACAACGTTGCTTGTGTGTGTCTATGACCCACTATCTCTACGAAGCGATGTGATTCATTTTCCATGTCCAACATTCATTAATGGTTATAAAAATGTATATAAAAATTAAAAATTATATTTATAATATTGTTAATATTTTACATATGATATATATACATAAATAAATAAATATATATATATATATCATATGCATAAGAACCAGAACATTCATGACAAAACACACCTGAAAAAACAATGTAATTAACACCTGAAACAATAAAAATCATGAAATATTTTTAATAAAGAGGTGGTAAAATGTTATAAGAGGAAAATATATAATATCAAAAAATATGATTATGGTTTTTTTATAAATTAATAACATTATTAAACCCATTATATTGGAGGTAAAATACGTATGAAGGAAATCAGACTTGAGGTAAGGGTTTCTCATCTCACTTTTACTTTTGTAAGACATATTCCACATTCACCACTCATTTATATTGTGTGGTGTATATATTTTAAATTTTGATATTTTATATCATGAATATATTTATATTCTTGTAATTTAAATTTTCATTTTAAGTCATTTATTTTATTAGGCTTACGATTCAGATGTTACTAAAGTGGTAAGTTTTATTTCACAATCTTATCATTATTCAGGATTGTTTTTCTGAAAGTTTATCTGGGGCTAATTAATTTGTATTTATATCCTACGATCAGTATATTCTATCCATATATGGAAATTAATGAACTTTTTAATATAACAGTATAATATTTCCACTATTTTTTATTTAAAATGATTGTGAAAATGTTTTTGTGAATTTTTTTTGTGAAAATAAAACATTATTTATCTCTTTGGTTGGAAATACTATTTCATCATACCCTGTGTTTTAGAAAAATATTTAAATTTTTAAACCATTTAAAAATGATTTATAATGATATTTTTACCAATTTTTATATTTTAGACATTTTTTTGAAAGGAATCCTCATGTCATATTAAAAACATCGCATGTTCGGATTTTACCAAAAAAGTTGATGGAATCATTTTTTTAATGTTTAACTTGAATGGAATTTTAAAATTATATGAAAAATAAATGTTTCCAAGATTACATTAGATTTTTCATATGAAATTTTAAATGAATAATATTTTTAAAAAATATGTGAACTTTATAATTTTAAAAATAGATTTTCAAAATAAAAATGTTATATTCCCCAAGAATGTTTTCTAGTATCCTTTAGTTATATATTTATTCATAAATGAAATAAACACTTAGTTTAAATTATGATACACTAGGGATATTTTGTATAAATAGAATCCTTATTATTTTTATAAATTCTTTATTATCCATTTGATTTAGGATGTGTAATTTTTTAACATTCAACATTTTACTCTGTATAGTTTATGATTATGTATATTTTACTGGGGTAAGTAATAAAATTTCATATGTTAGTTTTTAAATAAAAATGTTTATGTTTATTATGGTTCACCCCTTTGATATGATGAATGTGTTGGACCTAGTATATGATGGGTGGGCCCACTATACACCCTCGATGCATTGGTAGGTCTCATTAGAAAAACTAGCTTTGGTTTTGGCTAAGTCCTTACCCATTTATATATATTTAGCTTCACAAGGACTAAAAGGTATTAGATGTCTTGGAAAAATCCTCGATGGTATGTTTTACATGCCCATAATTATAATTTTAGTTATTGATATTCCATATGATTATTCGATTAGTTATAATATCAATGGTTAATTTTCATGCTCATGTTATTATTCATATGGATATATTTTATTATAATGTATTCCTTCCACATAAATATAATATTATTAATGAAATGTCATGTGTTTTAGTGATTTACATTACCATATCAATTATTCCTTATTTATTCATAAATTTTGTTGTTTGCTTACCCTTACTAAGCATCTGAGCTCACCACTTTTTTTTTGTTTTATTTTCCCCATGATACATGGAAGTGTTTTTTGACCGATATTTAGGGAAATGATAAGCATAATAAAGTAATTATAGTAGAAATTTCATTTTTTTTTCATTTTATGTTTTAAAATATAATGCGAATTTTAACTATGTATCTTCTTTACCAAGAATGATAAACTATTTGGTTCTTCAGGATTTGATTCCTAATATCATATTCCAAAGCAATAAATTAGACATTGGTTCTAGGATAATAGTGTAGGGGAAGTAAAAATAAAATCCAATTATTTAATGTTACTAACTTATTTGAAATAATTTCATGTGAACAGGTGTAACTCAGTCAAAGAAAATTGAGTTATAAAAAACTCTTATGATTGGGATTCCACCTATGTGAAAATAAATTTGAATAAAACAACATTATTTTCCATATTTTATCCCATTAATTAAAAGAAAATAATTTATATAAAATTAAATATATATTAAACCATTAAATCACTATACAAATGAAACACGGTGTATAACATGTAACTTCACTCAAAGAATCAGAATTAAGAAAACCAATACCTTTACGGATTCAGTAATGCTTAATTCAAAACCCCATGAAATATATTTCTTGTAATTGAACATAAATTTATATTATTAAAATAAATTTTTTAATATTATATCTAAAATTTTATGTATATACACCACATCAATGAAATTAGGTGCATAATACCAAATATTCCTCAAATAGAAGAGTTTGGGAAAAAAACCCTCACCTCTTTTCTAGAATTCCACAATTGTATTTTAAACTTCTATTTCAAAAAATGGACACATTAATTACTTAATTTATAACCTTAATAATATATATTTTCACTCATATTATTCATAAATATACATTTTATATATTAATTCTTTCAATTTTCCACATCAAATGTTTATAGTCCTGATCGTTTTTACTTGTTTCATAATAGTGGGGTCTGTATTCATACTTATCCAAAATTTTATAATTAGTAGGACATTAAGGTAACTAAAAAGGATGTTTTATAATTATTTAATCTGATTAAAATTCTTTTTATGAGTTTTTGATTATTTATCCTTGAATTTGAAATATATAAAAATCATGTTCCAGTTATTCATAACAACCGAAGGGTGTTTTCTTTATTAATGATTTAAATATTAATATAAAAACTTAAGAATATATATGTTCCCATATTCATTCATGATATAAATTCATATAATTTTTCAATTATGTGGTTAAATGGACCCAAATAACAACTTACACTTATTCAATGATTAAATGGTGGTTTTGTTTTAATATAATTACACCAGAATCATAATGATTTTATTATGTTTTTATTACAATGATATATTATAATTAATAATAAATTAGAAGGATAAGTAATTTATATGAAAATATTTCTTAATTTGAATAAAATACTTTCCTTTTATCATGTTTACTTTAAACGATTTCTATAATAATGATCTTTCGTTGATCTTATCATTATTGAGTTCTCTAATTTATTGTAACATGACCTTAATGATATTATAAAATACATATTTAATCATTAAAACCTTATAAGAACCACCAATTAGGAATGGTGATGAATTTTATTTCTCATATAGTGCTGGTAGTCCACATATATGCATGAAAGATGTTTTTTTAATAATTGATGGGAAAGATGAATATACAATGTTAATAACCATAATTGCAACACCTGAAGACTTAAACATATTAACCTTTCCGAATAAATTTAATTTTTTTGATAACTCAATTTATACGAAACACCAAGTTAATATTACTCTACATGAAAATTTGATAATATATTGATTGAAATGAATCATTGAGTTAGCTTGAGTTATATACAAGAAGGAATTTTTTTGATAGTTTGTGTTACATGCAAGACCAAGTTTTGTTGAATATGAATATATTATTAAAATACTATTATTTAATATAATAAGATATAATATATTCATTAATTTTAAATCTATGAATATGAATAACTAAATTATAAAAATATACTTTCAAATTTATTGGTTAAAAAATAAATATAAATGAACATAAAAAAATTGAATAGATATGAAATGTTTTTATACAGAACCATTTTTATGCATCAAAAGGAGTTTTATCAAAATAAAATAAATTAATTAATATTAGTTAATAATATTAATATATTATACATTCAATCTAATATTTTTTATATTCATCCATAAAATTGATAGGTATATGATCAGAACAAACCTGATTTTACAAAGAAAAAACTATATTTTTGTAATGTCATTTTTACAACCTTTTAATAGAAAACCTATTTCATATATTAATTTTAAAAAATATATAAACCTTATAGGTCAAAAAAATATTCATTTCTAAATAAAAACTTTAAAATAATGTTAGGGTTGTTTTTTTATTTTTCTGTGATGTTTTATTTTTTTGATGAATAATGAAAAATATTGAATTTTAATTCAAAACTGTTTTTTCATATAATTTATTTATATTGATTAATTAAATTTTCTATTGGATTTAAATATTAATTATGTCAATTTTAAATCTATTAATCCAATTTAGTTTATTTTAATCAATCTCACTTGGATATTAAATATAAAATCATAGAAAACATTTGAACATTTTTACATTAAAAACCGATGTTGTCATCCCATCTGTTGGATTATATTTAAATTAATCTCATCAAATTCCTTGATTGGAATTTATAAAAATAGATTCCATATTTTTAATCATAATAATTTAAAATGCTTAATATGGTCAGCATAAAATATTGGTGATAGTGATTAAAATTAATTATTGTGATTAAGAAAACAATTAGCTTAACAAAGGACTAAACCTTAAACTGAAGGCACAAAATGACCTATAAACTTGTAAAAAATCCATTGGATGTTAAAATTTTGACCATATAATCCATTTTATCTAATATTTATCCAATTTACATTTGAAAAATGAGGTTTGAATTCCCTTTTCAAAAAATTTTAAGAATACCACTCCTCCTCCTATATAAAAAGTCACTCAACCCTCCCACTTATTCATACCTATTAAATCCTTTGTATCACCAAACCACTGATCAAATAAGTTCCAAAAATACCTCCCCTAATAATGGAGTCCTCCCTTTGTCCATAAATCTATCCATGTAATTCCTTTGTGGAAAACCAAAAGGAGTTACCCAATAAAATCATAACATCCTTCATCAAGATCTTTTGTTTTATATTAATTCACCCCATAAAATATTATTATTACATGATCAAATAATAACCTTAGTATACTATATATATATATTGATATTTTGTTATATTAAGTTATATACTTACACGAACACACACTTTCATCCAATGGGTAACAAATATACCATTCGTGTGTACGGTGAACTACCGCCTCACGAAACGATGTCGTTTGTTTTTCCTTTACCGCCTTTCATGGTAGGTAATTAAGATAGACACACTATTTTTATATGATATATATGATATTTATAATTTATTTATAAATATTTAATTTTTTAACACATAACTTTAGGTACTCCATTTTTTGGGATTACGAAAACATTGTTTGAGGAAGTGTGGACTACCGCCTCCTCAAAGTGATGTGATTCATTGACACAATACATGGAACATATAAATGATCGTTTTAATAAAAAACATGTGACATATATAAAATATATATTATAATTTAATTATAATATACCTATATATAATTTACTTTTCATTCTTTCAATACATAAATGAAATGAAAGTAGCATTCATCCGTACATACGACCTACCGTATCCATAAAGGGTTTATTTTATTTCCTATCTCCAAATTTTATGGGTTTTTATAAATACATATACACTGAATATATATTATATTTACATAATTGTTTACATTATTTTGAAAATTAAATCATGATATAAGTAATATTAACAATAAATTACAAGTCAAAACATACTCGAGAAACTTGGTAATTAACACCCAAAATAGTGAAAATAAATAAATATTACTAAAAAAAGGTAATAAGATATTATAAGAATATAATATATGATATCATAAATATAATTATTGTTATTAAATGAGTTATTAAAATTTTTAAACCACTATTAAATTGGTTAATGAACAAAAAAAAGATGTATAAAGTAAATTATTTTCATCTCACTTGTTACTTCTGTGAGATAATTAAAATTTTCACCAATAATTTATTTTTGAGTGGTGTATATCCTGACCATTTTATATTTATTTTATTTAATGTTTTACATTGAATTATCTCATCCAAATAGTTGAAGACATGAAAATTACCAAGTGTTAAAAGGTATCTTATCAGTCTCACTTTCTTTTGTGATTGTTAACTTTATCATGAAATAATCACTTATGATAATTTTCTCTAAAATATTCATATTCTCATTAAATTGATATTATTGTTGCCTAAACCAAAATCTATTTTTACATATAGTTTTCACATTGATAGTTATTCGATAAACTGTGTAGTTATTGATACATATGTATCTTTTATTCAATACAGATATTTGATAAGGAACATTCATCAAGAATTAAATTGATTATTAGATATATGAGGAATTATTTGGATATATATGGAATGGGTGGGGACTAGTTATAGATATCCCCTTAATTCATCGGTAGTCTCATGAGATGAATTAGTGGGCCCAATTAGATAGGTTTCTACCTGATATGCTAAATCATCTTGTAAAAGGTACTGACGGTACATGTACCATGTACGTAGGAAGCATGGAGTCCAATAATTAATATTTTTACTCATTTAGATTTAGTTATCATTTATCCATGATATTATTTATTTGAAATTTTATATGGATGTAGTTCATTCTTAGTCTATTATTTAAATGACTCGTATTTCAGTTATCTACCATGCCACATTGATTATTCCTTATCAAGATATTTATGCGGTATATATACTATGTTATTTATAATTCCATGATAATATTATCATTTATTATTTATTTATTATACAATAATTAATCGTAATAAGAATTTGAGTTCACCCTTATTTTTCCCCTTCCTACGGATATGAAGAAAAAATCTTTGAGTGATCCTTCCGGGATGCAATCTATTAGTCTTCTTTTTGTGTTATGTTTTATTTTCTATTTCCCAATGTTGTATGGGTATCTTGAATGAAATAAAATATTCGAAAAATTATAAATCGTTTGGTCCCTATGTATTCTACAATTGTATCTAGGTCAATGTAATAAGAAAATGCACCAACTTTGGGATTCTGGGGTAGTGGAATTACAATTAGTATCGAAGTAGGTTTAGCAGCAGATTTGGAAACAAGATTTAGGAAACATAGATTAAGTAACATAACCATAAGATTTAATTTGAGGATAATTATAGAAGAACATAATATAATCTTGTTAAGGTATATATTGTGTGGGTATTTTTAGCAATACATCCCTATATGGATACTACAAGTGGATATGGTTCTAGAATATATATACCTAGTTGTAACAACTAAAACAAGGTGTCTCAGTCCTGACTTGAGTTTAACCTAGTACTTGAAAACATGACTTACTATGTGCCTAGATTAACACTCTTGAGGGATAAACTTAGGATAATTCACATTCTCTTTACCTACCATTATGAAGGAATTAAAAGTAAATATTCCCTAAAAGAAACCATGTTTATGATTATGAGATTAGATATTCATAAACTTTTCATTTTATATTAAGTGTTATGCTATATTTAGAATTATACAAAGTGACTAATTTTAAGAACCAATCTATTATGTTTCATTGTTTGAAAATGGTGTCTTTAAGGAAGAATGATATCACTATTCATGGAATATTTATATATTTCCCAACTAAAAAACCAATACAACTGGTATTGGAATGTAGAAAATTATGGCTATATTAGGGTAGCTTAATAATGTTATTATATATAACTTTTCATGAATGGAGAAACCTGTTCCACAATTAGAATCTACTATTTTGGGCGTCCTTATGTGACAGAAGCCCAAATCGTTTCATGGTACTAATAATCCAATTGTATATGAGCAATGGATTAAGTCATTGGATAGGATATTCATGAAAATAGGATGTGGTTAAAAGGACAATATTACAATTGTTTTGTATTTTATAAATGGAAATGATGATCAATAGTGGTTTTTGATCCAATATACTTGGGAGGAAGAGAAAATAGGACTCATTAAATGGAGAATATTTAAGGATACATTCGTTGATAAATACTTCCCTCGTGATCAAAAAATTTAGATGAAGAGAAATTTGCATATCTTAAAGAAAAAAATAAAAAAGAGTATTGTCGATTATGATTTTAACTTTACAAGGTTATCTAGGTATGCTAAGGATTACATATGCAACACATAGTTTATGATTTACCAATTCATTGAAGGTATTTATCCAAATTTTCTAAGGGTACTAGTTTCTTGTAATTTTTAAATATATGAAGTAATAGTTTTATGTTCCATCAAAATAGAGAGGGAATTTTATAGGATCAATATATTCAATGGGAATCTATATAAGAAGAGTTCATCTGGCCACCAAGAGAAAGAGTATGAATTAAAGATGATGATGAATAAAGTTCCATCGTGTGAGAAAAGTTTAAAGAATCTCTATAAGAAATGTTTGAAAGGAATGAGAGTTTTTTATAACTATGGTGAAAAGGGTCACAAGGATAATTAATTTAGAGGGAAGAATAAAAAGTCTATTTTTGTGTTATAACTACAAGGTAATGGAAAAATATTAAAATTAATTCCCCAAGAAACAAGATAATATACCCTTGATGTAGCTAAGGGATAAAAATCTAGATTATGTTATTGATACTTTCAAAGTGGAGTGATTAATGGGATTGTATTTGGATTTGATAATTATGTTATTTCTGTATTTTTAGAATGATTTAATGATTATAATAGTTATGAAATATTTATGTATTATACTGTAGTAATATTTCATTAAGTATTTTAAATCACATGTTGAATGGTACCAAGAAATGTGAATCAGTAGCAAGTTAAAATTTTCATAAAATTCATAGATGAGGGAAATATAAGCCTTAATATATTTCAAATGTTGAGACAATGTTTTTTGGATAAATAAATGACTGATTTTTATATGTGATAACTACCATTTAACTGATTAATGATTTTTTGAAAAATTGGTTTGTGAAATCATTGATGGAGTTTATGACAATTTTGGATTTATGTACTATATAAAATAACAATTTTTTTAATGAATTAATAACAAAACATGTATATATTCAATAAGTTTTTACAGTAATTCAAGTTATTAACATATTTTTAGAAAATACATGATGAAAGTATTTCCATGATTGCAATGTAAAAATTTAGTGCTTCTTCATGTTGATTAAAGTCTAATGATAAGTTCATTTTGGTAATTTAGTGACCTTCTTTCTAAAGTTTTGGATCATAACCTTTTTGAAAATTTTACCATTTATGAAATGGTTTAATATGAACTTTGGATGTGGTTTTAGATATTTATATTTTACTAAACTATATGAAGTATCTTTTTATAAGATATAACGTAGAAATAGTTCAAGGAATAATAAAAAGAAAAGATTGTGTTTATAGAAAATTATAAGTATTTATATTTTTATAGAGTGAAATAATTACTCAAATTTATGAAAAGGGTATTGAAAAAAAAATGTTGTCCTATTATCATTGTTTTTAATGATATCAACAAACTTTATTCACACCATTGTGTTATGGTTTTGTGGTCAATAACTCTCTCATGAACATGTTTTATATCACTCTCATTCATAACTTTATTGTTATATTTTTCATCCATGTCTATGTTTTCACCAATATTCTCTTATTCAAAAGCCTATTTTATGTTAAACATCATATTTCCTTTCCCAAATTATTAATACTTTTTTTAAACCTATTTATTATATGTGGTTTTCAAAAATATTATTTAAAAATATAAAACTCTTGATTACCAAGCTCGTGTTTAAATTGCATTGATTAAATTTAACTAAGGTGGGGAGAGTGTAACACCCCAAGAATTTACCACATTCTCCTTTTAGAATAAATTTAATTTTTCCACTATATTTATTTATGCATAACTCCAATTTAGTATTATCTGACACACAACATTGAGAATGAATTTTTTTATGCACAACAGTGATATATTTTGCATTACATGAAAAAATACATTATTTTATAGTTTCCTTTACATGTAAGACTGAGTTTTACTGAACAATAATATATTATTAAAATATTATAATTTAATATAATAAGATAAAACCTTGACATTAATTTTGAGGTTATTAATTGGAAAAAATAACTTATAGAAATATATTTTCAAATTCATTGGTTAACAAAAAATATAAATGAAAATTACACCAATTGAATATATGGGAAATGTTTTTATAAAGAACTATATTTATGATTCCAAAGAAGTTTTGTCATAATAAATTAAATTAATTACCATTAGTGAATTATTTTAAAATATTATATATTCAATCAAATATTTTTTATATTCATCCATTATATTTTATAGGCATAAGATAAAAACAAACCCAATTTTATACACAAAAACTTATATTTTTATTAAGGTAGTTTTACGACTTGTTAACAGAATTATTATTTAAAATATTAATTTTTTAAACTTCTATAAATTTATATGTTAAAATAAAAATAAATTTTTAAAGAGATATATAACAATTTGGTTAGGGTGAAATTTTGGTATATTTATGTGAAGTTTCATTTCTTGATGAATAGTAAAAAATACAGAATTTTAATTCAAAAATGTTTTTTCATCTAATCTATTTATAATGTTAAATTATATTTTTATTGGTTTTAAATATTAATTATATTAGTTTCACATATATTAATCCAATTTAGTTCATTTTAATCAATATTGCAGAGATATTGGATATTAAAACTGAGCAAACATTTTCACGTTTTTAATTTAAAAACCCACATTGTCCTCTTATCTGTAGGATTATATTTAAATTAATTTCTACCACTTATATGAATTTTACTTTAAAATATTGATTAAATATATATAATTTAAATAATTTATAATTTATAATAATTTTAACTTAGTTTTTTACCTAAAATATTGTTGAATGTGATTAAAATTAATTATAGTGATTAAGAGAAAACTAGCTTAATAATTGAATAAAACATAAAATTAAGGCCTAAATAACATAAAATCTTTTAAAAATCAATTTAATGTTCATTTTAGCTCTTATACTCCCTTATATTTAATTTTCGTCCATGTGATTTTGTAAAAATGTGTGTAGAATTCCCATTTCCAAAACATTCAAGAATACCACTCCTCCTCCACCATAAAAATATATTCACCCCTCCCATTTATTCACACCTATCAAGCCCATTTTCTCAGAAAAAATCTGTTAAAATAATCTCCCAAAATCCCTTCACTACTATAATCCTAACATTGGGTATAAATCCATCCAAGGAATCCCTTTGGTATAAAACAAAACGAGTTACCCAAAGAAGAGTTAACACCCTTCCTCAAGGTAGTTTCTTTTGTTTTCATTCACCCGATAAAATATTATTATTACATTATTAAATAATAACCTAAGTATCCTCAATATAATAAAGTATTATTATATTTATGGTTATACTTACACTTAAACACACTTCCATAAAATGGGTAAGGAGCATACTGTTCATGTGTACAGTGAACTACCGCCTGACGAAACAATGTGGTTAGTTTTTTACATTTCCAAATTTCATGGTTGGAAATTAGGATGGACACACTATTTTTATATAATATATATGATATTTATAATTTTTTATATTCTTACTTAATTATTTTTAAACACATTCTTTTATGCAATCCATTTTATGAAAATACGATAACATCATTTATGGAAGTGTGGACTACCGCCTCCTCAAAGTGATGTGATTCGTTCACACTTTACATGGAAAGTATAAAGAATGGTTTTAATAAAAACATGTGTCATATAATGAATATATATTATACTATAATTATAATATACATATATATCAGCTACATTTCATTATTTTAATATGGAAATGAAATGAAAGTACAGTTCATGCGTACATACAACCTATCATCTCCATGGACAATGCATTTCATTTCCAATCTACAAATGTTATCAATTGTTATATATATATATATATTATATATGATATTTATTCATGTTTTACAATTTGTAGATGATAAAATCATTATCTATGTAATAGTAACAATAAATAACAAGTCAAAACATCTTCGAGAAACATGACAATTAACACCCGAAATAGTGAATATAATGAATGATTACTAAAAAAAGAGCAATAATATATTATAATAAGATAATTTATGATATCATAAATTTTAGTATGGTTATATTATGAGTTATTAACATTTTTAAACCACTATAAATGATAATAAATACTGTATAACAAAAATTATGTATAAGGTAGGGGATTTTCATCTCACTTTTTACATCTTTGAGATAACTACCCTTTTCACCACTTATTTATTTTGAGTGGTTCATATAGTACCCATTATAATATATAATGTCATTAATACTTTTTATTTTCATGGTATTTAAATTTTTTTCTTTTAATTATCTCATCTGAAGGGTTTTTTCATGAAAATTAACTAGTAATGTAAGTTATATTTTCAATATCACTTTCTTTTGAGATTGTTAAATTTCTCTTGAAAAAATCACTTCAATATGATAATTTTATCTCAAACTCCCATGTAATCATAAAGAGGATTTTATTTTTTCCTAAACTGTATACCATTTTTAGATACGATGTTCACTTTGAATGTTATTTGATTAACTTGGGAATTATTGATGAATCTATTTCTTTTAATTAAATAAATATATTTGATAAGGAACACTGTTATTGAATTAAATCGATTATTCGATATATTAGTAATGATTTCTACAGGTATTACATGGGTGTGTCTCGGTTATAGGTAGCCTCTAGATGCATCAGTAGTCTCATGAGACAAATTAGTTGGCCAAATTATATGGGTTTCTACCAGATATGATAAACCATCTGGTGAAAGGTCTTGAATGTAAATGTACTATGTTTCAAGAAAACATGGATACCAATAATTAAGAATTTACCTAATTCAAAATCAGTTTTCATTTATCCATTAGAGTATTTCCTTTGACATTTTCTATGTATTTAGTTGATTCTAAGTTTATTATTTAAATTGAACATGTTTTAGTTATCTACCGTTCCATATTTTTGATGCCTTATCGGGATATTTATATGGAATGTCTACTCATTTATTTAATTTAACATGAATAATTTTTATCATTTATTCATTGTTTATTCCACTATACTTAACCTTATAAATCATTTTGGATCAACCTTATTTTTTTTCTTTCCTCAGTATGTGAAGAATAAATATTTGAATGAGATTTAAAGGATGCAGTTTATTAGTCATAATTATGTATTATCTTTTATTTTCTATTTACCAATATAATATGGGTATCATGTATCTAATCTAGTTTTCCAAAACTATTGAACTATTTAGTCCCTTGGGATTTGAGGATTGTATCTATAATGATGTAATAAAAGAATGCATCATCTTTGAGCTTTTGGTGTTGTCAAATTACATTTATATTGTAAAATTAAATTTTATAAATTATAATAATAACATTATATTATTTTGGATATAATAAATTTTAATGGACAAAATTAAGAAGAAAAGATAAGTAGTTGACAATATGAAAACTGGGGACGTTAATTTTCTATAGTATTCTCATTGGAAATTAATTCCTCGTGCTAAATATTGGTGACCATAACCTTTTGAAAGTGGAATGGGATTCTAGTATATGTAAATTGGATTATTTTAATAAAAAAATTGACAGATATGTGAGTCTTGACGTGGGGGATATATTGTCCTTTTATAATTGATGATAAGGGTAGATTTGGGAGTAACCATTACATTTTCAATAATATAAGGATTATATTCAGGGGTTAATGGATGAAATTTGTAAAAAAATAGGATGGTATGGTTATTTTAATAAAAAAAATAACACCCAAAATCATATTTTGGGAAACGTTGAGTGTTTTAGTGCTATTATATTTAGCTTTCAACGTCTACTCAAATTTACTTTCACCTTGGTAATTAAATTTTTTCCATAATAAAGATTTTAATGAAAAATATTAAGATTGATACTTTTATGTAACTTTATACTTATGATTAAAAATTTGAATATTATTTTAGCAAATAAAATATATAAATGTTTGAAAAGTTACTTCTAAATTTAATACAATTGATCAGGTAAAAACATTTTTTATAAAATTAACATTTTAAACATTAAAATTACATATAAGATAAAATTTTCTAGAATAATTACTTTAATTACATAAATTGAATTATTATAAAAACCTAGAGGGTATGATTATTTAATGAAAATATCAAATTGAATATCCCTTCAAAATACGTGATTCAAATAAATGATTGAAACTAGTTTTTTATTTCATCTACACTCTAATTAAGAGTAAAAATGGTGGAATTTGGATTTATAAAATCAATAAATATTTTAAAATGTGTAATTTTTATCATATATTCATATTTTATCACCTAAAATGTTTTTTAAATCTTATATATCATTCTTATAAAATGATAAAATCATAAAAATTATGAGTTTCATGAGAAACATATGTTTCGACTAAAACCCAACCTTTTCAAAAAAAGATAAAAAATTCATCATAAGTAAATTTTGATATTAGGAATTCATAAATAAATTTACTTTTTATTAATTTGAAATTACAAAATTTATATATTCAATTTTTTATCAAATCATAAAATTCAGTCAATAGCTATTTTCATTGGAAAAATGAAATTTTCAAAGATTAATTTTAATTATTATTATTTGATATCATTTTCCTAATTAATTAGTGTTAACTAATTGTTAATATTATACATAATTAATCATTAATCATATGTTTCTTTAAATAGGAATGTGTATCACTTAAGGAGTAGTTTTTACAAAAATATTTATCTAAATAATAAATGACCATATTAGTCATTTTAGGTAAACTAAATGAATTTATTCATATTAAAAGTATTTTTTCTTTTCTATATACATATAATTCATAAATCATGTACTTATATTCATTCCCACTAATTCAATGGATAATATTTTAATGGTATAAATCTATAGTGGTTTTATTTTAGTTTAGTGTTTCATATCGTGGAAGCTATCAAACACATTGAATTATTTAATGGAAATCATATATTAAAATTTAGGGGTGTTATATTATCCATCCCTAAAATGAATTATTTCCATAAAATTTGATATATAATATTAGACTAATTTATATTAGGAACTCAAAATTTACCATACATTTCTAGATGGTCATGGGTTTACTCAGAATCTTGAATGATATACATATATATAAAAAATCATTATATGTTATTTTTAAAGAGAGATAACCCTTTCTTAATTTCACATAGAATTATACTATGTGATTTAGATCTAGATCTATAAGTAATAACTTCCCACATACCATGAAAATGATTTCTATGATAACCATACCATTAGGGGTTTTTATTTATAACTAAATATCTATTAGTTTGATAAAGAATACATGATAATGGACATCATAAAATATTGAGTGAAAACTCACTATTTGATTCATTAGTAGTAGTTTTATAGGATTTTCCTAGTTCTCTTTTTTTTGACACTATCTCCCTCATCATCTTTTTGGTTGGAACATTTATTCACATAATGGAAAACTACAATTAAATTGAAGAAAACATTTTTATAGATTCTATATTTCTTTTGCACATTTGGGTTTGGGGACAACAATCTCCACCCTTATAGCATTTACCATTCAATTTAAGTAAATTTCCACATGCATATTCCCTTATTTTATAGATGAATGAAATTGAATCATATTTCCTTCATCATCTTTATCACCTGATATTTCAATAAGGTTCCTTATATATATTCATTGGTGGATTTTTCATTTCAAATATGTTCACATTGTTAATTATAATTAATAATAGATAATTTTACATAATTAAAATATTTTTCACTCCAGAGCTTTTGTAATTATGTTTTTTATTAGGATAGTTTCTCTATTTTCCATAAAATCCATTGTTTACTTAGTTCATTCAGGATTCATCCATTACTAAAACTAAAAGATTTAAAATGAGTTATGAACATTATAAGAGAATTATCATAAATAAACATGGGAAATTTTGACCTCAATATGTATCACATTATAAAACTACCAAGTTGGCCTATAGTTATTATAACTCAAATTGTATCAAACTCTGTTAACCCTATATCACTCATAGTTTAACATATATCATTTTTTGTTCAAGATAGGTTAATTTGAGTTTGATTCACTTATAATTATTATCATAATCCAAAAAATAGATATCATAAATTACCATGAACATTATTAAAATATTATAAATCTAAATATCATTGAAATATATACTCCTAAAATCCAACTTTTTTCTTATCCAAGAAAACACATATTGATTGATATATACCTTAACTTATGAATCTATATATTTCAATCTATTTTAGCCATGGTCAATTTTCAATTATGTTATCTAACCTAAAAATATTTAAATCCATAATAATGGTTAATAAATAGAATTTTATTGACCAAAGAACATCCCCTAAGATTTTATATCCAAGTCTTAATCCTTAAGAACATTCACTATGCACCAAAGTAAAGATCATATCCATGCTCAATAAAAAAAATTTAGGGTGATTACACCAGGATGTATATATCCCATATCCATATCCACCTTCCATTATCCATATATGGATGTAATTTTAAGGGAAAATACATACTAAATACATTAACAAAATTTTAGTATATCATGCCATACTTAGTCTCATCACTAAGGTTTTCACTAAGATTATCTAACCCAAATACCCAAATAAAATATACATTATTTCATTATCATTAACTCATATACTTATCCCAAAGGGTTACCTTAACCTTTGAAATTATGTTTAACCTTAACTTATCACCCCTTGAATTATTCTCAAAATACATAATAATATAGAAAGTTATCTAGTCATATTATTTTATTCCAATTGTGATTCCTTGAACCCTAAATTTCATACCTAATTCTATAAATACACACTTTACATAATACCTTTTACATCGATAGTAAAATACTATATTTAACCATCCAAAATCTTAAAATTAAAATCCATGATTTCATCTCTTACATCGTTAGGATCTTTATAGCATTATAGATTTAGAGAATTTGAAATAAAACATAAACTAATGAAACCCATGTGATTTTTATTTATCAAAAATTTAATTATTATGTGAAAAACTACATAATCCATAAAGACACTTCAAAATTTTCCATAAAAACTTTACACATGATATAATTTTAAACAAGTCATGTGTACTACTTTTCTTTTTAACCTGGGGATATGGAAACCTAAGAAGAAGTGGGTTAAATTCACCCTTAAGGTAAAGAATACAGTTGAGGTACCAATGACATAAATATAGAGTTAATTTTATGGTAAGAATAATTAAACAAAAAAGAATATATAATCAACTTGAAACTAAGAGATTTCTATATACATAAAAATAAATAAAATCATTTATATCAATAATACTGATATCATACTAATGGAATTAATAATATTGGATATTAAAATAATAGAGTCATGTCCTTGTTCTGAGACACTATCTTTTATGGGGAGAGGTAAACGAAAAAATAAATCATATTTTTCTACATGAGACTTTCTACTTCATTGATGGGATATGTTATTTCAGACCCCACCTATCACCTAATTAAGTATAATGCATTCATTAAAAGAGTAAACAATAACTTTCATACCATTCCCTAAGGACCTTTTAGCTAGATAAAAACATCATTATCCATAAAATAAATAATACAATATATGATTACGTTATCAACCTACATTAGTAGTAAATAATCATAATGTATGTCAATACTTTTCCCTATTTCAATAAAAGGGATTATGTGGTCATAACCCATATAAATGAAGACGTTGGATTTTCAAAAGTTCATATTTAAAATTAATTAATAATTCACATTAGAATAAAAACACATAGAACACTAATACTTTTTCCTAATGTCAATAGAATAACGGTTATCTTGGTTAATGGCATTTAATATGAATTATGATAAAGTTTTATGTTCACACCATAAAGATTAATGAGTATAAAAATAAGTAAATACTATAATAACATTATCATAATCCTTATACAAAGAGATAATGGATCTATTAAAAATAACATGACCCTAATGTAACAAATGAAACTTAGAAGGATGTTGGCATAAATGGAAACCATCCTTGTAAAAAAATACTTCGAATGGTATCACAAAATAAGAGATCATGAATCGATATTTTTTATACCAAGAATAACAAATAATATATATATATATATATATAATCTAATAAATAATTAATCCTTATCCTCATTATGGTAAATCCTTTTGATAGAAAAAATTTAATTTTAAATGATAAATTAAAATAAACTTTTGAATAAATTTTTAACATTGATGTAAAATACAAATTTCCATGTCACTTTCGAAGTTAACTTTTGAAAAGGTGACATTAAAGCTTTTGAATACCATTACATTAAAAAATAGTAGCTAATAATGGATCCTAAAAATATATAATGTTTATCTTTTATAAATGAAGATTGAAATACAAAACATATGAAATTTTATGAAAAGACATTTTTCATCAAAATAATAGTATTTCAAAACTCACAATTATAAGTTATTTAAGAAAATATTCATTTGTATTAGAACTATATTTAACAAAAAGGGGATATAAAATAAAATAATATGTAATATTATTGTGGGATAACCCAAGCAGGAAAAAGAAATTTTCAATATTAAACATTATAACTCAATGAAATGAAGCTTGAGTTATCAACATCTCTTATGTGAAACATACTTAATGGGGAATGAAACATTTGAAAATGGTATTACATGATAAAAACATAATCAATGATATAATTCCACATAATAAAATCAAATTAAACAATTTACCCAAAATAATTGAAATAAGTTTAAATGAACTATCACAACTACATGAACAATAATTGAGTTTCAAAAAAAACTCTTATGACTATGGTAACTTTTTTGTCGAAATATGTATTAATAAAATAACATGATTTTTATTGGTTTATAAAATTAATTAGATGGAAAAATTGAATATAAAATTCAATATATATTAAATCATTAGAACACCATATAAAGGAAACATGGTTCATAACATGTAACATGTCTCAATGAATTAGGATTGAGACCAAGAAAACCCATATGCCTTAACTAACAATTTAATCAATCCATTTTAAAATATATTCATTTAATTGAACATAAAATACCATGAATAACATATTATTAATCATATAAAATATTAAATAAGTAGTAAATAAATAATATAAAATAAATTAGGGTCATGATACCAATCATGTCTCAAGGAGAAGAGTTTGAGAATAAAAATCCCTTACAACTTGTCTTGAATTCCAACAACATACCTTAAAATACTATATAAAAACATATATTTCTTGATAACATATTTAATAACATTAATAACATCTATTTTCATTCATAATATTCAAAAATCATCATTCTTTAAATGAATTCTTCAAATTTTTTACATTGGGGTTTCATAGAGTTGAATGTTTGTAATTATTTCATAATAGAAGTTTCTGTATTCATTCTTTATTCAAAGTTCATCATTAATAGATCATAAATATTAATTAAAGGGTAGTTTTAAAATTATTTAATATGTTTTTAATTCCATTCATTAGGTTTTTGTGTCTTCATCCTTATAGATAAATTGATAACAATCATGTTTCGATGATTCTAAATAATTTAATGGTGTTATCTTAATTTGTGATATAAATATCAATATAAAATATTCAAAATAAAAAAAAAATTAATTTACTGCATATTTATATTATATTATACCATTAATTATATTCCAATGGTCATTCGTGATATAAATCTATATTATTGTTCATGTTGGTGGTTAAACGGACCCAAACATGAATATTTCCTAATTTAATGAATGATTATGAGTTGTTTTTGTTGTAATATCATTATAAAAGATTAATAATTATATTATTTAGTGTTTTGTATTATGATATATCATAATAAACAATATTTTAGAAAAATAAGTAATGAATATGAAAATATTAAATAATTTGAATAAAATATTTTCCTCTTATCATGATCACTTTAAACTATTAATTTAACTATGATCCTTTATTGATTATATAATTAACAAGTTCTATAATTTTACACACAAAACCCTTATTAAAGTCATAAAAATCATATTTCCTCAATAACCCATTCTGGTAACCATCTATTATGGGTGGTTATGAAAAGTGAATTTCATTGCTCATGGTGGTGGTAATCCACATATACACACAAACAACCATTTACTTTTTCTTAATGGATGAGATTGATATAAAATAATAATACTACCCTTAATATAGTGACATTAAATTATATAAATGATACTAATATCTTGATATAGTATAGATAGAATAAATTTTAATGATGAAAATTTGGAACAAATGAAAAGTAACTGATAATACTCACTTTGGAGACTTGAATTTTCCTTGGAAGTCTCTTTAGAAATTAATGTATTCTGATAAATTATAGTGAATATAAGATTTATAATATTGGATAAGGTTATATGAGGATAAATTTTGATGAATATAAATAAAATTTTTTAATTATAGTTGAGTATTTAAGTGGTGGATATCCTAACCTTTTATAAGTTAGGTGAAAATTAGTTCTGGTAGTAACCCTAATATCTTCAATAATGTATAGTTTCTATTCAAGTTCAAATGGAATTAAATGAAAAAAAGACATGGTGACAGTGATTATGGGTCAAAAATCACATAAACCACTCTTTTTAAACAATGTTTAGTTTCTGGGGTGTTTTGTTAAACATTTAACCATTATCCTAATTTACTTTTACCTTCATAATTAATTTATATCCTTATTAATTAATTTTGATTAAAATATTAAGATTGACCATTTTTATTATTTTTATACATCTAATTTAGAATTTTATAAAAACAATTTATGAAATAAAATTTCTAAAAGGGTGAAAAATTAATTTTTAAATTAACACACAATCGTGTGAAAACAATTTTTAGAAAAACCGTTTTTTAAGATTTAAATTAACATACGAGATAAAACTATCATGGATTCAGGTTTTAATGGAAAAATATTATTTATTACAAAACCAAAAAGGGGTATGAGGCTTCAAAAGAATTAAAAATTATAATCTAACATGAAAATACATGATTCAAATAATATTTTGAAAAAAATTATTATTAATGTAACATTCAAATCTGTTTTAAAAAAGTTAGAGATAAGATTTACGACTCAAATAAAATTTTAAAATACATACTTTTATTTAAATTATTCATAGTTGATCACCTAAATGTTTTTTCAATATTATAAATCATTTTTATATGATCATAAATTCATAAAAATTAAAATTGTAATGAGTATATATAGATACAATTAACTATAAAATTAATTTTATTTTTATTAATTTTGAATTCCATATTTTATAAATTCATTATTTTAATAAATTAAAAAAATATAATGAAAAACCGTTTTATTGTAAAATGATATTTTGAATTATTAACTATAGTTATTCATATTTAATTTTATTTACCAAAAAAACGTGTTTTTATCCAAATATTAATATAAAACATAATTTATCATCGATACTAAGTTTCTTTAAATAGAAATGCATATCACATAAAAGGAATTTTTTTATAAAAATAATGTCATAAATAATAAATGATCTTATTATTCATTTTAGCTAAACTGGTTTATTTTTGTTAAATTTTATTGTTTCCTTTACTTTATATATACATATAAATTATAAATAGGTCAAACCTATTTATTCTATTCAATTTGAAAATCATATTTTTGATGATTTGAACAAATAAAAATTTTGTTCTAGTTTGTTGTTGTATGTAGAGAAAGCTATCAAACACATTGAATTATTTAAATGGTATCATATATTATATTTTTATGGTGTTTAAACAATATACCCCACCATTATATAATCATAATCCATTCATATGTATCCCACAAGATCATGAAAACATTGAACATTTCATCATATCTTAACCAATAAAAATGAAAAATGGGTTTCATCAAGATTTCTTCATCATAATAAATAAAAATCTAGATAAAGAAAAATAATAGGGTTATTTCATTATATATATATTTAATAATAATTAACATCGCCAGTTGTTGTCATAGATGAAAATAGCCTTAAACAATCATTGGAACATTTCATGAGGATAATAACATGTTCATTTTTAAATCACTTATTTAAAATCAAAAAATTTAAAGAATATTATGGGAATAATTTTTTTGAAAAAGAACTTCTAAAATCTTAAAGTAAGATTCAAATCAATGTGTATTCATAATAGAAGTAAAAAAAATTCAGGTGGTATACATTAAAACCAAGATTCTGTCCACACATTTGGGAAAAACTTCTTCATTTGGGAAATCATAATAATTTTATTTTTAAAAATTTTATAGAAAATAAAATATGGGTAAAAGTTAATTGAATCAATAATTATAGAATATTGAAAACATTCTTGAATATAATTTTAAAAAATATGGGCGTTGAAAAAAAAATTGTTGATGAAAATAAAACTAATTTTGTTTTTCTTAAAAGCATTTTATCAGTCAATTTAATTACCAAAAAAGAGTAAAATTATAATATTATTTTATAATTATATGAATAATAATATTAGCAGAAAAAATATAGGATTTAAAGGAAAAGGAACATATAATTTTTCTCAATGGAAATTTATTCATAAAAAATCCTGATTAAATGAGATTAAAACATAAATCCATTACCACAAGTCTAATATTTATTCGTATGAATTAAAAACTCATATATATTAAGTATAGATTTATTATAAATCTATTCAAGAACCATATTATTAAAAATTACTATATATTATTCCCCTATAATTTCAAATTATCCTTTTATTAAGAAATATTTATTAAATGGGAATTAATGTCAAATATGGCCCCCTTTCCAGGCATGTTTTCGTTTAATGGTTCTAGTACATACACCTTATTTATGGTTTAATTATATAAAAATAATAATAATGATATAGGTATCATATTTATTCATTATATAAACTTTTATAACAATTTATATAGTGAACCTAACCCCAGTAGCACAAATTTGATGCCTTAATTTATTACATTGGTGTAGATACTATATTAAAATCACTATGGAATGATGATATTAATAATTTTAGAGTAAAAAATAAATACATGGTACCCATAATACATTTTAAATATAAAATTAAATACAATACATAAAAAATATAGGAATTTTCATTCTTGAAAAATCATTCAATGATCTCTCCTGCATAACCTGGGGAAAAGAAATAAAATAAGGGTGTTCTCAAATGATTAGTAAGGGTTAATTATATTGTAATATATCGTGAATCAATAATCATAATCAAAATATAAGTGCAAATAATTTAACACACATGCCACATAAATATCTAGATAAGGTGAAACTAATATAGCAAGTTAAAAAATTGTCATATATGCCATTTAATCAATAAGTTGAGAATGAAATGAATCCAAATATTTTTCCATAGTGAAAATATCATGGATAATAATTTTAGAATTATAAATTTAGTAAATTATTAATTATTGGATGTTATGTTTCCCAATAACATGAAACCTTTATTGTCAAAATCAATTCTCAAGATAGTTAAAACTACTCGGTAAAATACCATTTGATTTAGCCAGTTGACTTGTCTCATGAGAATACTAAAGCATCAAGGAGATATAATTAAATGGTATCCACACATTTCTATATTAAAAAATTACTTTCATACTAAATAATCAATTTTATGATATTTCTTATCATCAAATATCTGTATTGAGTAAATAATACAAATTTATCAATATTTAACTACTAATCAAATAACATCAAAGTAAAAATTCTTTTTTCAAATGGTATATAGATAAGGAAAAAATAATATACATCAAACAATAATATATATATTTAATATTAATTTAATCTATAATTAAAAAATATCACAATAATGTGATTGTTTCAATAGAATGTTAAAATCCGAAAAGAATGTGAGATTTCAAAATAAATTATATCACTTGGTAATTTTCAAACCAAATCCTATTAGATGAAATAATTCAAATGAAAACATAAAACAACATGATGAATTAATTATTCATGATATTAAATTTCAAAGTTGTAGTGTATACAACACAAAAATTTTAATTGGTTTATAATAACAAATAAGTGTCAATGGAATGTAAATTGAGATGAAATCCCTTCCCTCGAGCTTAATTTTGGTTGAACTCAATTTAACTTCTTGTATAACGATTTCAAAGTATTTTATAAAACTTTTCCAAAACCATATTAACATTTATAATATCATATATTATTTTTTGTATCATTTTACCACCCTTTTGTTAATAGTCGTTCATTATTTTCATTATTTCAGGTGTTAATTCCCTTATTTTTTGAGGATGTTTTGAGTTTTTATTTACTTAGTTCCTCCTATATAGATTATGATTTAATAATTTCATGAATTTAAAAGATTATTTAAATATCATATATATTCATTATATATGAACTTAGTGTAATCCAAAAATTTAGTGATATTTAATGAAATACATCGTTAATGGAGATGGCAGGTCATACGTACACATGAATGTTGTTTCCATTTTCTTGTTGTATTGAAATAATGAGAATTATATGATATATATATATATTATCATTAAAATTTCATTTCTATTTCATATATACCACACAAGTTTATGAAACTCATCCTTAATACATTCTATATAAAGCGTGAACGAATCACATCGCTCCGTGAGGCGGTAGTACACCATACACACAAACAACATTATCATATTTTCAGAAAATAGAAATCAAGAAGGTATGTGTGATATAATAATTATATAAGAATAATAACTTCATAAATATCATAAATATCATATATAAACTATAAATCCATCATTATTACAAACCATTAAAGTTGGTAATGGAAAAATGAACGACATGAGTTCGTGAGACGGTAATCTACCATAAACACAAATAATGATTTCATAACCCATTTTATAGAAGTGTATAAAGTTTTATGTTGTAAAATTAAAATGTAAAACATATAATTATATGGATGATACTGAGTTTATTATATAAGTACGGTATAATAATAATTGGAAGAGGTGGGGAAGGAAATAAAATAAGAATACTTCAAGAAGAACATTACATATTCTTCGATTATCATCCTTATGATTGCACTAAAACCATGAAATGATTTATTTATAAATAAAATAAGGCCTCTATAATGGGGTTATATATGTTGGGTAATTATTTGGGTAGATCTTGGTCGATAAAAATTTATTGAGATGTGTGAAGAAGTGAGGAGAGTGAGTTCTCTTTTACAGTTGAGGAAGACCGGAACTCTTATAAATACTAAAAATTATTCATTATTAGAAGGTCTCCCTTACATAATGTTGCTCAAAAATTGAACATTAATGGAGTATAAGGACTAAATGGTAGATAAAAACCTCTAAAACATAATTTAAAACATTTTTCAAACTATCTCTTCCTTAACTCTTATGTTTCCTTATTTTGCTATTTTGGTTTTTTTATTATGTTAACTGGTTTTTTAACCAAAGTAATTTATGAATCAAGAATAAATTAAATTGATCCTTATTTGATAATTTCCATAAACTTATTATAAATATGATATATAATTTATAAAATAAAAACACTATGTGTATGTGAAATTAGTTTTAACATATGTGGATGTAACGAGAAAAAATATTGCTTTAACCGTAACTAATCTAACAATTTTTTTACTATTTAGGGGTCAATATGTTTATTATAAAAGATAAAATGGTCCATGAATGGAACATATTTTATATTTATTAACATTTAAAAATAAATTTTCATAATATAGTATTTTTAGTAATTTTAAATCATTTAAAAAAATATAATTTATAACAAAATAACAATATTGTCAATTTTGATATTATTTATTTAATTTAAATTTAAAAATATCAATACATTGATGAAATTAAAATATAATATTTTCACACTATTTTAAAATGATTTTATCTTCTAAAAATTTAATATAATATAATAATTCCTTCAATTTTCTTCACTTTAATTATTTTTAGTATGATTTATTTTATTTTATTAGTAACTAAATAATTATTACTTTGG
The DNA here is from genome assembly GCA_963277665.1 of Viscum album. Lineage (NCBI taxonomy): Eukaryota > Viridiplantae > Streptophyta > Magnoliopsida > Santalales > Viscaceae > Viscum > Viscum album. Next base: position 1,507,248,603 of record OY728164.1, on the reverse strand, counting down.
ATTTTATTAAGCATATTACGTAACTAATTCATCTTTAAAAAAATAAGATAAATTACCACGATATAAAATAACTCATTTATATTTTAAATGGATACACAAAATAAGACATATGTAATTTTTTCTCTTATCCCAATGCATTTAGAAACTAAAAGTAGAAAAAGAATCTTATTTGTCTTTTTCTTTACTAAAATTATTTTATGAGTCACATTTATGAATAAGTTTCCCAATATCTCAAAATAATAAAAAATAAGGTGATAAGGGTTTAAATAGGTCTATAAAATGGGTTTTGGAAATGTTTTGGATCAATTTTATACCTTATATTATAAGTTCAAGGACTGAGTAAACCTGTTTTCTCCTTAATCGTTGTAATTAATTTTAACTACAGTCACTAATAAATTTGGTCAAAAATTAATTTGGAATTATTCAACATTATACATAATACTGATTCAAAATATGAAATACATTTTTAAAAATTCAGTTCACAAATGTTCTAGAAAATAATTTAAAATTAATCCCGCAAAAAGGATAAGAAAGCGCGTTTTTGAAGTGAATATGTTCAATGGTTTGCTATTTTTTATATATATAAATTCAATATTTTTATTTAAAATGACTTAAATTTTATTAATATATTTATAATTTTTTTAAATTTATTTTTAAACAAATTTATTATATAATTTATCTTTATAAATTATTTAGACAAAAAAGTCACTTTTCAATTCAAATTCAGCATTTTTACTATTCAACAAAATGTCAAACATCTCAAAAAAAATTCAAATTAAGATATTATTGAAATTACACTTTCAAAAATAAATTTTATTTTCTCAAATAATATTTATAAAATTTAAAAAAAATAAAACAATTGTGATGTTAAATGGTGGAAAAACTTCCTTTAGATCAAATACAACTTTTTATGCGTAAAATTTGATGTGTTATTATATTATTCCTATAAAATATATTAGATGAATGTAAAAATATTTTATTTAATATATAATATATAAATTTAATTAATATCATCCACTAATATGAATTAATTTAATTTATTGATATAAAACTCTTTTGGCACATAAAAGATGTTCTTTATAAAAAAAATTTCTTTATATTCAATTGGTTTATATATTAATTTATAATTTATCGATAACCATTGAATTCAACCATATATTTTCATAAGTTATTTAATGTTATTTATAACCATCATTTTACCAGCTAGTATATTTTATTAAATTTTAAATTATAATGTTAATAGGATTTGGTAAAACTCAATCTTGCGTGTAATGCAAGCCATGAGAGAATTTCATGGTTGTGTGTAATGCAAGATAAACTCAATGTATCATAAATTGAAAGATATAAAATTTATTTATTTAAAATATAAAATATATCATAATGTATTAGGATTTTATATTCCCTTCTATTCATTATTTGTTGTTTCACATATTCTATTAAATAAAATGTTATTCGTTAAGAATTTGGTGGTGTTACATTCTCCTCACATTAAATAAATTGTGTCCTCATAATTTAAACTTGATCTCAATAATCCAGGGTTTTATATTAAAAAATTAGTTTTTTAAAAACCATCATTGTAGAAGTTTTGATAAAACATACTCTTAAGTGGGAAAGGGAAGTATAGAGGTCATCTGAAATAATCAAATAACTAGGTTTTCGAGTAGGATAACATTGGTGGGTAATAAAAACATCGACATAAAAGTGGAAACTAAACCCAAAATAACGATGGTGAGTGATAGATAACAATAATGATAATATTTTTTGTGAAATGTAGATAGTTAAAAACCTAAAATACATATACCAAAGAGGCATGAAAAAGGTCAGTGATATCATAAAAATGATCATAATGGCAATTTTTTTCCAAGATCCATTTCTTAGCATTGAGGAGTTATTTTATAGTCTAAAAATATATGTAAATATACTAAGTTGATCTGTTTTAAATAATAAGTGTTATTTAATATTTTGGTTGTACGTCGATGAATTCCCAAACAATCCATTACTCCAAAAAATGAAAATCCAAAAATGAATTTTTTATGACTGAAGCACTAAGATTCACTTTTAATATATCAAAAGACCTATATAAGAGTGAAAATTATTTCCATATATATCTAATTATTTTCCAAAATCATTATGGTTAACAAATGTTATCAAATATGCATAAATATTAATATTGTAATGTAATACGATAATCTATAAAAACTCATCAAAATTTCAACATAATCCATTTCATAAATGGTTACCATTACGACCCTACCATAATATTTAGATCCAAAAATTTAGAAAGAAGTTAACTGAATTTCAAAAATTAACTTACCATTAATCTCTCAAAAAACATGAAGTTTATATTAATATTCTTATAACAAACATGTCAATACCTTAATCATGTTTTCTTTTGAAATATGTTAATAACTTAAATTACCATATAACCTTATTTAAAACATGCACGCTTCTTAATTACTTAATTAAAACTTATATTATTGGATATATTTCATAAATCCAAAAAAATTGTTAACTTTTTCACGTATAACCCAATTTTTCAACAAATCATTAAACAATACCAAGGTATTAATCATCCAATTTTCTTTGTCCATATTAATCATCTATTTATACAAAAATCATTATCTCCACATTAGGAAAATATTAAGGGTTATATTTCCATCAACCATGTATTTTCAAGATTTTTAACTTTATACCAAATCACTATTATAGGATCAATTCAACATATTCTCCAAAATTCTTAATGAAATAGTACTTCAGTACAATATTTATACATTTAATAATTCTTATAACATGAATATCATTGAAAGAATAATCATTTTTCATTTTTCTTGGATCAAAACACAAGATCAATAATCATTCATATTTTTACATGTTAATAACCAAAGCATGAACACGATATATTAGGTCCTTTTGATGTATATTCCTTGGCTTCATGGGGAATTAATTTTTATAGTACCCCATATCCTTAAAAGTGAAGCACTAAACATTGGGAAATTATTTCTACCCTGTAAATAATAAGAATAATGGAATTTTTCTTCACACATGTATAAAACCCATTTTCATCTTAAGCATGTACCATGAATTTTCCATCCACTATTATCACTTATGGGGAAATCCTTCTTTCCCTTCTTCCCATTATCCATATTTTCTCCATCATCTTATTCTTCTCTTGCTTACCTTTCCTTTCATAAGGCTTGGATAATTATTTCTCTATATTGTTAAAACAAGATATTATGTCTTTATATGATGAGAATGTTTGGTATATAACTTCCCTTGAAAATATTGGATTAAAACCACAAAATAAATGATCATTATTTTCCTTTGGATTACATGAATTCATGGGGTTACCATTCCTTATTCTAGGTACCATTTCAAAAGGATAGAATAAAATATTTTAAAGCATATCATTATGAATCATAATGTATAATCCCAATTCTAATGAAATACATTACATAAGATAATATCATAATCATAAAAATTGTATCATTGGGGATATATTTACTTTCAAATCCATTATAATAGTTTATAAATGAAATAGGAGTTATCCTATGAATAATCCTTATGAGTGTCAAAATATTTGAGAAGAAAGGCCCATTATTGTGTACCATGTTACACTCGAGTGAATGTCGTCATTCCCTTTTTATAGTTATTAGACCTAGGTATATCTATTATAAGCATATACACTTATAGTATCTAAACAGAGTTGTATTTCTAGGAAGAACCACACAATTTATACCTTATCAGAACTTTAGAATATTCTTATATTTTTTTCCTCAAAGTAGGTCATATGGTAATGTTCTCTAGTCTATGTTTTCCTAAATCTAGTTCCTAAGGTGCCTACAAAAAATTTTCTAATACCAACTGTTGCAACTCTGACCTCATTATCCTAGAGATAGTGCCTTACATTATTTAATTAGCATCGATACTAGATTAAAATCTCAATGGATTGATAATTTTAGTAGTTTTGGAAAACCAAATATGAACATTGTAATACTTTTACATTGGTAATTTAAAATAAAATATAATACATTGTAATATCTAATATAATGCATCCTTGAAAACTCTTTCAAAGATATCTTCTTCATAACCTGGGCAAAGGAAGAAAATAAGGGTGAGCTAAAATTATTTTAAATAATGTGTATAGAAGAAAATATCCTTAATAAATAACCAAAATCAACATGGAAAGGTATATAACTAAAAACACATTCCACATAAATATCTCGATAAATAATAATCAATATTCTAAGGTAAACAACTAAAACACATTCTGTTTATTCAATAAGATGGGAATGGAATAATTCAGTATATTTTTTCATAGTGGAAATATCTTGGATAATAATATTTGAATTATTAATATATTAAATTATTACTTATTGGACTTCATTTTTCATAGACACATGGTACCTTTACTATCATGATCTATAATCATGATAGTTTAAAACTACTGGGTAAAAACCCATCTGATTTTTCCAACTGTTTTATCTCATGAGACAACTAAAGCACCAAGTGAGTATCATTAACTAGGAATTATACATGTTTATAGGAAAAAATCATTATTAGTATATCTAATATTAAATTTAATAATTTTCTTTATCTTCAAATATCTATACTGAGTATAGAATACAACTTTATCAATATTTCAGCAGTTAATGAAATAAATTTCAAATTAAAGATGATATGTAATGATGGTATACTTTTTGGGGAATAATAAAATCTGTAACGACCCAAAGTTTCATTAATGGAAATCCCTCATGATCTTATTAAATGTATCTTTATATAAATTTTTTTTATAAAATGTCAACTTCTTTGGTTTTATGATAAGAATTGTGACCTTTAATTTTATAGTCGTTGAATAGTGATCACAAGATTAGTATAAATATAGGGCTTTAACAAATCCAAATTTACTCAGACAAAAGAAGTGATGGTCTCATCCAGTATAATTTCTCCATACGAAGCCCATTTATCGGAGCTTGGAAAAGAGGTGGCATCCTTGGGATTATCTCTTGACCAATCCCAATCTGAGCTTCACCATGTCAAGCTCGAACGAGACCATCTACAGGAGAAATGGAAGTTGATAGAAATTACCACTCGAGCGATGTTATCCGAGCCACCCCAAGAGTCTGTCACCATTTCACACCTTACCCTTAGGTCTTATGCGACTGTTTTAAGGGGTTATGTAACAAATCTCTAGTACTATGTTCATGTAGATTATTTTTGTATATAATAATGAATATACCTCCTTTTCATTTTTGATACATTATAAATATATTTTAAAGTACAAATAGTGGTTTTAGTTTTTCTTAATTAAGAATTCTATTTTATTAAATTAAGGGATTTTTTAATTAAATAATATTTTAATAAAATATTATTATTATTAAATTAATTTTTATAAATAATCTTATAATTTTATGAATGAAATTATAATTTTTATTAAGGTTTGAAAGCCATTTCTGTCAAAACCCATGAATTTTCGATAAATATCAGTTTTTATATTAAAAGTAAAAAATTAACATATTTAGAAAAATATTTATATAAAAGAAATGTTATTTATGGAATAAGGACGTCGAAATTATCCAACGGTGAATTTTTCATAATTTTCTGAGACAGTCAAATTTTTGGATAAAAATTAAATACCGTTTAAATATATAATGTTTTTTATGACATCATAGTGACCCAATAGTGATGTAATAAAATACTATAATCTTTATGTTCGGCCAATATATGTTTTACCATTAAAATAATGTGATTTTGGGTTTGTTTGACTTACTTTTCAAAGCATTAATGGACCCCTAAGACTTATCAAACACCTTGTCTTTTTAAATTGTTTTCCATGGGAGTGTGACTCACCTCCACATAAGCAACCCTATTATTTTAAGAAGTTATGAATTTGGCCTTATAAAATACAGTTTTCCTCTCCCCTTTTCCAAAAACCATGGGAAAAACCATGTGATGGTTTGTGGTTTGTATTAATTTAATGTAAGGGGTCCCAAACCTAAATAATAATGAATTCCCTCACCTTTCCTATATAAACCCACCCAACCTCCCACTTCCTCCTCACTCAAAGCTTTTGCATTTCTTCCAACCTCTTCCCTACTCTCTCTAGAATTTTCCCAAGGTTCCCCAAGCTCCCAAGAATCCTCTCACAAGCCTCCCTCTAGCCTTTGGAAGCACACTTCCAAGTAAGGGTTTTTCTTCCTTTCTCATTTTTGTCCAATTTTCTTTAAGTTGTTTTGCCACTTTAATTTAAATTATGAATGTTGGGGTATGGTTTTACACCTACCTCATACATCCCTCTTTATGTTTGAATGATGGTAGACCCTTTCTCTCTCATTAAATACCTCCCATGTACACTCGTTACTATGCCGAAATTCTGAAAGGAACTTCTCTCTCCTCATTTACATTCAAGAAATACTTTTGTATCATGAATCTAAATTCCATTACAATTTTTGGGACATATATCTATATGACATCCTTACGGTCCATTACATGTAAATATGTTGAGGAACCCCTTTCTCTCTCATCAACCATTTTTATTAATTCTTATGTCATGCCGTTACACTGCCGAAATCGCACCGATTTTCTAAGACAATGCCATTGTGTAGTGAATACCATGCCCATTTCTCCATCAAGGGTATTAACCTTTATGAACATTTACTTATTGATTATAAATTTTCATGTATTAATTCCACATTCCTATATCGTGGAATAAATTATTATGTTTTATGAATCCATGTTTTCTGATCCATGTGGCACACTTATGCAAAAAATGAAATGTTTAAGAAAGGTGTTCCCTTATAGCGCTCCAATGCATTGGGTAGAGTATAGTATCATGATACTTCATGTGCAATGAGTGTTTACTCATGATAATTCAATTTCAATGAGGGTTTACTAATGCTTCATGTGCAATGAGGATTTACTCATGCTCTATGAGAAATGGGCCTTGGCTCATGCTAATTCCATGTTAAGTGTTGTTGCCACATTTCCATGTTATAATTATAATGATTTATGATGCCTTTATGTTCATGTTTCTCTTGTGCTCTATTGATATTCCTAATTTCTAACATGTGTGGTACTCCTCATGTTATTCCATGTGTATTCCCTTACTGTCCTTTAGAGCTCACCCTTTTCTTATGCATGTCCTCAAGTTATCCCATGCAATGCTAAGTACGAGGGAATGTAGTGGTCATGTAAAGAAAGTTTTCAATAAAGATATTGTATTTCATGTTTCAAGTTTTTATGTAATGATCCTAAGCCCCAAAGACACTAAACCTCTCGATATTCATTGTTGTATCAGGTGATGTTTTATGTAATAAATCATGTTTAAGTTTGTAATAAAAGTAGGGTTGTCATAGTTGGTATCAGAGGATAGGTTTAGTTATTTTTGAGATTAGGATTAGAAAAATCCAGTAAAGCCTTAGATACAATATTTAGAACAATAAAAATGTCCCTAAGTTTTGGTGAGTATTGAGTAAATGGGTTATTAAGAAAATATATCCCTTTCTGGATATGAGCAGGTAGAGGCGGCTCTGGCATAGATGTATCCTAGGGGTAAAACCTGAAAACACCGCTTTGAGCTAGACTCGAACTGGAACTGGTGCACGACAATAGGCCTTGCTGCACTCTTGGTTACGACACTCTTGGGGGATATTCTTTGGTAAATTCACTAGCTTAGTATGAACCCTTAGTAAGGGAATTAAAAAAATTCCCCTAAGAATATATGTTAGAAAGTAGATCAGGAAAATCCTAGATTGAAGCCTATAGACTCATGACTTAAGAAAATAAAAGTTTATTAATAAGTCATCAACTTTTGACTTTGGATTACCCTTTATGTGTTACCCCTAACTTTCCTTTTATTCTAGCCAATGGCCAGTAATAGGAGGACTCGGGCTAACAACCGTGTTGAATATCAGTGTGATGACTGTACTAATGAGATGCCCAATCCAATGGGAGTGGGAATCGAGAACTTTGTCACGCTTCTCTCTCATCTAACTCAAGTTTTGAATAGAAACATGGGTCAAGAGGAATGTTCAACCCCCCTAAGAAAGAAAAAGTTTCTATTGAGAGCTTCATGAGACAAAGGCCTCCTACTTTAAGTGGATCATCTGGTCCCACAATCGCCGAACAATGGATCAACTCCATTGAAAAGTTCTTCTCCATCCTTCAATGTTCTGAACAAGAGAAGGTTATCCTGGTGGTTTATTGTATGGAGGGTGAATCTGAGCAATGGTGGACGTTGATCAAAAATACGAAGCCTGAGGAGGAGATTGAGGTGTTGGAATGGAAGGATTTCCAGAAGATGTTTCCCGCGCACCCTCCGACTTAAGATAGAAAGGTACGTCCTTTCCCTCAAGAAAAAAGATAAAGAATCTGTTGGAGCATACGAGGCAAACTTCACAAGGCTTGCACGATACGCTTCCGTCTTTGTCGTTACCCCCAAATGCAAAGTTGACCGCTTCTTTGGTTGGATGAAGCCTAGCCTTCAGAAAGCATTGGAAATATGTGACTTCGACATCTATGAGGAAATTGTCTGATGTGCCCTCAAGGTTGAAATAGAGATCAGAGAATCATAGTGGTATCATGGGGATAAGAATCGTAAGGTGGACTTCAATGTTGGCGGTCCGATGGATAAATCCAATGGTGCTAAGAAGATCCAGCACCCCACTATCCAAAAGGGCGGAAAGAAGCACCCTGGAAATTGCATTAAAGGGACAAGGAAATGCTTCTAGTGTGGAAGAGAAGGGAACCTAGTTGTTAATTATCGAAAATAAAGATCAACGGATGCGATAGAGGAGAGGAATGCTCCGTTCGAACCTCAACACGTTGTTCAATGCTACAATTTCAAATAACCAGGTCATTTTGAAAATCAGTTCCCTAATCCAAGGGTTTTCGGAGGCAACCAACAACCTCCAATGCAGCAAGGAAGATCCTTTTCTATCACTTCTGCCAAAGTGAACCCCGACAACGAAGTGGTGACAGGTACGCTAGTTATTCATTCAAGAATAGTGAACATACTTTTTGATTCAGGTTCTACGCATTATTTTATATCTTGAATGTTTAGTAGAACAATCCCATCACCACCACAAATCATGGAAGTAAAGATGTCTGTGAGTACAGAAAATGGGGAAATCATTGCATCCCATGAATATAAGTCCTCCCCTATTATAATCTGTGGATTGAATTTCCCAGCGAACCTCGTCATACTCCCTCTGGTGGAATTTGATGCAATTCTTGGCATGGATTGGCTTTCCTTATATAGAGCCAACATAAATTGTCAAGAGAGGGAAATCACACTCTATATGGAGAATCGACCCCCAATTCTTTACCAGTGTAAGGAGGAAGATGAATCTCCTTTACCTCTATCATCTCATTCATGGATATTACTACCCTATGAGCATGCGTATCTGGATCAGATGATTGATTACAAGGAAGAAACCATCCTTGAAGAAATGCCTATTGTGAGGGAATTCATGGATGTTTTTTCCGAGGAACTGCACGGTCTTCCTCCTTGAAGGTATGTTGAATTCCCAATTGAACATATACCTGTGGCATTACTAATATCCCAGACTCCATATAGAATGGCTATCATTGATCTTGAAGAGCTGAATAATCAACTACAGGAGAATCTGGATAAAGGGTTTATACACCCAAGTGCTTCACCATGGGGTGCACTAGTCCTCTTCATCAAGAAGAAGGATGGGTCAATGCGGCTTTGCATCGATTATCGTGAACTTAACAAAATCACGATAAAGAACAAGTATCCTCTACCATGGATTGATGACTTGTTCGATCAGTTGCGTGGAGCACAATACATCTCCAAGGTAGATTTTCGGTCGGGATATTATCAAGTAAGGGTGAAGAAGGAAGATCTTCCCAAGACTTCTTTTCTTAATAGATACGGGCACTATGAATTCATAGTAATGACTTTCAGACTCACCAATGCTCTAGAAATATTCATGGACTTGATGAATAGATTCTTTAGATATTACCTTGAAATTTTTTTGGTAGTCTTTATAGATGATATTCTAATATACACCAAAACCAAGGAGGATCATGAAGAGCATTTATGAACTGTACTAGAGACTTTTCGCAAGGAGAAACTCTATGAAAATTACAGAAAGTGTGAGTTCTGGTTGAATGAGGTCTCATTCTTGGGCCATATCATCACAAGCAATGGGATATCTATGGATCCCTCCAAAACAGATGCAATTGAGGGATGACCGAGGCCAACATTGGTAACGGATATCCGTAGCTTCTTGGGGTTAGCTGGATATTATTGACGATTTGTGAGAAATTTATCATGATTTTCCAACCCTCTTACCAAGCTTACTCAAAAGGGAGTAAATTTTTCTTGGAGTGATGAATACGAAGAAAGCTTCAAGGAGTTGAAAAGGAGGCTTATCACTGCACCCGTGCTCACATTACCTACAAGTGGGGAAATGTTTGTGGTATTAAGTGATGCTTCGAAGAAGGGCTTAGGTTGTGTGCAAATGAAGAATGATAAAGTGATATACTATGCCTCAAGGTAGTTGAAAATCCATGAGCGAAACTATCCAACGCATGATCTGGAGTTAGCAGCGGTGATCTTTGCCTTGAAAATATGGCGACATTATCTCTATGGGGAGAAATGTGAGATATATACTGACCAAAAGAGTCTTCAATATATATTCACACAGAAAGATCTTAATATGATCCAGAGAAGATGGATAGAGATCATCAAGGATTATTACTATTCAATACATTACCACCCTGGGAAAGAAAACAAGGTGGCAGATGCCCTAAGTAGAAAGGACCCATGGATTCTATCAATGATGAGAATTGAGAAGGATCCAATATTCTTATACTTGATGAAGATGGACATGGGAATCATAAAGAAGGGAACATCATCAATCCTTTCACAAATGGTTGCTCAACCGTCTCTCTTGGAAAGGTTAAAGGATGATCAAAATGATGATGTGGTAATTCAGCAAAAAGTGGAAGCTATCGAAAAAGGGAAATCTTCGATGTTTAATGTTAATGAAGAAGGAATTGTGTGGTTTGGGAAAATACTATGTGTTCCATAATGTCCGGAGCTGAAGAAGGAACTTTTGGATTATTCACATAGTTCAAATTTCTCTATTCACCCAGGGAGCACAAAGATGTACCGAGATCTCCGAGAAATATTTTGGTGGGATAATATGAAGAAAGAGATCACTGAATATACATAAAAGTGCATGGTGTGTCAGCAAGTGAAGGCAGAGAGGAAGAAGTATAAGGGGTTGACGCAACCATTTCCCATACTAGAATGGAGATGGGAGAACATCACTATGGAATTTGTCACCGGACTTCCAAAGACATCCAAAGGCAACAATGCAATCTGGGTTGTTGTGGATCATTTTACAAAGACTGCACACTTCATTGCTATTCAGGAGGATTTCTCATTGGATCAACTGGCATGGATATATATCATGGAAGTGGTAATGTTTCATGGAGTACCACTATCTATTATTTCTGACCGAGATCCAAGATTCACCCCTAAGTTTTGGAAGAGTCTTCAACATGATTTGAATACTGAACTAAACTTCAATATGGCTTATCATCCTCAAACCGATGGCCAATCCGAGCGGACTATCCAAACACTTGAGGACATGTTGAGAGCATGCTCAATGGACTTTAAAGGAGGATGGGATCAACATATTCCACTGGTTGAATTCTCCTACAATAATAGTTTCCACTCACTAATATAAATGGAACCATATGAAGCCCTGTATGGGAAAAGGTGCAGAACACTGACATGTTGAGATGAGGTCGGTGAACGTAAGCTGCTTGGACCGGAAATGGTCGAAGAAATGGTGGAGAAGGTGAAAACCATTCAGCAGCATATCAAGGCAGCCCGAAGTCGACAGAAGAGTTATGCAGATAACCGTCGATGAGACCATGAGTTTAAAGTTGGATACATGGTTTTTCTACGCATATCTCCGTGGAAAAAGGTCATGAGGTTTGGAAAGAAAGGGAAGTTAAGTCCAAGGTGCATCGGCACCTTTGAGATTCTTGATCGTGTTGGGGTTGTGGCCTATCGACTAGCACTTCCACCTACCATGGCCAAAGTACCTGATGCCTTTCATGTATCCCTATTAAGGAAGTACATACCGAACCCTTCACATGTACTCTCTTCTAAGGTGGTACAATTGGAAGATGATCTTTCTTATGGGGAAAAACCAGGGAAGATCTTAGATCATAGAGAAAAAGTTCTACGAAATAAGACAATGCCCCTCGTCAAGGTGTTGTGGAGAAACCACAAGTTTGAAGAAGCAACATGGGAATCAGAGGAAATGATGAAGCTGAGTTACCCACATCTGTTTTAGTGTGGGAAGAGGAAAATATCGAGGGCGAAATTTCGTAAGGGGAGAACATTGTAACGACCCAAAGTTTCATTAATGGAAATCCCTCATGATCTTATTAAATGTCTCTTTATATAAAATGTTTTTATAAAATGTCAACTTCTTTGGTTTTATGATAAGAATTGTGGCCATTACTTTTATAGCCATTGAATAGTGATCACAAGATTAGTATAAATATAGGGCTTTAACAAATCCAAATTTACTCATACAAAAGAAGCGATGGCCTCATCCGGTAGAATTACTCCATACAAAGCCCATTTATCGGAGCTCGGAAAAGAGGTGGCATTCAAGGGCTTCTCTCTTAACCAAACCCAAGCTGAGCTTCACCATGTCAATCTCTAACGAGACCCTCTACGAGAGAAGTGGATGTTGATAGAAATTTCCACTCGAGCGATATTATCCAAGCCACCCCAAGAGTCGGTCACCATAGCACACCTTACCCTAAGGTCTTATGTGGCTGTTTTAAGGGGTTATGCAACCAATCGCTAAAACTATGTTCATGTACATTATTTTTGTATATAGTAATTAATATACCTCCTTGTCATTTTTGATACATTGTAAATATATTTTAAAGTACAAATAGTGTTTTTTGTTATTATTTAATTAAGAATTATATTTTGTTAAATTAAGCGATTTTCGAATTAAATAATATTTTAATAAAATATTATTATTATTAGTAGATTAATTTTTATAAATGATCTTATAATTTTATGAATGCAATTATAATTTTTATTATGGTTTGAAATCCATTTTTGTCAAAACCCGTGAATTTTCGATAAATGTAAGGTTTTATTTTAAAAGTGAAAATTAAAATATTTAGAAAATTATTTAGATAAATGAAATTTTATTTCTGGAATCAGAACATCGAAATTATCCAACGATGAATTTTTCATAATTTTCTAAGATAGTCAAATTTTTGGGTAAAAATTAAATACCATTTAAATATATAATGTGTTTTATGACATCATAATGACCCAATAGTGATGTAATAAAATACTATAATCTTTATGTTTGGATATTATATATGTTTTACCATCAAAATAATATGATTTTGGGTTAGTTTTACTTACTTTTCAAAGCATTAATAGACCCCCAAGACTTATTAAACACCTTGTCTTTTTAAATTGTTTTCCATGGGAGTGTGACTCACATCCATATAAGAAACCCTAATATTTTAAGAATTTCGGACTTTGGAATTATAAAATATTGTTTCCCTCTTCCCTTTTGCAAAAACCATGGGCAAAAACCATGGGATGGTTTGTGGTTTGGATTAATTTAATGTGAGGTGTCCCAAACCTTAATAATAAAGAATTCCCTCACCTTTCCTATATAAACCCACCCAATCTCCCAATTACTCCTCACTCAAAGCCTTTTGAGTTCGTCTAACCTCTGACCTACTCTCTCTATAATCCTACCAAGGTTCCCCAAGCTACCAAGAAGCCTCTCACAAGCCTCTCTCTTGCCTTTGGAAGCACACTTCCAAGTAAGGGTTTTTCTGCCTTTCTCATTTTTGTCCAATTTTCTTAAAGTTTTTTTGCCCTTTTAATTTCAATTATGAATGTTGGGTATGGTTTCTAACCTCCCTCATACTTCCATATTTATTTTTTAATGATTGGATACCCTTTCTCACTCATTAAATGCCTCCCATGTACACCTGTTATTATGCCTAAATTCCGAAAGGAACTTCTCTCTCCTCATTTACATTCAATCAATACTTTTGTATCATGAATCTAAATTCCATTGGAATTGTTGTTACATGTATCTATATGACCTCCTTACTGTCCATTACATGTAAATATGATGAGTAACCCCTTTCTCTCTCATCAACCGTTTTTATGAATTCTTATGTCACGCCGTTACGCTGCTGAAATCACACCGATTTTCTAAGCCAATGCCATTGTGTAGTGAATACCATGACCATCTCTACATCAAGGGTATTCAACTTTATTCACATTTACTTATTGATTATAAAGTTTCATGTATTAATTCCACATTCCTTTATCGTGGAATAAATGATTATGTTTTATGAATCTATGTTTTATGATCCATGTGGCACACTTATGCATGAAATGAAATGTTTAAGAAGGGTGCACCCTTATAGCACTCCAATGCATTGGGTAGAGTATAGTATCATGATACATCATGTGAAATTAGTGTTGACTCATGATAATTCAAGTGCAACGAGGGTTTACTCATGCTTCATGTGCAATGAGGATTTACTAATGCTCCATGTGCAATGGGGCTTGGCTCATGCTAATTCCATGTTAAGTGTTGTTTCCACATTTCCATGTTATGATTATCATGCTTTATCATTCCTTTATGTTCATGTTTATCTTGTTCTCTATTTAAATTCCTAATTTCTAACATGTATTGTACTCCTCATGTTATTCCATGTGTATTCCCTTACTGGGCTTTATAGCTCACCCATTTCTTATGCATGTCCTCAGGTTATCCCATGCAATGCTAAGTATGAGGAAATATAGTGGTCATGTAAAGGAATTTTTCAATAAAGATGTTGTATTTCATGTTTCAAGTTTTTATGTAATGATCCTAAGCCCCAAAGACAAAAAACCTCTCGATCTTGTTTGTTGTATCAAGTGAAGTTTTATTTAATAAATCATGTTTATGTTTGTAATAAAAGCAGGGTTGTCATAAAATCCATCACAGAATAATATGGATATATAAGATTAATTTAATTTCCAATGAAAAATTATTTCAACATAGAATTTGTTTCAAATTAAAGTTAATAATCACAAATGAAAGTGAGATTTCACAATAATTTATATCACTTGGTAATTTCCAAATAAAATCCCCTTGTATGAAAGAATTCAAATTAAAACATAGACTAACATGAATAATTCGGTATTGATGATATTACATGTCAAAGGGGTAGTATATACACCACATAAAAGTGAATTAATGTATAATAACAAATAATTCTCAATGGAATGTAAATTGAGACGAAATCCCCTACCAAAAACATCATTTTTTTGGAATTATTTTAACCACATGTATAATAGTTATAAGTATGTTATTAAATTACAATAGAAAGATATTAATATTATTAATATTATATATTTTCCTTTTATAACATCTTACCACCGATTCATTAATAATATTTCATTATTTTCATTGTTTAGGGTGTTAATTTCCTTGTTTTTCGAGTATCATTTGACATGATAATTTTTTGTTCTTATTACATAGATTATGATTTAATAATTTCTATAATTTAAAACATGATTTTAATATCATATATATTCATACTATATGTATTTAGAGTAACCCGTAAAATTAAGGGATAATAAAATGAAATATACTATTCATAAAGATGATAGGTCATACGTACTCATGAACGTTGTTCCCATTTTCTTATCACATTGGAAGAAATAAATGTAAATAATATATATATATCTATATATTATAAATTAATTATCATTTTATTTCAAATATGTCACATATATTTATTAAACCCATCCTTAATAAATTCCATATAAACCATGACAGAATCACATTCTTGCGTAAGGCGGCACTTCGCCGCACAGTTGATTGACATTATCGTATTCTCAAAAAATGGAAATCAGGAATGTATGTGTGATAAAATAATTAAATAAGCATAATAAACAAAATAAATATCATAAATATCATATATAAACTATAAATTAATAATTATTCTCAACCATTTAAGGTGGTAATAGAAGAACGAATGACATTAGGTCACGAGACGGTATTCCATCATACACGTGAATGATGATTTCATAACTCGTTTGATGGAAGTGTGTGAAGTTTTAATTCCTCCACATTAACATAACAAAAAATAAATATATTAAATATATTGAGGTTATTATATAATCAAGTTATAATAATAATTGAAGGAGGTGTGGAATAAAATATAATAGAAAAATATTTTAAAAGAACATTACCTCTTTTTCGGGTATCCTCCTTAAGAATACAGGAAAACATTAAAGGTTATTTTTATACCAAAAATAAGTCTTATATGATGATTTTATTGAATTTGGGGATTTATTTGGGAATATAATGTTTAATTCAAATGTATTCAGAGTGGTGAAGAAGTGAGGGGAGTGAGTGCCCTTTTATAGTTGTGCAGTAATGATATTCATAGAAATACTCAAATGTATTCATTATTGGGAGGTCTCACATACCTCATGTGACTCCATGTTTGAGAATTGATTTTTTGGGAGTATTATATTATCAATACAGACCTCCCCCACACAATATTTCACATGTTTGAAAAAGATTATTCCATAAATCCTATGTTTCTTTATCTTACCATTTTTCTTTTTTTTCATTTTATTAACTAGTTTTCTAACCAATGTATTTTATCCATAAAGACTAAATTAAATTGATAATCATTATATAATTTGTACCCAATTTTTCTAAATATTATATATAATTTATCAAATAAAAAACCTATATATCTTGGAAATTAATTTTAACACAGTGGCAAGTAATGTGAAAAAACTACCTTAACCATAAGTGCGCAATGAAATTCTTTTCTATTTAGGGGTAAATTTATTAATTATAAATTTTAAATTGGTACATTAAAGGAACATAATTTATATTTTTTAATATTTAGAAATAAATTTTAATAATAATATATTTTTTGTAATTTTGAATCATTTATTTATATATCATTTATAATAAAATTTAATTAATGTAAATTTTGATAGTATGTATTTAAATTGAATTAAAAAATATCAATAAAATAATAAAATTAAAATATATTATTTTAAAATTATTTAAAAAATATTTAATCATCAGAAAAATTAATGGAAAACTATATTCAATTCAATTTACTTCAATTTCAACTATTTAGTTTCAGTTATTTAATTTAATTATTAACTAAATAATTAATTCTTTGGCATTTATTAAGACTTTTATGTAACCATTTAATCTATTAAAAATTCAAATAAAATACCCTGATATAACCATCTAATTTATATTCCAAAAGGGTATATAAAACCAATAATATGTTATTATTTCTCTATGAAAAATAATTATAGAAAATAAATTAAAGAAAAGAATTTTTTTGTCTTTTTCTTTACAATACTTATTATACGAGTTAATTTCATGGAAAAGAAACCAAAAAAACACATAAAATTATATAATAAAGACACATGGTTCGAAATATGTCCATAAAATTTGTTTTCAATAATTTTTGGGTTAGTTTTACACCTTACATTGTATGATTAACCACTAAGTAAACTTGTTTTCCCCTTAATCACTATAATTAATTTTAAATGTTTTAACTAAAAAACTGATAAAAACTGTTTTTCCATATTATAAGTTATAAATTAATCTTATTATAAATATTTAATCCATTTTTACAAATCCAATTCATAGGAGTGGAGAAAATTAATTTCAAACTAATCCTGCAGATGGGACGAGAAAGAGAGTTTTTAAAGTGAAAGTGTTAAAAAGAATAAAAAGTATTTATATCAAAATAAAATATAAAAATAATTCTAATGAAATAAATTGGATTAATAGATGTATAATTGATCTAAATGTTCTTTAAAAATAATTTAAAATATAATTTAACATTATAAATATTTTATATGAAATATCAATTTTCAATAAAAATTTAGTAATGTTCACAATTAATTAAAAAATAAAACACCTCCAAAAAATACCAAAAACTCACCCTAAGATTATATTGAAATTTTTATTTGAAAAATTAATTTTCATTTTTAAAATAAAATGTATACAAGTTTCAAAATATAGTTTTAAAACACGTGTGCCATTAAAAAGTGAAAAAAATTTCATTAGATCAAATTGTACATTTTATGCATAAAATTGGATTTGTTCTTATCTTATGAATATAAAATCTACTAGATGGATATAAAAAAATATTAAAATTTATGTTATATAAATTTCATTATAATCATATAATAATATTAGTTAAAATAATTTATTAAGATAAAATTCCATTTGTGCCTAAAAATATTTTTTATAAAAACATCACCTCTATATTCAATTAGTTTTTATATTAAATTTTTATTAATTGGTAACCAATGAATTGAACTGTAACACCCCGACACCAGTTACCCAGAGTCAGTGATTTATTACATAACATTGGAATAATACAAGGAATCATGTCCTGAAATACCGATCAGTTTAGAATTATTGGAAACAAGATATATACACAAGTTTAACATTACAACTTGAAAAGAAAGTCAACACTAATTTATCCCATTAAAACATCAATGCCTCTTAGATTATGCCTAAAAGTCACCCATTCCTAACTTCTTCATTTCCTGGGAAGATGAAACATAAGAAAGGGTTCATCTCATGTAAATAAACGGAAATCCCGTGGAATTTTTTTTAAATACATGGGATTTTTACGAGTCCACGAAAACTAACGGTGCAAGATTCTGAGGCCCGGTGTGCCCAGAATCAATTTCTAAAGATTTGTTTGGGTACATTCAGTAAACATATGAGCGAGTTTTAATAAATTTTAAACCGGTGTTCAGAACTAAAATCTGAGGGCATCGTTGAACTCACAGCGCTGGTATTCACTTAAGAAGACTTTCACCTCGACAACAGTTGGTCGAGAATAAAACTTAGTTTTTGGATTTTCTTAAAAAATAATAAAATAAAGTGTGCTACACTTTATTTTATTAAGCCACCATGTGAGTGTTGGTGGTTAAAACCTCCTCATGGGAGATGGAGGTGGGAACACCACACCTTAACCTCTCGTGAGAGGTTATGGTGGTGGGGCCCGCCAAAACATAACCTCCCGTGTGATGAGTTGGAGGTGGGAACACCACACCTTAGCCTCTTAGTTTTTGGGTTTTTTTAAAAATGTTATTTTCACTATGTTTTTAAATTAAAATTTTAGTCGTGATGAGTTTGTTTTTAAAATATAATTTATAATTTAGAAATTAATTTCTTTATGATATAGTAATTTTTGTTATGTTACTATCAGTCTGTTTTAACTTGGTGATTTAAATTCAATAGCATGCCCGGATTGGTGTTCAATGGGAATCTAAGGTATTTTTTAATATTTATTTTTATTAAATATATCATAAAATTTTGTTCATTAATGTTTCTTTAAAACATAGATATAACAGAATTATTTCTCCTTCTATATAGCACGAATTTTTTGTAAATCATGAAATGGAATTTACCCTTTAACTAAAATTTACTTCTATGGTGATTCAAGGGTTTAGTTATTTTATTATAGTTGTTCTATAAATTATTTTCAAAATTTTATCTTTATTTTTTTTTTTAGAAAATTAAAAAAAATATTATCATGAAATTTAATTTTTTTGGTATTCAAATAATTAGTTATTTGGATGAACTTTATATCACTTTTTCAGTAAAATAAATGATAATTCTTTCCCTAGTATTATAAATACAGAATTATACCATGGTAGAGAGACTCCCACATTATTTACCGTTTTAAAAATATAGTGATTGAGGCGTGGTTGTAAATTGTATCCAAGATTGTTATAGCGACCCAAACTTTTCATACATTACTATTAAATCATTTTAATGATAAAAAACATAATAGTATTACACATAGAGTATCCAACAGTTTAGTGTCTTGGGAAAACTAAGACCATACATAACAATTACAACATCGAGCATAAAATGTTCTGTTCCTCATTTTTTCTTCTCTAGCTTCTTATTGGCACTTGACCTCTCCATAGTACATGTATCCACCTGAGGATATACATCCAAAGGGGTGACATAGAAGCCTAGAAAGAGGATATATAAGAACAATATATCATGGGGTGAGCATATTCATAACATAGAAAAAGAATCATGAATAAGAGAGGAGGCATTAATAAGAGACTTGAAATGTGGAAATGCATAAAAAGGAAACATCATGTCTTAGTGGTTGACTAACACACATGCTTGTGAAAACAGAGAGAATCTTTTTCACACATCATTTCACATTTACTCATGAGATTTATCACTTTACTCAATGCATTGGAGTGCAGTATAATTCTGGGAAAGCCTGTCATATTTAAACATTCATATTGCGCTATATAATTCCGGGCGCACCAGTCACATAATAACATTATCATTTATCATGCATGACAAAATGAACATATAAAATAAATGATCATAAATAACCCATGAAAATTAATGAGTTTCATCTCATAAGGACACATTCATAAACATTGGGTTCCCAAAAGAAAGAGGAAATAATATATTTGATACAAGAACCATCAATCTTGAATGAGAAGTAAATGGTGTGTTCTTGAAAGAAGAGTTCTTTTGGAAAACATTTGTTTTGTCATAAATTACCATTACAAAAATTTATATCCAAAAAAAGGAAATAAAATGATAAACAAAATATTTTTAAGGAGTAACCATATAAAAAAGGAGTGAAAGAGGGAGAACCTGAAGGATGAATATTGGGTTTGAGAATTTCCCCTTACATTGTATCTGAATGCTTCCGTCACTTTAATGTCTAGTATAATGACATTATATTCATTAATTTAAAATTAAATAACATTTTATACATTAATATGTTTCATTTTTTCATTATGTTATTTTATGGGCCTTTTGATGAGTTATAGAGTTTAAAAGCATTGCTCAGAAATTTTTGTTTTTATGGTTTTCTTGAGAGTTTCACATGTATTCTTGAATTGGAGTTTGTGTAGAACATGGGTAAAAATCCAGAACATATATTACAAGTTATTAATTATATTCAAGAAGTTAAAATTATATTACAATTAATTACATTTTATACCATGTGGATGAATCATTAGATAGGAATTTAATGATGATCGTTTGGGTAAATTTGGGCGGTTTTTTGACAACAACGAACTTGTTTTGTTTAATCATCTAGTAATATGTATATAAGTTAGTTACAGAACATAAAATATGACATAATATATATATAATATTCTTTTTCAACCATAAAAATGGTTTTATGACCAAATATGTAGGTAGAAATGGAAAAAGGAAAACATTTTGTTCTTGAAGGTGATAGATTAACACCTTACGAACAATGTTTTCTTTTATAAAATAAAAGGAACATAAGAATGGGGATGGATGGTATCATATCCCATTAGTATCATAACATTCTAGTGTATTTATGATACTGGAGTTTCCATCCCATTTGAACAAAGATAGGTTAGGAGAGAATAAGAAAAGGACATGAAATTGAAAGGGAATTAAAGGAAAGAGGAGAAGAAATTACCTCTTGAATCCTCCTCTTGAGATCCTCCATAAGGGACCTAGGCTTGGTCTTTTGATGAGACCAGAAGCTCTTGGACGTGGGGGAGGGGATAGGGATGATTATTGTATAGAGTTTATACAATTTTTGAAGCTTGGGAGGTGTCTTTTGGCAAGGGGAAGGGGAGGGGTTATTTATACATGAGGAGGGAGGTGTTTTTAGAATAAAATATTAAATAAAATAATATATCAAAATTTAGACTTGTAATTGTAGTTTTTTGACATCCTAAATCATATATTAATATAATTTAATTCGTTTTAGGCTTTAAAAATCTTTATAATTCGAATTCATTAATTTATTAAAAGGAAAGTAAAAGAAAGAGAAAAAGACACTTTAAGAAATCACCTTTTGACTTTAGGCTTTTGAAAGTTCTTTTTAGGTTTGGAAATTGAGTTTATTGTTTTTTAAGGAACCATTTATGAAATTTAATATAATTTGGCCGAAACTAAAGTTCTATAATTTTTATGTCATCATTACATCATTAATGATGCAATTTAGGATACACTAGTTATGTGAAAAAAAACTGTATTTTTACTATTCACCTGAAAATTGAAATATTTCATAAAAATCTCAAAATTTCACCCTAAACTTTTTTTGACATGTAGAATCCAAAAATGAAGTCATTTTTTTAAAAATAATTTTCTAAATATTATTAATTTCATATTCAATTAAAATCATAATTTACTTAAAAAATACAGTTTTTAAAATTAATCCTGATTTTATAATGCTTTCAAAAATTACGCAGGGTCTTATAAAATTATCTAAAAACTATAAGAAATATATTTTCTTATTTATGAACACATTTTATGAAAATAAATTTTCTTTTAAATTAATTAATTATTTATAATTAATCATTTACGACTTACAAAAATACCAAAACTTTTACTATAGTTAAATTGTCACTTTCTAAGATGCCTAAATTTTATTTAATTATTCATGGTTAAGGTTACTCTTATTTGGAAGATTTACTATTCGTAAGGGTTGTACTACTATTCATACGGGTAGGTTACTATTCATAGGGGTAGGTTTCTATTCATAGGGGTAGGTTACTATTCACTAAAAAATTATGTTTTTCTTATTGGACCCCAAAAATGATCTTGAACACAACCGTGTATGTCAGATTTTTAAAATTCCAAAAACTGAAGTGATAAACTTATGTTTAAAGGTCACTTAGCACTTATTAGTTCATTATGTTGTGTTTTCATGTGATTTTATGACATATTTTTAAGAAGATAATTTCCATTGAAATACTTTGGTTCATTACATTATTCCCCCCTTATGAAATTTAGCCTTCAAAATTTAACTTTACAAAAAAAGGTGAGGGTGATTCTCCTTCATCGCCACCTCTGGTTCCCAAGTAGCTTCTTCAAACTTATGGTTCCTCCACAACACATTGACAAGGTGAGTTGTCTTGTTGCATAGAACCTTATCTCCCCAGTTCAGAATCTCTATTGGATGCTCCTCATAAGAGAGATCATCTTCCATCTGTACCACCTCTGAGTTTAGTTCATGTGAGGGATCAGGTATGTACTTCCTCAGGAGTGATACGTGAAAACAATCATGAACTTGAGCTATATTTTGTGTAATTGAAAGCTGATAGGCCACGGCTCCTATACGGTTAAGTATTTCAAAGGGTACAATGTACCTTGGGCTTAACTTTCCTTTATTCCCAAATCGCATTACTCTCTTCCATGGAGATATTTGAAGGAAGACTTTATCTCCAACGACGAACTCCAAATCCCTTCGACAGTTGTCAGCATAGCTCTTTTTTCAACTTTGAGAAGCTTTGATGTGTTTCTAGATGACTTGAACCTTCTCTGTCATCTCTTTCACAAGATTGGGTCCAAGTAACTTTCTTTCTCTAACTTCATCCCAATAGGTTGTAGTTCTACATCGCTTTCCATACAGAGTTTTATATGAAGCCATCTGAATACTCAAGTTGAAGATATTGTTGTATGAGAACTCAACCAATGGGAGATGCTGATCCCATCCACCTTTGAATTCTAGTGATAAGGCTCTTAGCATATCTTCAAGAATATGAATAGTCCTTTCAGATTGTCCATTGGTTTGGGGGTGATTGGCCTTGCTGAAATTTAATTCAGTACTCGAAGCATGTTGAAGGCACCTCCAGAATTAAGATGTGAACCTAGGATCACAGTCAGAAATAATTTATATTGGAACACCATACAGTCTCACCACTTCCTTCACATATATCCTTGCATGTTTTTCAAGAGAGAGATCTTCTCGAATAGAGATAAAATGGGTAGTATTATTGAGTCGATCAACCACAACCCATATTGCATTATTTCATTTAGACATCTTCGGGAGACACATGAAAAAGTCTATAGTAACATTTTCAAATTTCCACATGGGTATAGGCAAGGGATGCATCATCCCTTTGCACTTTTATTGCTCTAATTTAACTTTCTAATATACCAAGAACCTTGATATATATTATGTAATCTTATTCTTCAATTTATCCCACCAGAAGTGTTCTTGGAGATCACGGTACATCTTGGTGCTACGAGGATGGGTAGAGAATGTTGAGCTATGTGCATTGTCCAAAATCTTCTTCTTTATCCTGGGTGATGAAGGCACACAAAGCCGCGTTCCAAACCAAATCACACCATCATTGTCGATATGGAACTCATGAATCTTCCCTTCCTTTACCACATTCACCCTCTTTTGTATCTCCAAATCATCCCTTTGTGCTTCTTTAATCTTCCCTTGGATGGATGGTTGCGCAATCATTTGAGAAAGGTAGGATGTATCCCCTACCCTTATGATTTCTAAATCCATGCTTTGCATATCTATAAAGATAGATTATTTCTCAATCCGTAACATTGATAGAGTACCAGGTTATTTTCTGCTTAGAGCATTAGCTACCTTGTTCGCCTTTCCAGGATGGTAGTGAATAGAGAAATCGTAATCCTTGATTAGGTCTAACCATATCCTTTTACGCATGTTGAGCTCCTTTTGTGTGAATATATACTTTAGGATCTTATGGTCGTTGTATATGTCACACTTCTCACCATAAAGGTAGTGCTGCCGGATTTTCAAGGCAAAAATCACATCTTCCAGCTCAAGATCAAGCGGCATGTTTTTCTGCTCATGGATCTTAAACTGTCATGAGGCATAGGCTATCACATTATCATTTTTTTGGAGTACGCAACCCAATCCTTTCTTTGAAGCACCACTGTATATCACAAAACTTTCTCCACTTTTTTTTCGTGTGAGTATAGGTGCAGTGATCGGCCTTCTCTTTAGCTCCTTGAAGCTTCCCTCAAATTCTTCCATCCATACATACTTTACCCCTTTGTTAACTTAGTTAGCGGGTCTGATAATCGTGATAAGTTTCTCAATAAACGTCGGTAGTACCCAGCTAATCCAAGAAAACTACAGATTTCAGTGACACTAGAGGTCCTCGGCCATTCCTCAATTTCCTTTGTTTTTTAAGGATCCACAGAAATTCCCTCAATTTTGATCACATGTCCCAAGAACATGACTTTCTTCATCCAAAAGTCACACTTGCTGAACTTGGTGTACAACTTCTCATTTCTCAATGTCGTCACACAAGCCTTAGATATTCTTCATGTTCCTCCTTACTATTAGATTATATGAGAATATCATCGATAAAAACTACCACAAATTTGTTGAGGTAATGTCTAAAGAATATATTCATCAAATCCACAAAGATTGCAGGGGAATTAGTACGTCTGAAGGGAATCACAAGATACTCATAGTTCCTATACCCTGTACGGAATACAGTCTTCTGAATATCCCCATTCTTCACCTTTAGCTGATGATATCCAGAATGAAGATCCACCTTTGAGATGTATTTATCTCTTCTTAACTGATCGAACAAGTCATCAATACTTGGAATAGTATACCTTTTCTTTATGGTGATCTTGTTGAGTTCCCAATAGTCGATACACAGCCCCATTGTTCCATCCTTCTTCTTTACAAAGAGCACTGGCACGCCCCAAGGTAATACACTTGGTCGTATGAACCCTTTGTCCATATGCTCTTGTAACAGCTTCTTTAACTCCTCCTATTCTATAGGAGCCATCCTATTGGGACACTTTGAGATAGGAGTATCTCCGGGAATAAGTTCTATTGATAACTCTACCTCACGATCCAGGGGAATTCCGGGTAACTCTTCAAAAAATGCACCACTGTATTCCCTCACGATGGGCATTTTTGTAAGGTTGGCACCTTCCATGGACTCAACCACTTGGGAGAGGTATTCTTCTTCATAGGGAATCAACACCCACACAGATAAAATATTTTTCAAAGGATATTCATGATCATCCTTACATTTTTATAGGAGCATGTGACAGTTCAGAATATTAAAAGATATTTCATTTATTGAAAATTGATATGTGCACTATATAATGAGAGCCAATCCATTCCCATTATAACATCGAATTCTACCAAGGTAAGTATTATGAGATTCAATGGAAGAATCCTCCCACATATTCCAACAAGAGAAGAGTCAAACACTTGGGTTTCAATGATTTCACCACCTAGTGTTTTTACAGATATCTTTACTTCAAGGATTCGAGGCTTTGATTCTATAGTTCTAGAAAACTTGCAAGATATAAAGGAATGCATAGAACCAGAATCATATAATACTTTTTCCATTATTGAGTGAATAAGAAGTGTACCTTGTACGACTTAATTATATTTCTCCACTTTCGTAGTAGTTCTGGCATAAGCCTTCCCTTGTTCCTTTGGCTTTGGTGAATGATGACACTGATTAACCTTGAGAACTCGAGGTTTAGTGCACTGGCTTGCATAGTTCCCTAGATCCCTATAGTTGTAGCATTGAACCATGAATGGTTCTATCCTTTATTATGCCACATTCTCCTTCCCTTTTTATGTCCTTCCAACACTCTTGAGAAAGGTTTCCTTGTTTCCCACACTTGAAGCACTTCCTCATCCCTTTGAGGATGTTCCCATGGTGCAACTTCTAACATTTTCAGCATGTGGGTCATTGATTTTTCTTCTCACCTTTGTCATCAGATCCACTGGCTTTAAAATCCATCTTTCTTTTCTAGTCACCATATCCATGGGACCATTCTCTAAACTCTATCTCCACTTTGAGATAACACCTAAAAACTTCTTCATAACTCCCAAAGTCTTGAATTTCAAGAGCCTTTTGAAGGTGTGGTTTTAATCCACTAAATAATCTATCAATTTTGCTATCATTGTTGATAATAAAACCCAAAGCGTACCTTTCAATACTTGTGAAATTTTCTTCGTAGGTTGTGAAAGATTCTCCTTCTTTTTTCTTGAGCTCTATGAATTCTCTCTCCATCTTCGTATGAAGAGTTCGTGCTAAATACTTATTAAGAAACATGATCTTAATGTCTTCCCAATCCATCTCTTGAATTTCCTCCCTTGGCTTGGTGTTCTTAATAAAATCCCACCATTGATCGGACTTTCCATATAGATGATAAATAGATAGTGTCACCTTCTCCATCTCAGAACAGTGATGAACAGAAAATATCTCCTTCGGTTTGACCCACCATTCCTCAACTAGTGGATCAGAAGATCCACTAAACATTGGTGGTCGTTGCCATATAAAACATTCGATAGCCAGTTTCTCTCTCTCTCTGGTGAAGGAGGACGTTCCCCTTTATTATTTTTATTGTTAATAACCTAAGATAATTTGGTAAGAATCACCATGAAGTTTTTAATTCCACCTCCCAAATTATTGGGGATGTCGTTTGGGAAATCGTTGCATTAGCCCTCACACGAGTTGTTGGCCTGGTTTCTCCTACTTCCCAAAATTTTCTAAAAATAGAATAAGTTAGAAAAAAACATAAGTAAAGAAGTCATAAATAACTTATTCATTTAAACAAAGAATAACATATGGTATCCCTATGTAAATATTCTTGTGTGCATATTTGTTCTTAGACTCACGCTAGACATTTATTCTAGGGTTCACTATTCCTAATTCCCAAATTAACTAAACCTTTCCTATGATACCAACTATAGCGACCCAAAATTTTCGTATATTAATATTAAATAATTTTAAAGATAAAAAACATAATATTATTAAACATAGAGTATTCAATAGTTTAGTGTCTTGGGAAAACTGGGACTATACATAATAATTACAACATCGAGCATAAACTTTTTTTGTTTATTTCTTCTTATCTAACTTCTTATTGGAACTTGACATCTCCTTAGTACATGTAGCCACCTGAGGATATAAATCAAAATTGGTGAGATAGAAGACCAGTAAGAGGATAAATAAGAACAATATAGCATGGGGTGCGCATATTCATAACAAAGGAAAAGAATCATGAACATGAGCGAAGGCATTAATAAGAGACTTGAAATGTGGAAATGCATAAAAATAAAACATTATGTCTTAGTTGTTAACTAACACACATTATGGTGAAAAAATATAGTATCTTTTTCACACATCATTTCAAATTTACTAATGAGATTCATCACTTTACCCAATGCATTGGAGCACTACATAATTCTTGGTGCACCCGTCACATTTAAACATTAATATTGTGTTATATATTTCTTGGCGCACCCGCCACATCATAACATTATCATTTATCATGAATTCCAAAATGAAAATATAACATAAATGAACATAATTAACCCATGAAAAAGAATTTGTTTCGTCTTGTTGGGAAAAAATCCCTCAAGGCATCATTGAAGTATTTTTGAGGTGATTGTGTCTGTTGACAAATTGAACATCTGTGTTGTGCTTGTTGACAAATGAAAACCATGACATACAAATTTTTTGACAAAGAGGATTTCATGTTGGAATGTCGAGTTCAAGCGATTTTTTTAACAATCCATGTTTGATTCAAGAATATTGACCAAGGAATGGATAATCTGGAGGCAGTATAAAAAATAACAGATAAAAGGTGGCGCCGTTTTCCAGTGTTTTCCAAATTTTTGGGCCTGAAAATCGACAAATGAAGAAAAGTGTTTTTGGAAAAGTGAATTGTGTTCCGAGGTCTTGGAGAATAGGAAACTTGCGTTCCATATGTTTTTGAAGATCATATCATCAAAATATGGCAAAGGGATAAGGATCACGAATGTATTGGGTTGGTCTTGCAGGTGAATTGCGCGCCGAGAAAGGACTTGCGCGCCGGTGCCTAGGAGATTTGGAAACTTGTGAGCCTATTGTTTTTCAATATCAGAAGATAAAAATATGTAAAAGGAAAGAGGGTCACACATGTATTTGGTTTGGTTGTGCAAGTGTCTAGGAGGACAGAAGACTTGCACGCCGGAACATGTGCGCCGAGGGGTGACTTGCGTGTCGTCGCGCAGGGTGTTCAAAATGCCTATAAATACTGGACCACCCCTCCTCATTTCTCAACAGATTTCAACAATTTGAAGAATCAGAGATCCCTTCATTTAGGTTTGGTGGTCACGCAAGTGGTGGTGTGTCACACAATTGGGACTTGCACGCCAGATTTGAAGAAGGGAAGTTGTTGTTAGTTGCGCGCCAATATTGGTTTGGGCATAAAGGGAAGTGAGTCGCGTAAGTTTGGAGTTACAGAAGCTTGTGTCACGCAAGTTTATAAGGTAGAATTCATGCCAGTTGGGACTTGTGCGCCGATACTTTCATGCCAAATTAGACTTGTGCGCCAAGTAAGGTTGTTTTTTCAGCAGTGTTTTCGGGCTATGTGGAAGCTGGAAGTTTGCCTGATACCTTCGGTGAGAAGTGATATTCACCTATGGGTGAACGTTGGACTTCAAC
The DNA here is from genome assembly GCA_963277665.1 of Viscum album. Taxonomy (NCBI): domain Eukaryota; kingdom Viridiplantae; phylum Streptophyta; class Magnoliopsida; order Santalales; family Viscaceae; genus Viscum; species Viscum album. The sequence goes on along the minus strand of OY728164.1, from coordinate 1,507,219,274 downwards.
AGAGCATCTACATACAGAGTAATATACATTCCTTCATGTAAATTAAGAGACCTACAGGTCTATAAACTGTGATTGGATCCTTTCTAGAGTAGTGAGCGAAGGAAGAGTAAGAAGGTGATCCTCTCCACCGGTAGTGAGCCAGAGAGAGAGAAACAGGGAGTCACCATTGGGAAAGTAGTGAGCTGACCCTAAACTTTGTAAAGGTAGTGATCCTGGGACAGAGTGACTATGATCAAACCTTTTAACCCATGGCTAGTGGGTGAACCAAGTAGAATTGATGTGTCATGTGCTTTCTTTACATTCTATTTATATCGTGCAATAGGAGAGAGAGAGAAGAGTGTTTTTCTTAACAGCGAAACAAGATCAGAACGAGATTTAATTTTAAATTAGTCATACCCTGATTCACCCCCCCCCCCCTCTCAGGGTATTCAGCCTTGTGGACCTAACACATCTCATAAAGACACATTCATAAACATTGGGTTTCCAATAGAAAGAGGGAATAACATACTTGATATAAGAACCGTCAATCTTGAATGAGAAGTAAAAGGTGTGTTATTGAAAGAAGAGTTATTTTGGAAAACATTTGGTTTGTCATAAATTCTAGTGACAAAATTTATATCCCTAAAAAAGAAATAAAATGATGAAAAAAATATTTTTATGGAGTAACCATATAAAAAAAATTGACAGAGGGAGAACCTGAAGGATGAAAGTTGTGTTCGAGAATTTCCCATTACCTTCTATCCGAACGCTTACTTCACTTCAATATCCTGTATAATGACATTATATTCATTAATTAGAAATTATAGAACCTTTTATACATTAATAGGGGTCATTTAGGTTTCATTATGTTATTTTATGTGCCTTTTGATGAGTAATAGAGTTTAAAAACATTGTTCAAGAATGTTCGTTTTTATGGTTTTCTTGAGACTTTCACATGTTTTTATGAATTGCAGTTTGTGTAGAACATGGGTAAAAATCCAAAACATATATTACATGTTATTAATGATATTACATAAGTTAAAATGATCTAATAATGAACTACATTGTATACCATGTGGACGAATCATTAGATAGGAATTTAATGATGATCATTTGGGTTCATTTGGGCGTTTGTTCGACCTCAATGAACTTGTTTTGTTTACTAATCTAGTAATATGTATATAAGTTAGACACAAAAAATAAAATAAGAAATAATACATATATAATATTATGGTTCAATAATAAAAAAAATTCATGATCAGATCTGTAGGTAGAAATGGAAAAAGAAAACATGTCGTTCTTGAAGGTGATAGATTAACACCTTACGAACAAGGTTTTCTTTTATAAAATAAAATGACGTGGAGAGGGGGTGGATGGTATAATATACCATTATTATCATAAAATTACATTATATGTATGATAATGTAGTTACCATACCATTTGGACAATGATAGGTTGGTAGAGAATAAGAAAAGGACTTGAAATTGAAAGGGAATTAAAGGAAATGGGAAGATAAATTACCTCTTGAATCCTCCTCTTGAGATCCTCCGTAAAGAACCTAGGCTTGGTCTTTTGATGAGACCAGAAGATATTGGACGTGGGGGAGGGGATAAGTAAGATTCTTGGGCTATGTTTAGACAATTCTTGATGCTTGAGAGGTGTGTTTTGGCAAGGGGAATGGGAGGGGTTATTTATACATGAGGAGGGAGGTGTTTATAGAATAAAATATTAAATAAAATAATATATCAAACGTTAGACTTTTAATAGTAGTTTTTTGACATAATAATTAATATATTAATATAATATAATTAGTTTTTGTCTTGAAATCATATTTATAATTCTAATTCATTAATTTATTAAAAGGAAAGTGGAAGAATGAGAAAAATACACTTTAAGAAATCACCTTTTGACTTTAGGCTTTGGATGGTTCTTTTTAGGTTTGGAAATTGAGTTTATTGTATTTTATGGAACCATTTATGAAATTTAATATAATTTGGCAGAACCTAATGTTCTATAATGTTTATGTCATCATTAAATCATTAATGATGCAATTTTGGATACACCGGTTATGTAAAAAAATTGTATTTTTACTATTCACCAGAAAATTGAAGTATTTTAAAAAAATACTAAAATTTCACCCTAACCATTTTTCGACATGTAGAATATAAAAATGAAGTCCATTTTTCAAAAATAATTTTCTAAATATTATTAATTTAATGTTTAAATAAAATTATAATTTATTTGAAAAATATTGTTTTTAAAATTAAAAATGATTTTATAATGCTTTCAAAAATTACGTAGGGTCTTATAAAATTATCTAAAAACTATAAGACATGTATTTTATAATTTATGAACACATTTTAATAAAATAAATTTTCTTTTATGTTAATTAATTATTTATAATTAATCATTTATGACTTACAAAAATACCAAAAATTTTACTATAGTTAAATGGTCACTTTCTAAGATTCCTAAATTTTATTTAATTATTCATGGGTATGGTTAATCTTATTTGGACGATTTATTATTCATAAGGGTCATACTACTATTCATAAGGGTAGGTTAATATTCATAAGGGTATGTTACTATTCATATAGGTAGGTTACAATTCACCAAAAAATTAAGTTTTTCTTATTGGACCCCAAAAATCATCTTAAACACGACCGTGTATGTCAGATTTTCAAAACTCCAAAAAAATAAGCAACACACTTATGTGTAAAGGTCACCTAGCACTTAGTATTTCATTATGTTGTGTTTTAATGTGATTTTATGAAATTTTTTTAAGAAGGTAACTTCATTTGAAATACTTCGGGTCATTACAGTTTTGATGTACATCATGACCAATGTTATCAAATACTTCTTGAGGATAAAATGATCATTATTGGGTATTTTTTATGAACTCTATAATTTCGGTTGGTATTGTATTAAATTTTGATAATTTAATTTTTAAATTATATTATTTAGTAGTATAAATGAGTTATAGTTGGGATTAAATGGATTTAGAAGAGGAAGTATTTTGGATTTAGGTGAATAGAGGGAAGAGGATTCCCATTAACCACCTGGAATTCTTGTGGTTACCCACCCGATTTTAGGTGGGTTCCAAACTCATTTTTTATAAACTAGGGAATGAGGTTAATTTCAATTTAATTGTAAAAAACTAATAAAATTCAACCTCATGATTTTTCTCTTATAGACTATCTAAATACATCCCTCTTGACCACTCACATCTCTTCCAATCCTCTAATTTGATGTAAATATTAATTTTTTTATCCTTATCCAAGAATAAATTGAATATTATCTTTAATGAGTCTATTTTATGACAACCTTACTTACACATAATTTCTTACCACCTTGTTTCCATTAATAATATTTAAAAACTCTTAATTTTATTTCAAATTGATTCTTCTTTTCTTCTGGAATATTATTTCACAAAATTCAAATAGGACCTCTCTTGTAGCTTAGATAAGGTAAGGCCATATTTTTTTTGTGTTCCAAGGAGATAGTACACCACCATTGAGTGTAGGGTGGGGATGGGTGAATAAATGATTTCCAAAAAATAAACCCTTAATAAAAAATCCCAGTACTGGTTAGTGAATAAGATTAATGAATGAAAAAAAGAATTTAAAAAAAATAAAAATATAAAGAACGCACCTAAAACAAAATTATTTATAAGTCTAAGTCACTATTTTTATTGATTATATAATCTTTTTTTTCAAATAGAAACATGAAGTGAACATGGACTTTAGTTAAAGTATTAACCCATGTTCATCTCCTTAATAATATCCAAATCCTCTCTTAAGGATCCCTAGAATGTATGGTTAGTAATATCAATGTTTTGTATCATATTTTTAATTCAAACATATCATATTCAAATACCTCAAGAAGATCAAAATTTGACACCATTTTTTACATATCGATATTAAGATCCAAAATCATTAGTTTATATCTATTTAAAAATTCTTAAGGAGATATACAATTTTGAATCAGTCTTGGCATCCTTATAAGAAGACTGTTTTGATGAACTAGAATCATACTCCCATGTTGGATTACAAGGAAACATTTTTTACATTATATATTTGATTCCAAGTGAAATAACATGAGAAATTTGTATTTATAATTTATTCATTACATATCAAAATTAATTTCAACACCACAAAAATCAAAAGTTAAGGGTATTTATAGAATAACAACATAACAATTTTATTCCACATAATTTAATCAACTTATACCCCAAAAACTCTACATGACACATCATTTTATATATAATCCTAAAAATAATTTCTTTATGGAATGGTATATTTAAAAATGGGAGAGCTCAATTTTTTGGTAAACGGAAAAACTATCAGTGGGTTGTAAATTTTTAAAGTTTAATAATATGAGAAAACATGGGCATGGGAGAAATATCTAATTTAAGTGAAAATGGAACAATAATTTTTCCTTTAGTGATAAAAAATAAAATTTCATCTCAAATTAACAAACATATACCAGGGAATAAGTGTTTTAAAAAATGATAAAATAGACATCGACCATGGAGAGTAATATATGAAACACCTCATTTCCATCTTTTTGGTATTTTTATACCTAGATTCTGAGTTTATCCATGTTTGGGTAGAGGCTTATAGGCCTTGAGAAACTTATGAAAGATTAAATAACAGGTGGTACTACATCACAACACCCATGACGATGACATATAGGAGTTTTCTACATCGTGGATGCAGTGACTACATCATATTGGTTCTGTTGGAGTTGAGGCCATGTCATAGATTTTTTTTTCACTATAGTGAACCCAAACTTATGTCATAGACATAAAAATGGGGGGTATTCAAGGGAGAAATGTTATGGAGTCATAGAACAAATCAAGATCCATGTTCCACATTAGTTATAGATATTAGGTTGGACACTTGTTCTTCTAGAGTTAACCCTATTTAATAATTTATATATTCTTTGATTCAGGGAATCTATTTTATATTGATGAGGGAATTAATTCTAATTCATAAATGGTTTGACCAATGGTTTTAAATGTGGTTTGAAATTATTGTTTTAAACGAATGACTATGTTTTATTGTGCATAGAATATGCAACGTTGAGCATATTCAAACCAAAAATTATTATTATTTAAATATGATAAATATAATCAAGTCATTAAATTGGTGGGTATTAATATGATTAAATAATTTTTCAAAAATATATAGATTTATATAAATTCTCTAATAAATATTAATTTACTAATTAATTCTTAGTAAATAATAATTCAATTTTCAATAATTCCATTTTATTTTTCAAAGATATGTTTTCCTCAAAAAATGGGGATTTAATTATTTTTTTGAGTGACTATTATATTTAATTTCAATAAATATTTACAAATTAAATGTGATAAAATAAATATCATTTTTGTAATCATAATATCAAATTTATCTTATGGTAAAATTTGTAAATTTTTCTGAAAAGTTATAATTTTAAATGAATATAAAAAATTTGTATTTTATTGAAAAATTTAGATTCATTTCTAGTATTCACAATTTAAAATTCAAAATTTTATCATATTTAAAATTTAATTTGTTCATAATGATTTTAAATAATCAAATTATGGATTTTATATGAATTTCATACTTGAATTTAGTATAAATTTATTTTATCTTCAAAAATAATTTTTTTCCTTAAAAACCATTTTCCCTTGCAATTTCAATTAGGTTTTATATTAAATTACACCAATAGATTGTTTTCAATTTTGAAAAATTGATTCCATATTTTTAATTAAGATTTATAAAATTTTTAAATAGGTCCCCTTTATTTTTTATTCATTATGATTAGTAATCATTGTAATTTTTTACCAAATAAAAGGGTAAACAAGTTAATTGAGGGTTAAAAATAAAATGACAAGGAATAAAAAATGACCCTAAATTTTGAATTAATTTTATTCAATTATTCCAATTAAATCATAATTTTTCCAATACTCATTTATATAACCTTCTTTATCTATTTGGATTATTTTATGACATGTATAATATTTTATGTAAAGGAAACTTAATTGGGCCACAATCATGTTTTTAATGACTATAATATTTTTAACATTGGAATTAAGAGAGGATATATTATATTAAAAAAATAAATTTTAAATATAATTCATTTAACTTAATTAAAATAAAATATTTTTAATTTTTAGTGAATAATTAGTTATATTAAATTCATACACAACGTTGACACTCTAATTATTAAATGAATTTAAAAAAATAAAATAACTGTTATCAAAAATATTAAAAGTATTATAATTTGAGAGAATAAATGCATCACGTTATGTTTATATATAAAAGGTCCATATTATACAGTATTTCATTATTTTTTTCACATTAATTTTTTCCTCGATATTATTAACATCAAAGTAAATGAATAGTTATAAAATTGATATTAATGATAATTTGTAATAAATAATATTTTATTAAATGATTGCAAATTCATAAAAATATTATATTCGACCAAATTAGTGAAAAGTTCTTAATCACATCAATCATGTTCTGTTTATTTTATGTTTTTACATTTATATGTTCTCTTTTGACCCTCAAACAGTAAAAACCTTTCTTGTCATGGTAGGTGTGAAAAGGGTTAACATAAGGATTTAATCTAAAATATAAGAGTAAAAATGTGATATAAATTTGTCCCAATTTTTTTATTGGATTATTTAGAATAATATAAATATTATAATATTATATTATCAATTTAGATCCATTGTTATCATAAAATTAATTTTTATTAATTCAATATTTTATGAAATTCTAAGAGTTCACCTCCCCTCTCTTATAAAAGGTCACCACTTCTAATCAATTATTTACACATAGAAACCCATTTTAATGGGAAAATATCTACCTAAATAACTTATTAACATATATACACACATTATAGAAGCCTTAAATGGGTAATAATACCAATATTAGATGTCTTATGATGTTAATCAAAAGAGATTTTCCATAGATGAGGTATAGTTTTCAACGACATGTTTTTTTCATTAATTTTCTTCCACATCATTAAAATATTCCTAAAACATGATAAAATTATAAAAAAGTATCCTAAATATATTGATATTTTATAATGTTAATGGAATAATGTATATTTTTATCCTTTTCCTTCAAATGGGAAACAAAACCATTATTCATGTGTACAGCGAACTACCGCCTCACGAACTAATGTAATAGGTTTTCCCTCACCATATATGATTGATGGATTATAATTTTGGAATTAATTTTTATATATTATATAAAGGAAATATTTATCATTAAATAAGATAATGTAACAATTATAAACGTACATTTCCATTCACTAAAAAATGATTATGTCGTTCAAGCGTACATGTGGACTGCCACCTCAAAGAAGCAATGTGATTCATTTTTCATCACTACATCACATGTATGATGTATATTAGTATAATTTTAGAAGTAATATGGTATTTATTATATTATTATAATTTTGAATATATAAAATTATACTTAACTTATTTCCATAATGATTGTTAAAAGATGGAAATGTTACTCATGCGTACGTACGACCTACCGTATCCATGATCGGAACAGAGCTTATTTTTCACAATCATATTTTGTGGTTTCATTTAAAATTACAATTAATGTATTAAAAAAATATTTATATAATTATTATTATTCTATATAATATGTAATAATTACCTATTTCACCATTTACAACCTAGCGGAAAAATTTTTGAATTATGAACAGAATATCATCAAAATATCATGTATGAAATTAAATGATTAAGAAATTTTTATTACAAGGAAATAGGTGACATAAAAGGAATAATAAAATTGAAAAATGTTATCCAAAATTAAATAATTAACATATATTTATTATTTAGGGAGATAAATAACATATGTGACGAGTTAGACTGAAGGTAGTGGACTTTTTATAAATCCTCTTTTAATGTTTCCCTTAAAAACATTATTTTTATTTAAAATTTCCCAATTTATGTTATGGATGTATTAATATTAACATAAGATAGTTATAAAGGTAATTTTTTGTCTCATTTGGATTTTTTTTAAATGTCTTCAAAATGATTTTTTTTCGATTGTTGATATATTATTCACAAAAAGAAAATAGGAGGGTCATATTTTAATGTATACAAAGAAAAAAATCATTCTCACTACCCTAACCATTTTTTCATTTTTTTCTTCTTTTAGAATCATATACATTTTTTATATAGAAGAACCATCCTTCCCTGTGTTTTTTGTTATTTTCTAAAAGTGTCTTAAATTCAGAAGTTGTTTTCTTATGGGTGAAAAAAACATTTTTATAATGTAGGCTTGTATATATTCTCTTATGGTTCTAGGGAATTTTCTATGGGGAAGGTTGATTCTATTTTAAACTCAGAGAGGTTAGCCCATATTGTATCTTTAAATCACTAGTTAAAGGGGAAGATTAAATTGACTAGGCTTATTCTAAGAGATTAAGGGAATATACTATGATAGATATTCTAAGTGTAACTATGATGGTTATTTTATGTGAAACTGTGATGGTTATTATAACAATAACAATGAGGGTTATTCCCTATATAAGAGTGATATGAAAATGATGTCCTAAATTACCTATATGATTAATCAATTATTTTTATGGGTTTTTATAAAAATTTACGGATTTCAGAAGGTAAAAGAAAGTATATGACACTTATTAAGGTTGAAAATATAACTTTTAAAAAATCTTATTATGAGATTTTCATGATTTATTATAAACCTTATGAAAATTATTTTTCATTTAATATTTATTATTATTTTTTATGAAAATAATTTGGTAGAGAAGGTGATTTCTTAGGTAAGAAATTGTTTATTTTCAACCTAATTTTTCATTTGAGAAAGGAATATTTTTATATGTATTCATGGAATAACTATTTCATTGTATATTTTTATGTACCTTACTAAGATATTTAGGATCATCATGTGTTTTAAAATGCTTTTCAAGGGGTTAAAGGATGGGTAATGGAAAATAAGAATTTAGGTTGAATGTTTTAAATATTTTTTAGGAAAAAATCATGTTTCATTTTAAATGTTTTGTTTAATGGAAAAATGGATACTAAATAAAACTGTAAACATTATAATATATGGGATTTTATATGATGAACCCCTCCCCAAAAAGTGTACCCCTTTTGGGCCGGAAATGTGATAAGATAGATAATGACCATTGAGTCCCACCTCTAGTAGTCCCTGGGATGGTGACTAGCATCAAGGGTATAGTAAACACACAAACGAGAGGCATTACCCTCTAAAAGAACTCATGAGAAATAGAGAGATAAAACATACACCAACCAACTACAACTTTGACTGAAATGTATAATAATCCTCAGTATATGTATGTAATGACATGAAGAACCCACTATAACTGAAATAGAATACTATGATTACCAAAAGAAAGTAAAACTAAAGCAACCACGAAGCTCGAACAACTCCTATAAAACCCAATCTAGTGATAACCAGCCTGATCTCCAACCTGCTCCAAGTGACCTGAAAAATAGTTTATATAGCATAGGTTGAGTATAACAGTATACCCAATATGATCCTCCCTACATCCTCTCATTCAAAGGTAATGGAAGCATGCTAAAGCATTGTGAATCAACAAGTTAAGCTAACTCATCACCTAAATAGGTATACTAAATTTCCAACCTAACCATGTGTACTCTCACAAAGTATCGCATAAAAGATTATATAATATTGTAAATAATATCAATGGTACCCCATTACCACTTCCCCACTAGTTTTAAACTTTTCCCCAACATCGTACGTCCTAACCATATCTCTCCAAAAAGTCTAGCCCAAAGATACATGGGTGAGCACCACAACCTGCACCTTGGGAAACACAAGGATTACCAACAGATACCTGGGAAAATCACAACCCCATCCAGACAACCATAAGTAACCAAGTAGTTTATGGGATCCACCATATCCCGTATAATGTATATCATACATTGGTTATTATTCCTCAAGTCACTACAGGCCATACACCGATTAAGGATCATCCAATCTCCACAGCCTATACATGTTATACCTATTATAGTCCATATGAAACTATATCAAGAATATATGTGTCTGAAATAACCACAAGTCATTAAAACTATTTACACACATATATGAGGAAAACTAACCATAGTGCATACCAACACAAGTAACTTCTGAGAGAAGAGATTAGCGCCAAAGGGGGAAGTCAGCCATCAATCCACCCACCAGGATATTAGGGAAAATTCCCATAGGGGTCAGAATTCCTAGGGTGTTAGTTTCTTTAATCGACAGGGTGTTATATCATATAGAAACTCAATAATTACATGATATAATATATCTCAAAACCACATTATGGGAATAACCTAGTCTTAGACTCAAATGTAGTTAACGTTTCTTAGACTCCTAACTTCCACTTCTAGGACTAGATATCTTATAAGAATAAAACCATTTAAAGAGATTTATTAAAGCATCTTGTTCCATTTAATTAGTTTCAATTTACATTAATTAATTAATTAACCAATAATAAACAATTAAAATTTCCATATTACATTACATTATCATTCCAACAATGTCCCATGACCTCTAATAATAACCACACTAAGTCCGCATATCCTCAGAAGTAACCACCACATTGCATCCCATCAAGATCCAACCCCATGGGTTCAAAATAATTTTTCAATCATTTATTAATAGCATTGGAACTTTTCTATAATTCTAGGTATTCAAATAATGTATTATAAGATACCAAAAATAAGTTTATCAACACATTGAGTAGATGAACTACCCATTGAGTCTTTACCACCAATAGCAGGAGTGTAGACCCATCCTTCCTCAAGAATCTATACACAAAAATCACGTGGAATACCCTACGTGTCTTTTCCTCTCTTGGAAGGAGGGTAAAAAAGACCATCTACCTCAAGTAGTGGGGAAATAATTACAAATAAACAAAACAATTATCCAAATAGAAAAATATCGAGTAATCCTAGATTCAACCATTTTCATCATCTCCAATGTCCTCCCTGGCACCCATATGTATAAACTGACGTATCTATACAATATTGGAGTCAACTAATGCCACAACCACTGGGCCTCCCTGACCTACATACCAAAACTACCATCCAGTCTCACATCACATCACGAGTAGTAGAAAACAACAAGAAATAGGGCCCTTGGCCCCAATCAAGGCATTCAACCTTCACCCATAAAAAGAACTCCCAACTCCAAAGCATGAGGCTCTTGGACTTTATACGAAAGAGGGTAACTCAGAACCCTTCTAGGAATTAAAATTTTCAAAAAATGGTTATTTAATATATATTGAATTAATGGATTAATTATTAGTAAGTTCCAACTATGGGAACTTTACCAGAAAGCTACCACAGATATCACAAATTAATTAATCATGTCTACCAGATCAATTTGATTATCATAAAATTACAACCACAGGAAGATTCATTTACCCGCATGATTTTATTTATATTTTAATGAATTATTATATACTCCCTTTACTTATTTTATATGAAATGTGCATAATTTGTGTGAAATATTAATTTTTTAATACTAAATATAATTTTTGATCATTTTTAGAAGTTGTCCAATTGAGTCAGTTTACTATATTATTTATAACTCTCACCCTAATGATTCAAATTTTGTGGTTCTTGTTTATTAGGATTCCTTATTCAATATTTCGCATATCACTAGAATAAATAATGGACCAATTACTCTATTTTAAGGCTCATATGGACCACACAAAATGACCCAAAGAATTTGTGAAGAAACTGGACCATCCATGATGATTGAGTTACTTGTCTCACTACCGAAGCCCATATTTTTCGAAACTCCACCATGTGTACTTCAATATCCAAAATAATAATGGGTAAAAATTTCAAGGCCCAACTCCAAGAACAAAAATACAAAATTAATCTTTTAAGTCCAGCCCACCATTCTCGCCAAGAATTAAAATCCAGACACTATTCATGACATATCTCATGATGTAATCATCAAATAGAGATGATATTTTTCAGTGTGAAATAGGAGATATAGGTGGCCGAACATGTTGAATAAATCATTCAGTTTTGAAGTCATATTCATATTAATAGACCCTTTCACATTTTGGACTAAAAAAAGACTAAATTGAAATAGACAGATTAAAATTGTATAATCAGCCGGCCATAACTTTGGATAAATAGGTCCAAATGCATTCAAATTTTGAGAGTAGTCGGCCAAAATTATTATATACAACTTTGAAGAAGGATATATCTCGAGAGACTTCTTTCTGGATGTCAACATCGTCGAGCTAATTGGAGGGAAAAATTGGGAATTCAAAGAGTCCACTTCCTTGGGCTATAAATACATCCACCTCCACTCATTCAAAGGGGTTGGAATTTCAGAAGAGAAGAGCATCAATTGGCACTACCAAAGTAATTCCAAAGGCTTGGGAGGACCTTAAAAACTCATGTTTTTACTTGAGATACCCTTCCTTCTATATTTTCATCCTTTCACATTTGTGTTGTTCTTTGTTTGTAATCTGGTAAGTTTGTGTTTTTTAATTATGTTTTAATGCAAGTTTCTTCTTCAATATCTCTTATTATCATCCACCTTCTATAGTATAACATTAATTTTCTTAAAATAGATTAAATACATTTGAATCCCCTTCCCTTATTTTTTTTTCCTTATTCAATCGAAAGTCCGTTTTTTTTAATTCTCATCATTGTTCGTGTGTGTGTGTTCGACGTACCAATCTTTTATTATCCCTTTCTTTTTCTTCTCTTGCTAATTCATAATCATAAATATATAAACCAGATTATTATTAATATAAATTTATGAGTAAATATATTATTGGAGTGATTTATAATTTAGGTATGTTAAGTGATTGAGAGCTTTTTCTCGATGAATATTCTTTGAATTAACATTGTGTATGTTGGACTTAACATGTCATGGATTAATGACTTGTTTTGTTTAATATGTGGTTTCCATGGATTATTGGAACCATAAATACACCACCATCAATAAGATATGATTGTGATTAGAACCTTAAGTTAAGTTAAGTCTTGGATTAAATCCTTAACACTTAGAAATTATAATCAATGCCATCTTGTGACATGGGTGTTAATTTAATGCAATATAAAGCAAAGATCAAGGATATAACAAGCCTAACTACCTAATTATGAACTCACTCCAATATTTATAAAATAGATAAATCAAAAACCAATCATTAATCACTTCATTTAAGCTCTGCAAACAAAACCCACAATCACAATATAATTAACTAAAAATAACCGACTATTACAAAGTATCATCGCTGAGGATTCAACCCGAGTGCTTCTATAAACAATAGCAGAGCACCGGAACCTTGACTAATCAATAGGCGGCAATATTCCACGCGTTTCAAATGGAACCTTTGTTAGGGATGGTACTTTATTTAGTCATTAGTTTCTAGTTATTGTAAAAAAAATACAAATTTAAAAAAAATGAAAAAAAACACAAAGAAAAAACCGTCTTCTCATAAAAATCATAAACAAAAAAAACAAAAAGAAAAACCCATCTTCCTTTTCCTTCCAACATCTATTTGAATGCCTCGTAGCCTCCCAAAAAATCCCTCAGATTAGTTTGACCCTGAAATTGAGCGAACACTTCACCAACTTAGGAAGAACATAATAGAAAATCAAATAATTCAAGAACCAGACCTTGTCCAACAAATTGAATTAGATATGGCCAATCCTAGGGAACAAACACTAAAAGAACTTTCTACCTCTAATATTAATTACCAACCTCTTGGTATTCAATATCCAAAAATTGAAGCTTACTTCGAACTCAAATCAGGTTTGATTCATCTTCTCCCTCATTTCCACGGGCTATCTGGTGAGGATCCACATCTCCACCATAAAGAGTTCCAAGTGGTGTGCTCTACCATGAAGCCTCAAGGGGTTTCTAAAGGACAAATAAAACTTCGAGCATTACCTTTCTCCCCAGTTGACACAACTAAGTCATGGCTTTACTACCTACCTCCTGGTACCATAACCACATTGAATGACATGAAGCGACTCTTCATAGAGAAATTATTTCATGCTTCTCGTACTGCTTCTATCTGAAAGGAAATAAGTGGTATCCGTCAGTTCCTAAGTGAATCAATCCATGAATGCTGGGAAAGGTTCAAAAAGCTTGTTGCAACCTGCCCACACCACCAAATCCCCGAACAACTCATGATCTAATACTTCTATGAGGGGTTATTGGCTATGGAGAGAACTCTCATTGATACCGCCAGTGGTGGTGATCTTGTTGATAAAACTCATGCAGCTGCAAAAGATCTCATAAGTAACATGGCCGCAAACACACAAAAATTCAGTACTCAAGCACATGGTCAAGTCAAACAAGCCTAAGATAATCAATCAATTGAGCCGAACAAGATGATCAAGTGGATGATTGAACTTACAGGTCTTGTGCGACAACTAGTTGTGGCATCCAAATCTCCAACTTCGTCTTCTCCACAATCAATGTTTCATGGACCTGTCAAAAAGTGTGGAATCTACAACTCTTTATCTCATCCAACTGACACATGTCCACAACTTCAAGAGGATCAATTAGATTCATCTGGACCAATGGAGCTCAATGCAGCATATGATCAGCAGAACACCAATCCTCAATTATCAAGTCAGTTTGTTAGAAACTTCAACCAACCTCACTCTGACCCCTTCTCTTCTTCCTATAACCAAGGCCATAGGTATGGTAATCCCATATCTCATCCTCCTCAATTCCCTCCTCAAAACCCAAACAAATTCCACTATGGTCAAGGTGTTGGTAACTTCCAACAACCTTGTCGTTTTCTTCCTCATCCTTAAAGGAACAATCCTCCTCCTCGATTCCATTATCCTAGTGAGCCTTCCCAATTCCAAAACCAATACAATCGCTTTCCCAAGAACCAAAATCAAGTTAATCCCAATCCGGGACAAGCCTATTCTTCTAAGAAAACATGGGAAAGTGAAGTGGAAGATCTTGCCTCATTCACCCGTTCTTGCCTTAAGAACATTAAAACCCAAATTGGTCAACTTGCATCCCATATTAGTCATCAGCAGCCATCAAATTCTTCCCAACTCCCTGCTCAACCCTTACCCAACCCCAAGGGTAATGTAAGTGTAATTGAACTTAGATCGGGAAAAAAAATTGATATGCCTCAAGATAAGTCCTCCAACCATCATTTGAATGTTGACCTAGAAAATTAAATGAAAATGAAACTTGAAAAGGAACCTGAAACCATTCCCTCACATCCTTAAATACCACTTAGGAACCCAATTCCTTTTCCTCAAGCCGTTTATTAGCCAAAGAAGTCCTTTGAACCCGATCTTGAAATGCTCGACATGTTTAGACGTGTTGAAGTCAACATTCCCCTCTTAGATGTCATAAAACAAATTCCAAAGTATGACAAGTTTCTTAAGGAATTGTGCACCCACAAGAGGCAACTTAGGACCTTCAAAAATGTTTCCACCAAGTAGTATATTTTCATAAAGTGAAAAGATCCAGGGACCTTTACAGTTCCATGCCAAATTGGAAGTTATAACTTCAATGATTCACTCAGAGACCTAGGAGCCTCAATTAATGTCATGACCAAATCCATATTCTCCATCCTCGGTCTAGGTCTCTTACATCCATTGTGTGTGGTCATTCAGTTAGCCTTCAAAGCATTTCCAGACCTGAGGGAATAATTGAGTATGTCCTTGTCTGATTCAATGATATCATCTTTCCTGCTGATTTCTATATCCTTGACATGGAAGGTGAGATGAACTCTTCTCAATATCCCCTAGTTATAGGAAGACCATTCCTCATGACTACGAGAACCAAGATTGATTTCCATTCAGGCATCTTATCCATGGAATTCGGTGACCAACTGGTCAAGTTCAACATTTTCCAAGCCATGCAATACTCATCTGAGGATCACTCTGCATTCTCAATCCAGGATTCTGAGGACACTTCTAAGAGTAAATTAAACCCCATTCCATTATTTTTGTCCTATTCTGATGATAAAGGATCTTGTGAAATCTTCACTTTGATTAACCAAGTCATAAATGGTGAAATTGATGTGGACCTATCATTCATAGACTCCATAAATCTAGAAGAACTTGAAAACTCTCTTGAATCCCACATCAAATATGATCTCTACTTCTACACCTTGGATAGTATTAAGGAAAATGAATCTGAAGCAACTGAAGTTCCTTCTTCCATTCTTGAGTTGTTTAGCCCAAAAGTGAATGATGAAACTAATATGATACCTCTTCTTAAACACATGAAATATGCATTCCTTTTCCATGATCACTCTCATCTTGTCATTATCTCTTCATCACTTACCGAAAATGAGGAGTCCAAACTTGTTCAGGTGTTAGAGGAAAACAAAAAGGCCTTAGGGTAGACCCTAAATGACATACCAGGAATCAACCCTGCCATTTTCATGCATCAAATCCATCTTGAGGAGTCATACAAACCAATTAGACAACCCCAAATAAGATTCAATCAACTCATACTTGAGGTAGTTAAGGAAGAGATCACCAAGCTTCTTCAAGCTGGTATTATCTACCCAATTTCTGATAGTGAATGGGTTAGTCCAATTCAAGTTGTACCTAAGAAGGGTGGGATAAGTGTTTTCACAAATGAACATAGAGAGGTAGTCACAACATGAGTGAAGAACAAATGGAGTGTGTGCATCGACTATAGGAAATTGAATGTTGAGACAAGAAAAGATCACTACCCTCATCCATCCCTTGATCAAATGCTGGAACAATTAGCCAGAAAGTCACAATATTGCTTTCTTGATGGATACACCGACTACTTCCAAATCCCAATCGCACCTCAGGACCAAGAAAATACTACTTTCACATGCCCCTTTGGAACATATGCATATATAAGAATGCCTTTTGGACTTTTCAATGCTCCTACAACATTCCAGAGGTGTATGATGAGTATCTTTTCCGAATTCATTGAACACTGCATGGAAGTCTTCATGGATGACTTCACCATTTATGGTGAATCATTTGAATCTTGTTTGAATTCACTCTCTCTAGTCCTCCAAAAGTGTGTCAAGTGTAACCTTGTGTTATATTTTGAAAAATGTCACTTCATGGTTACAAATGGGATTGTTCTAGGGCACATAGTTTCAAAAGATGGTATTGATGTTGATCCTTCCAAAATTGAAGCGATCCAATCACTTCCTGAACCCACTTATGTTCGAAACATCTGTTCATTCCTCGGTCATGCCAGTTTTTATCAGAGATTCATTCATAAATTCAGTAAAATTTCTCTCTCACTCACTCATTTGCTCCAAAATGATGTCACTTTCCATTTCGATGAGGTTTTCAAGAGAGCCTTTGTGGAACTCAAAACCACTCTAACATCTGCCCTAATAATCCCACCCCCAGATTGGTCCTTACCCTTTGAGTTGATGTGTGATGCTTCTGATAGAGCCATTGGGGATGTTCTTGGTCAAAGAAGAGAAAAGATTCTTCATGTCATCTATTATGCCTCAAAAACATTGGATGAAACTAAATCTCACTACACTGTCACTGAAAAGGAACATTCAGCAGTGGTTTTTTCCTTAGACAAATTTTGGCCCTATCTCTTATGTGCCAAAATCATCATCTTCACAGAACATTCTGCTATAAAGTTCTTACTCAAGAAAAGTGATTCCAAACCAAGGCTAATAATATGGATCCTAATGCTCCAACAGTTTGACCTTGAAATCAAAGATAGACCAGGAAAATAAAACCAAGTGTTTGATCACTTGAGTAGAATTTCGAATTCTTCTCATTCTGAGATCATCGATCGTGAATGCCCCACTGAGCACATTTCATCTCTCTCTCCAAAAATACCACGGTATGCCCCAATGGTAAATTACATGGTTTCTGGTGTTTTTCCTGAAAATTTATCAAAAGAACAAAAAAATTAGTTGAAAAGTGATTCAAAATAATATTTTTGGGAAGAAAATATACTTTAGAAAACTGGGGCGAACATGGTAATAAAGAGATGTGTAGATGAAAATGAAAATTCTTCCATGTTATAATTCTGTCACTCAATGCCTGGTGGTGGCCATTTTGGACCACAAAGGACCTCCTGAAAGGTTCTAGACTCTGGATTCTTCTGGACTTCACTCTTCAAGGAATCACATGAGTTCTGTCAATCATGTCCCACTTGCCAAAAGTTTGGCACAATTTTCAAGAGAAATGAAATGCCCCAAAATCTTTTCATTTTTTGTGAGATCTTCGATGTTCGTGGTATCAATTTTATGGGAACATTCCCCCCTTCCAATGGATTCTCAAACATCCTTCTTGCATTTGATTATGTTTCTATGTGGGTCGAGGTTAAACCCACTAGAAAGGAGGATTCACATATTGTTAGTGAGTTCCTAAAGAAACACATATTCCACCGATTTGGCACACCTCATGCTTTAATATGTGACTTAGGAACCCATTTTTGTAATAAAACCATGGAAAATATTTTGACAAAAAATGGGGTTGTACATAAAACATCAACTGCATATCACCCCCAAACAAATGGAATGGCTGAAATTTCTAATAGAGAAGTGAAAAGAGTTCTTGAGAGAATTGTAAAACACACCAGAAAGGACTGTCCTGAATGACTTGGTGAAACACTTTGGGCTTATCGAACTACCTATAAAATACCCATTGGGATGCCTCCTTTTAGGCTATTTTTTGGTAAAGCATGTCATCTACTAGTTGAAATCCAACATAAGTCATTTTGGGCAGTGAAAACTTGTAATTTTGATCTTGAAAAATTTGGTGAAGAAAGATTGTTGAATTTGGCTAAACTGGAGGAGCTTCGACTTGATCCTTATGAGAATTATAATCTCTACAAAGAAAGATTCAAGACACTCCATGATAAAAACCTCTTGAGAAATTTATTCCATGAAGGTGATAAGGTAATTCTCTTTAATTCTCAATTTTAGCTTCACCCAGGTAAGCTTAATTCTTGTTGGGAAGGTCCTTTTATTATTACTAATGTTTACCCATTTGGTGCAGTGCATGTCCAAGACACCTCTTCCAAAAGTACATTCATGGTTAATGGACATCGGTTAAAGAATCAACATGAGAGGACACACAATCCTGGATCAATATTAACTTCCCCTGGATCCCCAACTTCTCTAGTCGACCTACCACTAGATGGAGATGGCAACCCACCAAATCCAAATCAGGGGCACGTGTTTCCCTTTAACTCTCTCTCTCTTCCTCCCTCTACCTCTTTATTCTTCTTCCACAATCTTTCATTTCTTTACCACATTATTTTTCAAAACCCTTTATTTCTAACTTTCTCTTTTGTGTGGGGGCATCTTTATTAAAAACTAAAAAAACCAAAAAACAAAACAAAAAAAGCATCATAACAAACGAAATTTACAAAAAAAATCAAGAGTCATGATTACTCAACTTACAATTTTATAATTTTTTCCAACCATTTTGGGGAGTTAACAGACATGTTTTTATCACAAAAATTTTGTATTTTCATCATGACTTTGGATAAATAATTTTGTGTCAAAATTAACCAATTTTGAATGCTCAATTTTGGATTTGGAAAATGATTTTCCCAAACCGTGAGGAACAAAATTTTCTTTCATGCCAAGGCCACCAATGGTCATATTTTCAAAATGTGTGTTTTCACCCCCATTTGTGAGTCTTGATTTTGGGGACCTTTGAGCTGAATTCCATACTTTAGTGTGAATTAACATGATAGAGGCATTTTTTTGAACCACATGAGAGTCACAAAATTCAAATAGCCTCCCATTTCCCTTACATTAATCCTCCTTTTGAAAGCCCCTTAAATCTTATGAAAAATGTTTTGTTGATATCCACATTACAAGCCCAATACCTTTTCCCACCCAATATTAACATGGATTTTCAGTTCATTTTTTTTTTGAAATTTAAGTGTGGTGGGAATAGATTTCATTATGGGTAACCTTGGTTGATTTCACCGTGTTATGATATGCTTGAGGGAAAGCATCCATTTTAGTGTGGGGGAGAGGTTTTCATTCAGTGTGTTTTGGGGAATGTAATTTACTTTCATTTATGTAATTTTGTAAATGTTATTGACAAGTGTTCAAAAAAAATAAATAAAAAATAAAAAAATGGGTTGTTTCTTGGTTAGGTCAAAAATCACTCTTCCTCAACATTTTATCTTGTTATAACTATTACAATTATTTTGGTGGGAAGATCAATCATGGGTTGGGATATGAGTGTGAGATCTTTTCCAAGTTCAACTTTCGAAAAAAAAATGAAAAAAACACTTGAATTATATTCTTATGTAATTGGAAGATGTATTGTGGTTTGTAAATATTTCATCTTCTCATCCCCTTCAAATTTCCATCCTCTATTGTGTCTTTATTCACACAATCATTCCCTTGTAAATATGTGTTTTCATTCCCTTCCTTGTTTTATTTCAAAAAAAATGTGCATTTCTTTTTCTATGTTGGTGTTTTACCCCTCTTCTTATCTCTCTTGGACATTATATTCCTACCATCCCATAGCCACAGAAAAACCCCTTAAAAAGACCTCTTGATTCTTGTGCACTTTGGATGGGGATTCTAAGCTGAGATCTCTTTCAAACTCTAAGATTTTCACTTTTGGTTGGTGAAAGAGTGAACCTCCACAAATAAATTTTATCATCTTGAGAGGTGTGAGCTTTGAGTGTCCAGATTTTCCATTTATAAATTTGAGCATGAAAAAAATGAATTATTTTTGGAACATTTTTTCTGTAACAACTTGTGGTGGAATTCAAAATGTTTGAGTGCAATTGTCTAAACCTCCCCTGATTAGGGAAAACAAACTTTTACTATTTGTTGATTAGTGAAAATGATTGTGTTATGTTTTTATATTTGTTGCACATGAGGACATGCACAAAACTATGTGTGGGGGATTTGATGTTATTAATACTTTCATTAATTATTATATACTCCCTTTACTGATTTTATATTAAATGTGCATAATTTGTCTGAAATATTAATGTTTTAATACTAAATATAATTTTTGATCATTTTTAGAAGTAGTCCAATTGAGTCAGTTTACTATTTTATTTATAACTATCCCCATACTAATATAAATTGTGTGGTTCTTATTTTTTAGAATTCCTTATTCAATATATCGCATATCACTAGAAGGAATGATGGGCCAATTTTGCCATTTGAAGGCTCATATAGACCACACAAGATGACCAAAAGAATTTGTAAAGAAACTGGACCATCTATGATGATTGAGTTACTGGTCCCTATCCCGAAGCCCATATTTTTTGAAACTCCACCATTTGTTCTCGAATATCCAAAATAATCTTGGGTAAAAATTTCAGGGGCCAACTATAAGAACAAAGGGCCCAAATGAAGCTTTGAAATCCAGCCCACCATTCTGGTCGAGAATTAAAATCCAAACACTATTCATGACATATCTCATGATGTGATCATCCAATCGAGATGATATTTTTCAGTGTGAAAGAGGATATATAGGTGGCAGACTTTGTTGAAGAAATAATTAGGTTTTTAAGGCGTATTCTTATTAAAAAACCCTTTTAAATTTTGGACATCAAAAATACTGAATTGAAATGGACAGATTAAAATTGTTTAATCAGCTGGCCATAACGTTGGCTACATAGGTCCAAATGCATCCCAATTTTGAGAGAAGTCAGAAAACATTTTTATATAAAACTTTTAAGAAGGATATATCTCGATATTCTTCTATCTGGATGTCCAAATCATCGAGCCAAGTGGAGGGACATATTGGGAATGCAAACAGTCCACTTCCTTGGGCTATAAATACATCCCACATCACTCCTTCAAAGGGGTTGGCATTTCAGAAGATAGAAGCATAAATTGGCATAACCAAAGTCTTTAAATAGGCTTTGGAGGACCTTATATACACATGTTTTAACATGAGATACACTTCCTCCTCTCTTTTCTTCCTTTCACTTTTGTGTAGTTCTTCATTTGTAATCTTGTAAGTTTGTGTTTTGTAATTATGTTTTAATGCTAGTTTATTCTTCAATATATCTTATTCGCATCCACCTTATGTATTATAATATTAATTTTCTTAAAATAGTTTAAATACATTATAATCCCCTTCCCTTATTTTTCTCCCTCATTCAATCGAAATTCTGTTTTTTTAATTCTCATCATTGTTCGTGTGTGTGTGTGTTCGACGTACCTCTCTTTTCTTATCCCTTTGATTTTCTTCTCTTGTTAATTAATCATCATAAATATATAAACCATATTAATATTAATATCAATGGATGAGTAAATATATTATTACAGTGAGTTATAATTTAGGTATGTTAGGTTATTGAGAGCTTTTGCTCGATGAATATTCGTTGAATTAACATTGTGTATGTTGGACTTAACATGTCATGGATTAATGACTTGTTTTGTTTAACATGTGGTTTCCATGGTCCTGGGACTGTCACAGGGGGCAGGAATCTCCTTTT
This sequence comes from Viscum album, assembly GCA_963277665.1. NCBI lineage: Eukaryota > Viridiplantae > Streptophyta > Magnoliopsida > Santalales > Viscaceae > Viscum > Viscum album. The sequence continues at coordinate 1,507,196,859 of OY728164.1, read as the reverse complement.
GAGGCGGTGTGGCTATCTCTTCCTGACCTTCCTCTCCCGTTCCAAAACCCGGCTCTGCTGAAGGAAATCGGGAACTCTCTTGGATCCTTCCTCTGTGCGGACGAGGATACGAGGTACTTCAAGGCGGCAGCGAACCCATGTATCTGTGTGGAAATGGACCTTTCGTTGAAGAGACCTTCTTTGGTGCAACTTGACGCGGAAGATGGCTTCGGTTGGAAGCAGCGGTTGTTTTTCCGCAGGCTTCACCGCTTCTGTGAGCTTTGTGGTCTTCATGGTCATGAGATGAAGAACTGTCGGCGGAGGAGGAAGGTGGCGGTTTCTTCCGGCGGCGATCAGTCTGGAGTTTTGGGTCAGGACCCGTTGGGGTCGGGTAAAGATGGTTTTCTGGGTCTGACCGTTGTACCCCCTAGGGTTTCAAATTTGAATCTACCCGGTGCTTCCCGTTCTAGTATGTCTTCGGGGGAAACGTCGTCTGCCTCTTCTGGGAAGCGGTCGGTTCCTTATTCGGGGAGTAAGGATCTGATTTCTTGGTCCCCGGGCCCTCTGTCCCAAAGGACGCCTTTGGGTGGTGATAGGCTAGACGTGCCGTCTGGTGCACTGGATTTGCATGTCCCTTTCTCCCTGGGAAGCCCGGACAGGTTTCTCTCCCCCTCCACCCCCTCCTTTGTTTTCTCGTCTCATCCCCCGCCAGGCTCGTTCAGAAGTTGTCTGGTGAACAATATGGTGGTCTCCACTAGTAGCTGCGGGGAGATGGCTGGTGGGATCAGTGGAGATGAAAAGGAAGTGGTAGCCTCACGCTGGTCGCCGCAACGAAGGGTTTGGATGTCGTTGTGCCAGGGGGGGGGGGGTTGGTGATGAGCTTCCTCGGGTTACGTCTGGTAGAAGGCCTCGGCTGGAAGAGCTGGATGTTTTGAGTAACGAGGGTCTGCTGGATGGGACACGGGGGAGAGATGTGTCTATCGTGTCTGGACCAATCACTCGCTCGAAAGCAAAGGGGAAGGGTCTGCTCGCTCTACATGGCCAGGAGGCTCCAGTGGTTCCGAAGGCTCGCAAGTCGATCCAATAATGTTTTCAGTTCTTTTATGGAATGCCCGTGGGCTAGGGGCTCAGGCGAAGAGGGCCTTTATTTCGCTGGAGGGTAGGAAGGCCAAAGCCTCTTTGTTGGTGATTCTTGAACCGAAGTTGGACGCCTGTAAGGTGCAGTATGTTGTGAGGAAACTGGGTTTCCCGAATAGTTTCCATGGCGGACCTACTAATGCTCAGATTTGGGTGGGTTGGAAAGATCCTCTTCTGGTAGAGGTTGTTAAGGTGACCAAGCAGTGTATCGATGTAAAGGTCCAACTGAATGGTATCAATGTTCTTTTATCCTTGGTCTATGTGAGCAATAGGCCATTGGAAAGGAGGGATCTATGGACCCACTTGAAAGAGGTTCAGGCAGGGCCGTTGTCGTGGTTCGTGGGGGGTTATTTTAACATTGTCATGGAGAACTTGGAGAAAAAAGGAGGAAGAGGTGCTTCTCTTGATGGAATGATGGATTTTAAGGAGTGTGTGTTGCATGCGGGACTAATAGACCTAGGATTTGGAGGATCGAGGTACACTTGGTGCAACAACAGGAAAGGCCAGAGTAGGGTCTGGTGCCGCCTGGACAGGTGGCTAACTAATCTGCATGGGCTCGACATGTTCTCCAAGACCTCGGTTACCCATCTCCCCCATATCCTATCGGACCATGCACCGTTATTATTGGAGATAAAACGCGAAAGTGTGGTTGGACAGACCTTTTACTACTTGAGTGTGTGGCATTCAAATCAAGGGTTCATGCAAATGGTAAAGTCATCTTGGCTCCTGGAGGAGAGTAAGACATCTTGGGATGGGCTGGCCAACCGACTCAAAAGGTTAAAGATAGGTATCAAACAATGGCTTGTGGAGAAACCTGACAGGACTAATGGAATATCCAACTTACAAGAGGAAGTCCAAAGACTTGAGGAGAGTCTACAGGTTTCCTGGGATGAGAATACCTTCACTAATCTATGCGATAGAAATGCTATTCTGGTGGAGAAACTCTTGGATATGGAAAGGGTTTACGCTCAACGTTCTTGTGTGCGTTGGCTTAAAGAGGGGGACCGCAACAGCGCGTTCTTTCAGGCCTCCATCAAAGAAAGGAGGACCTCGAAGATCAACATAAAAAAGATGATGGGGAGTTCACTTCGGATGTTATGGAGGCTGGCAAGGTTGCGTTGAAGCACTTTGAAGGCATATGGGCAGGTGAAGCCTCGTCTGGGTTTCGTAGAGAGTCTTTAAGGGCATCTTCTTTCTTGGAAAGTCTGCCTTGCTTGGTATCTCTCTCTGAGAGTGAGCAGCTGTCCATAATTCCAGATGAGAAGGACATTAAGGAGGCCCTAGGAAGCATGCCGAAGGAGAGCGCCCCAGGTCCTGATGGTTTCCCGGAATCCTTTTACTGTGCTGCATGGGATGTGGTGGGGCCATGTGTGGTTGAGGCCATCTGTGATTTCTTTCGGGGAGCTCCTCTGTGTAGAGGGATTGTCTCCTCGAGGGTGGTTCTGGTTCCGAAGGTGAAGGATCCCACTCTCTTTAGCCAGTTCAGACCCATTTGCCTGTGTAACGTATCTTATAAGATTTTGGCAACGACCATAAGCAGGAGATTGGCAAATGTGATTCCGAGGCTGGTCTCTGAGGAGCATCATGGCTTCATTCAGGAGAGGAGTATTCAGGGGGCGGTAGCTATTGCAAGTGATTTGGTCCAGGACCTGAACAAACGATCTGTGGGTTCTAATATGATCTGGCAGGTGGATATATGCAAAGCTTATGATAAGCTAGAATGGAGTTTCATGCTGCGGGTGATGAGGGGCTTCGGCTTTCGGGAGTCTCTTTATGATTTGTGCTTCAGGTGCTTTGCCTCACCATGGATCTCTATCTCACTTCTTGGCAGGTGTTTCGGTTTTTTCAAATCAGTGAGGGGGGTCCGGCAAGGCGACCCACTCTCCCCCCCTCTGTTTGTACTTGCCCAGGACACCCTATCAAGGAACCTGAAAAAGGAATCACTGCAGGGGAGGTTGAAGCCGTTTCGTGGAAGAAGGAGCTCCCTCAATGTATCACACCTCATGTTTGCGGATGACATCTTAATCTTCACGAATGGAGGAAGGAGATCATTGAAGATGCTCAAAGGAATTATGTCGCAATATGGGGAACTAAGTGGACAGGATATCAACAGGTCCAAGAGTCATCTGTTCATCTCAAATAAGTGCTCGGATCTTAGGTGAAAAACTATTCAAGAAGCCTTGGGATGCGGACAACGGCAACTTCCCATCATGTATTTAGGAGTTCCTCTGTCGTGCGGGAGGATTCTGAAGTCTCACTTCAACGACATCGTGGACCGCATTCTGGGAAGGATCTTCAATTGGAAGAGTAGATTACTCTCCTATGGAGGTAGGATCACCTTAATCAATAGTGTCCTTCTCTAGATCCCCATGCACGTTTTCGCTGTCATCAAACCGCCGAAGGGAACGGTGGAGAGGATTGTACGCATTCTGACGAGTTTTCTCTGGGATGCGAAAAGAGAGGGAAGATGTCACTGGGCTTCCTGGGAGAGGATGGCCCGACCTGTGGAGGAGGGAGGGGTTGGTCTTCGGGACATTGGTGGAACGATCCAGGGTCTCCAAGCCAAACTTGCTTGGGAAGTGATAGTGGGCAAGTCCCTCTGGGTCAAATTCTACAAGGCAAGGTATGTAGTGCAGGGTGATCGCTGCAGGTTCCGTATGACGGCACTCGCCAGGTGTATCGCTTCTCACCTAGAGGTTTTGCATGGCCACGCCAGATGGGTGATTGGTCGCGGAGATATCAGTTTCTGGGACGATGCATGGTTGGAAGAAAGACTCGGTTATAAGGGATGTCCTTACCCTTGCATCTCTTTCAGGGAGGCGTGTGAGAACTATGAGTTCATCCACGGGAATCTTAACCCCGCGCAGCTTCTCTCCTTCAATAGCGTGGTTATGAGTGATGTGCCTGATAGGTGTTGCTTTTCTGCTTCCGGTTCAGGCCGGTTCAACTTGAACGGCTTCAGAATAATTGATCAGAGGACACCAACCAGAGAACTAGATCATGGTTGGACGTGGTGCAAGCAAATCCCGACGAGGATGAACTTCCTGCTGTGGCGAGTGCAAAACCGAGCGGTACCCACAGAGGAGAACATTAAGAAGAGGGGGATCAGCATGGCTTCACGTTGCTTCTGTTGTGAGAACCCATCGGTGGAAACTACGTCACACCTGTTCTTTTAGGGTCAGTGGGCAGTGTTTTTATGGTCCCAGTTCGCTCATTATAGAGTCCTCGTGGAGGAGGTTCCGTCGGTTCGTGATTACATTGTGGTTTGGTTGTCCGGCTTGGGTAACAGGGATGAGGAACGCTCTGCAGGCTTGGTGGTTCTGATTTCCATTTTCTGGACTCTGTGGGAAGCACGCAATCAGGTAAGGCTAGGAGGAAGACGCTCGCTGCTGGCTTTACAGGTCCGTATGAAGCTGCTTATAGTAGAGCTGGTCGGTCTCTTCAAGAAGGACATGCATGCGGGTATTCTGGGAAACATGGTTGAGGGACAGTGGACCCAGGCACCACAACCAGGGAGATGGTTTCGGTGGCAGCCTCCAACCAGCGGTTTAAAACTAAATGTGGATGGCTCCTGCTCGAGGGGGATTATGAGAGGTGGTGGTCTCCTTAGGGATAGCTCGGGCTCAGTTCACATTGCTTTTAGCGCTTACTACGGACCGGGTACTTCGTTAGGTGCGGAGTTCAGAGCCCTCCTCTCAGGTATCATTTTATGCAGAAGAAGAGGTTTGCAAGTGACGGAGGTTGAATCCGATTCGGAGATTCTTGTTCGGTCCCTCAAGGGGAAATGTGACGTGCCATGGATCTTGATGTATGTTCTCAGAAGATGCAAAGTGGAGACCAATCAGGGTAAGCTGATCCATCATGGTGTAAGGGAAACCAACTTTGCGGCAGATGTTTTAGCTAGCGGGGGCAGGCCGGAGGAGACCTTGTTAGTTTTCGACAGTCTTAATTCCCTCCCGTGTGAGTGTGTTAATGTGATCCGAAAGGATTCACTTGGTCTCCACTATTTTCGCCCCCCGTGAATTGTTCCCCTCGGCTTATTCTCCTATTTCTCAATAAAAAATAATTTTCAGCATCAATAATCTCTGATTGATATTAGAAACATAAGTTAAGTTAAGGCTTCGATTAAAGCCTTAACACTTAGGAATTCTAATAAATGTCATCTTGTGACATGGGTGTTAATTTAATGCAATATGAAGAAAATCACAAGGATATCACTAGATTTACTACCTAAAGATGAACTCAACCCAATATTTATCAAATTATTAAATCAAAAACCAATCATTAATCACTTCATTTAAGCTCTACAAACAAACCCCCCAATCAAAATATAATTAACTAAAAAAACTGACTATTAAAATGTATCATCGTTGAGGATTCGACCCGAGTACTGCTATACACATTAAGAAAGCACCAGAATCTTGACCGGTCGATAGGTGACAATCAGACATGCATTTCAACGCCTCTTTTTATTTGTCCAATTAATTTACAATTAAGCATAACTTTATGTTATTCCCTAATTTCCATCAAGAATGAAATGATAAACAAGAAAAGAATATATATCATAGTATCTAGAAAATCAAGAGGCAACAACATACGATCGAAACCAATTCATTAATCTGGTTCAAATATTTATTATGTCAATTCCATTTTGATCCAGTGGGTTAAAACATACTAACTCTACTATTGAATGTAAATAGAATAAAGAATCCATGAATCCCCTACCTCAAAAGGTCTCCAACATTCTTTTCATGAGAATGGTCCAACACAACGGATCATGATCACCTCTCCTGCATTGAATACATTCACCTGGGGATGATGGGGCACGAACGTATCAACCAACACCCATAAAGTATCCATTAGAAACATGGAGATCATTGTCCATTACATGACAAGGAGAAATAGGGGGGAAATCGAGGATCCTAGAAGACAGAGGTATAAGATACCTTATATCTAAGGTGGATTGACACTTCTTAGTTCCATGAAAATAGGGGGTGTGCATGTAGCAGGAGGAACTTCAAGGGGAAATGATCCATGAATTTTAGTTAAATCATAGCACTCCTATGGGAAGAAAGTATTTGGGTGCCTCACACCGATATAAATAATAAGGAATAAAATAAGGGAAGATTCAATACTTTTAAGTATTAGATACGATACTAATGGGATTTTAAATGGATTTGAATTTTTATTAATGTGGATCATATTAAACCACATTGTTTGAGAAATTAAAAACCTCCAAATTTTTTTAAAATCAATGATACGATTTATAGCCTTTGAAATGGCTTCAAAACCACTTAAATATGGAATTCAACTCATTTTATTCCAGAGAAAGATGTCAAAATCCTAAAAATGGGAAATCAAGAAAAATCTAGAAATTTAACAAAAATGTTGGAAATTTCTCATCATTCTAGAAAAACTATTCACATAATTTGAAATTTGGAAATGTGTTATGGATAAGTCACCTTGAAATCATAAAAAACATCAGAAACTAGATTTTAGTAATGGAATGGAGCAGATAGGATTGGGACATCACATCAGATACCTCTCGTAACATTTCTATCCTCAAGAATTCAAAACCCACCTAGATAAGAAACACCAAAGGGGTCTAAACAGCCACCCTTAAAGATAACTCTCAAGGTCTCGCCATTAAAAAATGGTCAACCACTTCCTCAAAGGGGTACCATGAAACCATGTGAAAACTATAACCATCCCCTGACCACTCTCTTAGTGGAGATGCCTCTCAAAAGAGAGAATGCCACATCAAGTAACAAGAGAAATCCATCTCATAAACACGAAAGGTATATAACGAAAAATGAACATCATTACAATAAATAAAAAATAAATAAAAAATATTTGTGTAATGAGCGTGTATCTATGACTCATGTTCCTAAGTAATCTTCTCCATTCCATCGTGCCGCTAAAATACACAAACCACAAGGATAGTACACTCACAAAACACCTTATCATTGCGGTCATGGTTCTCTATAAGATGCTCCTCAAAGCTCTCATCATCATCAACATCGATCTCTCCCTAATCGAAGAATAGAGAGTCATCATGAAGAGAAAAACAGAGCTTCCACATGTGAAAAACATCGTGTATATGGCTCATCTATGGGGGAAGTGTTGCCTGATATGTTATGACTCCTACATCATCCAATACCAATAAAGGCTCAACACCCCGAGGATAAAGATTAATCCCATGAACAAACCTTCCCTACCCATGACGGGGGTCACCTTCAGAAACACATGATCCCCAACATCAAACTCCAAAGCTATCCTACTATGATCTCCATAGGATTTTTGATGATCATGCACTGGATTCATCCTCTCCTGAATCACTTGAACCATCTCTCTCGTATTCTGTAACGGTTCTAGCCTAAGAATTGCAGACTCTTTGACCCTAATCTAGCACAACGGAGAAGGAAAAGGTTGGACATGAAGGGTTTTAAATGGATTCATACCGATAGTGGAGTGAAAACTATTTTTGTAAGAGAACTCTATCAAGGGAATGTTCCTCATCCACAAACTTCCAAAATCCAGTACATGAGAGCACAACATGTCTTCAGGAGTCTATAAGGTATGTTCTTTCTGACCATCTGTATGTGGATGAAAATTAGTGCTAAGGAATAGATGAGAATAGAAATCATGTTAGATACCTCTCCACACTCTGGAGGTAAAATGGGGGTATCAATCAGAAATAATCATCCTAGGGACTCCGTGGATTCCCACCACCTCCACCAGATACTGCCTCAAAAAAACATCCACTGAGCTCGACTGCATGATTTCTATGAAGTGGGATGATTTCATCAAACAATCCACTACCACCCATATAGTTTAATATCATCCTTGACCTCAAGGTAAACCGGTAAAAAATTACAATGATATATATTCCAACATACATTGAGGAACATCTAACTATTGGAGAAAACCACCGGGAACATGATGCTTGACATTCACCTTCTGGAAAACAAAACATCAAGAGACAAACTCTGAAACTACATGATTCAACTCAGGCCAAAAAAACTGATACTTCAAGGATATATATATCTTTGTCACACCATGATGTACCACTAATGGTGAACTATGGAACTCTCTGGGAATTTTCCCACACATCACCAAAGGAACAAAAATTCTCCCCCAAAATAACACTCAATGTTTTTCATTCTCAAGCCATCCTTTAGGGGCCTTTCAAAAAACAACTCGATCTCTCCAAACCTCAAACTAAAGAACCCCCTACTAGGAATATTTCACTTACAACACCAAATATGACTACACTGTCATCTATAAAAGACAACCTCTACCCCCAAATTCTCCCATATCCAGATGCAATCTTGAATGTTCTCCCATTGGTCTCAAAGAATCACCGGATTCACGTACGACATCACCACATGACTTACATCTAAGAGAATCAGCTAAAACATTATTTTTACAAGGTTTATATGAGATTTCGAAGTCTTAATCCTATATGAACTCCATCCAACAACATTATCTCATATTCTAGTCATGATGTGAGAAAACATACCTTAGGATTTTAGGATCAATGAAGCCCAAAAATCACTCTCTGATGAGGTAATGTCTCCACAACCTTAGGGAAAACGCCACTGCTACCAACTCAAGATAGTGAGTGGAATAGTTATTCTCATGGAGATATAAATATAATGACCTATCATAAATGAACGATCTCTGCTACATCAAAACACAACCTAACCCCAGATTCAATGCATCACAAAAAACCTCAAATTGAACTCCTTTTTCTTCTAGACAAAGAACTAGAGCACTGAATATCTCTTCCTTCAGATACTCGAAAGGAGCCTGACATTTATCAGTCCACATGAATACCTGATCCTTCCTGGTCAATGCTATACGAGGTGTAGAAAACCAAGAGAAATCGACCAGGAACCTACTATAATAGCCCACAATACTAAGGAAACTTTTCACTTCAACCACTAGCTTGGGGGATCCCCAAGCCACAACTCCTTCCATCTTTCATAGATCCATAGTTACTCCCTGTTGGGACCCAACATTCCCTAAGAAATGGACTTCTCGAACACAAAACTCACACCTTGACAACTTCCCATATAGATGTTGTCGACGAAGAACTCCCAAAATGGTACGAAGATTCTCTGCATTCTCCTCCTTAGACACGGATTACACATGAATGTCATCAATGAAAACCACCATGAACATATCCAGAAACTCATGGAACATAGTGTTCATCAACCCCATGAACATAGATGGAGCATTCGTCACACTAAACAACATCACCAAGAAATTATAATTCCTATGATGACAATGAAAATAAGTATTCAGGATATCCTCATCCTTCACATACATCTGATGATACATAGGCTATAAATATATCTTCAAGAACCAACCTACAACCTTCAGTTGATCGAACAAGTCATTAATCTGCGGATGGGAATAGGGTTCTTCACTATCACTTTGTTCAAGTGATGATAATTTATACACAATTACAGACTTTTTTCAGCCTTCTTCATGAAAAAATAGGTGCACCCCATGGTGACAGACTCATCCAAACAAAACAACACTATAATAGACCATTGATTAGTATATGTAGCTCTCACAACTCATATGGTTAAATCCTATATAGAGACATTGAGATAAGAGACATAACTGACTGTAGATCGATCCCAAACTTGATATCACCTCAAGGAGGTAACGCTACAATCTCTTCTGGAAAGACATCAGGGTACTATTCAATGACCCTGGGAAACTCCAATTATTGAACTTGTAATGAACTCAACATCATCTCATCCATCAAGGATTACAAATAAGGAACACGCGTCTGACCCATACAAGGGTCTCACTCACCAACAAACACTATTGGCTCCCCATCAACATTGAATAACACCCCTACCTCTGAAAGCAATCAACGATAGCCTTCACCGAATACAACCAATCCATGTTGAGGATGACATCATATGGTTGTATTTATAAAAATATGAAATATCCCTAATAGTGGTGTTACCCCAGCACTAACTCACTATTTCTACATACTTCAAACAAGTCAGATAGGCCACCAACTAGCATAGTCAATGCCAAGGGCACTGGAATACTCTCTACCTCAAGCCCCAAAGCATGGAAAAGGGAAGGTGATATGAAAAAGTGCATCTCTTATAATTTTAAAAAGGCATACAAAAAAGTAAAAAAAATAAGTAAATGGTTCCTTGAACGATGTATAGAACACCTGGAACTGGAAAAGCTGAAGCATGAAGCTAACCACGGCCTACTCCACATCCTCTATAACCCTGATGATGACCACCAACATGGCCTCACTCTAATCTCTGAGGACGTGGAGCATCCTAGAGATGTCCCCTACCTGCCATATCAACTCATTGTTAATCCAAAGTAGGTGCATCCTTCCATTGATGACTTGTATGGAACTGCCTCAACATAGGAAAATGGAGTGGAACACATAGTGAACGCTGATTGCTTTGAAAGTTTGGGCACTCATGTTTCAGATAACCTCGAACTAAAAAAGAAAAACAAGCGCCAGATCCCGCGGTATAGAAATGAGAACCGCCACACCTAGATAGATGAGATGTTGAGGGATGGGACCTACCCCTGGACAAACAGAAACCCTTCTGTACAGAATAATGGGAGCCCCAAACCACAACTCTTCTTTGTGAGAAATATGGGTGACTCCCCTCTTGTGAAGATCTGATTCTGGATAATTTTCTATCAACGAACTCTGCCCTCACCAGCACCTCGATATATGTCGTCATCATAAATGGGGTGACCTTGTTATGAATCATTGGATGAAAAGCCTCATCGAAATACCTCACCATGGACTTCTCATTTGGAAATATGTCCAAATAATATCACAAAAGGTTTATGAAGTGAATCATGAAATCTCTTACACTGTAGATTCCCTACCAAAGGGTAAGCATCTCCTGGAGACTGGTTGCCTTTGTGGTCGAAGAAAGAAACTCGGATCTAAACGACTCTCAGAACATCTCCCATGAGATCATTGACTCCTCATGATCTCTGAGGAATTTGGACCACCAATTCCATGCTGCCCCACATAGCATTGTTACAACCAACAACACTAAGTGCTTTTTCTGAGTATGGATCGAACTGAAAGCTATATAAACCTCCTCTAACCAGTATTCCATGAACGCATCTAAAATGGATCCCTCACAATTATTTAGAATATAGCTCTGAAACTCTCAGAGTGTCCTCCTCCAAGTTTCTTTGTCGTCAACCTCTACTCTATGATGATTGGCTGGCACAACCTGCAAAATATATTCTGTGTGAACCTGAAGAGGACCTCGACCTAGAGTTATACCTGAAAAAGAAAAAAATAGTTAGAGCTCATAAAACTGGAATACGAAATACTTACCATTAAATAATTTTTTAATTTTATTCATTTGAGGTTAACATATCCCAACGTATACCAATTCAAACATAGGTGCAGAGAAGAATGATTCATGAACCTTTCCTAGGTTTCTACCCTACAACAAGGATCACCTCGTTTAGTATCCTATGTAAACTTAATGGTCCATGAATTAGATCATAGGGGCCCTAAATACCCATGTATCATCTAGTATCCCATGTTTACAGTGATTTATAAACTTAGATGAGACTATTTTCCTACCAACCTATGAAACCTAACATATACCTAACTCCAAACTATATACCATCCCTCAACCAAACCTCTGATACCACTATTTCATGACCCCATCCCCATAAAGTAAACTCCTCGTGGTCCAATAATGTGAGAAGAGAGATAATGACACCCCGAGTCCCACCTCTAGTAGGCCCTGGGTTGGGGACTAGAACTTATGTAATAGTAAACACACAAATGGGAGGAATTACCCTCTAAGAAAACACATGAGAAAGAGAGAGATAAGACAAACACCAACCAAATCCAACTCAGACTGCAATATAAAAGTATACTGAGTACATGTATGTAATTAAATGAAAGAAAACTACATCAACTAAAAGGGAAAACTATGAGTACAAAAATAAAGTAAGACAGTAACAACCATGAAGTCCAAAAAGCTGTTGTAAACCCCAAGATAGTAGTAACCATCCTGAAAAAACAGTTTATATAAAATAGGGTGAGTATAATAGTATACTCAATAAGATCATCCCTAGATCCTCTCGTGCAAAAAATAAATAAATCATGCTAAATCATAGCGAATCAGAAAGTGAAACTAACTCATCATTTATATGGGTATACTAAGTTCCCAACCTCACCATGGCTACTCCCACAAAGTATCTCATAAAACATCATATAATATATTAAAGAATATCAAGGGTACCCTGTACCAATTCCCTACTAGTTTGATGATTCTCCCCAATGTATTACTTCATAAGAACCTCTCCCAAAAATGTTGGCCCGAGGACACCTGGGTGAGCCCCACAACCTGCACCTCATGCAACACAAGGCTTTTCCCACATACACTTGGGTGAAGAGCCACACCATCCACTCAACCCAAAGTAACCAGGTAGTTTCCAAGAGCCACCACAACATGTATAATGTGTATCATACATAGGTTATTACACCTTAAGTCACCACAACCCATAAAATAAGTAAGGATCCTCAAGCCATCACAACATATACACATTATACCTGTAGTAGTCCATAGAAAAATATATATAGAATATATGTGTCTGACATATCCACAGGACATTATATCCCTCTACAGACATATATAGGTAAGACTGACTATCGTTCTTACCTACAAAAGTAACATATAATAGAAGAGGTCAGGTCCAAAGGGGGAAGTCATCCATCTCTCCTCCCACCGGGATATTGGAAAAACACCCCCAGGGCTCAAAATCCCTGGGGTGTCAGTTTCTATAATCGAAAGGGTGGGGTATCATATGCAAACAAAAAAAAATAAATGATATTATATAGATCCCAACCACAGAATGGGAATAACCAAGTCTTAGACTAAACTGTAGATAATGTCACTTGGACACCTGGTTTGCACTATTAAGACTAGATATCCTATAATCATACAACAATTTAAAGAGATTTATTAAATCATGTTGTCCCCTTTAATCAGTTTCACTTTACGTTAATTAATTATTTAACCATTAATCAACCATTAACATTTCAACATTACATTACATTAGAATTCTAACAAATTACCATGCCATGTAGGCATAACCACATCAAGTCCACGGATCTGCAGAAGTAACCACAACATTTCATCCCAGTAAGCTCCAACCCCATGGTTTCAACATCATTTATTTAATCATTTATTAATAGCATTAACACTTTTCCATAATTATAGGTATTTTGAGAAATCTTTCTTAGCTACCAAACCCAAGGGGATCAATATGGTGTGTAGATGAACTATCCATCAAATCTGTACAACCCATATTATGATCACACACCCATCCTTACATGAGAATCTAAACATGGAAATCATGTCACATGCCCCACACGTCTTAGCCTATTTTGAAGGGAGGGTAAGTAAGAAAATATGCCTCAAGTAGTGGGGAAAGTATAGAAAAATAATTAAACAAGAATCCAGTAATAAAAACATCGAGTAAGCCCAGAATAATCCCTTTTTATCATCTCCATTGTCCTCCCCGACACCTATATTCATAAACCGACGTATCTGACGACTCTAAGCATCAACTGCTGCCACAACCACAAGGCCTCATTACCCCACATAACACAATATCCTTTCAGGCTCACATCACATCACAAGAAGTAGGAAACAAAAAAGAAACTAGGATATTGGATCCAATAAAGGAATTCAGCCTTCACCCATAATGAACACTCATGGCTCCAAAGCATAGGGTTATTGGCCTTTACAAGCAAGAGGGTTACTCCGAACCCTACCATGAATTTTCCTTTATCAACAACCAATTATTTAATACATCATGAATTAACCAATTCATTATTAGTAGGTTCCAAATATGTTTAACCTAACCAGCAATCTACCATAGCTATCACAAATTAATTAAATAGGATTATTGCATCAAATTGATTATCATAAAATTACAACAATAACCAGATTCATTTACATGCCTATTTATCTTTGGAAAATTAATTTAAAATTAATCCTAGATTTACTTTCTTTACCAATTTCCATCAATAATGACATGATAAACAAGCAAAGAATAGATATCACGCTCTCTAGAAAATCCAGATGCAACAATATACGATCAAAACCAATTCTTTAATCTGGTTCAAATATTTATTAGTTCAATTCCAATGTGATCCAGTGGGGTAAAACATGATTACTATACTACTTCCCATAAATAGAATAGAGAATCTATGAATCGCATACCACAAAATTTTTCCAATATTCCTTGGACAAGAATGGTCCAACATAAAAGATCATGATCACCTCTCCTACGATGACTGTATTCACCCAAGGACGTTGGGACACGACCTCATCAACAAATACCCAAGGAGTATCCATTAGAAACATGGATATCATATTCTATTACATAGGAATGAGATAGGGTGAATAGATCAAGGATCCCAAAAGACAGAGGTAGAACATACCTTATATCGAAGACATATCCACACTTCTTGGTTTCACAAAAATAGGGGGTGTGCAGGTAATAGGAAGAAACTTCAAGGGGAGATGATCTAAGGATTATGGTTCGATCACACCACTCTTATAGGAAGAATGTATTGGGGAACCTCACCTTGAGAGAAAAAAATAATGAAAAGATGAGAAGGTGCCTAACTTTGAAGGATTAGATTCGAGACTAACTAGATTTAAAAAAACATAGAATTTCCATTAATGTAGATCACATTAAACAACACGGTTTGACTAATTAGAAAACTCCAGATTTTTGAGAAAATAATAGATATGATTTATATCCTTTTAAATAGCTTCCAAACCACTTAAATATGACATTAAACTCATTTTATGTCCAAGAAATACATAAGAAGGGAAAAATTCGGAAATCTGAAAAAATATAAGAATTTGAAAAACTATTGGAAATGTCTCACTGTTCTGGAAACACTGTTTAAAAAATTGGAAATTTAGAAAAGTGTTGGAGATAATTCACCTTGAACTCCTACAAAACCTAAAACACCATATTTCACTAATGAAATGGACCAGATAGGTATGAGAAATTACATTTTATGTAAGAATTATGGCCTAACTTTCTAAAAATCCAAACATAATGATCATTGTGATGGAAAGAAAGTAAATTATAGTTTAAAGTCACTTAAATATGTAAATTTTAGAGATATTTCCTTATAGTTTATATTAGAGTATGGTTTAGATTAATTTACATATTATAATTTAATTTGAACATAAGTTGAAAGATGTCATTTTCCACAAAGGATAATATATTATAGAGAAGTATGGATATTTGGATAAATAGAAATATTTGGTGATAAAATGGTTAACAATATATAAGGTTTTATCCTCCTCATGTGATAATTTAATTTATTAATATTATCACACTGACAATTTTTTGGTTTTAGTAAATGGATTGATCCAACATGAACTAAAGTAATAATGGATATTGAGGAAAATAATGTTATTTTATGAATGAGAAACTAAATTAAAAAGGAGCTATAGTGAAAAATATTTTGCATATTCTTAACTAGATATCCCAAGTTATTATTAAAAACATGAACTTAGGTGGGGCTCTTAATGAATCAAATAAGTGAGAAATGAAGCTCTATGGAATTTTCGGTGACAAATATCATAATGGAAAAAATATTCAATGAATTATGTAAAAATAATATGGGAAAAATCTATAAGATAAATGTATTCAAATAATAGAAAGATGTTTTGTATTTGGAAAAGGAGGGCAGAAATAAATAAAATTCAATGGATAAATGAAGTGTTTAGTTAATTACATGAAGAGGAATAAATTTCATCCCAATGTATCAATTTAATTTTTTATATTTAGAAAGTATGGGTATTGTGTAAATCGATGTCACTGGTGGAAAGCTCAAGAAATATACTAGAAAGACCATACAGATAAATATTTTTAGTACCTAATTCCATTATTTTTGAAGATTTATAAATCATATATGACATATGAAATATATATTATATCTTTGTCAATTTTTGGATATTGTTAAATCATAGTACATGATTCATATATATTATTTTTCAGAAGAAAGTATTATGGAATTTAATGGGAAATAATGGTTAATGGACTATGAAGAACATTAAATAAATAAGGTGTATACATATAGGTATTAAAGAGTTATGTTTTATTGGTATATTTAAGTTTTATTATAAGTTTAAAGGCATAAAAACCAACTTTTGTGGTCTTATGTGATGGAATTTTAAAGTGAATAATGATATTTTGAAAGATGATTTATTGATTTAACGTATGAATTGTTATTTTAGAATAATGGACTTAAAAATTTGAGAATTTTGATCATATTTTTTGGTATCTTATAGGAACTATTTTAATTTAGTATTTAAAAAAATATAACCCAAAATATAGGAGGTGACCAATAGCATCCTATAAAGTCATGGGGATTGGACCCACAACTAATGGGAAGTACGAGTGAAATTCCTAACATTGGATTATGTGTTTTTCTAGTTAGTATGAAATCATTTTTTACATAAACGGTTAGATAGATAATGATTAAGTTGATTTTTTTAAAGTATGTTTTATAATATAGATAACCATGGGGCTGAAAAGTATTTTTGATTAGGTGATTAATATTATTTTGGAAGCAGAAAAATATTTGGGAATCTTATCTGATTAGGGTGAATAAGACAATATGGGATTTTATTTTAAGATTACAGGATTGAATAATTTTTTTAATTTGGATTTATGGTGATGTAGTTTATTTATGGAAATGGTTATTTTATTTTGAATATTATATTATTGGGAATGTAGACATTGGTGTGAGACTTTAAGAGTGGTTGTTGTTATTTGGAGATCAATTTTCTATTTAGATTTTTTTTTCAAAATTTGAAGGATAGTTATTTATCAAATTATCTAAGATGAACTTTTGTAATTACTATTAAATTTTAGAGCCTAAAGTAGTTATTATTCATTTGAAGGTTTATTAATGTTGGTAATTATCTTACATTATCCTAACCATTACGTTTTTTGAATGTGTAAATAAATGATCATTATCTTTCTATCTCTTTTTCTGTTACATGACTCTTTAAAAGTTTATTTCAGTGCATCCGGGATAAAAAAATCATCTTGAATACTCGTCATTTTGAGTGAAGGATGAATTGTGGTGGAAGTTGATTATATTATTAAGTCCTACGTTTGAAGTAAGTATATTTTATTATATTATTAGTATTTATGGTTAGTAATTACTCAACTCTAGTAAAAATATCTTGAAAAAATTATCTTATTACTTTCTCTTCCAATTAATTTATGGTCTTTTTTACACCTCATTGATTTATGGTTTTGTAGTTGTATAATTTCTCACGATCATTCCCTTTCTTATGAATAATTTCATATGAAACTCTCCATCATTACTTGGATATTATTATTTTAGTCAATTTTTATATTTTTATTTTCCACTATTGTTATCATATTTTGAAACCTAGTTTGTGTGATCCTAGATGAACTTCATTCTTTTTTTTCTATGTTTTCCAGAGGAATTTTTATTTACCCTTTTTACGATGCAGGATTTCAACAAAGATATTTTAAAATTTCATTCCTTGATTACATAATATTGAGTTAAAAACATTAAGGATGAAATTTATTAAATGGGTGAAGTTAATATTATAGGATTTAGAAAATCACTATATTTGTTAGAGTAGAAAATATGAGACACCAAGTGTAATCAAATGACAAAATATTATAATTTAAATATAACACGAATAACCTAGTTTCAAATTTTGTGGGTATGAATATGATTACCTAAAATTTTTAAATATATATAATTTTTCTAATCATTACAAATTTATTTACTAATGGTTGGGAAATAAGAACTAAATTTTTAGTAAATCCATTTTATTCTTCAAAATATGTTTTCTTAAAAAAAATGTTTTTATTTCTTTCTATGTGAAAATGTTATAATTAATTTATTAAATTTTGTGAAACTTCATTGCATAAAATAAATATTATTTTCTAAATAATCAAATATAAATTATCCTATGGGATATTTTTAAATTTTTTTGAAAAGCTTTAGTTTTCAATGAATAGTGAAAATACTGATTTTATTGAAAACAAATATTTTCTTTTAAAACATTGAAAAAGTAAAATTATATTTTATATTAGTTTTAAAATGTAAATAGTTCATTATATTTTATAATTATATAATTATAGGTTTTAAAATGAATTTTATACTTGAATTTAGTATAGAAACATTTTATATTTCAAAAGGGAGTTTTTCAAAAAAAATAGTTTTCCTCATATTTTTTACATTTTATTTTAAAATAAATTCTACCAATTATGTGTTTTTTACATTGAAAAATGGATTCACTATTTGGAATCATGATTTTAAAATTTAGTAAATATGACTATCTTTTTTTATTCATTATGATTCGTAACTATAGTAATTTTCTTTACCATAATAAAGGGTGAACATGGTAATTAAGGGTTAAAAATAAAATGATAAGGTTAATAAAATGGCCATAAAACTTTTATTAATTTAATTATATGATTCAATTTAGTCCATAATCATATAATATTTAGTTATATTAATTTATTTCCATTTTTATAAGGTGAAAACCTTTATAATATCTAACATAAAGAAAGGTAAACAATTTCATAGTCTTTTTTAATAATTATAATATTTTTAACATGTGGATAAATAAGGGATATTTTTATTTAAAAATATTAATTTTAAATATAATTGATTTATATTAATCATAAAAATTAATTTTTAAATTTTAGTGATGAAATTATTATATTAAATTTTGACACAAGGCTAATAGAATAATTATTCAATTAATAGAAAAATAAATAAAAGTTGTTTAATTTTAAATAATTATTATGATCCATGAATTTTATGCATAATAATGAAATATTATAGTGCTTTTTATGCATTTTATTCAAATTCATGAGTTTTGTTGAAGATATTTTAGTCAACGTAAATGAATAGTTCTAAAATTGACATTAATGATATTTTATAATAAGCAATATTTTATTAGAAGAATTAAAATTTAAAAAATTATATTAGAATAAATTAATGGGATATGTTAAATTATATCATTCATGGTCCACTTATGGTCTGTTTTTCCAATTATAGTAACTATGTTGACCCTCAAAGTGACAAAATCTTATTGTCATGGTAAGTGTGAAAAAGGATTACAATGAGCTAAAACCAAACGAAAAGGGAAAAATGTTTTATAAAATTATCTTAAAATTATTTTATGATATTATATCTACTAAAAATAATCTTATTTTTTAATATTATAAATTTTCAGTCACTTGGGCATAAAAATTAATCTATATTAATTTAATATTTTAAGAAATTATTGTAGTGTCCCTCCCCTCTCTTATATAATGGAATAACTTATTATCATTTATGAACACTTAAAACCCCGTTTTTCCATCAGTATCTATAAAATAACATCATAAATTTTATCCCCATGTTCTAGAGGCGTTATTTTTTGTATAATATCAATCTTATAGGAATTAATGTGTTAAGAAAATAAGATTTTTTAAATAAGAGGTATAGTTTTTAACCACATGTTTTAATACCATTTCTTCTCCCAATTACATAAAATATTATTAAAAATGATAAAATAATAAAACTAGTATAATACATATACTATTATATTATTATGTCAATGTAATATACTATATCCATCTCCTCTTCCATCAAATGGGAAACAAAACCATCGTTCATGTG
This sequence comes from Viscum album, assembly GCA_963277665.1. NCBI lineage: Eukaryota > Viridiplantae > Streptophyta > Magnoliopsida > Santalales > Viscaceae > Viscum > Viscum album. Next base: position 1,507,176,995 of record OY728164.1, on the reverse strand, counting down.
TATGGTGGACTACCACCTCAAGTACTAATTTAATTTTTTTCCATCACCATCTTTCATGGAAAAATTATAATGATAGAATTAATATTTATATATATTAACTAATGAAATATTTATCATTATTAAAAAATAATATATCATTTACCATATTATGTTTCCATTCACTGAAAAATGATAACATCGTTCGTGCAAATGTGTGGACAACCACCTTTAAAATGTGAAGTGATTATTTTTCAATCACCACTTCATATTGAGGATATATGTAAGTATATTTAAATAAATTATAATATAGTTATGATATTATTATAATCCCTTAAATATAAAAGGATATATATCATCTTTCCATAATGATTTTTGGGAAATAGAAATTTTACTCATGAATATGTATGACTTACCGTCTCCATGATTGTGATGTAGTTCATTTTTCCAAACCATATTTAATGGTTTGATATAAAAGTACAATTCATGTCTATATATGATAATATTTTATAATTATTATAGTATATATGATATAAAAATGAATAATTTGACCATAGTCAACTTACCAAATTTATTTTGGACTTATGGAATGAATATCATCAAAACATCCAATGTGAACTTAAATGATTAAGTAATTGTTATAACAAGGTAATATATGAGATAAAATGAATAATAAACTTGCAAAATGTTCTCAGGAAAGTAAAATAAAGATAACATAAATTTATTATTCAGGAAGATAAAGAACACATGTGATTATTAAAACTCAATTTAAGGGGATTTATTTTTAAAAATCCTCTTGATTAAAGTTTCCATTAAAATATATTTTCCTCCCATATTTTAAAAATTATTTTATGTGTGTATTTATATAAACATTAAATAATTATAAATGTAATTTTTTGTATATTATTTTAATTTCTTTCAAATGTTTTAAAAATATCTTTTGCTGGAATGCAATAATGTTTATTTTAAAAAAACAAAATTAATGTTCTGTTTTAACATATACGGTGAAAATTAACATTATAAACATCATAACCATTATTTTATTTTGTTTCTTCCTTTACAAGATTCTATTATTTAATTAAAGATAAAAAATACTTCACTATATTTTGGTCATTTTAAAAAATGGTTTTAAAATCTATTTTTTTCTTATGGGTGTAGAGAATTTTTTTATGATGCAAGATTTTATGTAATCTCTTATGGTTCTTGGGAATTGTGTTTGAGTATCGTTGTTTCTATTATAAACTAAGGGTTACTGAGATAATTATTTATCTCCAAAGAATTTGGTAAAGGGACAATGTTAACTGATTAGATTTCTCTAAATAGGTTATGGGAATATACTATGATGGTTATTTCAAGTGTAATCATGATGTTTATTTTATGTGTAACTGTGTAGATTATTATAAGTGTAATAGTGAAGGTTATCCCATTTGTAATAGTGATATGAAAATTATTCCCCAAAATACCAATATGATTTATCTACACTTTCTTTGGGGTTTTATGGAAATATTTTGTTTTCACAAGGTAAAGGAATGTATATGGTACTTCATAAGTTTCAAAAGTCTAACATTGTAAAAAACATTACGAGTTTTTCATGATTTCAAAGAAAGATTAGGAGTTTTATTTTGACTTTAAAACATATAATGAAATGTTTTATGAAATTCATTATGAGAATAATGTGATTTATTAGGTAATAAAATGCTTATGTTTATCTCGAATTTTATTATAAAAAATGAATATTTTGATCATTATTTATGTGCTAATGGTTTCTTTTTTTTATTTGTATCCCTTAATAAGGTTTTTGTTCCCATCCCACATTTTAATTTTTTTCATAGAGTTTAAGTATATGTAAGGAAAATGAAGTAGTAAATTTTAAAGTCGTGAATATTTATCATGAAAGGAAAACATGTTTTATTTTAGAAGTTTCATTTTATAGGAAGTATAGATACTAAAAAAGTGTCCAATTTGTAATATATAGGGATGTTTTGTAATAATTACAACCTAAAAATATAAAAATATAAACCTAAAATATTTTTGAAAATGAATGAAATTGAATTCCAGTTTATAGTCACCAAAATATTTATTGTTTAAGGAAGATTATTTACAAAAACCATACAAATAACATATCCTCTGTTTTGTTCATCATCACTCCAGTGTTATGATTGGCTACAAAAGTGAATACATGGTGAATCCTTCCACTTTAGACCATAGGATTCATTTTCTAGTTATTTACATATGATAGTACATTGTCTTGGACCACAGAGATACTCCCTAAACCAAAGATTAATGTCTTTCACTAAAGAGGTCTTCTCCAGTGCACCAGTATGTTAAAGTGTTCCACCCTACTCTATAGAGGTTGATTCCGCATCATAGTTCTTTACTTGAAACATATAGCCTCTCATATTTCCAGATACTTCACATGTTCATCCTTGTAAATCCCTTGTCTGGTTATGGTGGTATTATTATCCAATTAGGAATTTCTATGTTTTTACTTCATCTAGTGATTCATTGGTGCTTGGAAATTAATAAAAATTTATCCCTTATTCTTAATACATATTCAATGTATGTTGATCCTGAATTTTCTCATGAATATTATTTGTATATAACCTGTTTTATTTAAATTTTAAATGGATAAATTATATTATGATCTTGATCCCTCTCAATATTTTTTTATTGTTTAATGCTATGTTACCTTGATTCATTTTAAATGGTCTTTTAAAGGTTTTTTTATAGAATGTGATGGATTCATCTTGGTTTTGATTTGTAAAGTGAAATATTTGATTTTAATGAAATGGTTTGACAAATATAATGATTTCCAAATACTTTCAAATTTCTGAATTTGAAAAATGGCCAAGAGACCTATTTTAATGCTTTACACTTTGTAATTTAAATGGTAATTCAGGAGTGATTTGGAATGAGTGACTTATTCACATGTAAAGTGGGTGTAAACTCAAATTTATAAATGGCTTTATAAATTTTATATTTTGAAACATAATTTAAGATCCTTAGGGATATTTTGAAATATTTTTTTGTTTAAATGACAATTTAACATTTTAATGATGATTTTTTAAATGAAATAGGTAAGGTACCAATTATGAATTTTGAATAGAAGAAACGTTTTTTAATTGAAATTGATGATTCTTGATGGCCTAGTTGGAACTTTATGATGATCTTATCAAGTTAAAATCCATTGACGTCACTTACTTTATTATTACTCTTCTAATTTGTGGGTGTTGAAAAGGGATTATTTAATTGAGGTATATTGAGTGTGTGAGTGAGATGTGAACTCAGGATGAATGAATTGTTGAGGGCTTAATCCTATACTGATACTGATTGGGATTTCCATTAGGATACGTGTGGCATGATTATCTCACTCACCCCATTTAAATGTTCATGGGAAATAGTGTAGTAATGTGATATAAACTAGATATATTCTTTTCCAGAGGAATCGCACTTAGTTTTTTTGGATCTAAATAGATCATAATTGGTTCAAGCTATAGATTTGAAATAAGGAAAGAGGTCGTGTTTGGACTTGGTGGGCTTGATACCCCTAAGACTTGATGTAATCTTTATAATCAGTCATGACGATTTATTACTATCTTGATTATGGTGGACTCACTATCATGTTTAGGTTATACCCATGACATAAATATACTTAATAATCAATAAATGAAATCATTAATTTAAACTATATTAATTTTGAGTTTCATTTCATGATTTATTTCTATGGATTGATTTTTCTATTTTGAAATGTAAATCATTGTACTCCCTTTCTCAAAAAGTGTAGTTTTTTCATATTTTATGTTATTTTAGAAGGTGATCATGTTATTATAACCTCAATTTGTGGATTCATGCTTGGTTGGATGGGGAAGGCAACTTGATCATGGTGGGTGGTTTGGAACACAAGAAGTTGGGTTTTAGTAGTTTTGTTTTTTTTTATTTTGGTTTTTATTATCTCCTTATGCCCTGATATATTTATATTAAACTGCTTCTCTAATGTTGTTTCCATAATGTAAATTTATTTTTTTGGGGGATATCATTACCAAATTATAATTTCAGATAACTAGATTCTTATCAATATCCCATGAATATTGGGAACACTCTTTAGGATAGTGGTGAATTGGTTTGAGGGCTAGTTCAGATGTCCCTCTAAGTTAGTTTTTTATAAATGGTATCAAAGAATGTATTTTATTAATATAAAATACTTTTTATTAAAATTCATTATGTTATATGGTATTAGTTATTGTATAAGTATATTAAGAATGGTTCGGGACTCAAGAAGTAGTTTTGAGTGGGTTCTTTATTAGGACTGATTTTTAATAAGAAAAAGGTTACTAGGGAAACTAGGTACTTGTGTATTTCTTTTGAGTTGTTATGTTTCTTGATGAAAAAAGATATTTATATCCCCAATGATTTTTTCTTTGATTTTGGAAATATTTTATGGGTTTTGGGTTTAATGTAATGATGAACAATGTCAGGTTGTACTATCACGGTATAGCAAACTACGATGAATTGGTGTGACTAATCTAGAACTCAATCCATGAAAAGTTATGTGGGTGGTGAGTAGTTTACTATCCCATAAAACTATGGATCACATAGTTCTACTCTAATGGTAACATTACACCTTGTAAATTTGTTTCAAAAATGACTTCACTTGTGAGAGATTAGTTTAGAGGGTTATGCATTCAGTTTGTTTCATGTTCTTGTTAGGTTGTTTAATCCTTAATCCCTTTATTAGTGATTTTGAATTTTGTTTGAATAAAAAATTATGGCTTAAAAATTATTTTTTTTGTTCTTTGTGAAATGTTTTCAATTACCATATATTATGTTTTATGAGATATTTGGTTTGGAAAACTGATTTTCAAATACTCTTTGGTAATGTGTTATTTTTTTTAATAAGAAATTTTAATTTGTTGTGGTTTTAAAATGGAAATGGTTTTGAAAATTTTAAAATGGGGTTAATTATTTAGAAACCATTAAATAATTTCTATAATATGGAAAAGTATTTTGGAAACTACAATGTATTTATACCCAGATTAAAAATTCTGAATAAAAGTGTAATGTTTAAAAAATGAAGTAATATTATGTGCTTTGAAATATATTTTTATTTTGTCAATGTGGGTAATGAATTTATTTAAAATATTTTTTATTGTCTCTATTTTCAATAAGTTTTTATTTTGTTCTGGATTTGATGAGGATGTCTCTTTTGATGTCCATAAATGTATAATAGAAACTATTACATCAAATATATAATGTTCATTCATCAATCCAATATTTAGAGTAAACCTTGATGTTCATACTAAGTGACATCTCCAATTGATGAATCAACATAGATTTTTATTTAAGTGGTGGAGTTGAATACTTTCCTAACATTGGACCACACCCAAGTCTTCTTGGATTATCAACCATCTTTATATGGAAGGTAATGATGTTACCATAAATTAATTAAATGGTTTGATGAAGTTGAAGATAATTTTTTTTTCGAGAAGCTGGTTGCCATGATAGTCAAGTATTTAAAATCATTATTTAAGGGTCCTGACCAAGAGAGGTGGGATATTGTGATTCCTATATTTCTAAATGAAAATATTACTTTGTAAGTCTTCAAATAAAACTTCTTCTAGTGGTAATATACTTAGTAAGGGAATAATGAGAAATTTCTAAGCTCTTCGGTTTCAGTCAAGATGATCTATATATAGTGGAAAATGTGTCATTTGTAGTGGGATCAAGAGAATATGTTCCACCTAATAGACCATAGTAATTAGCTAATAAGGTACATACTTTTCAACAAAATAAGAAGAATATTTTTTCTTATGTTTTGGAGAACCTAGCCATTCTCTGAAGTCATGTGTGAATGCTATTATGGTTTGTAGGTGATGTGGCCTATTGGGTCACATTAATAGGTTCTAAAAGTTTTTCCACCAATAGTGAATGTTTATAGGGAGAATCATAATCTTCTAACTATGGGAAAATATATTTTTAAAGATAATAGGGATCCATCCATAGGCCTCATATTTAATCATTTCTCATTATGGTGGAGCTAGTAATTATTTTTATTTTGACATAATGTGAAATTTTCAATGTACGATTAGAAACCATTTGAGTTTTTCTTATTTTGGATTGTCTATTTTTTGGACACATTTTTGTTTTGGAGAAGTTTGTGTCTTTTTGGGGTCATTGTGGATGATATATTATGAAATTTGGTTTTTACTATGCTGATCATTTCATTTTCTTAAGATCTCTATGGTTGTACCTTGTGGATGTGTAATCTTGAATGGTTAGCCTTCATCTTGACTCATTTTAATTCCTTGATGTTTTTTCGTTCTCTTAGTGAAAGAGGGTAATCTTTAATTGAGAACCATTAGCTGTTGGGGTTGTTCTTATTAAAAATACATGTTATTTATTCATTCCAAGGATGACTTTCCACAGTCGGTGCTGAATACAATTAGGTTGGTTTGTGCTAATTAGTATCATCTTCTTTTTTCATTGATGGATACAGTTTTATCCTGATATGATATGCCTTGTGATATTTTAGTTCCCTATTTTTTCACTAACCTTGTTGTTCGGTTATCTTTCTGGTTAGACTTAGGTAGACCCTGGGGTTGTACTTAGGTGACATATCAATGTGGATTATTAAGGGACTAGGATACTTGAGGTATTTTTATTCATACTTATGATCCCCTTGAGGCATGAGGATCAGTGTTGAAAATTATAGGTAACCATAGAGAACTTTTCTCATGGTAGAAATTTTGGTCAGTTCTATTTCATTATTATGGATGTTTGATGGTAGATGATTCTCTAGAGAGTTTCCCCTCTTGGTAACTTTGTGGCGTTTTGTTATACCATTCCTTGAGGTTTCAGTTCCATCTCTTGGATATCTCTCATCAGAGAGTGATTGAGGCATCTTCTTTGGATTTGATAGGACACGTTTTTTCTCATGTTACACCATCTTGTTGAATCATTAAATGGTGGTGAGATCTACTCTTGTTCTATAGTTCCTTCCAGTCATTTTACAGTTCTTCTTGGTGATTTTGATTTTTCTTTTAAGTTTTACTAATCTTGGGTGAGTCTTTTTTCTTGTTTGAGGATTTTCCACCCCACAAGAGGAGTGAGATAGTTCTTTTGTATCTTATTTTCTTATCTTTTTGGAATATTTATAGGGATTAAAAGAACTATAAAGAGAATCTTCTAGCATATAATTACCCTATTTATGTTATTTTGTCCCCTGTTTTTGAGTTAATCAATGTTTGGGTAGAGGATTATACACGTAAATAAACTTGTTGATGATTAAATGTGTCCCTTTAAAAAAAGTCTTCCAAGAATGTGGTACTTTATCATAACACCCATGACCACACCGCATAGAAGTTTCCTATGTTGTGGAAGTAGTGGTTACATTGTAGTAGTGATTTTGTAGTTGAGGCCACACCACAAATATATGTCTTCCGCCATAGTGATCCTAACTTTATACCATATCCATCATCTTGGAGTCCCATTCACAGGGGCTGAACCATAATGGATTATACTACACCACAGATCTATATTCCATTTTCATTATAAATAGTAGGTTTGATGTTTGGCATTTTGGAGTTAATAATATTTAATATATTTTTTCTTATTTGATTTTAGGAACCTATTTTATTTTAATGATGGAACTTCTTTAAGGTTTTAAGAAGATTAAATGAGGGGATTAAATAGGGATTGAACTCATAAAAATACCATTTCTTACCCATTTTTAAACATCTCTCTAGTATTCTAATGGGCTAAGAATGAGACTTCACACCACTTCCACCCTTTTTCACTATAAGTGTCTTATTCAATTGTTTTCCACAGTGTAGTACCCTATATTTTACTATGTAGATACTCCCTATTCCACATTAAAATATCATATACTTTGGAGGCCTTCACGAGTTCACCAATGCGCTATAGTTTTCCACCCTACACTATTGCAGTTGATTCTATGTTGTAGTGCCTTTCCGGTAATGTAGAGCCACCTAGATTTATTGAGAAATCACTTGTTCATGAATCACATATTACGGTCTCATGGTATTATTATCCATGTAGGTTTTTTGTGATTTCATTCCATATTATGTTTCATTTTTTCTAGATAATTCATAGAAATTTATCCCTTATTCAAAATACATGTTCAATAAACATTGAACTTGAATTTCCTTATGAAATATTCTTTTGATCTTACCTCTTTGATTTAAACATGGAATGGATAATATTTATTGTGATATTGACCCATCACACATGTTTTGTAACTACTTAATGCCTTATTTTTATTGAATCCATTTAAAATATATTTTGAATGATTTTTTTTGGAATTTAATGGATTGGGCTTAGTTTTTATTTCTAAAGTGAATTGTTTTATTTGAATGAAATGGCTTAAGAAATGAAATTCATTCTATAGGGTTTAAAATTCTTGAATTTTTGGAATAACCATGATCCCTCTTTATATTATTTACCCCTTTTTTCTTATTGTTTGTACGTGAGTTATTTGAAATGAGTAACTAGTTCACATGAAAATAAGGTGTAAAAACAATTTTTGAAATCAATTAAAGCCATTTAAATTGTCAAGACTCCTTAATATGACTTAAGGATTTTTTTGAAGTAAATTCATGGTTTAAAGAACTATTTGTAATTTGGATGATGAGTTATGGAAGGAATAAGTTATTTTTACCCTTTTAAATTTTGATTCAAGGAAAAGGTTTTGAATTTAAATTGATTATTCTTGATAAGAAGATTATAATATTATAATGTATTTAAAATGATAATCCCTTGACATGGATGACTTGATTATTATGATTCCCATTTATGGGTGTTGAAAAAGGTATTATTCACTTGAGGTATATTGGGTGTGGGACATGGATGTGAACTAATTATGAATAAAATGTAAATGGATTGATCCCATGCTGATACAGATGTTTTTTTCCTTAGGGAACCATGTGACAAAATTATCTCACCCAAAAACATTAACTGGTCATAAGAACCAACATAGTTTGATGAGATTACCTTGATATATGCTTGGATAGAAAAATCACAGCCTATCTATTGGATTTATAAAGTACATGATAGGTTCAAGATAAAGATGTGCATCTAGGAAAGCATGTGTTTTTCGACTTGGCTCTCTTGATACCTATGATAATAGGTGTTATCCTATTGACCAATCATGATTATTTATGATCATCTTGAATATAGTTCACTCAATATCATATATAGGTTTTATCTATGACATCAGTATTGATGATAATCAATACATGACTACATTTTTTGTCACTACATGGAACTAGAGTAACATTTATTTATTGATTACTAACCTTGATTGATCTATTTATTGAGAAAATTAACATTGACAAAATTGTATGGAATCTTTTACATCTTTTGACTTATTCTAAATGTTATTCCCCTTTCATGATTGATCCAACTTTATATTGTGAAATTATTTTCAAACCTCAAGAAATGTTTTGGTTATCAAATATTTAAATTTAATTATTTCTAATTTTGTCATGATAAATTATTTTTGATAAGTTTAAACTTCTATTTTAAACATATTATTGTCGTAATTGGATTTGATGGCTTCAGTTTTCCATTCTAAAATGTAGATAAATTCACTACCCTACTTGTATGATTTTTTTTCTAGTTTTTATGTTTTTATATAGGGTTCTCACTTCCCATCACTTTCCTTTGTGGACTCATGATTGGGTGGAAAATGGAACATGTCATTCGTTATAGTGGGTGGTTGTAGAGCAGTATGAGATGGGTTTTTCTAGTTATTTCTTTTTTTTAGTTTTTTATCATCTCATTCTACCTTGATAGGTTTTTATTGAATTATATATATGATTTTGTTTTAATGGTGTATATTTATTTTTGTGGGAAAAATATTTTCCAAGGGATATTTATGGATCCACATGCGCTTGTCGCATGCCTATGGAGAACATTAATTGTCATCAAGTTATTGGTAAATCACTAATGAGACTAGTTCAGATGGTACTCTCAGTCAATTTGTTAAAATATACGTATAAAGGTTTTTTAACTCATATAATTGTGGAATTACAAGGAACCATGGAATAAACATAAGCATAGAAAAACCGTCACATTATTAAAAAACCCAATCATGTCCAGCCTTAAGGTTATGAAAAAATACAATCATTCCCATACATTAATAAGTCAACAAAACCAAGAACCTCCATTATTCATATCCTCATGAGATATAAAACATTAAACAATACATTTTAGGGATATATAAAACCCATATCACATATTTACAATCGATACACATGTTTTCCACATATAATTAATCATATATTGTATCATGAAGTACCTGTGGAAAAGAAAAATGAGTTTTTTTACATTTCTTAATAGTATAACATTAAAATACCTCTAAAATGTAATCAATTGAGACAAAAAGTTCAATCAACCAAAAGGAGTATTTTATAATATAATTTATAGGGTTATTCATGAATCATAACTCAATAGGATATTGATATTTGGAATTCAAGAGTAAAATGGAAGAAAATCATATTGAGATTTCATAAAACATTTTTAAAATTATTATTAAAAGATGAAGTTATGAGAAACTTTCTTAAAAATCAATTTTGAGTACTTGAAATAAAAACCATTTATAAAATTATTCAAAAAATAAATTACAATACATGAAACTTGAAAAATACATAAAGGTTATCCAAATGAAATATGGAGTGGAAGATAAAACATATTCCCATAAAATAAAAGCCCTTTTAATATTTTCAAATACCGTTATTGAATACCACGTCATAAAAAGGATAAAAATGATTCCTTTTGAAATGGGGTGAATAGAAATACAAAGATCACATGATATAATAAATATGTTGGTTTTAATATATGAAGGTGAATTTTTTTGGGAATAAATAATATGGAGATGAAAGATAAAGAGCTTATTGGATAAGAAGGTAATTATTTGTAACATTAATATTTTTTACTAAAGAAATAAATACACAAAATAATAAATTTTTTATGAGAAAATTTAAATTACCAAGAGATAAATTGAAATTTACATAGGATATAAATAAATATAATAATATGATAAAATTATATGAACACAGTGAAGGGACAATAACTATGACATGATGAATAATATATTGAGTCTAAAAAATCCTTATATATATCATACTATTTCAAGTAAAAAGAAATCAAGAAGCTGTTTGTGAAAAATAATTGTAAATACATATATAATTATGTGTAAATATTATTATATATAATTATATTATATAATAAATCAATCTTAGAATAATATTGTTCATGAAGGAACATTATAACACAATGAAAGTAAACTGAGTTTTGAAAATCCCTTACAGCTTGGGTAATATTTAAATTAAAACAATTAGAAAGATAAAACATGGAATTTATTAGTAAAACAATGAATAAAATGAATATTATATTAATATACATCTCTATGTAAGTATATAAACTATTAAAAATAATAAAATTGGTGAAAAATGTAATATTTCTCAATGAAAGTAAATTAAGATGAGAAAATTGTTGCCTTTGATTCCCACTAAGTAGAACGCGGTATATCCCCATATATAATAAAAATAAAAATCTTAATAATTTATTTTACATACTTATTCAAATATATTTAGTTTTATACATTTCATTTATAATCATTATCTACACTATTTATTGTTTAGTTTCATCATCATATGTTAATAACTCTATTCAGTTTAAATGAGTCTCCTAATGGAAACATCAATATTTATTATTCAATAAAAATATAATAATTTATATATTACTCAAGGTAATTGAATCATTTTGTTTTAATTATTTATAATATACCATTTTCATTTGATGCAATCAATGGTTATGTTTATGAGAATGTAATCCTTGATGAGATGTTTTTGATAATTATTTTATGATCCAAATGTGGAATATTAATAATTGGTTAGATATAAATATTAAAATTATATAACCAAAAAATATTTATTTACTTATTAATACCCAATATGATCCATAATTATGTTCCTATATTCATCCATCATGTGACTTTATAGAATCATTACTGTTGGTTGTTAAACTGGCCTAAATACAAACATGTTATAATCAATGTATAGTATGATTATGAAGTGATTTTATAAAATATCATTTTTAAATAAGTATAAGTAATATTATTTAGGTTTTATTAATGTTATAAATCATAATTTTTAAGAGATAAAATATTAATATAAATGAAAAATAATGATGAGAATAAATTACAAACTAAAAAGAAATTGTTTTCCTTATGGCATTCTTGGTTTAGGTAGCTAAATTTATAATGATCATTTAATCTAAATATCATTAAAATAATGAATAATTAATTTTTCTAGATTCATTATCATGTAATACATAGGAGTTTTATTCATTAAATACATTTTTATTACAATACATGTAAGGTGGAAATGAAAAATGAAATACATCGTTTATGGAGGCAGTTGTCTTCACATAACATGAGTGAAATTTCTATCTTCTAATCGATGGGAGGGAGATATATAATTATTAGTCCATAAATATAATAAAATTATAGTATTATAATGATACATATTTCATTATATAAGTATTTTTATAATAGGTTTGGAGGAGGTTGGTTAAGAAAGATAGAGAATAAATGGTATGGGAGTGGATAATACTCAAGTTGAGTACTTGGATCTTCCTTCAAAATACTATAAGGAAATTGAGGACTTGGGATAATTTTTTTTAAGCATTGGATTTTTAACGTAGATTAGGGATATAAGGGAGGTAAGTTGGGTTGAATTTCACAGTAATTTTTTTTGATAAGTGTATCTTGAAGTGGGTGGAAGTGAGCTCTATTTACAAGTGAAAAAAGGGACATTACTTTGTAAAATTAAGTTGGGTGTAGTTTTAATATATAATAACATTGTTATTATGCGAGTTTTGTTAGGAAATTATAACAAGACATGTGAATAATACTTTAAATTTTAAAAAAGTTAATCTAGAAGAGTTAATTTTAAAATATATTAAGTAATATTTGATCCATGATAGATAACCACATTTTTTCCATTTATCATTTATAATATATTTACAATGGTAATTATAATGCAATAGGTTAAGGACCCAGATGGGATCTGTTCCTAAAAAATGTATTAGAAAGTATTAAATGTGGTAGTACAAAGGGGTTTACAAAGTCTAGAATGAGAAACACCACACGCATTCATATCAACAAAATAAGAACAGAAGATCATTGTAACAAATGACCATCATGAGAAAGTCTCCATAATTTCTCTTTTGGACAAAGGCTCAACAACTTTATTAGCCTCATTGAAAACAAGTGTAACATCTAGATGAATATTCATTGAGAGAGAAAGGCATTCTATCAATGAAAGAAGCATTATTTATGAAACAATCTGGGATTACATCTTCATAATATGAACTTCTGTTGAAGATTCTGATTCCACCCAGATATAATTCCATCCATATTGAAAAATATATTTTATATATTTAATTATTTCCTATAATTCAGCATCAATGGAAGATAAAATTCTAATTTAATGGTAAAAAAATCATTTGATGAAGCCTTGATGGGTACGGAAGACACCACCACATCCCAAAGTTCCTAGTGCACCTGAAGCTTCTCTATCCACATTCACTTTCAACCAATGCTAGAGAGGTGAGATCCATCTGATGGACTTCAGAATAAGAGGTATCTTGATCCTACCACTCACACTAAAAGTGTTAAGAAGTATCAGATCAAATAACTCATTATTCATTATACATGTGATGATTTTTGATGGTTCCATGACTTCGTTGTAGACATAACTCAGACCAACATGTAAAGAGGGTATATTATTCTCAAATACCATAGCATTTCATGATTTCCAAATGTAGAAAATGACACTAACTGTCACTGAATGAAACTAGTACTATATCTATTTACTATGGCCAGCATGGAAAATAAAGAGCTTGAGAACATCAATAATGGACATATCCAACTGAATTCCAAATAATTCCTACAAGTGTTTCTATAGACTACATAAAAATATACAAGAGATGAATATATGTGTACACGACTCACCATACTAGATATAGATATAACAGGCAGAGGAAATATGAAGACCATTTTTTTGATGTATCCCTCTTAGAGGCATCCTATATTTTCAAATTCTCTATTGTAAGATGAATTTGATAGGGGAAATAATTTTTTTTTGAATTGGAATGCCACACTAGAAAAGAAACAGTCCCACCACAGAGTACATGTAATACTCTCTAGAAATAAAGATTCTAACAGAGTTTTATATCCAAATCAGAGTGCCATAAACAATATAGGAGTATGTTTGTAGCTCCATATGAATTTGAGAAGATAGGAAAGGCTTAAAATTAATGTTTTAATGCACATCAGCAATGGATATATTACTTGGAAGAGGAGGTACCACCATCCTTTCATTTAGAGGTATATCCATCCATGGTGTAGTCTATACACTATGATTAGATTCCTTAAAGACCAACCATTTACAAAATTACATTTTCTCCAGATAAGAATACATAAAAGAAGTCCAAATAAAATTATTTAAATACATGTATTATCCATTCTTCAACATTGAGAGAAATCTACAAGAAAGGAAATCCATATAAATATCATTTTAATTCAACTATTTCTAAATGAAATTTCTAAGGAGAGCGTCATTGACCATTCATAAATATGTAATTATCATTCCCCCCATGTCAATGGGCTTAGTACAATCTTCTTAAGAAACCATAATAAGATTCTTATCATTAATATATCCTGACCAAATAAAGTTTATTATCAAGACCTTCATTTCCTTAGTGAGAGGCTTGGGTCATCAATATATAGAAAAATCAAATAATAACATAGAATTGATCAAGGAGTTTCCTGAAAAATTCTCCCCACTTGATACATTGTCTTCCCTTTCCATGTGGACATTTTGGAAATTCATATAGAAGTAATGCCTTCAAGATAACCCTTATTAACATTAACCCAGAACAATAGCTTCCCTAAATAAATGATAGCGATGAACTCTTTCTTCCCCCCCCCAAGTCACCTGGAAATCATATTCTTCTTGGATATAATCATTCCATTTCAAAATACCAAAATTATTTATGATATCTAATAACTTAACTAGATATTTATTTATAATGAGTAATCATTTTTTAAATGAAATAAATGGTTACCTTATCAATTTGACTAAAGATCATAACACCATCATTATATATAATGATATATGGTGAAAAGCGACCACTTACAACCTTAATTCTCCAATATAAACCATCATTCAAAATATCAATAAAAAAAATACTAAAATAATCCTCAGTAATGGAAAAAAGAATAACAAAATAGGGTCTCGTTATTTGACCCCCTAGAGAATTGAAATTATCCTCAAGGTGAACCATTAATGAGAATGGAAAGTCTGAAACCTATAAGAAATGTTTTGACCAACTTGATGAAATAATTAGAGAAACCATGATTTCTGAGAATAGAAAAAATAAAGCTCCAATTTATAGTATCAAAATCCTTGAGATGTCCAGCTTTAGAGGAAATATCCCAAACCTATTTTTCCTCTTCATAATATTCACATATTCTGAAGTAGTGAGGAGACATGTTTGAATAATCCTTCCCAGTACAACACTAGATTTAGTAGAAGTAATTAAATTTCTAGAAATATTCTCCAATTGATAGGTAATAACTATTCTAATAATTTTTGGTACATTGTACCCATTGGAAAATGGCCTTAATTATTTAATATCCAAAGTATTTTTATTCTTTGGAATCAAGGCAATAAACCTAAAATTTAGACCATAGGGCATGTAGACATGAATAAAAAAATTCTCCTTCCACATTAACGATCACAAGAAGAAAAAAAATCCCAGTTGAACATGAGAAATTTATTAGTGAATTCCTCTGGTCCAACCACACTATAATTTCTTAGAGTAAAAAGTGCGTCTTTAATTTCCTTCTTCATAGGGGTCTCAACCATTAGCCTGTTTTACTAGGAATCCACTATGGATTTAGTATTTTCATCCTTTTGTGGATATGACTCATACCATTCTCTGAGTATAATCCGACAAAATGGTGAACCACATAATTAGAGATCTCAAGGTCAAATATGAATAAATATCCACTAATTTCAAGATCATTTATCCCTCCTTTGATAATTTTCTCCCTATGGAGGCAATGAAACAAATTTGTGTTTCTGTCCCCTTCTTGTAACCATTTCTCCTTGGATTGGGTTTGAGGCTGTCTTTATTGAAGGAAAAGTAGGTTATCAAGCTTTTAAATAGGTTTTATGTCATCTCTACTGAAAATATATTAATTATAGATTTCATTTTGACATTGAAGGATATATTTTTCAGTAGTTGTGATGTCATTATCCAAAGAGGATAAGTATTCTTTTCTCCAGTCTCTAATAATTTTATTGACATTTTTCAACTTTCTAGACATGATTGTGAGAGGAAATCTAATAGAAACCACATTCAATGAATCTAGGAAAACATCATGGAATCATGGTAAAATAATATCAGCATTGTAAAATTTAAAATGCATGGGAGATGACCTTATTTTTCTAGAACAAATATCCTCCACAATAAGGTTATGGTCACAGTGACACCTCGAAAGAATTAGGCTAGATAAATTGAGGGAATAATTTCTTTCATCAATTTGAATAATACAATTATCAAATCTGTTCTCTTTATTCCCATTGATAATGTATCTTCTCCATTTATAATCACCTCCCATAAGAGTTGATTCAAATAAACTGTAATTATCAATGCCAGAAGAAAAATCACAATCACCCAATATTTTGAGATGAATATCAGATTTTCATCTGGGAGGGGAATAGTTTTGAAAACACCCATGACCACCCAGTTATGAGAAACCTGATTAGAGAGAATTTCTAGTGTTTTCCACAAATCACCTCATTTGGTAGAGAAATTATAAGAATAAAAAATATAGGAAGATAATACTTCTTTGAGATCCATAATTCATTGAAACTGCTTACTATGACTTAAAACTAGATTAGAGACAAATTATTTCCTACTTGATGACCAAAATATTTCCATCCCTATTGTCATTTGAATTTTGTGAAACAAAATAATAACCAAGAGAAGCCCATTTGAAGGAATTCCAATTCTAAAACTTCAAATGTGGTTCAACAATCCCAATCATCGTATGTTTATTAGTCACAATAAATGTCACGACCCAACCTAAGCATGGGATAAAGCCCCAACTACCCCAATCCCACCACCATAGGCCAGGGGTTGATGACAAGCATTGAAGGCACAAAAAAATGGGGATGCATTTTCCTAAGTTCCTGTATACATACACGTAGACAAATCAATGTAAAATTGTGGAGAAAAGTAGAAAAAGATGCAACTGTTGTAAAGTAAAGCAAACATGAATGAAACACTAGATGGTACAAGAGTAAGGTACTAAATACTGAAATATATAGGAAAAAACACATGTCCAAACAAGAAACCAGTCTCAACCTAAAGAAAATCGGAAAAGTGTATCTCCTAAGAGAGCCCAGCTCTTGTATCCCAAATATGACCAACGTACATGGTCCACAAAGCCTATATCCCTATGGTCAACTTTAGTCACGATCGACCTATCCACCATCTTCAAAAGACATGACATCTATTGGGAGAATCCCATGTTGCGGTGACTATATACATGCCCTATAGAACTCCCCAAAAAGGATAAGGAGGATCAGTAATAGATTCAACCAAAGAGAAGCAATAAATGGAACAAGGAACAGTAAAAGGGGATGGAAAGAGTGCATCTTAACTCAATAAGGGTGTGAAAGTAGGCTCATCCAAATACAATGAGATCGAAATGGTGAGGAGGTGAACCCTCTCATTGATTCTTCACTACCTATATCTGGATATAGACCCATACAACCACGAGAAGCTAGACATAGAAAGCACATGGCATACCATGCCCATCTTCGCCTCACTTGAAAAGAGAGTAACCAAGACCCATGGACTGGGTACTGTAGTGGGACATACATATATTCAAATAAACCTAAATGAGAGAGTAATAGGATCACAATCTCATAGCTCAGCCCAAGAATATGAGTAGTCAATAGTTCCAAGGTAAAAAATTATGCAATGCCCAGCACCTCATATGTATTCCAAGGAGACACAAGTCAAAGGGGCTCAAATCACTACACCTCAATACTATTCTATTTGGGCAGCACTAACTCGCCCACGTGGTTTTAGGTCACATCACAAGGATGTGTCTCGGTGAAGAAATAACCCATATTTCTCATGTTTCCTTAGGTTTTTCTAACCATGCCTCACCGCTATGCCACAAAGTCGAGGGTCTTCTCTAAATTTTCAAGGACATTACTGCCCAACCCAGCTGAAGGCTCATGCCTGTATCATCAGGGACTATGCTACCAATCCAATCTGGAGGGTCAACCTGATATCTCATTTTTACGGACTAAACTACCCAGCCTAGCTGGATGGTCTGCCTGGTATATCATCGTCAGGGACTACACCACACAACCCAGCTCGAGGATCAGCCCGATATCATTATCATCGGGGACTACAATACCTAGTCTAGCTGGAGGTACCCAACCCAGCTAGAGTGTCATCCTAGTATCTCATTGTCAGGAACTACACAACCCAGCCCACCTGGACGGTCAGCTCGGTATCTCATCATCGGGGAAAACACTACCAAACCCTCTTATAGGATCAACATAGAATTTACTCAGGGACTATACTACCCATCCCAGCTGGAGGGTAAGCCCAAAATATTTGGTAATCCTGTTTGATTGATGTCATCATCGGGTATCATTTTTGTGCCTGCCAAAATGGAACATCCGCATCATAACTAAAAATTCACTTTTAAGGGAACCTTCATGTTCTACGTGGGAAAAAACTCATGATAGGTATCTTGTGGGATGAAATCCTAGTTCAAATGAAAGAGGGGGAATTTATTGATGTTTTCTCATGGCAGGTCAAATATTGCATGGCATGTGATGGGGCCCACACGGTACGTGGCCCCTCTTGAATGTCTAGCCATGTCTCTGGCCGGACATGGGTCTTATCCCAGGTAGTAGTGAACCTCCTATAGTTGGACTACACTATATGTCCCGCCTATCTAGGGAATGGGCCATGTATGTTGGTCATTCCCATGTACTCGAACTTCGTGCTTGTGTACTTGGTTACACGACATGCTAGTCCACATGGTATCCTTCATGTGTGACCATTCCTTGTCTGTTTTCTCAGAACATGGCATGTTTTTTGCCATTTCTTTTTCACACGGCTCATATCACATAGATAGGTGGTACACAACATTTCAAGGGGAGTACATGCCTTTCCATCCTTATGTTTTCCCAAACCCTGGCATTGCCACTGCGGGAGGCTACACGTCGTGTGTTATTCCTTGAACACGACATATAGTAGGGGTGTCCTCCATAAACTCACGATTTTACTGAATCTTCATCCACACTCCAAATGTGATAAAACTTCTTAAGATATTTCCATGTTCCCTTCTAAAATCTTCAAACCTAACATCGAATCACGCTCATCATCCATCGTTCATCAGGAATCAGTATCCAGAATGAATGAGAGTTTAATTCTTCATTTGGCATGATGATTCACCTTTGATCATTATCAAATGGGTATGAAACCTAAAAATTTGTTATCCCCATATCATTTTGTTTCCAGATATGTGCCTCACTCTCAAATCTAATGTTTTCCATGATTCCATCACATTTATGGGCGCCCGATTGAGCTCAGGTCACCCAGAAATCTTCAAACCAGGATCCATGGGGATTCCATGGTGAGGAAAGTGTAGAAATAAAGGATGGAAGTCACAAAAACAAGGGTTTAGATCATTTTACAAGCCTTCATGGCCAACCAATCGAAATTTTATGATTCTGATCAGATCAACTGAAAAGAATAATAAACCGTTACCCGATCTCATGCAATGTTTGAATTCAAAGATGCAGGATGAAGAATCACTTAACAACATAATCATTCATTTATTTCATGGAGTAATAACATCAAGAATGAGTCCTAACTAGATTTAATCGTTCATTGTTGATGAATTAGGAGGATCTTCTGCACTTTGATCTACCTAGATCTAGGGTTTTTCGTTTGTTCTTCATCATTCATCAACGGAAGGGAGAAGAGAGGATAGGAGAGGTTGTTTTTGGAAGAACTAGGATTATGAGGAAAACTATTCATAATTAGGTTTATATAACCATTTATTAGGTTAAAGGATTTTAATTAATTATTTAAATTAAATAATCAAATCACTTAAAACACACAGCGAATAAGCGAGGGATCTCAAGGTACCACGCCAACTCATTTTATGATACACCTAGGGGAAAAACTGCATTCCAAACCCAACCATGGTCCTGGATTTCTAATCAAATCATCCATTTAAGAGTTACTTTGTTTTATTTGATGAGATTTCTATGTTTAATATAAAATATATTTAATATTTTTATACAATTAATTTCATGAACATCGGGCCTCGAAATCGCACACTGTCTCAGCGCCTAGCTTTAGAATAATATCAAGAAATATTTTAAATACGTATTAGGAATAAAAATGGGTCTATACATCATTACCTCATTGAATATTTTCATTCTCTAAAAGAAAAACAAAACAAACAACTCAAGATACTGAGCTCGCTTCAAGCTCTCTCTCTCCTAGGAACTCTCATGCACATTTATGTGCTATAATAACAAGAGAACCATAGGGATGACTCATCCTCATAGGGTCCACTCCAATAATTCTTCAATTTCCACTGGGTGATCTTTAAAGGTGACTCTATCTTTGATGTCCAGATCACCCTAGTCAATAACATGTGTAGGATCATGTAGGTATCTCCTCAACTACGACATGTAAAAGATGTCATGCACCAACTACAACTATGGGGGTAATGAGAGGTAGTAGGAAACCTCTAAAATCCTCAAAAAGATATTGAGTGTCCTAATTAATCTCGGGAATATCTTACTCCCCCATCCAAACCTCTACATTCCATGTCATGGGGAGACTCTCATGAAGACATGGCCTCCCTACTCGAACTCCAAGGGCCTTTGATGGAAATCCATATAAGAAATTTGTCTACTCTTGGATGTCTTCATCCATTCACGGATGACCTGAACCTTTCCTTTCATTACATTCCCCAACTATTGGCCCATAATAGTTGACTCTCAAATCTTTATCCAGCAAAAGGGTGACTTGCAGGGTCACCCGTATAGGACCTCAAAAGGTGACATACTGATGGTGGAGTGGTAGCTGTTTTTGTACACAAAATCCCAAAAAGTTAGGTGATCCTCACAGCTTTATCCAAAATACAAGACGCATGACCTTAGAATATCCTCTATCACCTGGATAGTGTACACGGAATGTCCATCTGTCTGGGGGTGAAAGGCTATACTAATCTGTATCTAGGTCTTGAATTCATCATGTATGCCTCTCCAGAATCTTGATGTAAACCAAACATCATGATCAGAGACAATCATCGAGGGTACCCCGTGAAATAGGATGATATCTCACACATATTGATTCCCCAAACTCTCCATCGAACTCTACTCGCTGATAGAAATGAAGTGTGCCGACATTGTGAGTTGGTCCACTATCACCCATATGGCATCGTGGATCTTCATTTTGAATGGAATTCATATGACTAAATCCATGTATTTGCCAACCCATTTCCACTCTGGGATATCATGCGACTATAAAAACTAGTTAGGACCTGACGCTCGGCTTTCACCTAGTGATATGCAAGGCATCGTGAGATGAAATCAGCAACACTTCATCTAATTATGGACCACCAAAACTACCACTGAAGATACATGTGCATGTTCCCCACACTGGGATGTGTAGCTAAGGGAGAAGTGTGGAACTCTATCATCACTTCCTCCAAAATCTCCACGAAAAAGATTGTTCTCCCCTAAAAAGGATATCGTGATTCCCTCCTTCAAAATACCCATATGGTGCATCGGCTGTGGATATATGATCATGCAGAACATCACAATCAATTTCCCCAGCTAAGACTCTTTCACACACCTGAGGAGCGTAAGAGTCAACACCATCGACCGTAAGAAAATTGAACTCTCCTTCTCCATCAGGGTTAGATGTAGGGAAGCTATCTACTCTGAAGCACCCCGCACTTGGTGATCCTGAGACTTCCTAGTAAGGGAATCTACCACAATATTTCCCTTCTTAGGAGTATAGACTATCTTGATGTGGTGGTCCTATAGGAAATCCAACTATAATTTCTTCCTCCGGTTTAGGTCTCTCTAAGAGAATACATACCAGAGACTCTGATGGTCTGAATAATCCACAAAGTGCTCTCCCAAAAGGTAGTGCCTCCACATCCTCAAAGTGAAGAATACCACTGCCAAATTCATATCATTAGTTTCATATTTCTTCTCATGGGGTCTCATCTTCCTCTACCCATATGTGATGATCGCACGTGATTTCATCATCACACAACCAAGACTAACTCTTGAGGTGTCGCAATATACCATGAACTCAACTTTTTCTTCTTGTAGTCTCAAAACTAGAGCAATCATCAGCGTCTGCCTCCACCCCTCGAATGCCTTCTGGCACTGCTCAGAGAAAGTAAAAAACTGTCCATTCTGTGTCAAAGCATTCAATAGTTCCATGATTCTGGATAAGTATTCCACAAATATCCAATAGTATCCCACCAAGACAAGAAATCTCCACACCTTAGACACATTATTGGGAGGCTCCAAAGAATGAATTGCTTATAGATTCACTGGATCCATGGATAAACTCTCCTCAAAAATGGAATTCCCTAGAAAGTGAACCTTCTATATCTAGAACTAGAATTTTGAGAGTTTTCCATAAATCTAATTATCTTTAAGAAAATCAAGGACCCTCATCAATTGATCTGTATGATCTCCGTCTTTCGCTGAGTAGACGAGTATGTCAACAATGATGAAAATGAAAAAATGGTCCAAGTATGGATGAAATATCTAGTTCATCTAAGCCATAAAAATGAAGAGGTAATTTTTCACACCAAATAGAATCACTAGGAACTCATAGTGTCTATAGTGACATTGGAAGGCCATCTTCGGAATCTCAGCCTCGCAAACCCATAGTTGGTGGTAATAGGACCTGAGATCGATCATGGAGAACCATTTAACACCTGAAAACTGATCAAAGAGGTCATCAATCCTTGAAAATTTGTACTTTTTCATTATTATGGCCTGATTCAAGCGACGATAATCTAGGAAAATCCATAAGCTCCCATCTTCATTTTTCATAGACAAGACTAGATCCACTTAGGGGGACACAATGGGTCCAATGAAACCTTTCTCACAAAGGTCCTCTAACTACAATATCATATCCTAGAGCTCAGTGGGTGCCATATGATATGCTGTAGAATATATCAGGACAGTACAAGGCTACAATTCAATGAAAAAAATCCAACCCCATCTCATAGGTAGTCACAAACCTTCTTTCATAAAGATGTCCACATAGTCCACTACAAATGAAGGGACCTAGATGCCCAAATATTCTTTTGCACAAAGGATCAGAATCACTAGATGATGGGTGATGGGTTGTAATTTCTCTCTCACAGAACCCACTCATCCTGTTATGAGGACTCTCTCGTCATGAAAGGAAAACCTTGTCCCATCCTTATGTAGGCATCTGACTAACCTACAATGATAGTAAATATGGGCTTGAACTATGGAAATCCAATCCACACCTAGGATGATGTCACAGGGTTCCATCGTAACAACCAGTATGTCGCACATGAACCTCTCTCCTCCAAGAGATACCTCACACTATAGACAGATGAAAGATATAGAGGAAGTTTCACCTATATGAACCTCAAAGAATAGATGCAATGCTAACGTCTCTACTTGGATCTCTATCTCCCGCACAAAGATTCCAGAGATAAAAGAATGGCTAGCCCATATGTATACTAACACTGATGAAATAGTAGATTAAACATATATGGCACCTCAAATCATCTCATGTGTAGTTAGGTCGTAGAAGTCCATAGCCTACAGTTGTCTACGGCCCCGGCTGCCAGCACCATAAGCTTGACGTAGTCTGCCTGTGGTGGTGGTGGGAGAACCTCATACTGTCGTCCCCCTCTTGAATCTCCTCACACTCCTCTGCTAGCTCCGCCTCCTTGGGGACCACCCTGACCCCATTGGGGAGATCTTTGATAACAACATTGCCTCTACTGTGTCAGTATATCTATTGCCTACTTGGGATGCTCAATACACCTGGTCTGGCAGTCCTGGGCCATGTGACCTCTCCTTTCACAAGTGTAGCATCGGTCCTCTCCAGGTTTACCCATTACTTTGTTCTACCCCTGAACTGGGAGGCCACGCCCCTAAGTATGATCACGGAAGGGTCTCATACTATGAGATCTCTGGCACCTGTTTGCTGCTAATGATGAATCAAACTTGTCATGTCTCCCACCACCTCCATCTATATAGTGTACCACTTCTAGGAATATCTCCATCACAATTGCCTTCTCCAGGACCCCAACATAGGTGGGGATGCACAAGGGAGCTATGCTAGCCCAGATCTCTTTACGGAGTCTCTAGTAAAACTTTAGTGATCATAAGTAACCATATATGATCATGTTAAGAGAGTAGCATGTAATTTCAGTGAACCTAGACATGTACTCTTCCACTATCATCCCTCCCTATGGAAGCTTCAAAAATCCTAAATTTGGATGGAGCATAAGAAGGAGGGGTAGTACTCCTCATGATGTAGATGTTGAAATTCATCCCACGAGAGTGTCTCCTCATCACACATCTGGGTAAAAAAGATGCACCCTCTCCCAGCTGATCCATGGAAATGGTTAGATTCCAGATCCATCCTCAGTTCTTTCAGAGTCTGAAATTGTCTGAACATATGTACCATTGAATCCATCCAATCCTCTACTTCCTCAGGGTCTGTCTCACCACGGGACCTCAGTTGTTACTAATGCTAGAACTCATGGAGTGTGCTCAGCCTGCGCATGTACTCATCTTTCCCTGTTGGGAATATCTGATGCTCAATGAGTGGAGGTGCTACTAACTTTCCAACTAGAGGAAAGGGATTACACGATGGACCGTGAACTAATTCTAAGTCACTCATTTAGTCATCATCATGAACCAGAGCTTGTATCCTAGGAAACTATCACCGGAGAGGCATCCTGAAAATTATCATTGAGGAACGCGGTTAGATGAGAATATATATATATATATAACATCATCATAATCATTAATATAATTGGAAGTTAAATCAAGAATGATAGACAAAGACTCAATCCTATATGATTCACGTACTATTGTTCTCTGTAAAAAATGTCTTAGAGTGACGAGTCAACAAGCTAGTAATCAGGGTCCTTGTGAATGGATATGTCATCCACCTATACCATAATCAGAATACCTATCCTAATATCCACTCTCGAGACACTTTGACACTATTTCCATAAATCCAAACCAATTACTTTTTTGGGAACATCCAAAAAATTTCATAAGGAATGAAATTCCTCTGATACCACTCTTTCATGACCCAACCCAGGCTGGGGCTTGAGCTGTAACTATACTAAGCCCACCTCCATTACCCAGGGGATGGCGAAAAGAACCAAAGGCACAATAAACATCGGGATTCCTTTTCATAAGAACATATATGCACTCATCAAGCCAACTCAATGAAAAAGTGCATAGAATAGTGGAAAAAGATGCAACTACCATAAATTAAAGTGAAGACGCATCAACCTCCAGATGGTACAAGAGTATGATAGTGAATACAAAAATGTAAAGGGAAAAAACATGCTCAAACTAAAATTTGGTCCCAACCTGAAGACAACTATAAAAGAATATTTACAATGAGAGACCAGCTCTTGTATCCCAACTATGACTATCGTACGTGGTCCACACAGCCTGTATCCGTATGGATCTATGTAGTCACCATCAAACTGTCCATCATCTGAAAAAATATGTGGCATGTGTTAGGTGTATCCCGTATTGGGGTGAGTATATAAAAACCCATTTTAACACCCCAAAAGGAGAAGGGGAAGCAGTAAGAGATACAACCAAAGATAATCATTAAATGGAACAAGGTATAGTTAAAGAGGATGGAAAGAGTGCAGTTAAACCCAAAAATAGTGTGAATGTTGGGTCATCCAAACACAGGGAGCTTGAAATGACGAGGAGGTGAACCCTTCCATCGATTCTTCACTACCTCTATATGGAGAGTAGACTTGTCCAATCATTATAATATAGACATTGAAAACCCATGGAATAACTCATGTGTCTTCAACTCTCTTGTAAGGAGAGTAACCAAGACCCAAGGAATGGGTACTGTATCAGGATATATATATATATATATATATATATATATGATAAATCAAAGAAGTCAAAATGAGAGAGTAAGGGGATCTACATCTCACATCTCTGCCTAATAAGATGAGTAGTTAACAGTTCCAAGGTAAAACCATCTATAATACCCAAATCCTCATGCATCTACCTAGGTGACACAAGTCAAAGTGGATAAAATCACCACACCCAAATACTATACT
Organism: Viscum album; assembly: GCA_963277665.1. Classification (NCBI taxonomy): domain Eukaryota; kingdom Viridiplantae; phylum Streptophyta; class Magnoliopsida; order Santalales; family Viscaceae; genus Viscum; species Viscum album. Next base: position 1,507,150,519 of record OY728164.1, on the reverse strand, counting down.
CTTTTTGTGGCACTAACTCACTAGCACTATTTTAGGTCGTGTCACAAGGATGCATCTCGGTAGGGAAGGTACCCCATCTTCTCATGAGTCCTTAGTTAAGTCGAAACATGTTTTACCTCTATGTCCCATAGTCGAGGGTCATCTCTAAATCATCAGGGACTACACTGCCCACCCTAGTTGGAGGGTGATCCTAGTGTTATCAGGGACTACGCTACCTATCCCAACTAGAGGGTCAACCCGGTATCACATCATCAGGGACTACAATACCCATCCCATCTAGAGGTTCATCCCAATATCATCATTATCAGGGACTACACCACCCAACCTAGTTGTAGGGTCAAACTAGTATCTCATCATTGGGGACTACACTACCCAACCTAGCTAGATGGTCATCTCAGTATCTCATCATCAGGGGATGCACTACCCAGCCCAATTGGAGGGTCAACACAGAATCTCTAGTAAACTTGTCTGATCATTGTCATCATCAGGTATTGTCTGTATGTGTGGCAAGCTGGAACATCTATATCATATCCCAAAAGTTACTTATGAGGGAACCATCAGGTTCTATGTAGAAAAACACTCCAGATAAGAAATGTTCGGTCTAAAATCCAATTTCAAATGAAGGAGATATAGAGGATTGATGTTTTCTCGTTGGAGATCAAATAGTACATGAGGTTTGAGGGGGCCCACACAACGTGTGGCCCCTCTTCATTTTTGGGTTTTATCTCTGGATGGACATGGGTCCTATCCCATGGAGTAGTTCATGCCATGTAGGTGATCTACATGGTGTGTCCCACCTATCCAGGGACCGGGTCATGTATGCCGGTTGTGTCTGTATACATCGGTAGATGGTTTGTTTGTTTACACGAGATGTTTCATGTGTGACCAAGCTAAGTCCATGTGCTTGGAACAAGGAGTGTTCCTAGTAGTGTCTTTTTTACATGGCTCATCCCACACTCATAGGTGGTACACAACGTGTTAAGGGGAGTACACGATGTTCTATCCTTTTGTTTTACAAAACCCTAGTGCTGTCATAGAGGGAAGATACACATTGTGTGTTCTTCATTAAACATAGTGTGTAGTTGGGATTTTTTTCAGAAACTACAAATTCCCCGGAATCCTCATCCACACTCTAAATATGGTCAAAATGCTTTAGAACCCACTGCAATTCCTTTCAAAATCATCATATCTAGCCACAAATCATGCTCATCATCCGTCATTTTCCAAGAATCGATCACCAGACCAAATGAGTTTTTTGTTCTTAATTAAGCACATTGATGATCCTTTGATCTACAATAGATGGGTATCAAAACCAATAGTTTTTTCATACTTGCATCATGAAATTTCCAGATCTATGCCTCACTCAGAAATCGGTCATTGTTCCACGATTCCGTCTCATTTTTGGGAGCCCGATCAAGCTCAGGTCGCCCAATAATCATAGAACTGGGATCCATGGGGATTCCATGATGAATAATGTGTATTAATTGAGAGGGAAAGGTACATAAATAGGGGCTTGGAACTTTTTCCAAGATTTATTGTCCAAACGATCATAATTGTGCAATTTGGGATAGATCAACTAATAAGGAATAATAAACCGGTACCCAAGATCATATGATGTTTGAATTCAAAGATACAGGTTAAATAATCTATTAAAAAATGATAAAACATTTAATTTAGGGCATAAGAACACTAGGAATGATTCCTACCTTGATTAGATCATTCTCTATGATGATGGATGATGATCTTATTTGCTTTTATCCATCTTGATCTAGGGGTTCGTCATTTGTTCTTCATTTTTCATCAATGGATGGGAGAAGAGAGGAGAAGAGAGGTCATCATTGGAAAATCCAGGATTATGAGGCCAAATAATTATAATAAGGTTCATATAACCATTTATTTGGTTAAATTATTTTAATTAATTAATTAAATTAATTAATAAAATCATTTGAAACATGATTCCAACGAGCGAGGGATCCAAACTCCCTACATCGACTCATTTTATGTTGCACCTAGTGGAAAAAATGTGTTCCAAACCCAACATTGGTCTCAGATTTCTGATCTGATCATCAATTTATATAGTTATCCCATTTTATTTAATTCAATGATCTTGTGTAACCTAATATATATTTAATATTTTTATACAATTAATTTTGAGCACACTAGGCCTCAGAATCGAACATCGTATCAGTGCCTAGATCTAGAATAATATCTAAAAATATTTCAATGTCTTATTAAGAACAAAATAGGTCTCTAAATTATTACCTTCTTCATGATTTTCATCCTCAAAAAGAAAAAATAAACAAAAAACTCAGGATACTGAACCTTCATCTGGTTCTCCCTCTCTGAGGAACTCCCCTACACATTTCTGTGTAGCCACAACACATGAAATAGAGGGATGGATCATCCTCATAGGGTGTGCTCTTGTCAGTCATAGATCTTCACCAGGTGCTCTGCAAAGGTGGATCCATCATTGATGTCCAGCTCATATGATTCAATAACTTGTGTAGGTTCAATGTTGTATCTCCTAAAATAGGACACATGGAAGATGTCATGCAACCGCTCCAGCTATGGAGGTAAGGTGAGGCGATAAGAAACTTTATTATCCTCTGCACGATCTTTAATGGCACAATGAATCTCAGGGATAGCTTTCTCCTCCAGCTGAACCTTTGTATTCTGCATCATGGGGAGAATCTCAAGAAGACATGGTCTCCCTACTCAAACTCTAAGGGCCAGTGATGATGATCTGTGTACGAATTGTGTATTCTCTTAGCCATCATCATCTATTTAAATATGACCTAAAACTTCTAAATCATTGACTACACCAACTTTGGGGCCACAAGAGATGACTCTCCATATCTCTTTCCAACATAAGAGTAACAAATAGGGTCTGTCGTATAGGTCCTAAAAATGTGTGATGCCAATGTTGTACTGGTAGTTGTTATTGTATAAAAATTCCACAAAAGGAAAGTGATCCTCCCAGATCCGAATGAAATCCAAGATGCAGGCCCTCATCATATCCTCTAGCACCTAGATAGTGCACTCAATATGTCCAAATGTACGGGAATTAAAGGTTGTACTCATCTGCATGTGGGCCACAAATGCCTCCTTTTGTCCTCTACACAATCATGACGTAAACTTACCATCATGATCATAGACAACTTTCGAGGGTACCCCGTTAATACGGATGATCTATCACACATACAACTACCCCAGAACTCTCCATCGAACTCTGCTCCCTGATAATAAGGATGTGTGCTGACTTCGTGAGTCGGCCCACTGTCACCCAGATGGTATCGTGGATCTTCCCTATTTGTGGAAGCCATAAGAAAAAATCCATGGATTTTGTAACGCCCTGACCCAAGTTACCCAGAGTTGGTGCATTATTTTAATACATTGGCATGATTACAAGGAATCAAGTCCCGAAGGACTAATCAGTTTAGCAGTCTTAGAAAATAAATTACATACGTGAATTTTACATTGCACATTAAGACATACAAAACAACATAAATAGTCTTTATGAACACCATTATTCCCTTGGATTAACCCTTCATATAAATCACAATAAACTTCTTGGAATCCTAGGAAAAATAAAACATAGAAAGGGGTGAGCTCAAATGCTCAGTAAGGGTAAGCAATACAGCAGAAACTTTCATAAATAATCATAAACATTATTAAGGCATTGTATAACTAAAACAAAAGTCTTTTCAACTTGAACTTTTACATAATATGGAAAAAATAAAATGAAATAATGTCATTTACTAATTCACATGGATATTCTATTGTAGAATAATCACATGCAATATCACTAACCACTTTCATAATGATGGAATACATAATGTCAGACTATCATAACCACATAGCCAAGGCCTCGTTCGAAGACTACAAAAAAGATTTTGTCAAGGCCTTGTGCCAAGACACTAGTTTGTCTCATGAGACCTACCGATGCATCGAGAAGCTATAGAGGGCTCCACCCGTCACTTATTTAGTCCAATGCATTCCTCATATGAACAGGTTTAAACATAACATAAACATTCATATTAAAACTGGCATACGAAATGTCAATACTTTCACCATAAACAATGAATGGTATAAAAAATAACACATCCACAGTCAAACATATCAAAAAACCTTCAATACAATATGGAAGTTTTGTTTTATAATAAATCAACTTCAAATAATCTTAAAATCCATCAAAGGATGTTGACATAGATGAAATCAAAAGTATTTGAGAGAAATATCTCTTTTTTTTGAAATCATTTAAAAGTCACACATTTATAAAGGAAGTAATTTAAAAGAGATTTTTGAATCAAAGTATCCCATACCACTTTAAACTTTTGAAAAGAAATATCATTTAAAAATATTAATTTCCATATAAATAAATCCTTAAAATCATTTTGAAAACATGGACATTAATTAAAAATATTTAGAAATATAAATCTTTAAAACTTTTAAAATTATGATCTTGATAAAGAATACCTTTCACAAATTCTTAAAATATTCATTTTGAAATCATTTAAAGGTCACATAATTATAAAATAAAAAATTTACTTTGAAAATATTCTTATAAGATTGTAAGGGAAGCTTCGAAAGTTTTATAACGGTGGAAAATAGCCGCACATGCCGTATAAGTTAAAAAAACATTCTTACCTTAATTCTGTCGAAAAGGTTAAAAAGCACCTTGTTTGGAAAACGATGAAAAGATTCCTTTATAAAACTATTATAAAAAGTCAAAAAGGGTATAAATGAATTTATACCATAGTATTTAAAATAGTAAGAATTATTTGAAATACATTTTAAAAAAACATGGATGTGGATGATAAAGAGGTCATAGTAGATTTTTACGTATAAACAACCTCGGATGATGAAGAGATTGCGAAATAAAACCTTACCAATTAGGTAACTTATGAAACATACACCCCATGAAAGAGGTATCATAAAATGAATATGTAAATACACATAAATTAAATTTTATTACACAAATAATACAATTATGGGCAGTACATACACTACACAAAATGTAATAGTGGCAATATGGCATGAATCTCACGGGAATAAGGAGTGAGATAAAAACCCCTTACCTTGTACTTTTCCTTGGTTGGGGTAGGTTAACCTCCTGTATAATGGTGAAATAATTGTTATTAAATTATACAAGAATTATTTACATTAATATGATATCATATATGATCTTTTAACATTGATTTGATATTAATATTTTAGAATTATCATCGTTTCATGTGTTAATTTACTCATTTTCTTTTATATGTTTTGTTATGTAAGCCATGTTTGTTATGAATAGGATGTATCTTATTCATATCCCGAATGATATTAATTCCTCAAACATTATTATTAATCTTTAAATGAGAATTAGACTTGAATGGATACGATGGAGAATGAATCTCATCGCGTTCATGGAGACGGTAGTCCGTACGTACGAACGAGTGACAATATCATTCTTTTGATATTAAAATAATATATAATTGGATGGTATATCATATATGAAGAATCGTTATCATGTTATATTTATTATTTATGTGAATTAAAAATCATTATTAAACTCATCCAAATAATAATATATTGAATAACAATTACACCACGACGTGGAGATGGTAAGCCGTACGTACGCACGTATGGTGACATGTCATTCAAAGGATGGATAGAATACTGAATATGGTTGTACCATATTTATTATAATATTAAAGTATATAGGATATACTGGATTCATTATTTTAGAATGGTGAAAACAAATAAAGAAGAAGTTGAAGAAGAAATGAATTTGAAAAAGGGTGGTGAAAACATTACCTCTTCTTCGGGTTCTTCTTTTTGATTTGATCAAAAGAGCTCCTTAGGGTGGCTTTCCAATCAAACTACGGCCTCTAGGTTGAAGTTAGAGAGGAGAGTATTTGGGAAGGGTTTGGCCGAACAAAAAGTCTTTGAAGGTGTGAATTAATGAGAAGTAGGAGTTCCCTTTTATAAGAGGGGTGGAGGGCACCTTTGGAAAATCTAGAAATATTATTTTATAATAAATTCATATGCGGTTTCTAATGGCTCCAAAGTGGATTATTTAAAGTTTAAGGTGGGTATAGGTCTAAAACCACTCAACCAATAGGATTTAGATAGGTTTTGGTTACTATATTAACCTTATCTTTAAGTATTAACTCTTAGTTAATTAGTTTCACTTTTACAATGTCTCTTTGTATTTTTATATTATATGGTTAATAAACTTAATATATACATCCAAGTGACCCCCATGTGGTCCATTAATGATACACCTATCATGATATAAGTTTCTTGGCCGAAATGTAGATTTTTAGGAATTTAATATCAATTAATAATATAATATTTGATTTAAAAACTATTTTATGTCCATTTTGACACTATTCAATAATTGATTTTTTAAAAAATTACAACAGAAGGATTACTTCAAATACAGTTAATTAAATCAATCCTAACATTTCATATTAACCTATAAAATTAGTGCAATTCATGAAAAGTCTCAAATTATATTTATTTGGGTATTTATAATATCAATTATTTTAATTTTTCACTGTTATTGTAATTACTGCATCATCATTGTGTCATAAATAAATTAAATTATTTAATGTCTAAAAATTATAAATAAAATATAATTATGTAGGAAATATTTTTAGATTTCTAATAAATATTTACAATCGAATTTATCTTATGTATAACCCTATATTAGAAATGTTTTAGTAAATAAATGTTGATTTTAACTCTTTTAACTCTTCTTTGAATTAAATAATAATAAATATCCTAATCTAATCCAAGTGGACCTAAATGATAATATTTTACTTATAAGGTTGTTTTTGGTCGATATAAACTTTTCCAATAGAAATAGGACATGTGTTAGGGAAATATTAATATCATTTTTACCCTTAATTACCCTATTTACTTTTAACCGTGGTAAATAAAAGTAAAAAATACTATTCACAAAAAATTAGTTTCATATCATTGATCCACATTTTACACCTTGATTTTAACCGTGTCTCTTGAATTTTCGAAATTCCACTCATAGAAGCGGTAAAATTAAGTTTTATGAAAAATTCAATTTTTTAACTACAACATAGTGGTTTCACTATTCATCAAAAAAATGAAAGTTTCGAGAAAAATACCAAAATTTAGGCCTAATCTATATTTGATATTATGTATTCAAAAATGATGTTTATTTTACAAAATTCAAAACATATCATTTTCATTAATTAATTTAAAAATTAATTCTCGTAGTCAAAACAAATAGCGTGTTTTTAAGAGATAATAACTATCAAATGATTGACACTTGTTTATGTCTGGTTTAAATGTGAAATTACATTCAATGAACAACATAGTAGTAAATGGTAAAAATATATTCTAAATATACTTTAAAACCACTCAAATTAATAATTTATCACTATTAATTACTTCGATTTAAAAAAAAATTTAATTAAAATTTAGTAATTTTCACTATTCATCAAAATATGAAAGTTATCCGAAAAGTACCAAAATTTCACCCTAAGCAAATTTCGATATTAAAAATCCAAAAATGAAGTCCATTTTGAAAGATAAAATTTAAAAAAATTTAAAATGTTGGTATTACTATTCATAACGGCTAGTTTGATTGGTTGTGGTGTGTTAGAATCTCAAAGTTGCGTACAATGCACGCCATTGCATTATTCAAAGGGAAACGTATCGTGGAAGCCTGGGGTGTTTCATTTTAAATATTTGATGTCCCAATTTTAAATAATAAATCTATCTAGTCAAATTGAATATATAAAAGTTTAAAATATTGGATTAAAAAAGGGTTTCACTATTAAATGTTGGTAAAAGTGAATTTTTTGAAAAATACTCCTTTTATCTGAAAAAAATGAATTTGTTGTTAAATTATGTCTAATAAACTCATAATATGGATTCTAAAATTATAAATATTATATAAAGTTTAAAATTTAGTTAATACTATTCATAACCTCTTTTGAACGGCTTGTTTGGTAAGTCGTGGTGTGCTTGAACTCAGTGTTGCGTGTAGTGCAAGTTATTGAATTATTTTGAAGAAATAACACACTATGAAATCTTGGGGTGTTACATTCTCCACTCCTTCAGTAAATTGCGTCCTCGAAGTTTGAAATTGTTCTTCGAAAATAAAAGGTTGAAAATAGAAAATATCTTTGTGGGAAAACCCATATCGGAAATTGGGTTACTAAAATTTAGTCTTAATATGATGAAAAGGGAAATGAAAGGGTCACCACCAAATTATGATCTCGATTAGGAGAACATTGGTGGAAATTAGAGACATATAATTGGAGGAAAAATGTAAATATTTATAGGTAGTGATTGAGGTCATCAATCGCAAACAAGTGTAAAATTGAGGTCCTTAAATTTATCAATCTATGATGATTTAAAATACCATCGGTTCAACAAAACATAAGGTATTAGGATAACACATTTTTGATGTTTCGAAATATCTTAGTTGAAATCCCACATTAAAAAATGAATTAGTGAGGCCTCTATTTAAAATAAAGAGTGGTAAGTATGAATATTACCGAAAATAACACATACTAGGGTTCCATGTAGGAAAATATGGATATGGAAGAGAAATCTACCCATCAATTATCTGATGGAGAGTGGTAGATAACATTGCTATAAAAAGGCCAACAACCCCAAAGCCATAAATTAGTGATGATCTAAGGTACCATCTAGGACAACATTTTTGTTCAAAGTTCCTTTTCTTAATGTTGAGGAATTTATTTATGAGATTGGCTAAGATCATAAGGAGATATACTTACTTTATAATTAGAGTTTTATCCATTAATAAATTTCAACCACAAACTCATCTTTCACCCCAAAACATAATACAACTCAAAAATACTCTATTTATCCTAATCATATAGGGTTCCAAATATAATGAATTTATAATTCACATATCATACCCTTTATGAAAAGAAACTATATTATACTATCCAGGACCTTCATGTAGCACAATGGTAGGTGATAAACCCCAATTGCACTATGGTTTTGGGTTCGATTCTCGCAGATTTGTCCGACACGATGGGTCGTCACACTGTCTGCGTGTTGTCCTTTTATAAAAATCAAAAAATAAAATTTCAAATTTAATCCATTCCAACCTTTAGACTTATCCAAAATAATATTATCCAAACTCACAGTACAAAATTTACAAGGAAGTTAAACATAACGAGGATCCTTTTTTCCAGGTAATAACATGTGAATTCCTTCCTCATATATTCTTTTACAACACCGCAACATCCTGAATTACCAAAATCAACCATCTCTTATTCCAAAATCACTACCTCAATTTTAGGACCATATTAAGGTTTATCTTTCCTTCAACCATGTAATTTCCAAAAATTTTAACTCCCTGTAGAGTATATTTTCATAGTACCATAAAATCTCAAATCCTTAATGAAATAGTACTACAGTGCAATCCTTATTTATTTCTAGAACATCATTGATACAACACTTAAATTAAATAATTCTAAAATAACAACATAAGAACACTAGTCATTCCTATTCATCTGTGGTAGTACCATAACATGATTATTATCCCATAGCATCATTTGTGGCATAGTCTGATGACTGGGACATTAGTTCGCGTAGTGTCCAAACTCCTTGCAGATGAAGCATTGTACATTTGAAACCTTTTTCTTTCACTTGCAGTCATGTACTTGAGTCCTTTTTCTCCACACTTATAACATACTCCCATTCCCTTCAAGAATTTTCCAAGGTGATTCTTTCCACAGTTATCACATATAGGAAAACCCCTTATTTACCTTCTTCCCTTTATCTGTCCTTCTCTCTACCATCCTTTTCTTCTCTGGATTCCCTTCAAAGCCATAGGACTCCGATAATTATTTACTTATCTTATCAACACATGATACTATTTTTTCATATGATGATAATACATGGGAGACAATTTCCCTTCTAAATTCTGGCTTAGGACCACGAAAGATATGATCCTTCTTACTCTTTGTATCATATGTATTACGGGAGTTCACATTCCTTCTATTGGGTGTCATTTCTATACAATAGCATAAATTAGGTTAGTTTATGAATTGTAATGAATAATTCCAAACTTGTAAAATACCTAACACAAATTGAACAGTTTATGGATATAATCCATAATCATAAAAATGTTTTCTTTGAGTAAGTATATACTCATGAGCCCTTCATAATGGTTTGTAATGAAAATTAGAATTATCCTAATCATATCCCCCAGGAGTGTCGTAACCAAGAGTGAAGCAAGGACCATTTTCGTGCACCAGTTCCCATTCAAGTCTAGCTCAAAGCGGTGTTTTCGGGTTTCACCCCAAGGTACATTTGTGCCAGAGCCGCCTCTACTTGGACGTATCCAGACAGGGATGTATTGCTCAGAAAACTCAAAAAATATGTACAATACCAAAATTCTAGGAAGTTCTTATATATTAATCCTCAACGTCTATCTTTGGGCTATGTGCTCTAATTAGAGTTTATCTAAATCTAGTTTCCAAGGTTATTTCTAAAATTCCTCTGATACCAACTGTAATGCCCTGACCCCAGTTACCCAGAGTCGGTGCATTATTTTAATACATTGGCATGATTATAAGGAATCAAGTCCCGAAGGACCGATCAGTTTAGCAGTCTTAGAAAATAGATTACATACATGAATGTTACATTGCACATTAAGACATACAAAACAACCTAAATAATCTTTATGAATTCCATTATTCCCTTAGCTTAACCCTGCATATCAAACACAATAAACTTCTTGGAATCCTGGGAAAAATAAAACATAGAAAGGGGTGAGCTCAAACGCTCAGTAAGGGTAAGAAATACAGCGGAAACTTTTATAAATAAGCATAATCTTTTTTAAGGCATTGTATAACTAAAACAAAAGTCTTTTAAACATGAACTTCAGCATAATATGGAAAAAATAAAATGAAATAATTCCATTTACTTATTCACACGGATATTCTACTAGTCGAATAATCACATGCAATATCACTAACCACTTTCATAATGATGGAATGCATAATGTCAGACTATCATAACCACATAGCCAAGGCCTCATGCCAAGACTACAAATAAGATTTTGTCAAGGCCTTGTGCCAAGACACTAGTTTGTCTCATGAGACCTACCGATTCATCGAGGAGCTATAGCGGGCTCCACCCGTCACTTATTAATTCCAATTAATTCCTCATATTAATAGGTTTAAACATAACATAAACATTCATATTAAAACTAACATACGAAATGTCAATACTTTCACCATAAACCATGAATGGTATAAAAAATAACACATCCACAGTCAAACATATCACAAAACCTTCAATACAATATGGACGTTTTGTTTTATAATAAATCAACTTCAAATAATCTTAAAATACATCAAAGGATGTTGACATAGATGAAATCAAAACTATTTGAGAGAAATATCTCTTTTTTTGAAATCATTTAAAAGTCACACATTTATAAAGGAAGTAATTTAAAAGAGATTTTTGAATAAAAGTGTCCTATACCACTTTGAAACTTTTCAAAAAAAATATCATTTCTAAATATTAATGTCCATATAAATAAATCCTTAAAATCATTTTGAATACATGGACATTAATTAAAAAGATTTAGAAATATAAATCTTTAAAACATTTAAAATTCTGATCTTGATAAATAGTACCTTTCACAAATTCTTAAAATATTCATTTTGAAATCATTTAAAGGTCACATAATTATAAAATAAAACATTTAATTTGAAAATATTCTTATAAGCTTGTAAGGGAAGCTTCGAAGATTTTATAATGGTGGAAAATAGCCGCACCCACCGTATAAGTTAAAAAAACATTCTTACCTTAATTCTGTTTAAAAGGTTAAAAAGCACCTTGTTTGGAAAACGATGGAAGGATTACTTTATAAACCTCTTATAAAAATTCAACAAGGGTATAAATGAATTTATACCGTAGTCTTTAAAATAGTAATACTTATTTGAAATACATATTTAAGAAACATGGATGTGGATAATAAAGTGGTCCCAGTAGATTATTACGTATAAACAACCTCAGATAATGAAGAGATTGCGAAATAAACCCTTACCAATTAGGTAACTTACGAAACATACACCCCATGAAAGAGGTATCATAAAATGAATATTTAAATACACATAAATTTAATTTTATTACACATATTATACAATTATGGGCAGTACATACACCACACAAAATGTAATAGTGGCAATATGGCGTGAATCTCATGTGAATAAGAAGTGAGATGAAAACCCCTTAAATTGTAATTTTCCTTGGTTGGGGTAGGTTAACCTACTTTATAATGGTGAAATAATTGTTATTAAATTATACAAGAATCATTTACATTAATATGATATCATATATGATCTTTTAACATTGATTTGTTAATAATATTATAGAATTATCGTCGTTTCGTGTGTTAACTTACTCATTTTCTTTTATATGTTTTGTTATGTAAGACATGTTTGTTCTGGATAGGTTGTATCATTTTAATATCCTGAATTATATTAATTCCTTAAATATTATTATTAATCTTCAAATGAGAATTATACTTGAATGGATATGATGGAGAATGAATCTTATCGCGTTCGTGGAGACGGTAGTCCGTATGTACGCACAAGCGACAATATCATTCTTTTGATATTAAAATAATATATAATTGGATGGTATATCATATATGAAGAATAATTATCATGTAATATTTATTATTTACATGAGTTACAAATCATTATTATACCCATCTAAATAATAAAATATTGAATAACAATTACACCACGACGTGGAGACGGTAAGCCGTATGTACACACGTATGGTGACATGTCATTCAAAGGATGGATAGAATACTGAATATGGTTATATCATATTTATAATAATATTACAGTATATAGGAGATACTAGATTCATTATTTTAGAATTGTAAAAACAACGATAGAAGAAGTTGAAGAAGAAATGAATTTGTAAAAGGGTGGTGAAAACATTTCTTCTTCTTCGGGTTCTTCATTTTGATTTGATCAAAAGGGATCCATAGGTTGGCTTTGTGATCAAACTAATACCTATAAGTTGATTTGAGGGAAGTTGAGAGAGTATTTGGGCAGGTTTTGGCCGAACCAAAAGGATTTGAATGTGTGAATTAATGAGAAGGAGGAGTGCCCTTTTATAAGAGGGGTGAGGGGAACCTTTGGAAAAGCTAGAAATATTATTTTATAATAAATTCATATTCGGTTTATAATGGCTCCAAAGTGTATTATTTAAAGGTTAAGGTGGGGATAGGTCTAAAACCACTCAACCAATAGGATTTAGACAGGTTTTGGTTACTATATTAACCTTATCATTAAGTATTAACTCTTAGTTAATTAGTTTCACTTTTAGAATGTCTCTTTGTATTTTTATATTATATGGCTAATAAACATACTATATATATTCATGAGACCCCCAAGTATTCCATTAATGATACACCTATCATTATATTTTTCTCTTTAATGAACCTTATATTTTTAGGAATTAATATAAATAAATAATATAATATTTGTTTTAAACACTAGTTTATGTCAATTTTGACACTATTCAATAATTGATTTTTTTAAAAATTGCAACAGAAGTATTACTTCTAAAAACGTTAATTAAATCAATACAAACATGTCATATTAACCTATAAAATTAGTTTAATTCATAAAAAGTCTCAAATTATATTTATTTGGGTATTTATAATATCAATTATTTTAATGTTTCACTATTATGGTAATTACTGCATCATCATTGTGTCATAAATAAATTAAATTATTTAATGTATAAAAATTATAAATAAAATATAATTATGTAGGAAATATTATTATCTTTCTAATTAATATTTACAATCGAATTTATCTTATATATAACCCTATATTAGAAATGTTTTAGTAAATAAACATTGATTTTAACTCTTTTAACTCTTCTTTGAATTAAATAATAATAAATGTTCAAATCTAATCCAAGTGGACCTAAATGATAATATTTTACTTCTAAGGTTGTTTTTGGTCGAGATAAACCTGTCCAATAGAATTAGTACATGTGTTATGGAAATATTATTATCATTTTTACCCTTAATTACCCTATTAACTTTTAACCGTGGTAAATAAAAGTAAAAAGTTACTATTCACCAACAATTTTTTTCATCTCATTGAACCAAATTATACTCCTTGATATTAACCGTGTCTCTAGGATTTTTGAAATTCCACTCATAGAAGTGGTAAAATTAAGTTCTAGGAAAAATGCAGTTTTTTAACTACCACTTAGTGGTTTCACTATTCATCAAAAAAATGAAAGTTTCCAGAAAACTACCAAAAATTAGGCCTAAGATATATTTGATATTATAAATTCAAAAATGATGTTTATTTTACAAAATTCAAAACATATAAGTTGCATTAATTAATTTAAAAATTAATTTCCGTGTCAAAACAAATAGTGTGTTTTTAAGAGATAATAACTATCAAAAGATTGACACATGTTTATGTCTGGTTTAAATGTGAAATTACATTCATTGACCAACATTGTATTAAATGGTAAAAATATATTCTAAATATACTTTTAAACCAATCAAATTAATAATTTATCACTATTAATTATTTCGATTAAAAAAGTTTTTTTTATTAAAATTTAGTAATTTTCACTATTCATCAAAATATGAAAGTTATCTGAAAAGACCAAAAATTTCACCCTAATCTAATTTCGATATTAAGAATCCAAAAATGAAGTCCATTTCAAAAGATAAAATTTATAAAATTTCAAAATGTAGGTATCACTATTCATAACGGCTAGTTTGATTGGTTGTGGTGTGTTAGAATCTCGAAGCTGCATACAATGCACGCCATTGCATTATTCAAAGGGAAACATACGGTGGAAGATTAGGGTGTTTCATTGTAAATTTTTTATGTCCCCATTCTAAAGAATAAATTTATTTAGTCAAATTTAATATATAATAGTTCAAAATATTGGATTAAAAAAATGGGTTTCACTATTAAAAGTTGGTAGAAGTGCATTTTTTGAAAAATACTTCTTTTATCTGAAAAAAATGAATTTCTTCTTACATTATGTCTAAGAAACTCATAATATGGATTCTAAAATTATAAAGATTATATAAATTTTAAATTTTAGTTAATACTATTCATAACTACTTTTGAACGGCTTGTTTGGTAAGTCATGGTGCGCTTGAACTTGGTGTTGCGTGTAGTGAAAGTTATTGAATTATTTTGAAGAAATAACACACTATGAAATCTTGGGGTGTTACAGATTTCCCATCCCATTTTCACTCTAGTTTATCAAGTTTCTGCAACAAACGAGCTAGGAACTAATTCACATCATTCAACTGCTGGCAGGTAATTCATCGTTAGATGAAATCAGCTATACTCAGTCTCATGTTGGACCACCAAAACTACCGTTAATGATCCCTATACATCTTCCCTACACTGGGATGAAAATATAAGGGAGAATTTTGTAACTCCTACATCACTTCCTTGTGCATCTCTATAAGAACCATTGTTCTCCCCTGAAAAAATATCTTGTGATTACCACCTTCAGAATACCCATATGGTGCATCTCTAGTGGATATCTAGTTGTGCATAACCACGTAGTCATTTTCTCATATCTAGGACTCTTTCACGCGATCAAGTAGTGTAGGATTAAACACCATAAACTATAGAAAAAATGTACCCTCCTGCTCCAATAGGGTCAGCTTCGGGGAAGCTAACTGCCCTAAAGCTTCCCACACATGATGAGATTGAGACTTAATATTAAGGTAATATACCAAAATGTTGAAAATCCCTAGATTATATACTATCATGAAGTTGTATTCCTATAGGAACTCTAAAAAATATCACTACCTCAGGTTCAGGTCTCTCTGAGTGAGGACATACCTAAGACTCTAGTGGTCTGAGTAAACCACAAATCACTCTCCTAAAAGGTAGTCCCTCCACATCATAAAAGTGAAGATTACCTTTGCTAGCTCCATATCATGAGTTACAGAGTTATGTTCATGGGGTCTCAAATACCTTGACCCATATGTAATGGCCTCCCATCATTGCATCAGCATGAAACCGAGCCCAGCTCCGGAGGAGTTGCAATATACCACGAACTCATCTCGTTCCTCTAGTGGTATCAAAACTGGAGCGCTCATCAGTCTCTACCTCAACTCCTTGAAGGCCTTATGGAACTACTCAGACCAGTTAGACAATTATCCCTTCCATGTCAAAGTGGTCAATGAGGCTATGATTATGGAGAAGTTTTCCACAAATCTTCAGTATTACCCTTCAAAGCCAAGAAATATTTTCCCCTCAGACACATTCTTATGTGGCTACCAAGATAGCACTACTTAGACCATTATTGGATCCACTAGTAAACCATGCTAAAAAATGTCATTCCCTAGAAAGTGTACCTGTTGTATCTATAACTGGAATTTCTAGAGCGTTTTTTTTAAAACAAGTTCTCTCATAGTAAATCAAGGACCATCCACAAGTGCTCTGCATGCTCCTCCTCTATCGCTGAGTAGACGAGTATGTCTTTGATGGAGAAAATGAGAAAATGGTCCAAGTATGGATGGATGATCTGGTTCATCAAATCCAGAAAAGAAATCAGGGGAATTTTTCACACCAAAGTGCATCACTAGGAACTCATAGTGTCCATAGTGACATCGAAAGTCTATCTTAGGAATGTCAGCCTCACAAACCCATAACTGGTGGTATCCAAACCTAAAATCAATCTTTGAGAACCATACCACACTTCAAAAAAGAATTAAATAGTTCATAAATACTTGTAAATGGGCACATGTTCTTTATTATGGCCGGATTCAGGCGACGATAATCCATGCAAAGCTGTAAGCTCCAATATGCCCTTTTAATAAAAAAAATACTAAAGCCGCTTAGGGGGACACATAAGGTTTATTGAAACCTTCCTCATGAAGGTCCTCTAACTACAACCTTATCTCTCATAGCTTAGTGGGTGACATATCATATGTTGTATAATATATTGGGGCAGTCCATCACTGTATGTCAATGCAAAACTCCAACTCCTATATCAGAGGTAGTCTCAGAACATCTTCTGGAAGAAATTCATATAAGTATACACAATCGAAGAGATATAGATTCTAGAATAGTCTATTTCACCATGTTTCATACTCACTAGCCAATGGGTGATGTGTTGTAACATCTTTCTCGCAACAACCACTCGTCCTGCTTGGAGGCATCTCTTTTCGAGAAAGGAAAACCTCATTCCATCATCACGTAGGCATCTGCATAACCTAAAGTGAAAATAAATCTAGGATCGAACCATGGAAATCCAATCCATGCCCAAGATTATGTCATATAGTTCCATAATGATGACTATTATTTCCTACGTGAACCTCTCTCCTCCATGCGATAGCTCTCACTACCAGCAGATGAAAGATATAGAGGAAACGATCCATGTTGGAACCTTAAGGAATAGTTGATGTCCTAGAGTCTCTAATAGGAGATCCATATACTAAAAAAGGTTTATATATAAAATAATGTATATAAACTATGTTTACTAATACTAATTCAATAGTAGAGTAATAACAGATTTTACCTTAATTCATCTCATGTGATGTCAGGTCGTACATGTCCATAGCCTGCATCTATCGACGACCCCGAGTGATAGCTCCCTGATCCTGACGTGGGTCAGCTAGTGGTGGTGGTGGGAGAACCTCATACCACTTTCACCCCACCTTCATTTCCTACCAATCCTCTAATAGATATTCCTCCCTAAGGACCACCCTATCCCCCCCTGAGAGATCCCTGGTCACGGCGCTGCCTCTACCGTGGTGACCCATCTGCTGCCCACCTGTGATACTCAATATACCTGGTTGGATAGTCTTGGGAAATGTTACCTCACTCATCCCAAATGTAACATCGGACCTCTTCAAGTTTCCCTAGTGCTCTGTGATTCCCTTGAACTGGGTGACCACACCCCTAAGTCTAATAAAAAAAGGTCTCCTACTATGATATCTTTGGTGCCTGCTTCCTGCTAAAGATGACTCATCCCTATCGGGTCTTCCAAAAACTCAAGATATTTGGCATCCCTATCCTCAGAATATCTCCATTATATGTTCCTATTCTATCACCCCAACATAGGTGGGGATGAAAAGGGAACTACACTGGCCTAGATCTCTCAATAGAGTTCATACTCAAGCTTATGTGCTTAGAAGTAACTAACTATGATCATGGAAAGAGAGTAGCGCATAAGGTCAGTGAACCTCACAGTGTACTCGTCTACTTTCATCCCTCCCTACTAAAGCTCCAAAATCTCCTGAATCCAAATGGAGCCCAAGAAAAAGGGGTACTACTCCTTGAGAAATAGCTTCTGAAACACAACCAATGTGATATTTGCCTCATGGTGCATTTAGGTAATTAGGCTCCACCATCTCACAGCTTCTCCATGGAAAGTCTGGTATCCAAAGCCACCCTCAGATCCATAGGGGTTTGAACCAGTCTGAACACATAGAACACCCACTCTAGACAATCCTCTACTGCCTGAGGGTCTGGCTCACCACATAACCTCAGTGTTCCTGATATTGTAACTCGTGTAGTGTGCTCAAACTGTGCATGTACTCAGCATACCCTCTTGGGACTATCTGTTGATCAACAAGTGGTGGTGCTACTTCCTTTACACTTGGAGTAAAGGGATCTCATTATAGGACATAAACTGAGGCTTTGTTTCTCATTGTGTTGTAGTTAAGAACCAGAGTTGGTATCTGGGTTGGCTATCATCGCAAAGGCCTCCTAAAAATTATCAAGGAGTACCAAAATCAGATGATCATATATAAATATATATATCTATATATGTCAAAAAAATAATGGGGGGATCAATCAATAATTAAAGTTGAATAATTGATCCTATATAATGCATATACTATTTCTCCCTGCAAAAAATGTCTCAGAGTGTTGAGTCGACGGGTGGGTAATCAGGGTCCTATTGAATGAATATTTTAGCCACTAGTACCATCACTGGACTCAATGTCCTGAGATCCTCCCTCCAGAAACTTCAAAAATGTTTCCATAACTCCCAACCAGTTCCTTTTTAGGGAACTTCCAAAAAACGTACCAATCAATGAACTTCCTATGATACCACTATGTCAAAACCCGACCCCAGTCGGGGATCAAGATGAAACTACCCCAAGCCCGCCTCCATAGGATAGGGGTTTGTGACAAGCACTGAAGGAACAAAAAACTTGGGGAGGAATTTTCCTAAGAACCTGTATGAATGCATGTAGCCAAATCAATGAAAAAGTCAATAGAAAAGTAGAAAAAGCTTCAAATGCTGTAATGTAAAGTGAAAATTCATGAACCTCTAGATGATACAAGGGTATGGTATTGAATACTAAAATGTAAAGTGAAAAACACACACCCAAACCATAATACAGTCCCAACCTGAATAAAATTGGAATAGAGTTTCCATTGAGAGATCCCAACTATTGTATCCCTACTATGACCACTATATGTTGTCCACATAGCTCATTTCCCTATGCTCCTCTATAGTCATGATCAGCATGTCTGCCATATTTAAAAGACATGACACATGTTGGGTGATTCCATTTAGGGTTGAGTATATACATACCTAGTAAAATTCCCCAAAAAGGATTATAGGGAGGAGCATAAGATACAACAAAAAAGAATTAGTAAATGGAACAAGGTATAGTAAAAGAGGATAGAAAGAGTGAAACTCAACCCAACACGGGTGTGAACATAGGCTCATCCAAACACAAGGATCTCAAACTAGAGAGGTAGTGAACCCTCCCGTAGAGTCTTCTATAACTATATCTAGAGAGTAGACCCGTCTAACCACAAGAATATAGACACAGAAAGTACGTGTCATACCCCTCAGGTATTTTCCTCTCTTGAAAGGAGAGTAACCAAGAAACAAGGAGTTGGTATTTTAGTATGGTATATATATATATATAGGATCAATCAAAGAAGCCAAAATGAGAGAGTAAGGGGATCTCCATCTCATAGCACAACCCCATAATATGAGTAGTCAATAGTTCCAAGGTAAAACCAATGAAATGCCCATCACCTCATGCATCATTCTTGGAGACACAAGTCAAAGGGGATAAAATCACCACACCTCGATAATATTCACTTTGGGCAGCACTAAATCGCCTCACAGTTTTAGGATAGATCACAAGGATGTGTCTTGGTGGGGAAAGTACCCCTATTTTTTGGGATTCCTTGGGTAAGTCCTACCATGACTTGCCATTATTCCATACATTTGAGGGCTTCTCTAAACTGTCATGGACTACAATACCCGTCCCAACTGGAGGTTCAGCCCATTATCATTAGGGACTATGCTACCCAGCCCAGGTAGAGGGTCAGCCCGATATCTCATCATCAGGGACTACACTACCCAGTCCAACTAGAGGGTCATCATGGTATCTCATCTTCAGTGACTGCACTACCTAGCTCAGCTTGAGGGTCATCCTTGTATAATCATCATTGGGGACTACACTACCCATCCCAGCTGGAAGGTCATCTTGGTATCTTGTCATCGGGGACTACACTACCCATCCTAGCTAGAGGGTCTTCCCGATAACTCATCATCGAGGACCACACTACCTAGAATAATGGGATAGTCAACCTAGAATTTCCTCAGGGACTACACTACCTATCCTAACTGGTGGGTCGGTCTAGAATCTCTGGTAAACCTGTCTAATTGATGCCTTTATCGGGTGTTTTTAATCTGTGTTCCAACACAAAACATCCAAATCACATCTTGAAATACATTTATGATGGCACCATCATTCTCTAAATGGGGAAACATTTAGGATAGGCATCTCACAGTCCAAAATTTGAGTTCAAACAAAGGAGATAAAGAGGATTGAAGTTTTCTCTTTGGAGCTCCAACAATACACAACATGTGGCCCCTATCCAATATATGGACATGGCTCTAGCTAGACACGGGTCCCATCCCATGTAGTAGTGAAAGTCGTGTAGGTAAACTACATAGTGTGTCCCACCTATATGGGGATCAGGCCGTGTCTTTTGGTCATGTCTGTATACTCAGACCCCCTATTTGTGTACTTCAGTGCATAGCGTGCTGGTCCAAACGGGATAATGCCTATGTGATTAAGGTGTGTCCATGTGCTTGTAACATGGCATGTGTCTGACCATGTCTCCTTCATTGGGATAATCTCATATAGAGATGCGGTACACTGCACGTTAAGGGGAGTGTAGGTTATTCCATCCTTATGTGTTCCCAAACCCTAGGGTCACCGCTGAAGGAGGCTATACATAGTGTATTCTTCGTTGAACATGGCATGTAGTTGGGATTTTTCCCATAAACTCTAGATTCTCTTGAATATTTGTTCACACTCAAAATTTAGTCAAATAACTTCAGATACCATCGTGTTTCCTTTTGAAGTCTTCAGATCGAGCCTCAAATCATGTTTGTCGGACATTGTTTGTTGGGAATCGGACACTAAAATGAATGAGGGTTTCATTCATCATTACAACACTGATGTTCCGTCACTCTTCTCTATATGGGTATGAAACCTATAGATTTTTCATCCCCACATCATTCTATTTCCATATATATTCCTCTCTCACAAATATTTCATCATTCCATGATTCCATCACGTTTCCAAGTTCTCGATCGAGCTCGGGTCGCACAGCAATCGTCGAACTGTGATCCACGGGGATTTCATGTTGAAGAAAATGTTGATATTGAGGGGAAAAGGAACAGAAACAAGGGTTTTTATCGTTTTCCAAGCATTATTGTCCAACTAATCGGAATTTTTCGATTAGGGTTAGATCAACTAACAATGAATAATAAAATGGTACATGGGATCATGCAATGCTTGAATTAAAAGATGTATGTTGAATAATCAATTAATAATTTTCTCAAATATTTAATTCTGGGTGTAATAAAACCAAGAATGATTCCTACCATGATTGGTTCATTCACTATAGATGAAGGAGGAGGACCCATTGTGCTTGTAACTATCTAGATCTAGGAGTTCATCATTCTTTCTTCATTGTTCGTCAACGGAAGGGAGACGATAGGATAGAAGAGGTCATCTCTGGAAAAACCAAGATTATGAGGCCAAATCCTCATAATTAGGTTTATATAACAATTTATTATGTGAAAGGATTTAAATTAATTAATTAAATTAATTAATCCAATCACTTAAAATGCGCTACAAAAGAGCGAGGGATCCAAACGTCACACACCGAATCATTTTTTGTCACACCTAAGGGAAACACTATATTTTGATCCTAACATTGGTCTCATATTTTTTATCTGATCATCCATTTAAGAGTTATTCCATTTTATTTAATTAATTTCATTTCTGTAATATAAAATATATTTAATATTTTTATACAATTAATTCTGGGCACAACGGGCCATAGAATTGCACGATGTCTCAGTGCCTTGCTTTGGAGTAATATCAAAAAATATTGTTAAGTCTTATTAAGAAAAAAACAGGTCTCTACAAAAATATATTATAGGGATGTGACAGTCGGAGGATTCCTAAGAACTTTTTATTTTCCAAAAAAGATCTTCATTTAAGAACTGATGTTTTTCCTCTGGTCTGAGGCCCACTATTTTTTGTCAAATCCAATTGGTTACTATTACCCCTTCATCCACCTATTCCCTTTCAAACCTTGGATTCCAAAATGTTTTTTGGGGGTCTAGTATATGAAATAGTTAAGTTAGGAGTCACATCTTTCTCATCACATGGTCCATCAATAAGCATAGTAAATTAATTGGGAGAGATAGGGATTCCAATGGATTCATCCTGAATGATCTTTCACTTCGAATTTTTCCCACTCGAGACATCAGAAAAAGAATGAAATGGACTTGTTACCAAATTTTTATAAGCTGATTATAAATATTAAATCCATTTTATTAGACTAAATTTTAAAATGTTGTAAAAATTAATTCTAATATAAGGGAGTATAACACATATGAACAATTCTGGGAGAAAATATATTTTTTAAACTTAAAATGAATTTATTATTATTGAATTAGTAATAATAACTATTGGGTGAATGTTAATTTAATATATTGTATATATTATCATTAAATTTAATCAAAATCATTATTTAGTAGAGGTTAATTAAAAAATAAACAACATTTAAAAAATATCTATGTGAATCATAAGGCATTAATATTAAATAATATTTACTAAATACCATTAAAATTAATTCTTCATATAGGTAAAGGTATGATTTTATGAGTACATTAATATTAAAACCATTATTTTAATTTTTTAAATTCATCATATCATACTTTAAAAACAATAACAATAATATATACCACATAGATTTATTTTTATAAATAAATATTTTAATTAAATATTATATTTTTTTTAATTCTTTATTATTTGTGAATAATATTATTATAAATGTTTTTATAACATTAAAAAACATTAGTATACCCTTCATATACATTGATATAAAACAACTCTATTTCTAAATACCATATTTTCTATTATAAAAACTCTATTACCACCATTACTCCCTATAAATTCATTCCATTCTCACCTCTTAATTTAATCTTCTCATTATATTAATTTTTTATTTTATATTTCAAAACACAATTTATTAATGAAGGTTTACTTATAATAATGGTGATCCTTTAGGGTGAAGATGATCTATGAGATTTACTAGTTATAAATATATTATTCTTCTTTATTTATTATCTCATTTTGATTTATGCACTTTTAATGGATGTGATCATCGATATTATGTAACCACCTATGTAATTTTACACTTATTTTCATTTAAATAAATTATAATAATCTATTATGATTCAAAAATGAGTTTTTGGTTTGATCCTTATCTTGAGTTATTTTTTTATACATATGTTTATTTCCAATATAAGAATAAAAAATCATTTTTAAGAATTAAAGATAATTATTTTAAATAAAGAAACTACTCCAAAAAATATAGGATGTTACACTGACTAAATAAACCACATCCTTGATGTTTTAATTGTCAATTGCTAATAATAATATAAAAGAGTGTCTAAATGATAAAATTGAGTGAAGATAAAATTTCTAATGATATTTATTCTATGTTAGCATAAGTAAGACTCTAAACCACGTGTTTTGCCTCAAAGTATTCATATTAATAAATTTGAGTTTCTCCTCAACAATTTGATCTAAATAACCATAATGATTGGGTGTTAAAACCGATATAATGGAATTAATTTTCAAAGACAGTTCATAGTCATCCATGATGTAATAGATGATCATTGTATTATTTGTAATATTCAATATGATATCCATATTTCAGTCATTAATTTTTATTCTATGTGAACATAGAAAATAAAATTCTAAAATCACATCAAATTTATCTGATGAAAGAGTAATAATATTTTCATGAAGCACATCACACAAACATCAACTTAGGATATAATCATTATAAAAATAAATGTTATCTATGATAATTCAATATCATATGATAGGGATAGTGATTTTATTCTCATAAAATACTTCCTAGATATACTAGAGTAGATACAACTAGAATAAAATAAGACTTCCAAAAACAAATGGTGGACAATAATTTTACTATAATTATCATGATCCACTTAAGTGGTAGTCATTTCATAGTCTTTTCCTTATTCCCTTGGTATTAGAGGAAATAAAATATATTTTCCTCATTCTACCATGTATTAGGGAGTTCATTTTTATAATTCTAAAACTCATTACATTTAGAAAATTATTTTTTAGTATAGCCTTAGGAAGAACACAATATTACACTATCGTGTTAACCAAACTCATCATTTTTTCTTAGAATATGTATTCCGGATGACATCCTTTATAAAAAATAATTAATTTTCTAATTCCTTTTATATTATTCGCTCGGTTATGTTTCCATAATTATTGACACATATGATGTAAAATGTTATTTCCCATATTATATTTATCATTTGAAATTCCTTGAAACTCCATTTTTATTTTATTTCGTTTGTTTGTAAATTAAACTAGTATTTAAGTTCTTAATAATAAATCAAGATAGCTAGGGGAAAATATCAACAAGAATTTTCACTCCACATCCTATATTGTTTGGTTATTCATTAGTAATATCTCTTCATTTTCTATGACACCCATTATTTACTTGGTTCATCTAGGATCCAACCATTAATATTAATAAAGGAATTTTTAGGTATTAGAAAATTAATAAATGTATAAAGGTAAGCTATGAACTTCGAAGAATTAAACCATAAATAACTTGTATACTTTATAAATATCTAGGTTTTATTATAGTATATCCATGTTTATATACATATTAACTTATATAATATACCTAGTTATATATTACATATATAAGGACACAACCTTTATTCAAACCACAATATCATTTTCTTAAAGGAAATAATTTTAATAGATCCCTAAATATATTTTTATTTTTTATATTTTTAGTAAATTATGTCATTAATCTTACATAAAACCATATATTTCAAAGTGGAATACTTTACTTAGTTTCCATTTTTTCCGCAATCTATTATATTTAAATGAAATATGATTTTTTTAATGACTTTCTTATTTGATTTTTATTTTTTTACCATGAATCCTTAAACCTAGTGAAATAAATTTAAAAATTTTGGGTGGGAAAAATCTATTTAAGGTACATAAAAAAATAAATAAAAATTTTAGTCTATTTTGAAACCATGATATCACAAAAGGTATTTTTTCGTTTAGGATTATAAACCTTGAGCTCAAGTATTCTTTTACTGACACGTGAAATTAGATTTACTGCCTAATTATTTTCACAAAAAACATTAATGGAAAGATTAAAAGGAAAATCATAATCATGAGGGTTTATTAGAAATAATTTTAACCCATAGAAAATGTTTTCTTAAATATTTACATTTTACCCTAAAAGGTTGTAATCCCTCCTTTAAAACAAAAATATCATTATCTTAACTTTTAAAAATCAAATTATTTCCATGAAAAACCATTAATAATCATAAAAGGGTTATGTCGTTTCATTTCTAAATAAAATTCATAGAACCCTTAAAAACACATATAAGTGTAATAACAAATATTGTCATGTTCTAAAATAATTCTTTAGAGAACATAATCATTAACCAATGCTGTGGAGATATATATCGGTTTCATCCATCACCTGAGTTATATGAGGCTCCTATCATCATAAGAAATGTTCAAGGATAATAAAATGATTGAAAAAAATCGTTATTTTCTACCGTCAAATTCATAAAAATATAATTTATAACCCACAAGAAAAATATTTTCACATATTGAAATATCCCATTTCTTTAAAACCCAATTTTTAAAACTAAAATTCCTAGAAAAAAGTGAAGGAGGGTTTTTATTTTTATAAAACATGGGTTTATATAAGGGAATACCAATATAAAATAATTATTGTATTCATGGAAAAATACACTGACATCCTATAAATTAAAATAGAACATTCATTTTTTCCTTTGTAAACAATTTCAACATGTTACATATAAAATATATAAAAAGATTCATTTTGAAAACATTTGAGAGAAAGTAAAAATACATCTAAATTTTAATTTATAATTCATTATTTTAATATAAATAAAAATATATATTTTAATGATTATGTAAATGGTATAAAATTATTTATAAAATGAATCTTCAAAAAATTTAAAATTATGTTTTAAGGTGATATGTCCCTTACCATGAGTTTGCATGTGTTGTTTATCTTCATAAATAATAATATTATGATAATTATATACTATATTAATAACCATTTTCATTTTATTTATTCCTTTTATTTTATTTATTAGTATCTTATATTCACTTACTCTATCAATTAAGTTCATGTCAGACATTTTGACAATATTTGGCTTATATGTCTGAAATGAAATTTTTAGGCTGACTACGGTAAAAAACAGCATTATTATATCATATAAAAATTATAATCATGAAATAATTATCATTTAAATAATTAAAATATACTTTTAAAACCAAAAATTAAATATTTTTATGAAAAATGAATTTTCTTACATTCATGGAGAGGTAAGTTGTATGTACACATGAGTAATGTTTCCTTTTTTCAAGGAATATAATGGGAATAAGGTAGTATAATTTTATTTTTTAAAAAATTATTATCATATAATAAATATAATATAATTATTTTTAAATACACTTATATAAATCATCCATGTGTTATACTCATAAAAAATGAATTACATCACTTTAAGAAGGTGGTAATCCACACGTACCCACAAACATTGTTATAATTTTTCAATTGATGGAAAGTTAAGAAATGAAATGATATATTATCCTTAAGTAATTATAAATATGTAATTAATGTCATAAATATATACATTAAATAAATTCTTATAACCTTTCATGAGATTCTATGATGGAAAATAAATTACATCGGTTTACGATCTAGTAGTCTTCCATACACAAAAACAATGGTTTTGTTTCCCATTTGATAGAAGAAAAAGATTTATATAGGTTATGAATTTAACATAAAAAATATCAGTATATATATATATATATATAACATATTGGTTTTATTATTTTATCATGGTTTAAGAATCTTTCAAGAAGGTATAAAAATAAATCAAACAAAAATTCTCGATAATGAACTTTAGCTCTTCTTCAGACAACCTATTTAGGTTTACACATAAATCCTTTCTAGGATATTCTATTTTTGGTCAAAATAGGGCTTCTAGGACATGGTTATGAATTTAAATTATGCATTTGGTTAGTTATTGGATGAAAAAAATTATCTTGAATCATGGAGAGGAGAGGATATATGGTGTCATTTTATAAGTGTGGGGGAGGATACACATGGATTTTTTAAACCATTTAAATATTTTAAAATATTTTTTAGGGAAATAGATTCAAATTGGATGATTTATGAATAAAATATAATCTAAATTCTAATTATTTCCATAAAATACAATTTACTTGAGTTTTTGGATCATTTTAACCCTTATCACATAAGTTTAACCCCTGGTAAACATGTATTTACCTTAACTGTGATAACCGAATTTTATTTTTTTTAATATTCATTATGCCCAAAAATAAAGTTGAATTTTACCAAATATTAATTATTTTTATTATAAATATTTAAATATTTTCTACAAAATTTAACTTATAAAATTTAAAGAATTTCAATTAAATTTAATCCCACAAAACACGATGAAAAATGGGCTTGAAGTATAATAATGTTTTTAAACTTAATTTGTGTATAATGTTGATTCCATTAAAATATATTGGATTATTTTTAATAAAAACTAAATTAATAAATTATAAAACTTCTAATAAATAATGTTACTTTTAAAATAAATTATTTGAAAATATATTTTTGAGTAACAACTGTATTTTTTAGTTCATTTTTAACCATTATCTTCTTATTTTAACCCCCTAATAAACGCATTTTTACCTTTACTACAGAAAGTAATTCTTATTGTTTTTACTATTAATTTTGGTAAAAAATTAAGTTAAAATTAATATTTCATATATATTATTCAGATTATAAATAAGGAATCCATTTTCCAAAATTCAATTCACAGAAGTGGGGAAATTTAATTTAAAATTAATCTCATAGATGTGATGAGAAAATGAGTTTTCAAAGAGGAAATGTTCAAAAGATTACAATGTTTCTATACCCAATTTCGTTATGAAATTAATTAAAATGACCTAAATTGTATTATTATTATATATATATATATTAACTAATTTTATTTTAAATACAATTTAAAAATAATTTAAACAAAATGGAACTTTTCATTAAAAATTTAGTATTTTTCACTATTCAAAAAAATTAATCTTTTATGAAAATTACCAAAAATTCAACCTAATATGATTTTGATATTAAGATATAAAAAATTAAGTTTATATTTTTAATAAATATTCTATATGTTTCAAAAAAAAATTAAAACCAAACTCATTGATACGATGAATAAGATGCTACTCGAGAAGTGTATTTTTTAAGTATAAGATGATTTTATATTAACTCTAATTCCAATAATAATAATAATTCTATGAATATAAATATAAACTTACTAATATATAATATAAAAATTTCAATGAAAACTTTTCTTGTTAAGGATTATTTTAATTAATTAAAATAGAGAAACATTATGTACTTTAAAACAGTTTCCACAACAAATACTTTTTAAACCAAAAAAACATATACTAAAATTAAATATAAAAATATAATTAAGTGGATTAAATATTACTAAAGAATATTTTTGTTACTTCAAATAATATTCAAAACATTGTGTGACTTTTAAATTAGTTAATTTATTTAAATGAAATCACATTATTACAAAAATTAATATTTTCACTATTTATTAAAAAATCAATATTTTCTAAAAAATTAAAAAAATTAACCCAATGTATGTTTTGATATACCAATTTTAAAATTTAATTTCATTATAATGTCCATGAACAAGAATACACTATGATCAGTTCCCCATGTTGGGTCGTCATATGACCTTAGGTATGCCTCCCCATACGTAAGAGGATACTGACGAGCAACGCTATCTAATGAGAACCATGGGGAGACTATACCTACTTATCAGAGTGAACCCACAACAGAAGTAACATAAAAAACATAAAATAAGAAACAATAGTAATAAATTGAAATCAAAAAAAATTAGTAAGTTACCAAGTACAAATACTATAATAAAATCTAATTAATACACTACATGCTAGGGAGTAATGTAATAAAAACCAAGACCAACACTATCAAAAGACGTTGAAACCGAACCTAATTCCCATATCGTTCCTAACCTCCCATGATCTGACCCATGATCCCCTACACAACCAAACATTAAGTCCCTATCTTGAACCTGCACCTAAAAACATTAAGCAACATCTTGGGTACCCAATTTCCATGGCGGCCTGATCAGTGCATTAGTACAACTCAGTATGCGACCACCAACAGTGTGTAAAGAAATAACCAGTCATTGCAACAATGTACACATGTGATCAAGTGAAACAAGTAAACAAGTGAATAAGTTATCATTTAAGTAATTATTAAATATCCATTTTATCTATTATGTTCTCTAGATTCAACCAATCAATAATATTAATTTAGGGTCACACTGAGAATCTAATCCAAGGAACAAGAGTTTTCACACGATTTTAACTACCAAAGAGTGTTTAATAATAAAACAACATCACATACCCATTATAAAAAATATTTATTTGATCATTATCATCATTCTTCACATGAGTTAGGAATTTACATCATTTAAACTACATCCTAGGCCGATCAAATTCCATACATAAGAGAATGAGTCAAGTTCCCCTTCTCACTAGGGATAAGAATTTCAAAAACAATACATCACGCAAACATTGGAGCCTCAGTCCAGGTGGTCAAATCAATTACCTCACACATACCTTGGATATTATGTCTATGTTGTCTCATTAAATGCAATTGTTAGGGGCCCAGTGCATTAGTCTGACTCCCTAACACTTGCATTCCAGGGGTAGGGATTAGAGCCTAAGTCCAACCTGACCATTGTAAGATGCCTTAGTCCATTATCCTACTACATCAAGCCATGTGTACAAGTTCATTCATCCATTAACCACATATAAAAAATCATATGAAGAAAATATTCAGCACACATAGCATTTACAATTTACACTTCATATTTCACTCGACACATAGATAATCTATATGCCTTAACCCATTAACGTATTTACCATCTAACTTTCATAAACCATTAACCAACTTTCCTTATGAAAAACATTCACTTATGCCATGTTTTCAATTATACATCATTAAAATTAATATCATTTCTAAACTATTTAATACTTACCAACAAAAACCATGACTATTAAACACATGTATCATTATGCCTAATGCTACCTTATGTCATGTCATCAACTATGCACATTCATTAGTTAGTTAATTTCATAACCATGTTAATGTGATAACATAATATTCAAGGGTCCTATATCACTAGCCTATATATCAATTTAGTGAATAAGTCCCCAAAGGACCTTTAAGACCACATCATGGTATAAATCGCAATACAAAATATTTATTTGAAAGTCTTCTTGAAGCCACACTTTAAAACATGGGTCTTCCCCTTTGAAGTTTATAACATTACCAAAGTCTTTCATTACGATTTCAACCATCCTAAAAAACCATTAACCCAATTTCACAAAATGGTAACCTTTCTCTCATTCCAAACATCATATTAAATCTCCATAGAAAATAACCCTTTTGAATCATTTTTTGGTCAACACCTCCTTTCAAAAAATTTCTTTATTTCAAACATCATTTTCCATCAGTGAATATATAATCTGGTCAAACCCCTAAAACATTCCACCAAAACAAATTCAAACCTCTTAATAATTTATAAAATACAACTTATAATCATTTAAATCAATCCATTTACCCCACCTACATTACCAATTAAACTTTAACTACCCCCTTCACTATCATAATTACCTTATTATAATGTTTACCAATTTTTATTCACTATTTATAATGGTCCACCTTACCCCTCGGGTAGCCCTAGTTTCGGTATCACTCACTAACGGAACAAATTACGTTCGTGAAGGGTTTCACACGTCAATATAGGGCCCAAATCACATTCTACATCCAAAGAAAAATAAATGAAATAAAAATGAACATTGGAATAACCACGTACACATATATAAAAAAATATTATAGGAAAAATCTTAAAGAACACCTACCTCATGTTGTTTTATGAATTCATGCTTAACCTCCACCCTTGATTCGAACTCAAGCACCCATTAAATCCCAAACATAAAATGTACTAAAAATGTGATGGTTTTAGGGATTCGAATGAATAAGAGAGATTCTAACAATCAAAATACAAAAAATTGAAGGAAGAGGACTGAAAGAATTACCTAGAGCTTTGATTTGCACTAAACATCACTCTAGACTCCCATGAATCAAGGGAGAATCACCCATAGAAGATTAGGGGGATGTTGGTTCATCACCCAAGTTGGAGGGGGTAAAATGGGGCGAAAATAAGGGAAGAAATAAATAATATTGGGAGAGGAAAATGAGAATTTCTAACTTTTTAAGTTCCAAATGTTTTTTATGCAAGATTAGCCATACCGTGCGCCAACCATGTGTCACCCTCTGTCCAAGAGAGACCTATTCCCATGGTTTCCTAGGAAAACCCGCATGGTTTTTCAAACTATGTGGAGCACGTGCACCTTCCACTATCCAAGATATAATCTAGTTGCATAGTTTCTTAGTCCAGGTGCACATTTTTTCACTAACCATGCAACAACCATTTTCAATACAATTTTTGGCTTCATTCTTCCTCCTTTTGTATCCCAATCCCTTAGGGAACCCCTAAAACTCTTCACACACCTAATAACCACTTCAAAAATCATATAATGATATGTGTTACCAAAATTTAAAAAACGACGTGACTTTTTCAAAATTCTAGGATCTTATAACCACCCTACTTTATGATGGATCATCATCAAGTCATACTTCCCAAGCATCTATAAACCTCCAAAAAAAGGTCAGGCCTTAGGGCCCAGCTATCATCTTCCAACTTCCAAGTTTCTCCATGTACTCTATCATGTTATATCCACACTAAACCCCAAGAAATAGTCCATCCCCAAAGAAACTTACCCCACCATAGTCCACAACCACGAACTTGGTTCTCCTAAAAGATACACCCACCCCAAGACATCATTACCATCATCAATAATATGAGGAAGTCCTAGGTAACACCACTGAACTGCAACACAGAATGATACTAAAAAGGAACTGCATTAACCTAGAGGAAATAACTAGAACACCTTCGGTCTAATCCACTCTAGAAGTAATGGATCAAATATCTTCGTTCCATCTTAACCAGTTATTTAAAATCTTTATAGTGGCCCAATATCTACTTCACCTGACTAAACATACAGATCCCAACCACATTTTCCAACCTACCTCAGTCCATGACTCAAGGCCCAATAACCTTAGTTAATTTCTGAACATCTTAATGGCACATAGAAATCCTAAACTTCATCTCAAGGTACTCAACCGATCAAAAATCAATCCAACAATTATTAATGAAATGAAAACACCAACACAATGTTCATTCAATCCCAACCTACTTATACTCCCGATGACATCAAAAACCAAAAAAATTCTTGGTATGGTGATCCCCACCATAAATTTTAGCTTTCCACCACCATATTCTTGTGATGAGCACTCCCATCATTGAAGAAAGGACTAAAAGAACCTCAAATCAACCTTTACAAAATACCAAACGTGTTTCCCAACTCACTGTGCCCAAAAATCTACAGAAAATCTATCAAACACAGGTTTTCAGCCTTCCATATTAAATAAAAGGATTGGTCAGACTTTCACTATCCATTACTCAACAAAACAAATCATGTTTCTTTCCCAAAATTCATCTCCATTACCAAGGTGCACTTAATATTTAGAAATTTACTAGAGGTTTCTTACAACCCACATCATCCTTTTCTTTTTACCTATCTAAGCGGTCCATGCCAATTCACTCACTCCTTTGACTCCAAATTTCCACTATTGGAATGTCACCCCCCCTACCTAGACATGATTACTTCTGACTTAATGCATACCTCCCTAATTTGTGTTCACCTAATGGAGTTCATTAACTTCCTTTGATAAAAATTACCCATCATAGAATCCTATTTTATGAAAAATCTTTTTTAGGATCAAAAGTACTCACCAACACATCCCTAAATAAAACACTCAGATCACCAATAATCTAGCTTGAGTCCAAGACCATCACCCTTCTCAATCTACCCCTATAATCAAGGCACACCTGGCCTTACCAAAAGAATATAAACATGCCTTTACAGACTTCTCATTGGCATCCTGATGTCACCACATCTAATTCAAGGTCTCCTCCGTTAATCTATTGTTTAAATACAACTCCGAACCTTAGGATTATTGTTCTCACCACATTACTCAAGATATTTCAACAACTGTATTTCATGCTTTGATCAAAAGTTGAACCTAAAACTTGGTTGTGGTTGTCCAGCCTTTCCAGGAACAACAAATCCAATTTTACCTACTACCCATTCTCGAATTTTGAGAATGGAACTCATGTACTTCACTAACATCCAGTACAACCAAAGGAAATCAGTTATAACCGGTCGATGGTATACTCTCCACCACATGACTCCACGTATGTCTCCCCAATATTATAACCTCCAACATATCCCATATCCAACCAAAACACACTCAATCCTCTATGACTAAATCTAGAGCCTTCTCAGTGCACCCAGTACAAAGTAAATATATTGGACATGATTTTTACTAGAGAAAATAATGCCAAGAAATCATCAAAAAACACCACTAAAAACTACCCATCAATTATGTCACCTCCCACCATGGGGACTACTCAATTGGACAAAGGTCTCAGGATTCTATTCTTGTCAATGTCTTATCAACACTAAAAAACCAAAACATGAACAGAATCTATAACCCAACTCACTACCACCTCAAAACCCTCTTCGAAGTGGTCATAACCCAACATTATTTTTAAAACCATCATCATCACCCCAAAATATTTCTTCTTCTATGGTGCCAATGATCACAACAAATATTCAACGATCTATTCACCTGGTGAAAAAACTGGTTTCTCACACTACTTGGGCTTATCTATTTTGATTTCCATGGAAATCATGTGCACTAATGTCAATCCCACCTAGGAAATTATCCCAATGGAATCGTGAATCTATAACATGTTTCCATCACCCAATACTCATTGGGACCATTTACATTGTGCAATATCCTATGACCATACACAAAACCCTAATCTATATCACATGAGTTGTCCATCACCCAAGCTAATACCAAAGGCATGCTCACACAACTGATCATGCCACCCAATCCACAAGCTTCATCACAACCAATTATTTCTCATCATCTGACCCAACAAACAAACCACACTTTAAAAAATACCAACTATGTGACCACACTCACCCTGAGTGTCCTAAAAAACAAAAGCGTGCATCCACACATTGATCACCCTTCCATTGAAAACCTCAAAAGAGAATTTATTTTTACATATAACTCCACCATGACCACTGGGTTAGGTTTTGAAATGATCCCCCCCTTCACAACCACCCATAAAACCAAACGTAAGCAGCGAAGTTCTTCCCTAAGATAATTTTACGGAATAAATATTAACTTTTACTGAAAACCTGATGGTACCCACAGTGAATCGATTTCACCTATGAAGAAACCAATTTTACTTTACATTCCAGTTAACCTACAATAGTGGGATGACCTCCCTTAGGGATACCCTTTATTTGTAAAGATTATAAACTCGTAGACACAACTCAAGCCACATATATCAAAACTATTAACTTTTCCACTTAGAACTCTAGGTTAATCCTACACTAGGAAACACTCTTTTTGTGCCACTTCCAAAGTCCTAAATGTATAATTGTGCAACACACACCCAAAAACATAGTCACCCCACCTGACCTATCTCTCAGGTCATCCTAAAATGTCAAATGATGCCAACTCCCCAAACTATATCCACACCAAGCAATGGTCAATGGCTCAATCTAAACCATTAAAAACAAACCTATAATAACTAGTTTCTTACGGTGGTTTTCCTAAACCCTTTATAAACAAACTGCATCTAATTAACCAAGAAACCATTTATTATATTTCCCACAAAAAAGATACCCATACACATAAATTGGAACCATGAATCGAACACCCACTATAGGGCCCAAAACGCAACTCACAATGCCTCAATACTCAAGAGTTTCCACACTCACATTAACAGACACCATCTCACAACTTCAAGGTCACAACCTAACCAAATACACAAAACAAATATTCCATGAACACACACATACCAACCCAAGGTCTCAAAACTAAGGCACTCTCACTACCCAAACCACACATACACAAGGTTAGAAAACAAAACAAGGGATACCCACTGTCGGTGTCCCCATGTTCCATCATTTTTCTATTTCCCCACTTAATTTACCTTACCATTAAAACCATGATTTCTATTTTTAAATATTTTCATTTTTAAAACCCAAGATTTCACACTTTGTAAAAACCTTTTTATTAGCCCAGCATTTTAGAAATCCATCTTTATTCAAAATCACATTTCAGAACATTTCTACTTTTCCAAACCCAAGGATTTATGTTTATCAAAACCCTTATATCCCAATTTTCAACGCCAATTGGTTCATTAAATTTCACTTTTTATACCCATTTGGTTTATCATCATGCCATTCACAAGTCAATCACTCGTAATATACAGATGACCTATCTATCCTACGTGACTAATATTATGAATGAACTCACACATCCACTCTTTTCACACCAAGCTAAGAGATAAAACCTAATAAGTAAATAACATCACATCCAAGTGGGCCACCTAAGGCAGAAATATCAAACAACTATAAAACACAAAAAAATATCATTTTCCCAACCATAGAAAATTGGGTTTTCCCTCATACGTGTGGTTGTAGGAACCCAGGAAGGATCTCATTACCAATCCTTGACAAGATCCCTGTATTTTTTCTACCATTCACAAATAGTAAAAAAAATGTTGAACTACTCAGATACCACTTTGTAGTGCCCTCGAGCTATAATCTACGAGGTCTGGTTTCCCAAGATGGGTAAGCACATGACCTCAGGCATGCCTCCCCATATAAAAGAGGCTAAAAACTAGTAGTACAGTCTAAAGAGATCAATAGGGAGACTATACCCATTTATCATAGTGAATCCACAAAATAAGTAACATTAATAGATATAATAACCTAGAGGAACAATAATAGGACAACATAGAAAAAAATAAGTTAAAAAGTACTCATGTTATAAAAAAATGTAGTCAATAAACTACATTTCATGTAGTGATACAATAAAAACCTAGAAAAAAACTAACAAAAGACTTAGAACCCGGAATTTTGTCCTAAATAGGTCATGAACTCCCATGTTCCAACCTGTCATCCCATGAAGAACCAAACACTATGTCTCTATTCTAAACCTGTACATGAAAATAAGTAGCAACAACATGGGTTCCCAAGTTCCGTGGTGTATTAAGTGGGGTATGATAACAACCCAGTATACCACCACTAATGGTGTCTAAAGAAATAACTGGTCAGTAAAATAGTGCATGAACATTATCAAGTAAAACAAATAAACAAGTCAAGAAGGGATCATTTAAGTAATGATCAAATATACATTTTACCCATCATGTTCTCTAGATTCAACCAATAAATAATCGTAATTCATGTCACAATGGAAGTCTAATCCAAGGAACAAGGAGTTATAAACACTTTTAACCACTATGGGTTATTTAGTAATAAATAACTATCACATACCCATTAGTAACCATATTCATTAGGTTATTCTCATTATTCTCAACATGATTTAGGTTTTTACATCATTTACTCTATGTCCAAATCTGTTGAAATACCATACATAATGGAATGAGTAAATATCACTATCTCACTAAGGATATTTATTTCATAAACAGTTTATCACACTTACCTTGGAGCCTCTGTCTAGGTAGTCTCATCAATTACATTACACCTAACATGGAGCCTTAGTTCGGGTAGTCTCATCCAATGAAAGCATTAGGGGCCAAGAGCATCAGTCCAACTCTCCATCCCATGCATTCTAGGGGCGGTGTTTAGAGCCTCAGTCAAACCTAACTCGTGGGAGGAGCCTTATTCCATTATCCCACACCACTAATCCATCTTTATAAGATCATTAATCATTTAAAAACATATACCATATCATATCCAAAACATATTTAACACACATAACATTTTCAATTGAAATATATAT
Organism: Viscum album; assembly: GCA_963277665.1. Classification (NCBI taxonomy): domain Eukaryota; kingdom Viridiplantae; phylum Streptophyta; class Magnoliopsida; order Santalales; family Viscaceae; genus Viscum; species Viscum album. The sequence continues at coordinate 1,507,112,765 of OY728164.1, read as the reverse complement.
TTCATTCAACACAAAAATAATTGGCATTCCTTAACTCATTAACACATTTACCATTTACCATTAATAACCCATTAACCTACTCACCTTATACCAAACACTCCCTTATTCCATGTTGTCAATTATAGAACATTAACATTAATCTCATTTATAAACTATTTCACATTTACCAAAAAAACCATATTTATTAAACTCATGTCTGATTATTCATAATTCTACCTTATTACATATCCTCACCAATTCACATTCATCATTTAGTTAATTTCATAACCATGCTAACCTGCTAACACAATCATCATGGATCCTATCTCACTAGCTCGTAAATCAATTATGTGATTAAGGTCCTAATGGACCTTTAAGAACACATCAAGGTATAAATAACATTTCAAAATTCACATTTAAAAGTCATCTTGAATCCACCATTTAAATCATGGGTCTTCCTCTCTGAAAACTAAAACATTACCAAAGGCTTTCATTTCCATTTCAACTATCCAAAACAATCATTAAACCATTTTACCAAAACGGTAACCTTTCACTCATTTCAAACATACTTTAAAATATATTTATAAAATAACCTTTTTAAATCATCTTGAGGAAAACACATCCTTTCACAACTTTTCTCACTTTCAAACATCATTTTCCATATTTAAATCTATAATCAGGTCAAATCCCTAAAATATAACATCAAATCAAATTAAAAAACTCTTAATAATTTTCATAATTCAACTTATAATCATTTCAATCAATCCATTAAACCCACCCCAATAACCAATTACACTTTTACTACCCATTCTCTCTCACAATTATATATCCTCAATGTTTACCAATTTTTATTCGCCATTTACAAGGGCATGACTTACACCTAGAGTAGCTCTATGTTTTGTATCACTTGCCTACATACCCAATGGTGTCTTTGAAGGGTTTATCACCTCAATCTAAGGACTAAATCACATTCCATTATCAATACAAATAAATGAAACAAGGTAGAACATTATAAAAACCACATACACGTATACAACATCAAGGCTATGGTAAAAATCTTAAAGACCACCTACCTCGTGTTTTTTGATGAACACTTGCATAACCTCCAACCTTGATTTGAACTAAAACACCCATTAAATCCCCAAATTAGTCTTTTCATGAAAATTGAGGGTTCTAGGTATTCAAAAGAATACAAGAGATTCTACATATCATATTCTACAAAATAAAAGTATGATTATTTTTATACATACCTGGAGCTTCGATGCACATGAAAAAGAACTCAAAATTCCCATGAATTGAAGGGTGAATCATCCATGGAGGAAGATTCGGTTGTTTTTTCATCACCCCAAATAGAGGGGGTCAGATGGAGTAAAAATAATGGAAGAAATAAATATAAAAATTGGGAAAATTGGGAATTTTTTACCTTTTAAGGGCCTCAGAGTTTGGTTTCACGATTAGCCAACCCATGTGCAAAACTTGTGGAACCCTCTGTCTAAGATGGTCCAGGTCACAAGGTTTCTCAGGTGCACCCGGAAAGGCTTTCAAACCGTGTAAAGTCCAATCTCTATCCTCTATCTGATAGGATATCTGGTTACACAATTTCCTAGGCTAGGTGTATGGTTTTCACTAACCATGCACCAACCATGAGATATATAGTTTTTTCCTCTTTCCTTCCCTTTTATGTCCTAATCCCCTGAGACACCCCTAGAACTCCTTATCCACCCAAGAAACACTTCACCAATCATAACAAGGGATGCTTAAATAAAATTTAAACAAGTATGTTCCTTTTTCAAAAGGTTAGGATCTTACATTCATTTTTTCAATTATATTTTCTAATAGTTATGAAAACTAATAATATTTGTTTTCATGAAAAGCAATAAAAATAATTTTTAAATAAAACATATTATTCAAGAATAAAATTACATTACTAAAATTTCATTGAATATTTACTAAACATTTTTAAATAATTTATATTTATTATGAAATATGTAAATATATATTTTATGATTTATTTAATAATATTCATACCTTCAGATATAATGGCTAGGTTATAATAGTAATATATATTGAGGGTCATTTGAGATCGATTTTGAAGTGTTAATATTCTATCAAACATAAAATATATCAGTGGTGCATATACCACAATCTATCCAATTGATTAAATTTATTTAAGAACAAGTATATCATAAATTCTTGTGGAATTATATTCTAGTCTAAGTTTAGTGTTTCATGTCTTATATGCTATCGAACATAATTTTCTTATTTTTAAATATTAGGGTTTTACACTTTGATTCTTGAAGATCTTTTGATCTTTAGAGTTTTATAGAATTTGGTCATACTCTTATATAATATACCCATATATAAAAAAGTGTAAACTTCTAAATAAAGACCATTGTTTCTATAATATAAAATTTTAAAATGATACACATTACCTTATCATGAAAAATCATCATCAATTTCAAGATGAATTCTTCTTTGAACTTTATCATTCTTAAACCTTGTTATTTTTCTGAAAATGTAGGATTGTAATAAATATCAAAATAAGGCTCATAAAAATTTAAATAATACAGGAGTACATTTTAAAACCATTAGATAATAAAGGAGATCCTTCCTTCAATAATCGTTTTATTACAATGAAATAAGTTTTATTACAAATAGTTCTTCATAAAACACTTTATAGAAAAACATTAATGGGAAAATCATAATCATGACGTTTTCTTAGAAAGAATGATAAAACATGAATTTTTTCCCTAAAAATACCATTTTACACTAAATGTGATAATAATTCCTTAAAAATAAAGGATCATTAGCTTATATTTTGAAATTAAAAAATTTCCATCAAAACTTGTTAGAAATAATTGAAATTTCATGTAGGTTCATTGATAAATAATCTTCATAAAAACATTACAAGTGGAATAAAAAATATGGTCAACTTCCAACATAATTCTCTAGAGAACATAATCATTTCCAAAATCATTAAAGAGCTATATCAGCCTAACCAAACATCATGACCTATATCGGGATCATAAATCATCATAACAAATGAAAAGGTACCATAAAATTAATGAAACACATAAGATATTTCATTTCCATAATAAAAAAATTCTTTTGAACTTATAAAAAACATTTTCATATATTTATATATCCCATCCCATTGAAATCCAATTTTAAATAATAAAATTCATAGAAAAAATGGATGGAGGGTTTGTCTTTAAATAAAATTGAAATTTGTAAATGAATACCAATATAAAATAATGTTTATGGTGGTAAAGAAATATATTAATGTTGTAGATGTTAAAATAGAGCATTCGTTGTACCTTTTGTAAAGAACATCAAAACATTCCACATTAAATACATAAAAGGTTTCATTTTAGAAACATTTGAAAGAAAGTAAATAGTGAAATAAAATTTATTTTATTATTCATTTATTTTCATATAAATACATATAAAAATTATTTACTAGAATATGTACGTGGAATAAAAAAATTATAAAAAAAAATTCTAAAAATTTGAAATTAGGTTTTAAGGTGAATAATCTCTTACCTCAAGTCTGACCCATCATGCACATTATTTATCTTCCTTAATAATAAAACTATATTAATTATTTAATTCATTAAGTACCTTTTTCATTCTTATTACTACTGTTATTTTATTTATCCCCATGTTATATTTAATTACTTAAACTACTAAGTTCATGTTGTATGTTCGGGCATTATTCGAATCATATATCCAAAATCCCTTTGGTAGGTTAACTATGGTCAATGTTTCATTATTCCATAATCTATAGAAAAATGGATATGAGATAATTATAATTTTTAAGAATCAATTATACCATGAAAACCAACCATAAAATGTACTCTTGAAAAATTAATTGTGTTACAATCATAGAGAGAGTAAGTCATACGTACACAAGGGAAACATTTCCATTTATTAAATGAAAATGATTGAATGAAGGTAAGTATCATTTTATCATTCACGAATGATTTTTATTTCCTAAATATATTATCATTTATTTAAATACACTAATATATATCAACCTCATGTTGTGGTCCTGAAAAAATAATCACTTCGTTTTTAAGAGGTGGTAATCTACATATATGCAAGAACAACGTAATCATTTATGAAATGATGAGAAGGTAAGAGGGTACATAATATATTATATTTAAATAGTGATATATATATCGTAAATATAAAATATATACATTAAATCTATCATTAAACTATCTTTGTGAGGTCGTGATGGAAAACAGATTACATCAGGTCACAAGGTGGTAGTTCGTGTTACACAGAAACGATGAATTCATTCCCCATATGATGGAAGAAGGATATGGGTATAGGTTATAAAATTAAAATAATAACATATAGGTATATAAAAGGTACAGGTTTGATTATTTGATCATGTTTGAATCATATTTTTAGGATTTATAAAAATATATAAAAAAAAATGTTCGGCTAATAACTATACCTCTTCTTCGGACAACCCCTTTAGCTTTATACCTAAATCCTTCCAAGGATGGTTATATGATCCAAAAATTAACTATATTATGTGGTTAAGGATGTATTTAATGGATATCAGTGGGTATTTTTCAATCTAAAAGGTTATTGAACTGTAGAAAATAGAGGATACAGGTGTCCTTTTATAAGTGGGGAAAAGGACACACTGCGAATTTCCAAAAACATATAAATATATAAATATATTACTCAATAAAAATGGATAAAAATATAAAATTTACAAATATTATATGATGTAGGATATAAATATTTCTAGATAAAATAATTTAGACAAGTTTATAGTTCATTTTAACCCTTATCACTTATGTTTAACACCCGAAAAAACATATTTAACTTTAACAGTGGTAGCTAATTTTTAATGTATTTACTATTCATTGATACAAAAAATTAATTTAAATTGTTAAATAATATTAATTGTGATGAAAAAATATGGAATTAATTATATAAAAATTAGTTCATAGAAAGTAGTGGAATTTATAAAAAAAGGTTTTTCAGAAAAAATTTCTTTTTTAAGTATAGAAGTGTTTTTATACCAAATTCAAGTATAATGTTGATTAAAATAACATTTACTATATTATTTTTAATAAAAAGTAACTAATGAAATTCTAAAAAACTTCTAAAATTGAATATAACATGTTAAATATTAAAAAATTCAATAAAAATATTATTTTACACTATCCATTTTAAAGTCAAACATTTCAAAAAAATTTAAATTATTTCATCCTATGAGAATTTTTATATGATCAATTAAAAAATATATTTCATTTTCTGAAATTTAAATTACATAATTTTATAATAAAACATTAAAATAAAACCATGTAATGATGTAAACCCCAATTTGGATAAAAAAACGTTTTTTTCTTTTGAAATTTTATTTATTTATTATTATTATAATGAATATAACTCTATAAAATATAATTAAATAATGATAATAATAAAATAAAATGATTTATTATAAAATTAATTAGTTTGTAAAAACATCACTAACATCCATTTAAATATTTGATAATGGTTTAAAAAGAGAATGTTAATCAACAAATGAATATCACTAGGGTGTGTCAATCTAGGTGTGCAGTTAGCCACTACCAAAAAATCGGGCAAGGAAGACACCTTCCTTTATCAGCGCTAATGGAAAAGTGCTGATAAAGTTGTAGGACTTTATCAACGCTAGATAAAAGAGCTGATAAATGTACCTTTTATCAGTGCTAAATCAAGTGCTGATAAAGGTGTACCCTTTATCAGCGCTTTTCTTAGCGCTGATAATGGTTACATTTATCAGGGCTTTAATTCATATGAAATTATTATATTTATTTTCAAAAATAATGTTTATTATATACATTAAATAAAAAACACATGTTATAACTATATATATATATATATAATTAAATAATTATAAGTTTAATAATAAATCTATTTATTCGATTTCTAAGATTTATTAGATTTATTGATTCATTATATTTATTAGATTTATTAATTCATTATATTTAATATATATTTATTAAATTTGTTTATATTTAATTTATTTGTTTTATTTATAAATATATAATACATTTTAATATATATGTATAATTAAAATTATTGAATATATATGTGTTTTCCAATGAATTTGGGTCAATGAATATATCATGCGTATATGTTATGTGATCATATATGTGCATGAATAATGTTCATTTGTAGATTATAATTACATATCACATTGATGTGTTATTGATTTATAATTCATTATGTTACCCATATAATATATATGTTCTAAAAAATGTACACTTATAATTAAAATAACATTATCTTTAAAAAATAAATAAATATTTTCTTATATTTTCAATGATATATATATAAATATACCTTTCAAATACATTTGAAATTATAATTATAATTAAATAAATATAATTAATATATTTATAATCTTTTAAATATATATAATTTATATATTTATTTTATATATTTATATGATTATAAATATAATAACTATATTTCTAATAATTTTATAAGTATAAATAAAGATATATTTATTTAGAGTTATAATTATTAATAAATAAATATATATATTTATCATAAATATCATTTTAAATAAATATATAATAAAAAAAATTATTAAATTTATACATTTATTAGAACTTTTATTAGCGCTGATAAAGTTTGGATTTATCAGCCCTACAAAAGCGATGATAAAGTGGGTCTTTATCAGCGCTAAAATGAAAAGCGCTGATAAAGTACAACCTTTATCAGTGCTAAAAAAACACTGATAAAGGGGGTCTTTATCATCCCTTTTCATTTTAGCTCTGATAAAGTCCCAATTTATCAGTGTTTTTTACTAGGGCTGATAAAGGTCTCCGCAGGATTTTTAAATGCCACTGGGTCCTCCTTTTCCTCCCCTCACCATATCAAGCTCTCGTAGAAGCCCTACCCCGCACCTCCGCCGCTGCCTCCTCTCCGCCGCTGCCTCCATCTCCTCCTCCTCTGTCGCGGCTGCCACCTTGTTCTCCTCCTCTGACACCTACTTCTCCTCATCCTCCTCTGGTCGCAGCTCTTCCTCCAGGCACCCTATCAAGCTCTCGCGGAAACCCTACCCTGCGCCTCAGAAACTGCCTCCTGTCCATCATTGCCTCTGTCTCCTCCTCCTATGTCACGGCCGCTGACTCATTCTCCTCCTCCAGTGCCTACTGAACCTCCTCATCCTCTTGTTGTGGCTCCTACTCCTCTTCCTCCACCGCGGCTCCTCCTCCTCCTCCTACTCTGCCGCATATCCTCCTCCACCTCCTCCTCCAACGCGGTCTCCTCCTCCTCCTCCTCCACCTTTGCCTCCTCCTCCTCCTCCTCCACCTACTCCACTGCCTCCGTTGCCTCTGCTCCCTCCGAGATGCCTCCGCTGCCTCCGCTACCTGTGTGCTGCCTCCACTACCTCTGTTACCTCTATTATCGACGCCTCCTCCTCCTCCGCCACCGGGTCCTCCCCCTAAAGGTGAGTAAAATAGAATTTTCATGAATTAATTATGTTTTCATTTATTATCAATATTGAGATTAATTATGATTTGGCGTCATTCTTGTGTGTGATGATTGTGTGTGTGACACATGTATATGTTGTTGGTTACTTGTTTAATCTTGATTAGCTCTCCCCACTAAAGTCTTGTGATAGAAACCTGAATAGAGAGATTATTTTTTGTGAAAGGATGTTACACTAGATTAGGATTCCACTCCATCTAGTGGCCCTTAGTATGGATCTTTTTCTAATTTTGGATACTACCCCATAGTTAGGACATGTAGGGTTTGAACCGTCCGTGTTGGTGAATTCATGTCATTAGTTGAGGCATGCCAACGGGATGAGACATATGTTTATTATGTTCTATATTGTACAATATTCTCCTTGGGTTTGAAAAAAAGAACCTTAATAGGGTTTCTACCAATTCATTCCCACTACCCACTCTCTCTGGGTTGGGTCATATACCAATTTAAATATCACATCCTTTCTTATAACATAACAGTTCCACCAACCTCTCACATTGGGTGTGATTCACATATCCTCTAATTCCACATCATAGTAGCTTCTCCCCTCTCACTTACGGTGGGTCTCACCATCACATCACATAAAAAAAATATGAGGAGGGAATCTCTATAGACAACCTCTCACAAAACTACTCCAAACCAATAATAAGTGATCCCCATTTCTATATATCACATCATATTATCATACAAAAAATGATCTAAGGAGGGAATCACAATATCCAACCTCTATCACAAGTCAAAATGCACCATCAATAGTTGTATCCCATGGAATTAACACACCAATCCCCTTTGGCTAATGCCTTATCACTCAAAGTAGGGTCCTACCAACCCCTTATCACTTAAATAATGGCCATCCATCTTGTCTCATGCCACAAAACATATAAATAGTAATCTAAGGAGGGTATCTAGATATCCAACCTCTCGTACTAGCTAAACCACATCATCAATAGGTGGGCCCCATGGATGATCATACTTTAACTAGGTGAAAGTCATCTGAAGTCCCAATCTTTTAGTCGGTCGGACCATAAATGATAAAAGTCACCATCCATTTAGCCTTGCATAATAATCTCCTTAAAACCATCTTTGTTATACATGAAAATTATTCCCAAGCTGTCAACATTCTAATTTCTCCTATAAGGGAATCTACTGGGTTCTACAAACCTAACCCATCTTTACTCATTGATACTAACACACACTCATCTCTACATGATAATGTCACAACCCAAATGATATACTTGATCTAGGCCTCGGTAGTCTAGTCTATATCATCTTCTAATTCCCACATTAAAACTCATTAAAATTAAATAATGACCATCCTAAGAAGGTCACACTAAGATCCTTGGATACCCTATGCTAAGTCATCCAGACTATTAACATGACCCTCACTTTGGTACCATATCATATCTCCCCTTGGAGATCTCTTATTCCAATTATAAGGAGGAAATCCTCTATGTCACACTTCACCAATCCCTATATGGAATATCCTACTCATCACACACACTATGACTCTTATTTATCCTTAAGAGGGTGTTCCCCATCATACGTGAGATATAAAACTATATTATACATCTCCTTTAGGCCTAAGACTCTAATATCAACTCAAATAGGCTTAGAAAACCTAAATAGGCTATACAAATCTCATACCAAACCCAATTCTCTCATAAACACAACTAGGAACCTCGCATCCATGGAGACATAAACTATAGATGATCAAAAAATCACAAACATTCAATAGAACCATCACACTATCTCTTGGTAGATCAAAGACACCCTATTTATTTACCTAGGTTTCTCTTGATTTCTATCCCTTTCACTGGAACACAAATACTCATGCATGAATTCACAACAAGCATAAATTGGAACATAGGTTTGTATTATAGGGTCCACCTACCTCAAAAAATGGAGTAACCCCCTCACCAAGATCAACTCATCCTCAACCAAGACTATACATGCCTTATCTAATCTTGTACCAATGATTGAGACCCAATCTCAAGGCACAATTCCCAAATAATTAATTATAGAAACTTATAATTAATTATTCATCATAATATAATTAAGAATAATATTTTAATAACTCACTATGAAACCCAACACCACCTAAACCACAAAAAACATGGTGTGTTTATCAAACAAGGATAACCTCTATCCAATAAAAACAAAATCTACATCATTTGAATTTATTTGAAGATGATATAGTTAAATAATCAAACAAATCCTAGTTAAAATCATCCCAAATCATAAGGAAATAAAGGATAATAGTAATGGAGGATTTATGAGGTAAGAACTCACTAACGCACTATAAATTACTCCCAAGAACTACCCCTTATCAGGGGATCAAAGAGAGGAAGAGAATGGATGAATCCCAAAAACCACCCAAGATTTGCTATTAATGATCACACCCCCACCATTTTTGAAGTATCTAGTTTTTTATCTAAATTATACTCATATTACTTCTCCCCTAATCTATATACCCATCATTTTGATTTAAAATATGATGAATATAAATAAAGAATGGTTGAATCCAAATTGGTTGACAAAAGAGTATAAAGAAGGTGTGGAAGAGTTTATCAAGTTTGCAAAAGATCATGCATATGACCCTTCTCAAATCCTTTTTCCATGTTTATGTTGTTGTTATTCAAAAAAAATTAGTCTAGAAGAGTTGGAAGAACACTTTATCTTTCATGGAATTGATCAGAGTTATACATGTTGGAATAAACATGGGGAAACAACGAATGTAAGTAGTGGCTGGGATAACACTACGTTTTATAGATCATCAGATATGATTAAAAGCATGAACAATGAAGATGACCATTTGGAGGATGTGATTATAGATGTGAATGATGATGAAGATCGTATTGAGTAAATGAAAAGGACTATCGAAGATGAACTTCATGATTGCCCAAAATTGTTTGAGAAGTTAAAAAGTTGTGCAGAGATTCCATTGTATGCTGGTTGCACTAAATATACAGCATTGTTAGTCGTACTGAAGATATATAATTTGAAAGCAGACAACGGGTGTAGAAACACATTTGGATTGTTTTGATACCATAGGAAAATGATCCATGAGTCATTTGTGACATGTAAAAATCAACCGCACCTCAATCCAACGGACAGTGTGACCAGTATGGATAAAAGTGTCTGATATCAGTTTGAAATTGACATTAACTTTAGAAAACAACACAAGTAACTTATGGAAAACTGAGAAAACGCGTTCAGATTGTTTTGATACATTAGGAAAACGATCCATGAGTCATTTGTGAAGTGTATGAATCAAGCACACCTCAATCCAATGCATGGTGTGACCGGTATGGCTAAAATTGTCTGATATCAGTTTGAAATTGACATTTACTTTAGAAAACAACAGAAGTGACATATGGAAAACCAAGAAAAAACGTTTGGATTGTTTTGATACTTTAGGAAAATAATACATGAGTCATTTTTGATGTGTATGAATCAATCACACCTCAATCTAACGCACGGTGTGACCGGTGTGGAAAAAAGTGTATGATATCAATTTGAAATTGACATTAACTTTAGAAAACAAAACAAGTGACATACGAAAAACCGAGAAAATTCATTCAGATTGTTTTGTTGCTTTAGTAAAATGATCTATGAGTCATTTTTTATGTGTAAAAATGAACCTCACCTCAATCCGATGCACGGTGTGACCAGTATGGCTAAAAGTGTCTGATATCATTTTCAAATTCACATTAACTTTAGAAAACAAGAAAAGTGACATATGGAAAATTGAGCAGACATGTTAGGATTGTTTTGATAATTTATGAAAATGATCCATGAGTAATTTTGTATATGTATGAATCAACTGCACCTCAATCCGATGCACGGTGTGACGGGTATGGATAAAAGTGTCTGATATCAGTTTGAAATTGATATTAACTTTAGAAAACAACACAAGTGACATATAGAAAACTGAGAAAACGCGTTCAGATTTTTTTGATACTTTAGGACAACGATCTATGAGTCATTTGTGACGTGTAAAAATCAACTGAACCTCAATCTGATGCATGGTATGACCGGTATGTCTAAAAGTTTCTAATATCAGTTTGAAATTGACATTAAATTTAGAAAACAACATAAGTGACATACAGAAAAACTGAGAAAACACCTTTGTATTGTTTTGATACTTTATTAAAATTATCCATGAGTCATTTGTGACGTGTAAAAATCAGCTGCACCGCTATCCGACTCACGGTGTGACCGGTATAGCTAAAAGTGTCTCATATCAGTTTCAAATTGACATTAACTTTAGAAAACAACACAAGTGGCATACGACAAACCAAGAAAAAACGTTCGGATTGTTTTGATAATATATGATAATGATCCATGAGTCATTTTCTATGTGTAAAAATCAACCGCACCTCAATCCAATGTACGGTGTGACCGGTATTACTAAAAGATTCTGATATCAGTTTCAAATTGACATTAACTTTAGAAAACAACACAAGTGACATACGGAAAACTGAGAAAATGCATTTGGATTGTTTTGATACTTTAGGAAAACGATCAATAAGTCATTTGTGATGTGTATGAATTAAATTCACCTCAATTTGACACACGATGTGACCGATATGGCTAAAAATGTCTGATATCAGTTTGAAATTGACATTATCTTTAGAAAAAAACACAAGTGACATACGAAAAACCAAGAAAACATTATCAGATTGTTTTGATACTTTAGGACAACAATCCATGAGTCATTTTTGATGTGTACGGATCAACCTCACCTCAATCTGATGCACGGTGTGACAATTATGGCTAAAATTGTCTGATATCAGTTTCTAACTGACATTAACTTTAGAAAAAATAGAAGTGGAATATGAAAAAACAATAAAATGAATTTGGATTATTTTGACACTTTAGGAAAATGATCCTTGAGTCATTATTGATGTGTATGAATCAACCGAACCTCAATATGATGCACGGTGTGACCAGTATGGATAAAAGTGTCTGATATCAATTTCAAATTGACATTAACTTTAGAAAACAACACAAGTGACATACAAAAAACTGAGCAGACACATTAGGATTGTTTTGATACTTTAGGACAACAATACATGAGTCATTTTTGATGTGTAAGAATCAACCGTACCTCAATATGATGCTTGGTGTGACCATTATGGCTAAAAGTGTCTGATATCAGTTTCAAATTGACATTAACTTTATAAAACAACACAAGTGACAAACGAAAAACTGAGAAAACACATTCGGATTGTTTTGATACTTTTGGAAAATTTTCCCTGAGTCATTTGTGACATTTATGAAACAACCAAACCTTAATCCGATGCACGGTGTGACCGGTATGGATAAAAGTGTCTGATATCAGTTTCAAATTGACATTAACTTTAGAAAACAACACAAGTGACATACGGAAAACCAAGTAAACACGTTTGGATTGTTTTGATACATTAGAAAAAAGATCCATGAGTCATTTGTGACATGTAAAAATAAAACTAATCTCAATATGATGCATTGTGTGATCGGTAAAGCTTTTCATTAGATGAAGAATTAGTATTTATTAAATGAGATAAATCATCCAAAAACATATTAATTTTGCATTATTCCCTTTCATTGTTATCAGAATGAAAACATTTGAGTATATAATTTCCATATTAATGTATTATTTCATTTTAATTTTTTAATTTTTTTCATTATTGTATTACTAACATAATATTTTTTTCATATATAGGTGATTTTTTTCCTTGAGTTCGAATGCTTTGTTCAGCAACAAATACTGTAGACAACAATTTTTCAGAGGGGATCACAGATATCAAAGGATGAAACATTAAGGTTTATAACTATTGTTGGATAATTGTAATTGTAACCATGTAAAACATTGTTTGAAATGTATATAACAGTGTGTTTTTTATATTCATGATGTTAAGTAAATGTATATAGCATTGTTTGTCAAAATATTTTGTGTGTTGTGCCGTATTTCGGTTCTTGGTTTATGTGCAGGTGCTATTTTGTGCAGGTGTGTAGGTGTGCAGGTGATGGTTGTGTAGGTGTAGGGGCGGGTGCCTTTATCAGTGCTTTTTTGAGCACTGATAAAGGATTCCTTTAACAGGGCTAAAAGAGAACTGATAAAGGGCCTCATTATCAGCGCTCAAGATAGCACTGATAAAGGACCCCCATTATCACTGCTGTTTTAGCACTAATAATGGTGGCCTTTATTAGTGATTTTAGGAGCGCTGATAAAGGGTACCCCCCCCCCTTATCAATGTCGGCATTAACAACACTTTTATAGCGCTGTTAATGTCTGTTTTTGACACTGATAAAAGGATATGTTGAAGTAGTGAGACCTATTAATTTTACATTGAGTAGAGATCGAGTAGAAACTAAAAAAACTTTTTTTAGGGTTATTATCCCCAGGTGCATGTGATATAGTGCATGCATCCACTTTTTTGTGTCCATATAATTATTTCATTCCAATAAAACTACACACAATATACTTTATCAAAATTTTATATATTTTTTCTATTTTTAAGTTTATCCTTTATACTGTTCACTATTGTGTTGAACTAGATCTTAATAAATATTTCAATTTCTGTTTTGATAATTACAATACATATTTATTGATTAATTATAATTTCTCGCATATTTTATTTGAATATTTCATTTCCTACAAACATATGCTGGATTGAATTTTAATATTATTTACTATTTTAATAATTATGTTTGTTATGTATTTCATAAGTCTAAAAATAATTTGTTTATAAAATCATATTATTTCTTAAAGTGGCGATGATGTAAAAAGTATTAGTGACTACATGACTAGATGCAGCGGCTGAACAGACACAATTCATGTGATTATAAGATATGTTATCAAAAAAAATCTAACTATTAAACATACTACATGAATAAACTCAATCAAGTATAAAAACAAATGGTTTGATGTAAGTAAAATTTTCACAAAGGTATTAATTAATCACATTAATTTTGATCGGCTACGCTTTTTTTATCCATCGATCACACATTAAAAATCTATCTACCGTATATTTAAAAATCGATTGAGAACACCCTAAAAAATCAATCAACCACACATTGAAACATTGGTTGATCATACATTGAAAAATTAATCAACCACACATTGCAATTTAAATCAACTACATGAATAAATTTAGATAAAAAATATTATCATTTATAATTCACCATATTAAAAAATTATTACCTACCACAATGTATTAATTACCATGAATATTGATCTTCCCTAAGAATAAACCTACCATGCCTTAAAACAACGTTTTTTATATAATTCTTTTTTACATTTCTTATACATTTTAATTTAATATAAGTTTTTCTTAATTATTTATATATATGTAATAATATGTTATTTTAATTTTAATTATTTCAATACTAATGAATTTTATTTGGAACAATTTAGTTCAATATTAAATTATTTTCACATTGGTTAAATTACCACACTACTTTCATGAAAATAAACCAGATTTATATTTAAATTGTTTGGAATTTGAATAGTCTCTCTCTCATTATTTATAATAATGTTCCAATGTAATTTCATGTTATTATTAGTTAATTATTAAAAATTTTAACATGTTTCACTGTATAACCTATGTTAATTTTATAGATTAACAATTTCAACCACATGAGATTGTTTTTATGTGCATCCAATGAAGAAATCACATGTGGCATAGGGAAGGATGATGTGAAACATATTTTCTATTTTTTAATCTATTGTGCAAGAAAGAATACTGTATATTGATTTTAGTAGAACCAATAAAGATAATATATTAAAGATATTGTTGAATTTTATTTTTCAATAGACTTTGGAGTTCAAGTACTACTCTTTATTGAACTAATGTCTTTTTGATCCATTATTTCTAGAGAGATATTTTCTTCCTCGACAATTAGATCCTCCGTTGTTCATCAGATTTTTGTGGGTTTTGTTTATTTTTATTTTCAATGTTATTAATTATTTATAGGTTATACCGCCCATAAAATATAGAATTATGGTTATACTATCCCATCCAAAAGTTATGTTCTAAGTTGTTCCTCTATGTTCACAAAATGAAAGAGAATTTGGTTGTGATTCCAGGTGTGAAAAAATACAGAAGTGTTTTATAACTAATGTAGAAAAAAAAGATAGCATTGGGTTTTTTCTCCAGGGTTATAAATATTAATTATATAGTTTTATAGTATCCCTTCAAAATTTATAGGTTTCATACTTAGTGGGTCTTACCTATCGCTACATTTGAGAGGGGTGAAGTGTATAGTAGAATCATTTAGATACAAACTTTAATAAAAATCATTATGTTAATTTCTCTTTTTATTTTTACGACAATAATTTTTAAATTTGATAAGAATTTATTTAAAATATTTATAATGGTCAAATAAACCCCCCAACCATTTGACCATTTTCATATTGAGACTTAACAATTGGTATTAGAGGGAGTCCCCTTACTTTGGTATATTTATATTTTATTTATGATAATAAAATTATGATATAAACAGACTATGAGAAAACTTATTTATTAAGTTGGAAATAGTAATATCAATGATAAATCGATGCCTTGAAGACATTAATTATTAAATTTAACTAATTATGGTTTTTTTACTCATGACTATAATATTATATTAATCATCTCAGCATTGACAGTTGGAAAATCATTATGAAACCATAAAAACTACCTGAAGTTGATCTAGAATCATTGAGTGGTAATTATTTTGTTAGATATTTTTAATTACAAGGTCATGAATCTTTTATATTATGTAGTACATTAAAAATTTCACTTCCATGGGTCTTTGTGAAAAAACACTAATTAAATATAGAATATGTTTTAATTTATTGATTTAGGTTATGATAATGTTACAAAAATTACATTGGGAATGTTAAGAGATTAGTATTGAATTTTTAAAATAAGAGAAGAAGAAATATTGAACGAAATTTTTCATAGATTTTCAAGTATTGTAAATGGTATGAGTTTCCTTGGATAATTTCAAAAAAATTCAATTCTAGATGATGGTGTTTTAATTTTATTAAAAAATATATAGAATACTTAAAATTTAAGGACCCATAAATTTCAAGGAAATGTTTCTTCTTAAATTCTTTGAGATTTTACGAGTACGCAGTTTTTGACGGCGCCTGATTCCAAGGCCCAGTGTGCCCGGAATCAATTTCTGAAGATTAGCTTGGGTACGTTCAGTGAACGAACGAGTGGGTTTTTTCTAACTTTTGAACCAGTGCTTGGAATCAAAATATGAGGGCACCGATGAAACCGCAACGCCGATAATTTCTTAAGAAGACCTTTTCTGGAGTTGCGTTTTCATGGGAGGAGTTGTAAAAAAATTGGGGATTAAATTGTTAAGTAAAATAAAATTGGGTGAAATACAATTTTATTTTATCTTTGGTTGTTAAACTCTCTCATGGGAAGTTGTTGGTGTAGCCCACGACCACCCAACTTCCCATGTGTGGTTATGAGGGAGGTGGGGCCACACAAGCCCCCACCATTTCAAATTCCCTAACTCCTCTAAAACCCCCTCTTAAATTATGTGACTCTCCCTCTCATTAATAATTCCAACTTAGCACCCCATTCATTTTGACAACTCAAGATTAATTAAGTGAATTCAACTTTTAAAGTTTTGAATTGTTGGCATAATTAAATAAAATAAGGCAAAAGCCTTATTTTATTTTGGTTGTTTTGTTGTGTGGAGACTTTGGGAAGAAAACTCTATGTATTGAAGAACTCCATCACCTTCATTGAAGAACGTCAAGACTTCGATGAAGAACATCATCACCACGAGGGAGATCGACGTGTCATTCCTTCTCCTCTCCACAGCCGGTGTGTGACGCCATCCTCTCCTTGGGCACACACCAATGCCATCATCAAAACCACCCTCTCGATTCTAGCTTCCGCGAATTTCTTTGAGGTAGTGGTGTGTTTTTATTTGAGAAATATTGGTTTTCCTTCCATGTTGATGTTTCTATCTAAACATTTTGCTATCGAACTAATGCGGAAGGAACCGGACCAAACTAACATGGTCTGATTCCTCCACCATTCTTGTTGTATGGTGTTCTCCAAACGTTCTTGAGTGGAGAATCAAGGCAAGTTTTCATAGCCGATCGGAGGCCCGAAAACATCGAAAAAGTCCTCAGAACATCGGGACGACCTATGAACGGGAGTTTTGTAGAAAACAGATCATTGGAACAAAGGACGGACGCCTCGGGAGGTGTGTTGTACAAAAGTGTCATTTCTAGAAAATTCCAGAATACACAGCGTGTCCTTCCAAAGCACACGCCGTGTAGTACAATCGTTCAGCGGAAAAGGTAACGGACATCAGAAGAAGTGACGCACGACGTATGAAACCATTCACACGGTGTGTACTATCCACACAGTTTGACAGAAGAGGCTTCGCTAGGCTCAGCGTGTAATTTGGGTGATACACGAACACAGATAGAAATACATGGCCATGAGTCACAGCGTGTATTATCTTCTTTGAAAGGAAGAAGCGGCTTTGCAAGGCTCGACGTGTAATCTGGGTGATACACGGACACAGACAGAAATACACGGCCACGAGGTACGGCGTGTACCACCACCACCTTGGAAGAAGCGGCTTCGTGATGACTCGGTGTGTATTCTGGGAATACACGGACATAGGGTGGAGTACATGAGAAAGTACTCCACCGCACGGCCAGGCATGGACAGCGTACATGGAGTCGACCCCAGAAGTTTGGACACGACATGTAACCAAACCACACCCCGTGTACTTACTTTTTACACGAACAACCCTTCGACATGGGATGTGGTACCCGGACAGTACCCATGGACTGAAGATATGGCGTGTAACCATACCACATGCCGTGTACTTACTTTTTACACGACCAGCCCTATGACACGGGCCATTTCACATGGGCAGTACCCGGTGTCTGATGACATGGCATGTACTAATTACTTACATGCCGTGTACTTTAGGAAAATGGATTTGTTGTCTTGTTCTCCGTGACTCTGGCAGATTTTTCTTGGTTTTCCCCTATTTCATGGGACAAAATGTTGGGATAAATCATCTCTGATCTTCATGACAATTGATGTATCCACCCCTTTGACTCGAGGAGCGAACCCTCCCAGAATCGAGTGTGCTATGTGCGGGAACCGTAGCGCTGGCTGCGACTGTGACGACTACCGTGTTGGGATCCTCCGTGGGTTCGACGAAGATGATGACTATACTTGGATCCTATATGGGTTCGGCAGTGAGGACGACCGTACTTGTATCCTCTGTGGGATCAGCAGCGAGGACGACTGTACTTGGATCCTACGTGGGTTCAGCAGCATTAGTTACTATACCGGGATCCTACGTGGGTTCAGCAATGACGACATCTGTACATGGATCCTACGAGGGTTCGGCAGAGGAGATGATTCAGAGGCTACATCAATCATCTCCACCCCTCTTCATGAATAGTATACCTATGTGAGCTAATTCTTGACTTTCAAACTTTATCTTCAATAAGATTGACTTTCATTCCTGTGTGGATTGGGATGTACATTCCTGTGTGGATTGAGTTTTACATTCCTGTGTGGACTGGGTTGTACTTGAGCTCGTTAGTTGGAGCCGAACTAGAATTGATGACTTAGGTATATGTATGGGCATATTCCTAAGTAGTGTTGGTTGATACTTCGTGATTATATCTTTCCTTTTTTCTTTATCCTTCATGGATTTTGGGAGACCTTACGGAGTCTCGGGGTCCCTACTCAGTATCGTATACTCACCCCTACACGGGCTATGCCCACACTACATTATGTTGGATGCAGATGACATACATCGCTGATCGAGGTGGAGGTTTGTGGAGATGGAAGGTACCTGGAGGAGGATCACTGGACGAGACGTACACAGAGCGGATGGCTGGAGCCGAGGAGTTGAGGAGGCTATCTATACCCACCCTTCAGGTGGGATTTCCAGAGGATGGCTCAGAGTTGCTAATTTACTTTTCTGCTACTGTACTTTCTTTTCAGTTTTACTTTACTTTTAGTTGGGTTTGTATTCTGGCCCATTTAATTCCAGCACTTACTTTTGTACTCAGTTTACTTAGTGTTTACATCAACTTGCGTACTCTGTGGTGTTTGTTAACTTCATAAAGGCAATGCATTCCCTTTTATCAGGATTTACGCCTTTGGTGCTAGTCGCCAGCCCCTGGCCTATGGAAGGCGGGCTTGGGGTAGTCACGACATGGTCCCTGAGGACAGGTCGTGATAAATTGGTATCATAGGAGTTCGGTTCTACCGAAGAACTCAGGACACTGATCTTACTTCTGTGTGAAGCAATGGTGTTTAGATTATTGAGTGTGGTTATCAGTCCCAGGAGTCCAGTGTTGGTGCTGCGGCTGACGTATCCATACACTAGGACCCTGACTTTTGATTTTCGACTCAGTGTACGAAAACATTGATTGCATGTGTGTTTCAAAAGATTTCTTTGTGATTACTTTGTGTCAGCTCACCAGGTATACTGTACTAACCGTGGTGCACCTGTTTCCTTTTAGGATGGCCCCACGATGGCAGCCAGCTAGGGTTCCGAGCATTTTATGATATGGAAACCCACCGAGCGACGAGGCCTCGGTGTAGGTCCCCATTACTACAGAGGAACCGGCGGTACCTCTACCCACTGAGCCACCGATGCCACCAGCCCCAGAAGTTGAGAGTGCACATCGCCTTATTGAACTGCATGATTTTCAGCGTTAGAGACGGCCAATGTTCTGCAGAGAGACAGACCCTCAGGCAGCCGAGGATTGGCTGGAGGTTGTCGTACGAGTCTTAAAGTTGGTAGGGACACCAGGAGACCTCATGTTGATCCTTGCAGCGAGTCTACTTCACACGACAACAAGTAGATAGTGGAGCCTGATGCTCCAGGTGCACGACGAGGCATCTCTTATATGAACAAACTTCGAGAGCCTCTTCCGCTCGGAGTTCGTTCCAGTCACCCTCCGTGCAGTGCGCATTCAGGAGATACTATAGTTGCGGCCGGGCAGCAAGACAGTAGCCCAGTACTCGGCAAGATTTACTGATCTATCGCGCTATTCCACAGACATGGTATGTGACCCATTCTTCCGGGCTTGGACCTTTGAGTATGGACTGATGCATGAGATTAAAGCTTCAATGATCTCCTTAGTATTCTGACACAGGAAGGAGTACTGGAGTGAGCCCTTCTCATAGAGAGCTTTCATACTGAGCCTACACCAGCAGCGGAGGCCTACGACCACAGTGCACCTGAGATGATTCGAGGTACTATCTATGTCTACTCCACCCTTTCTGCAGTTCTTATAGACACGGTAGCAAGTCATTCTTTAATTTCTGCTGCCCTTGTACAGAGCTCGGAGATTCCGACGGAGCCGTTGACTCTATCCTTATGGCTAGATACTTCTATGGGAGTAGAGTTGAAGATTACACACTGGTGCCGGCAGTGTGAGATTACTCTAGGAGGTGAGAGCTTCGGATGGGATCTTCTTGTAGTGGTGTTGAAGACTTACGACGCCATCTTGGGCATAGATTGGTTATCTACAATCCATGCTCAGATCGACTGTATTAGGCGCAAGGTGCGGATTTTCCACACCGATGGGAGCAGGTTCACCTTCTCCGGTGAGAAGGGAGCCTTTGATGCATAAGATGGAATCACTCAGAGGAGAGGACAGCTGATCACTCATCAGTTGGATAGACTGATCCTTGGAGCAGTGGACATGCGGAGTCCTAGTTTTCCTGTTATGGTGGATCAGTATGTGGACGTTTTTCCTGACGACGTTCCCGGACTACCTCATCGCAGAGAGGTAGACTTCTATATTGACATGTACCCCAGGACAACAATGATATCTAGTCCAGCATATCAGATGGCTCCCGCTAAGCTTTGAGAGCTACGGGTATAGCTGGAGGACTTGCAGGGCAAGGGATTCGCCCGACCCAGTGTTTCACCCTGGGCTTCCCCGATACTGTTCGCCAAGAAGGCGGATGGGAGATTGCGATTGTGTGTCGATTACCGTCTCCTGAACTAGGTGACCGTAAATAACATGTATTCGCTACTGAGGATTGAAGACCTCTTCGATCAGCTTAAGGGAACACATTGGTTCTCAAAGATAGACCTCAGGTCAGGCTATCATTAGCTCAGAGTTCAAGACAAGGATGTGTAGAAGACGGCCTTCAGGTGTCGGTATGGCCACTATGAGTTCTTGGTTATGCCTTTCAGCATAACCAATTCTCCAGCAATGTTCATGAGTCTCATGAAAAGAATCTTCCAGCCTTACCTCGATCAATTTTTCATAGTCTTCATCGACGACATATTGATTTACTCGACTACTGAAGAGGAGCACGCCTACCACTTGCGGGTTGTATTGGACACACTCTGAGAGCACCAGCTTTATGGTAAGCTCTCGAAGTGTAAGTTCTGGATATGTGAGGTCCACTTATTGGGTCACGTCATCTCTGAGGAGGGAGTTTCGGTGGATCCTGTGAAGATCGAGGCAATTTTAGCTTGGGAGCCACCCAGGAGCGTGATGGAGGTGCGGAGTATCCTAGGTCTGGCTGGGTACTATTGGAGATTTGTGCCAGACTTCTCCAGAGTTGTAGCACCACATTCAGCTTTGACGAAGAAGGGGAAACCCTTTGTGTGGTCAGATAGATGTCAGTAGATCTTCCAGGAGCTAAGACATAGATTGACCAGTGTACCCATCTTGAATCTACCGGAGGGGGGCGTAGGGTACGTAGTTTACTGCGATGCATCAGGGATTGGACTCGGGTGTGTTATAATGTAGGAGAGGGAAGTGATCGCCTATGGATCATGACAGTTGAGGAAACACGAGCAGAACTACGCTACCCATGACCTGAAGTTAGCAGCAGTGGTCTTTTCCCTGAAGATGTGGCAACACTATCTGATGGGTGAGTGCATTACAGTCTACTCTGACCACCAGAGTCTCAGGTACATCTTCTCACAAAAGGACATGAACCTGAGACAACAGAAATTGCTCGAGTTCCTCTAGGATTATGACTTTGAGATAGTCTATACTCCTGGGAAGGGAAACGTAGTAGTTGATGCTCTCAGCAGAAGGACGGGCATTTAGCTACTTGGAGAGGCGAAGGGGTAGTTAGCCGTTTTGAAGATATCCTTCGTGGATAGAGAGAGGGAAGCCTTCCTTCAATCGCTCATATTCACACCTCCATTTTTTTAGCGGGTCAGAGAGGCACAGTGTGGGGACGTTGACTATGAGACGTGGTGTGCACAGATTTCCACAGAACAACCACCTGATGGATTTTCTGTAGGAGGAGAGAACGTCATCCTTTTCATAGGACATACCATGGTACCAGCTGCATTACAGTAGGAGGTTCTGAGAGAGTTTCTCACTTCCCCGTTGGCGGTATATCTAGGGGTAGCGAAGATGTACCCGGATCTCAGATGACAACACTGGTGGTTGGGTATGAAGAAGGCTATGGCAGAGTCCATTTCATGATGCCTCACCTGTCAGCAGGTGAAGGCGGAGCACCAGGTACCAGTAGGCTTGGTACATCCCTTGGAGGTCCCAGAGTGGAAGTGGGACAGGATATCTATGGATTTTGTGACTGGACTTCCACGTACTTCAAGATGACATGACTCCATTTGGGTGATTGTTGACCGACTCACCATGTCATCCCATATCTTACCCATCAGAGATCAGAGCTCAGTGGAGAGCTTGGGACGCCTCTACATTCAAGAGATCGTAAGACTTCATGGTGTGCCATGGCTTATCGTCTCCGATCGTGATGCTCACTTTACTTCCCGGCTTTGGAAGGGGTTGCAGGAGGAATTCGGGACGCAGCTACGCCTAAGCACCGCTTTTCACCCTCAGATAGATGGCCAGACAAAGAGAACCATTTAGACTCTCGAGGACATGCTCCGTGCATGTGTCCTCCACTTTGGTCACAGTTGGGAGGATTACCCACCCTTGGTGGAGTTTGCGTACAACAACAACTACCACTCCACCATCGGGATGGAAAAATATGAGGCATTATACGACCGGCCTTGCAGATCACCTCTATGGTGGACAGACCCTGGGGAGTTAGCACTTGTGGGACCAGAGATGGTCCAGGCCATGACAGAGAAGGTGCAGATCATCCAAGAGCAGATGAAGACTGCACAGAGCCAATAGAAGTCATATGCTGATAGGAGGCGGAGACTACTATATTTTGAGGATGGTGACCACGTTTTCTTACGGGTCTCACCGAGACATGGATTACAGAGATTTGGCCGGGGCGGCGAGTTATCTCCACACTTCATCGGACCATTTCAGGTTCTTAGCAGGATAGGCGAGGTGGCTTATCACCTGACTCTTCCACCTCAGTTGTACCGGGTGCACGACGTCTTCCACGTATCTCAGCTGAAGAGATACGTACACGACCCGACACATATCCTCGACCATGGGGAGATGGACATCGATGACAGGGAAACTTTTATGGAGGTTCTAGTGGAGGTCTAGGATCGACAAGAGTGGGTCCTACATGGACGGTCGATTCCTCTAGTGTGCATCAGGTGGCAGCACGGGAACCTCCAGGAGAGCACTTGGGAGCAGGAGGCTCAGATGTGTGCACAATACCCTCATTTGTTTCCCTATTTTTTGATGTTTCTTTATGGGGACATAAATCCCTGAGATGGGAGTAATGTTAAGACCCGTAAATTTCAAGGAAATTTTTTTCTTAAATTCTTTGGGATTTTACGAGTACGCATTTTTTGACGATGCCTGATTCTGAGGCCCAGTGTGCCCGGAATTAATTTTCGAAGTTTAGCTTGGGTACGTTCAGTGAACGAATTAGCAGGTTTTTCTAACTTTTGAACCGGTGCTCGGAATAAAAATCTAAGGGAACCGATGAAACTGCAGCACCGATAATTTCTTAAGAAGACGTTTTCTGGAGTTGCGTTTGCACAGGAGGAGTTGTAAAAAAATTGGGGATTAATTAATAAGTAAAATAAAATTGTGTGCAATTTTATTATATCCATGGTAGTTAAACTCTCTCATGGGAAGTTGGTGGGGGGGCCCACGACCACCCAACTTCCCATGTGTGGTTATGAGGGAGGTGGGGCCCACATGATCCCCCACCTTTTCAAATTTTCTAACTCCTCTAAAACCCCCCTCTTAAATTATGTGACTCTCCCTCTCATTAATAATGCCAACTTAGCACCCCATTCATTTTGAAAAATCAAGATTAATTAAGTGAATTCAACTTTTAATGTTTTGAATTGCTGGCATAAGTAAATAAAATAAGGCAAAATCCTCATTTTATTTTGGATGTTTCGTTGTGTGGAGACTTTGGGAAGAAAACTGTAAGTCTTGAAGAACTCCATCACCTTCGTTGAAGAACGTCAAGACTTCGACGAAGAACGTTGTCACCGCGAGGGAGATCGACGTGTCGTTCCTTCTCCTCTCCATAGCCGGTGTGTGACGCCATCCTCTCCTTGGGCGCACGCCAACGCCGTCATCGAAACCACCCTCGTGATGCTAGCTTCTGCGAATTTCTTCGAGGTAGGGCTGTGTTTTGATTTGAGAAATATTGGTTTTCCTTCCATATTGATGTTTCTCTCTAAACCTTTTGCTATCAAACTAATGCGGAAGGAACCAGACCAAAATAACACAGTCTGATTCCTCCGCCATTCTTGTTGTATGCTGTTCTCCAACCGTTCTTGAGCGAAGAATCAAGGAAAGTTTTAGGAGCCGATTGGAGGCCCGAAAACATCAGAAACGGCCTCGGAACATCTGGACGAACTAGGAACGAGATTTTTGTAGCAAACGGATCCTCAGAACGAAGGACAGATGCCTTGGGAGGCGTTCTGGCCAAAGGCTTCGTTTCTGGAAAATTCCAGAGTACACGACATGTACTTCCAAAGCACACGCTGTGTAGTAAAATCGTTCAGCCGCAGAGGTAACAAACATTAGAAGAAGTAATACACGGTGTGTGAAACTAGTCACATGGCGTAAAATATACACACAGTTTTAAAGAAGAGGCTTCGCGAGGCTCGACGTGTAATTTTGGTAATACACAGACACGGACAAAAATAAAGGGCCACGAGGCACGATGTGTATCATCTTCTTTGAAAGGCAGAATCGGCTTCGCGTGGCTTGGTGTGTAATCTGGGTGATACACAAACATGGACAGAAATACATGGCCACGAGGCACGGCGTGTACCACCACCACCTTGGAAGAAGCGGCTTCGTGATGACTCGGCGTGTATTCTGGGAATACACGGACACGAGGTATAGTACATGGGAAGGTACTCCACCGCATGGCCAGGCATGGCCAGCGTACACAGAGCCGACCCTAGAAGTTTGGACACTGCATGTGACCATACCACATGTCTTGTACTTACTTTTTACACAAACAGCCCTTTGACACAGGCTGTGGTATACAGACAGTACCCAGGGACTGATGACACAGCATGTAACCATACCACACATTGTGTACTTACTTTTTACACGACCTCCCCCATGACACGAGCCATTTCACACGGGCAGTACCCAGTGTCTGATGACACAGTGTGTACTAATTACCTACATGTCGTGTACTTTAGGAAAATGGCTTGGTTGTCTTGTTCTCCATGACCCGGGAACGTTTTTCTTGGTTTTTCCCTATGTTGTGGGATAAAATGTTGGGATACATCATCTCTGATCTTCATGACAGTTGATGTATCCACCCCTTTGACTCGATGAGTGGATCCTCGCGGAATCATGTGTGCTATGTGCGGCAACCCTAGAGCTTGCTGCGACTGCGACGACTACCGTGCTGGGATCCTCCATGGGTTCGATGATGATGACGACTATACATGGATCCTACGTGGGTTCGGCAGCAAGGACGACTGTAGTTGGATCTTCCATGGGTTCGGCAGCGAGGATGACTGTACTTGGATCCTACGTGGATTCGGCATCGTTAGTTACTATACTGGGATCCTACGTGGGTTCGGCAGCGACGACATCTGTACTTGGATCCTAGATGGGTTCGGAAGAGGAGATGATTCAGAGGGTACATCAATCATCTCCACCCCTCTTCGTGAATAGTATACCTGTGTGAGCCGAGTCTGGAATTTCAATCTTTATCTTCGATAAGATTGACTTGCTTTCCTATGTGGATTGGGATGTACTTTCCTATGTGGATTTAGTTTTACATTCCTGTGTGGACTGGGTTGTACTTGAGCTCGTGAGTTGGAGCTGAACTGGAATAGATAACTTAGGTATATGTTTGGGCATATACCTAAGTAGTGTTGGTTGATACTTCGTGATTATATCTTTCCTTTGTGTTTTATCCTTTGTGGATTCTGGGAGACCTTCGGGAGTCTTGGGGTCCCTACTGAGTATCGTATACTCACCCCTGCACGAGCTATGCCCGCACTACGTTGTGTTGGATGCAGATGATATACAGCGCTGATCGAGGTGGAGGTTCGGGGAGCTAGACAGTATATGGAGGTGGATCACTGGACGGGATGTACACGGAGAGGATGGATGGAGCCGAGGAGCTGAGGAGGCTATATGTACCCACCTTTTAGGTGGGATTTCTAGAGGATGGCTCGGAGTTGCTGATTTACTTTTCTGATGTTTTACATTCTTTTCAGTTGTACTTTACTTTCAGTTGGGTTTGTATTATGGACCTTTTACTTCCAGCACTTACTTTTGTACTCAGTTTACTTAGTTTTTACTTCATCTTGCATACTCTGTGGTGTTGTTTTACTTTATAAAGGCAATGCCTTCCCTTTTATCCGGATTTACGCCTTTGGTGCTAGTCGCCTGCCCCTGACCTATGGAAGGTGGGCTTGGGGTAGTCACGGCACGGGCCCCGAGGACGAGTTATGACAAAAAAGGTAGATATTGATGAATATAAAAATATAAAGGAGTATACATTATATGAAATTATCATATCATTACTGTAATATAAATTAGAATTAAAATATATTTCCCAAGAAAAAAATTCAAAAAAATGGTATTGATTCCAATCAAGATTTAATGCAACAGATCAATATTTTGATCCTAAATTAAAAAATATTGAATGATACTAAGTCCTATAGGTTTTCCAAGGGATAAGAAGTAAATGGTACCCAATAATAAGAAAAATTAATTACTCATGGAATAAAGAAAGCATGAATGGAAATGACGATAATGATGTTATTTTCTATAAATAAAAAAAGTGGACATATAAAACATGACTACCCAGGATTCATGAATGATAAGAATAATAAAGATAAGTAAAAAATGGAAAGGAATGCAATGACAGATAGTTGGAGTTACACTTCGGATGCAAAATCGAGTGATGAACACGATGCAAGAATGGAATCAGAAAACCGATGCTTAATAACATCATCAAAACACATAAGCCAATCTAATTGTTCTTCCTATTCCGATTCTCATTCTAATCCATCCAAATATGATTTTTATAAATAATTTTTATACATAGTAATAATTTGAACTAAATTGTGGTATTATTCAATAATATTAAGAATAAGCATAAGGAATATCCTTCTCAAAATTAAAAATTATTTAAATTATACATCAAACTAAAATGATAAATTATGAACTAGTCTTGAAAGTGTTCAACTTAAAAATAATAAACATAAATATTACTAGTCTAATTTCTAATCATCTAAAATAATTAAATTTGATTTCTTTAAAATAAAAATTAAAAAATTATAAATGAAATTGAAATTTTTAATGATTACCTATTCAATTTTATTCAAGGTAAGAAAAGTTATAAAAATTGATGTGTTTACATATGATTAAAAAGAAAAAAATGGAATTTTTTTGATAAAATTTTACACAAAATATATGAGACCTTCATTATTATTGTAATAAGTGGAAGTGAATATAATGTTATATTTTTTAAATGTAAAATAATAAGAAATTATGAAAATGAATTCTTTGTGATATTTCCATAGTCTATTTCTCACACTACACGTTTTATTTATAAATTATTATCCTCTTGATTGACTATTAACACATGTTTGAAATTAATGTCGCCTCTAAAAAACTCATATACTAATCCTATCGGACAAATGTTTTCACGTGTACTAAATTATTTTTCAAATTCTTTTGTAGGAAAATTTTATTGTAATAATCAAACATGATATTTTCTTCAGGGATAGTGGGAATTCATAACATATATCTAGTAATATCTCCATATTTATCTCTTTTAATAAGTGTGATGCTGGTAGTGTTACTTTCTATGAAAAATCAAAAAGTTAGGTAAATGGTTTTGGAGAAGATAGAATTTCAAATTAAATTTTTATTTCAAAGGACTTATTATTTTATTTATTGTAGTGTAATTTTATAATTAATTAAAAAATTTGTGATGAAAATATGAATGTGAAATTTGAAAATGAAAAATGTATTTTTTTTTTCTAGATAATAATCCTCATTTTATGAAATAATAAAGTGAAATATCTATTGAATTAATCTTGTAGAGTTTTATAAATAGAATATAAAATGTTTAAATGTTATACAATAAAACAAAGTTTCTCAAATAGAATATTGTACCATAAAAATTTGAATTTACGACAAAATATTTTCAAAAATAAAAAATGTGTCAAATCTGACCGAGTTGCAACTGAAAAAAATATGTATGTGATTATTTCTCAAAAAGTAAGTAAAATAATGATTTATTCTAATATGTTCATGATATAAGAATCTCTAGACTCCTTAACCTCTAACATTTAGATTAATGGGGCACCATGATAACTGATGTTCTTGGATGAAAAAAGTATTTATTTTTATTTTTGATGACTATATTAGATATACATGGAAATATTTAAATTCACATAAATCCATGAATCTATATAAATTTATTACCTATATTAATTTGGATAAAAATTAAACAGTTATTTAATTTAATCAGTTATAAGTGATAGAGATTGTGAGTTTTTAAATATATAATTTAATAAACTATATAAACATAATGGGTATAATTAGAATTTTTTTTCTTCTCAGTCCACATAACCAAATGGGGTATAGTAAATGAGGAATAATACATTATAATAAATGTTTATTTAAATTTAAAATGAATATTCTTTTCCAAATTATTTCTAGAAATTATATTTTTACTCTTCTTTTCATGTTTCTAATACAATTTTTCTTAAATGATTCTGAAATAAAAAACTATATGAAATATGGAATGGAATAAATCCTAGAATTAATTACTTTTTACGTATTTGGGTGTAATGATTTCATTCTTATTACTAAAGATTCACCAAAAAAATGGATTCAAAATGTGATGAGGGTATTTTTTTTAAGATATTATAATTATATTATGGAATATAGAGTATATAAAAAAATAAAATAGGATGTTAAATAATTTTTGAGTGTTAAATTTTATGAAAATAAATTTAATGGAAAGAAAAATAGTTTTCGAAATGATTCAGGAAGAGTTTAGAGATTTCGACTTTTGGGAAGATGAAAATAAATATCTAGATACATCTAGGGAGGGGAAGAATATTTATCCTTTATAATATTTAAAATTTAATAATGATCATTCGGTTGATAAATTAATTGGTGATATTATTTTTCATGTTAAAACTAAAAATTACAATATAAATATTTTTTCATATCAAGATTTTACTTCTTATTTTATACCTAAAAATTTGTTTGAAGCTTTATCTGCTTCAAAATGGATTATTTCAATAGATAAGTAATTGAAATTGTTTCTTAGGAAGAATTTTTGTAACTTAGTTGAACCCCCCGAAGATCATAATATTTTTTAACCTAATAGATCTATAGAAATACTTTAGATGAATCTGGAAAAATAATTTAAAAAAGAGGGATTAGTTTCTCAAGGTTACAACCAGGATGAATGAATACATTTTAAAAAACGAACTTCCCTATTTTTTCATTTTGAATCTAGAGAATTTATTTTATCATAAGAATATCATTGTAAAATTAAATGTTTTCAAATGGATTTCAAGAATGAATTTTGAAATGGTTATATTTCTGAATTTTTGTATAAATTAGCGCCTTAATATTGAGAATTAATCTCAACCTAACTATTTTCAGAAACCTAAAAAATATCTTTATGGTTTGAAATAATCTCCTTGATATTCGTATGATAGGTTGTTATTTTTTGGAATAATAGTTTTGAAAATGGAATGGGTTATCCACCACTATTTATTAAAAGAGGTTTAATTAATACTTTAGCTGTTTAAATATATATTTATTATATTGTATTCTTATCTTTGAATGATTTAATTTAAAATTAATTTTAAAATTTAATTTCCTCAGACATCGATATGAGTCATATGGGTGAACTTAGTCTAGTTTTTGGATTACAAATACTTCAAATGAAATATGGTATTTTTCTTAATGAATCAAAATATTCTAAATAAATAGTAATCACTTTTGTTTTGATGGTTATAAAAGCTCATATTTTCAAATGTGTTCTTATTATAATATAGATTATGATTAATCTAGAAAAAATGTTAATAATAATATTTTTAGATGTATTATTGGTAGATTTATTTAATAGAATCTTGAGAAGATTTGATTTTTCAAGTTTTTATATGTTCTAGATTACATTATAATCCCAAATAATTTCTTATAAAGGTGGTTAAAAAGATAATTAAGTATGTTAAAGACTCTATGGATCTTGGATTT
The DNA here is from genome assembly GCA_963277665.1 of Viscum album. Lineage (NCBI taxonomy): Eukaryota > Viridiplantae > Streptophyta > Magnoliopsida > Santalales > Viscaceae > Viscum > Viscum album. Next base: position 1,507,081,678 of record OY728164.1, on the reverse strand, counting down.
TTTATCCTCCACATATATCATTCGTTCTACCCATTATTTATAATATTATTTTAGTAGTTTTAAAATTGATAGAATAATCACAACATGTATGTTTCACTTTCATCAGGAATTTTTACTTTCATGGAGTTCTGGAAAGAATAATTCAATGGATTTATAAACTATTTAGAGTGATTATTTTATTTAGTAATATTGATATTCATAGTCTTTTGGATTAAACCAATACTTTTTTATTTTGGTTTTATTTTTTAAAATATCCAGACTCACTGAGATATATCTTATGCAATTTATATACCTAAAAATCCTTTGTATCACTTTAGGAATAGAAAAATTAATGTAAAGAATCACTTTAATAGAGATCGTGTTAAAAATGAAAATATATTTTTGGAACTTTTTCCTACAAAAGATAATTATTCTAAAAGATTTACTAAACCCTTAGGTTTATCTAAGATTGAAAAAATTGAAATTAGACATTGAATTATGGAAATTTAAATTGATAAACTATATTTTTAGGAGAGTTAAAATATGATTCTAGGTTATTTCATTAAATAATTTGTATCACTGAAATATTCCTTAGCATTTGGTTACTACTTCATTCTTCAACATTATATAATTTATTTATTATTTTATAATATTTTCATGGATCCTTGAGGAAACTAGAATATTTAATTTAAAAAATGATTTTAGACTACTGTATACTAGAATAAATTCATGAATTTAGGGGGATCCTTAAATGTTTTATTAAAATATAATGGTTAGTTTCTTTCCATGTAATGTTTATCTATCTGAAAAAGAGAATCTTTAACCATAAATTTTCGGTACATTTAAGATGTAAAAATTCATTTAAATTATTTTTTATCAATTTCAAAAAGGGCAGTAAATTTTTATCTTGTTTTATAATTATAAAAAATAGATAGAATGTTTAAGAGGTTCCTAACCACATTGTTTATTTATATTTTGATAATTAAAATTATTCTTTATTAAAAAAATATAATTTATTGTAACATTTTTTCAATCCTTTATTTCCTCTAACATTAATAGGATTTATTTTTATATTGTTTACTATTTTAATAATTTTCTTGTTATTTATTTCAAAACTATAATATTTATCAATTCTATAAAATATGACTAAGTCTTGAAGTGACTGTGAGGTAGGAAGTAAAGAGACTTCAAGGCTAGATTCATCGATGACATGATCGGATTCATCGACCACGTTAATAGAAGTTAAGTGATTATAAGAAAAATAATCAAAACAATTATAACAATAGAACTAACAGTGTGATGAAACATGATAGACCGTAAACACAAAATCATAACTAAAAATTACATAATGGTGTTAATCAACCAAATAAATTTGGATTAACCACACATTATATATCGATCAACCACATGTTAAAAAATCAATCAGCTACATTGAAACGCATGGCCGATTGTCGCCTATCGACCGGTCAAAGTTCCGGTGCTCTGCTAATGTGTATAGCAGCACTCGGGTCGAATCCTCGATGATGATACTTTGTAATAGTCGTTTGTTTTTAGTTAATTGTATTCTGATTCGGGGGTTTGTTTGCAGATCTTATGAAATAATTTATGGATGATGTTTTATTTAACAAATTTATAATTATTGGGGTAAGTTCATCATTAGGTCAGTTAAGCTTGTGATATCCTTGAGCTTTGCTTTATATTGCATTTAAATTAACACCCATGTCACAAGATGATGTTGATTAGAATTCCTAAGTGTTAAGGATTTAAACCAAGACTTAACTTAACTTAAGGTTATAATCTCAATCAGATATTATTTATGGTGGTGTATTTATGGTTCCAATAATCCATGGAAACCACATGTTAAACAAAACAAGTCATTAATCCATGACATGTTAAGTCCAACATACACAATGTTAATTCAAAGAATATTCATCGAGTAGAAGCTCTCAATCACTTAACATACCTAAATTATAACTCACCCCAATGAGAGATTTACTCAGCCATTTGGGTGATTAATAATCTGGTTATAATTATTATGATTATAAATTAATAAGAGAAGAAAAAGAAAGGGATAAGAAAAGAGTGGTACGTCGACACACACACACGAACAATGATGATAATTAAATACGAACTTTAGATTGAATGAGGAAGCTAAATAAGGCAATGGGATTGAACTGAATTTAAACTATTTTAAGAACATTAATATTAAAATTCATAAGGTGGAGGAGAATAAGATATACTTAAGAAGAAACTTTCATTAAAACAGAATTACAAAATAAAGGACTTACAAAATTACAAAAATGAAGGACACAAAAGTAAGTGAAAACAAAGAGAGGAGGAAAGGTATCTAAAGTGAAAACATGAGTATGGAAGGTCCTACCAAGCCTTTTTCAAGGATTTGGCCTAGCCAATATGTTATCCTCTCTCCTGAAATTCCAACCCCTCTCAAGGAGAGAAGGAGAGAGTATTTATAGCCCAAGGAGTGGACTGTTTGCATTCCCAATCTGTCCCTCCACATTCATCGCCAATTTATCTATTCAGACAGCCGAATATTCAAATATCTAAATCTTCAAAGTTGTATACAATAAGGTTGGACGAATACTATCAAAATTTGGAGTCATTTGGACTTACAAATCAAAAGTTATGGCCCGTTTATTAAACAAAGTTAAACTGTCCATTTCAATCCAGTCTTTTTAAAGTCCATAATGTGAAAGGGTTTTTGAATATGAATCTGCCTTAAAATACGAATGGTTTCTTCAACAAAGTCGGACGCCTATATCTGATCTTTCACACTGAAAAATATCAGCTAGATTGGATGTTCAAAATCATGAGATATGTCATGCATACTATACTAATTTTAATTCTCGGACTGAATGGTGGGCTGGACTTCAAAGCTTCATTTGGGCCCCTTTTACTTGGATTTGGGCCTTTAAATCTTTATCCAAGATTACATGTAGTGTCCCCCGAATTATTGTGGAGAGTTAATGTTTTTGGACTTCTGGATTGAGCCCAGTAAATCAATCTTCAAGGCTGGTCCAGTTTGTTCACAGATTCTTTGGTCTTGTTTGTGAGGACCATATGACCCTTCAAATGGCAGAATTGGCTCATGTAACCTTCTAATGAAATGTTTTATATTGAAAGCAGAATCCTAAAAAACAATAACCAAACAATTTGTATCAGTATAGTGGTAGTTATTATTAAAACATTAAACTGACTCAATTGGACTACTTCTAAAAATGCTCAAAAATTATACTTAATATTAAAACATTAATATTTCACACAAATTATGCACATTTCATATAAAATCAGTAAAGAGAGTATATAATAAGTCATGAAAATATTAATAACATCAAATCCCCCACACATAGTTTTGTATGTCCTCATGTGCAACAAATATAAAAACATGATAAAATCATTTTTACTCACCAACAAATATTAAAATTTTGTTTTCTCCAATCAGGGGAGGTTTAGACTATTTCACTCCTCTATTTTGAAATCCCGCACAAGTTGTTACAGAAACAATGTTCCAAAACTAATTCATTTTTCCATGCTCAAATTTAGAAATGGAAAATGTGGACACTCAAAACTCACAACTCTCAAGATGATAAAATTTATTTGTGGAGGTTCACTCTTTCACCAACCAAAAGTGAAAATCTTAGAGTTTGAAAAGAGCTCTCAGCTTATAATACCTATCCAAAGTGAACAAGAATCAAGAGGTCTTTTTAATGGGGGTTTTCTGTGGCTATGGGATGGTAGGAATATAATGTCCAAGAGAGAGAATAAGAGGGTTAAAATACCAACATAGAAAAACAATGAACATTTTTTTGAAATAAAACATGGAAGGAAATGAAAACACATATTTAAAAGGTAATGATTGTGTGAAGAAAGACACAATAGAGGAAGAAAATATGAAGGGGATGAGAAGATGAAATATTTACAATCCACCAAACTTCTCCCAATGATATAAGAATATAATGCAAGTGTTCTTTTTTTTCTTTTTTTTCTTTGTTTTTTCGAAAGTTTACCTTGAGACAGATCTCACACTCATATCACAACCCATGTTTGATCTCCTCACGACACTAATTGTAATAGTTATAACAAGATAAAAGGTTGAGGAAGAGTCATTTTTTACCTACCCAAGACACAACCCATTTGTTTCATTTTTTTTTTGATATTTTTTTTTGATTTTTGATTTTTTTTTATTTTGTTTTCAACACTTTTCAATATAATTTGTACAATACATTCCCAAATCCCACTGAATGATAACCTCCCCCCCCCCCCACACACTAAAATGGATTCTTTCCCTCAAGCATATGATAACACACCAGAAAGTAAGGAAATGATACCCAAAAATGAAATCCATCCCCCCCCCACACTTAAATTTCAAAAACTTATGCAATGAAAATCCATGTTGATATTGGGTGGGATAAGGTATTAGGCTTGTAATGTGGCTATCAAAGAAAAGGTTTTTATAGGCTCAAATGGGATTTCAAAAGTAGGATTAATGTAAGGGAAATGGGAGTCTATTTGGCTATTTTGATTTTCATGAGGTTCAGAAAATGCCTCTATCATATTAATACACACTAAGGTAGGAAATTCAGCTCGAAGGTCCACAAACTCAAGACTCACAAATGGGGGTGAAACACACATTTTGAAAAGATGGTCATAGGTGGACTTGGCATGAATGAAATTGTTTGTTCTCACGGTTTGGGAAAAGCATTTTCCAAATCAAAAATTGAGCATTCAAAATTTGTTAATTTTGACACAAAATTCTTTATCCAAAGTCATGATGAAAATACAAAATTTTTGAGATGAAAACATGTCTGTTAACTCCCCAAAATGGTTGGAAAAAGTTTCAAAACTCGATGGTGAGTAAGCATGACTCTTTTTTTGTAATTTTTTTAAGTGATTGTGTTTTTTTGGTTTTTTTTAGTTTTTAAGGTTTTTATAAAATACACACCCACACAAGAAAGAGAAAAAGAAAGGTTTTGATGAATATAGTGGTAAAAAAATGAAAGAGAGAGGAAGAAGGAGAAAGAGGTTGAGAGAGGAAGATATAGAGAGAGAGTTAAAGGGAAATAGGTGCCCCCTGGTTTAGATTTGGTGGATCGACTTCTCTATCGAGTGGTAGGTCAGCTAGAGAAGTTGGGGATCTAGTGGAAGTTGAGGTTGTTCCAGGATTGCATGTCCTCTCATGGTGATGCTTTAACTGATGTCCATTAACCGTGATTGTCCTTTTGGAAGAGGGGTCTTGGACTTGCACTTTTCACCTTCATAAAATACCTTTCTCATGATGTGTTTGTCATGTAGTACCTTGGCCTTCTCTTTTTACAGATTGTAATTCTCATAGGATTCAAGTCGAAGCTCCTCCAGTTTATCCAATTGCAACAATCTTTCTTCACCATATTTTTCACAATCAAAATTACAAGTTTTCATAGCCCAAAAAGACTTATGTTTGATTTCAACTGGTAAGTGACACGCTTTACCAAAAACTAGCCTAAAAGGAGACATCCCAATGGGTGTTTTATAGGCAGTTCGATAAGCCCAAAAGGCTTCACCAAGTCTCTCAGGCCAATCTTTTCTGGTGGGTTTTACAATTCTCTCAAGTACCCTTTTCACTTCTCTATTAGAGAGTTCAACCATGCCATTTGTTTGGGGGTGATATGCAGTTGATGTTTTATGTATAACCCCATTCTTTTTCAGAAGAGCTTCCATGGTTCTATTACAAAAACGGGTTCCTAAGTCACTGATCAAGGCACGTGGTGTGACAAATATTTGGAAGATGTGGTTCTTTAGGAACTCACTAACAGTATGAGCATCATCCTTCCTAGTGGGTTTGGCCTCAACCCACCTTGAAACATAATCGACTGTAAGAAGAATGTATGATAATCCATTGGAAGGGGGAAATGGTCCCATGAAATCGATACCCCAAACATCGAAGATCTCACAGAAAATTAAAGGCTTTTGGGGCATTTCATTGATCTTTGAAATTGTGCCAAACTTTTGGCAAATGGGACATGATTGAAAAAACTCATGTGAGTCCTTGAAGAGTGAAGGCCAGAAGAATCCAGAGTCTAGGACCTTTTGGGAGGTCCTTTGTGGTCCAAAGTGGCCACCTCCAGGAAGTGAGTGACATAATTCTAAGATGGAAGAATATTCATCTTCATCAACACATATCCTAATTACCATGTTTGCCCCAGTTTTCCAAAGTTTATTTTCTTCCCAAAAATAGTATTTTGAATCACTTTTCAACTTCATTTTTTGTTCTATTGAAAATTTTTCAGGAAAAACACCAGAAACCAAGTAATTTACAAGTGGGGCATACCATGGTATTTTTGGAGTGAGAGATGAAAGGTGCTCAATTGGAAATTCAGGATCAATTATTTCAGAATGAGAAGAATTAGGAATTCTACTCAAGTGATCAGCCACAGGGTTTTCTTTTCCAGGTCTATCTTTGATTTCAAGTTCAAACTCTTGGAGCATTAGAATCCATATTATTAGCCTTGGTTTGGAATCACTTTTCTGGAGTAAGAACTTAATAACAGAATTGTCTGTGAAGATGATGATTTTGGAACCTACGAGATAGGGCTGAAATTTATCTAAGGCATAAACCACATCTAAAAGTTCCTTTTCAGTCACAGTGTAGTGAGATTGAGTTTCATCCAATGTTTTTGAGGCATAATAGATGACATGAGGAATTTTTTCTCTTCTTTGACCAATAATAGCCCCAACAGCTCTATCAGAAGCATGACACATCAATTCAAAGGGTAAAGACCAATCAGGGGGTTGGATTATTGGGGCAGATGTGAGAGCAGTTTTGAGTTCAATGAAGGCTCTCTTGCAAACCTCATCAAAATGGAAAGTGACATCATTTTGGAGAAAACGAGTGAGTGGGAGGGAAATTTTACTGAAGTTATGGATGAATCTCCGATAGAAACCGGCATAACCGAGGAATGAATGGATGTCTCGAATAGAAGTGGGTTTAGTTAGTGATTGGATCACTTCAATTTTGGCTGGATCAACTTCAATACCATCTTTTGAAACTATGTGCCCTTGAACAATCCCATTTGAAACAATGAAGTGACATTTTTCAAAATTTAACACAAGGTTGCACTTGACACACTTTTGAAGGACAAGAGAGAGTGAATTCAAACAAGATTCAAATGACTCACCATAAATGGTGAAGTCATCCATGAAGACTTCCATGAAGTGTTCAATGAATTTGGAGAATATACTCATCATACACCTTTAGAATGTTGCAGGAGCATTGCAAAGTCCAAAAGGCATTCTTCTATATGCATATGTTCCAAAGGGGCATGTGAAAGTAGTCTTTTCTTGGTCCTGAGGTGAGATTGGGATTTGAAAATAGCCAGTGTATCCATCAAGGAAGCAATAGTGTGAATTTCCGGCTAATCTTTCTAGCATTTGATCAAGGAATGGAAGAGAGTAGTAATCTTTTCGTGTTTCAGCATTCAATTTTCGATAATCGATGCATACACGCCATTTGTTCTTCACTCGAGTTGTGACTACCTCCCCATGTTCATTTGTGACAACAGTTATCCCACCCTTCTTAGGTACAACTTGAATTGGACTAACCCATTCAATATCAGAAATTGGGTAGATAATACCAGCTTGAAGAAGCTTGCTGATCTCTTCCCTAACTACCTCAAGGATGAGTGGATTGAGTCTTCTTTGTGGTTGTCTAATTGGTTTGGATGATTCCTCAAGACGGATGTGATGCATGCAAAGGTTAGGGTTGATTCTTGGTATGTCATCTAGGGTCCACCCTAAGGCATTTTTGTTTTCCTCTAACAGCTGTACAAGTTTGGACTCCTCAGTTTCAGTAAGGGTGGAAGAGATAGTGACAGGATATGAGTGATCATGGAAGAGGAATGCATATTTCAGGTGTGCAGGAAGAGGTTTCAGATCAGTCTCATCATTAATTTTTGGGGTAGGAAACTCAGAAATGGAAGATGGGACTTCAGTTGCTTCAGATTCATTTTTCCCAAAACAGTCCAAGGTGGAGCAGTTTTGATCAGAGTTGAGATGGGATTCAAGAGAGTTTTCAAGATCCTCTAAATTGATGGAGTCTATGAATGAAAGGTCCACATCGACTTTACCATTTATGACTTGGTTAATCCTAGTGCAGATTTCACAAGATCCTATCTCTTCAGAACAGGATGAACATGATGGAATGGGGTTCAATTGACTCTTAGAAGTGTCCTCAAAAGCATTGATTGAGAATGTAGAGTGATCCTCATATGGGTATCGCATGTCTTGAAAATGTTGAACTTGACCAGTTGGCCATCGAATTTCATGGATAAGATTCCTGAATGGACATCAATCTTGGTTCTTGCAGTCATGAGGAATGGTCTTCCTAGAATTAGTGGAGATCGAGAAGAGTTTGTCTCATCTTCCATGTTAAGGACATAGAAATCAGTAGGGAAGATAAGATCATTGACTCGGACAAGGACATCCTCAATTATTCCTTCAGGACTGGCTGTGCTTCGATTGGCTAACTGAATGACAAAACCCGTTGGGTGCGAGGGACCTAGACCAAGGTTAGAGAAGATGGATTTGGGCATGGCATTAATTGAGGCTCCTAGGTCTATGAGTGCATCATAAAAGTTGGAACTTCCAATTTGGAATGGGACTGTAAAGGTCCCTGGATCTTTTCACTTAATGGGTATGGAATACTGGGTGGAAACATTTTCAAAGGTCCTAAGTTGCCTCTTGTGGGTGCACAATTCCTTAAGAAACATGGAATAATTAGGAATTTGTTTTATGGAATCTAAGAGGGTAATGTTGACTTCAACACGTCTAAAAATGTTGAGCATTTCAGGATCAGGTTCAAAGGACTTCCTTGGTTTAGAAACGGCTTGAGGAAAAGGAATTGGATTCCTAAGTGGAATGGAAGGAGGTGATGGAATGGATTCAGATTCCTTTTCAATTTTATTTTTCTTTTCATTTTCTAGGTCAACATTCAAATGAGGGTTAGAGGACTTATCTTGAGGCATAGCAATGTGATTTCCCGATCTAAGTGAAATTGCACTTACATTACCCTTGGGGTTGGGTAATGGTTGAGCTGGGAGTTGGGAAGAATTTGATTGTTGTTGCTGGCTCAGGTGGGATGCAAGTTGACCTATTTGAGTTTCAATGTTTTTAAGGCTAGAACGGGTGAAGGAGGAAAGATCTTCCACTACACTTTCCCATGGTTGCTTGGAAGAAGAGACTTGTCCCGGATTGGGATTACCTTGATTTTGGTTCTTGGTAAAGCGATTGTATTGGTTTTGGAATTGGGAAGGCTCACTAGGATAATGGAATCCAGGAGGAGGATTGTTCCTTTGAGGTTGAGGAACAAAAGGATAAGTTTGATGGAAGTTACCACCACCTTGACCATATTGGAATTGGTTTGGGTTTTGAGGAGGGAATTGAGGGGGATGAGAAATGGGATTACCATACCTAAGGCCTTGGTTATAGGAAGAAGAGAAGGGCTTAGAGTGAGGTTGGTTGAAGTTTCTAACAAACTGGCCTGATAGTTGAGGATTGGTGTTCCTCTTAGCATATGCTGCATTGAGCTCCATTGGTCCAGATAAATCGGATTGATCCTATTGAATTTGTGGACATGTGTTAGTTGGATGAGATGAAGAGTTGCAGATTCCACAGTTTTTGATTGGTCCAGGAAACACTGATTGCAGAGAAGATGAGGTTGGGGATTTGGTGGCCACAGCTAGCTGTCGCAGAAGACCTGTAAGTTCACTCATCCACTCGGTCATTTTGTTCGGCTCAATTGATTTATTATCTTGGGCTTGTTTGACTTGAGCATGTGCTCGAGTATGGAATTATTGTGTATTTTCATCCATGTTACTTATGAGATCTCTTTCACCTGCTGGAGTTTTATCAAAAAGAGCACCGCCACTTGCGGCATCCATGAGAGTTCTCTCCATAGCCAATAACCCCTCATAGAAGTATTGGATCAAGATTTGGTCAGGGATTTGGTGGTGTGGGAAAGTTGCCACAAGTTTTTTGAACCTCTCCCAGTACTCATGGAGTGATTCATTTGGGAATTGATGGATACCACCTATTTCCTTTCGTATGGAAGCGGTACGAGAAGTAGGAAAGAATTTTTCTAGAAAGAGACGCTTCATGTCATTCCATGTAGTTATGGAACCAGGAGGTAGGTAGTAGAGCCATGACTTTGCAGAGTCAGCTAGGGATAAAGGGAATGCTCGGAGTTTGATTTGTTCTTCAGAAACCCCTTGAGGCTTCATGGGAGAGCACACCACCTTGAACTCTTTGAGATGTAGATGTGGATCCTCACCCGCTAGACCATGGAAATGAGGTAAAAGATTAATCAAACCCGATTTGAGTTCGAAGTCAGCTCTATGTTTGGATATTGAATACCAAGGGGTTGGTAATTCATATTAGGGGCAGCAATTTATTTCAATGTTTGTTCCCTAGGATTGGCCATATCGAATTCAATTGGTAGGGAAATGATTGGTTCTTGGGTGATTTGGTTATCTCTAATGGTCCTCCTAATTCAACGAAGAGTTCTATCAATTTCAGGGTCAAACAAATCTGAGGGATTGTTTGGGAGGCTACGGGGCATTCAGAGAGATTTAGAAAGGATGATGAAGACGGGTTTTCCTTTGTGTTTTTTTTCAGTTTATAATTTTTAAGGGGAAGACAGGTTTTTCATTGTGTTTTTTTCGTTTATGATTTTTAAGAGGAAGATGGGTTTTTCTTTGTGATTTTTTTGTCAATTTGTTTTGTAAAAATATTTTGTTTTTTTTTTGTTTTTTTTTTAAATAACCAAAAACTAATGACTACTTAAAGAACCATCCCTAGCAACAATTCCATTTGAAACGCACGGCCGATTGTCGCCTATCGACCGGTCAAATTTCCGGTGCTCTGCTAATGTGTATAGCAGCACTCGGGTCGAATCCTCGGCGATGATACTTTGTAATAGTCGTTTGTTTTTAGTTAATTGTATTCTGATTCGGGGGTTTGTTTGCAGAGCTTATGAAATAATTTATGGATGATGTTTGATTTAACAAATTGATAAATATTGGGGTGAGTTCATCATTAGGTTAGTTAAGCTTGTGATATCCTTGATCTTTGCTTTATATTGCATTTAAATTAACACCCATGTCACAAGATGATCTTGATTAGAATTCCTAAGTGTTAAGGCTTTAAACCAAGCCTTAACTTAACATAAGGTTATAATATCAATCAGATCTTATTTATGGTGGTGTATTTATGGTTCCAATAATCCATGGAAACCACATGTTAAACAAAACAAGTCATTAATTCATGACATGTTAAGTCCAACATACACAATGTTAATTCAAAGAATATTCATCGAGCAGAAGCTCTCAATCACTTAACATACCTAAATTATAACTCACCCCAATGAGATATTTACTCACCCATTTGGGTGATTAATAATCTGGTTATAATGATTATGATTATAAATTAATAAGAGAAGAAAAAGAAAGGGATAATAAAAGAGTGGTACGTCGACACACACACACGAACAATGATGATAATTAAAAACGAACTTTCGATTGAATGAGGACGATAAAAAAGGGAAGGGGATTGAACTGAATTTAAACTATTTTAAGAACATTAATATTAAAATACATAAGGTCGATGAGAATAAGAGATATTGAAGAAGAAACTTTCATTAAAACAGAAATACAAAATAAAGGACCTACAAAATTACAAAAATGAAGGACACAAAAGTAAGTGAAAACAAAGAGAGGAGGAAAGGTCTATCAAGTGAAAACTTGAGTATGGCAGGTCCTCCCTAGCCTTTGGAAAGGTTTTGGTTGAGCCAATATGTTATCCTCTCTTCTGAAATTCCAACCCCTATCAAGGAGAGAAGGGGGGAGTATTTATAGCCCAAGGAGTGGACTGTTTTCATTCCCAATCTGTCCCTCCACTTGCATCGCCAATTTTGCTATTCAGACATCTGACTATACAAATATATCCTTATTCAAAGTTGTATACAATACTGTTGTCCGACTACTCTCAACATTTGGAGTCATTTGGATTTACGGATCAAAAGTTATGGCCGGTTTATTAAACATAGTTAAACTGTCCATTTCAATCCAGTCTTTTTGAAGTCCATAATGTGAAAGGGTTTTTGAACATTAATATGCCTTCAAATCCAAATGGTTTCTTCAACAAAGTCGGCCGACGATATCGCCTCTTTAATACTGAAAAATATCAGCTCGATTTGATTCTTACATCATGAGATATGTCATGCATACTATACTGAATTTAATTCTCGGACAGAATGGTGGGATGGACTTAAAAGCTTCATTTGGGCCCCTTGTACTTGGATTTGGGCCTTGAAAGTTTTATCCAAGATGACATGTAATGTCCCCCAAATTATGGTGGAGGGTTAATGTTTTTGGATTTCTGGATTGATCCCAGTAAATCAATCTTCAAGGCTGGTCCAGTTTGTTCACAGATTTTTTGGTCTTGTTTGTGAGGACCATATGACCCTTCAAATGGAAGAATTGGATCATGTCACCTTCTAATGAAATGTTTTATATTGAATGCAGAATCGTACAAAACAATAAGCACACAATTTGGATCAGTATAGTGATAGTTATTATTAAAACATTAAACTAACTCAATTGGACTACTTCTAAAAATGCTCAAAAATTATACTTAATATTAAAACATTAATATTTCACACAAATTATGCACATTTCATATAAAATCAGTAAAGAGAGTATATAATAAGTCATGAAAATATTAATAACATCATACATATTAAAAAATTTATCGACTACACATTGAACAATCAATCGACAACATGTTGAATTTCCAATCAACCATATATTGAATAATTAATCAACTGGAATTTGAGATTTTGATCACCACATGGGGAAATTAAAGTAAATAGTAAGATAATTTTTGATCAAGCACATGAGAAACACATGTCCTATAAAAAGGTATAACATACTATAAGTATGGGTATTCCATATGAATTAACCTACCATTCCATAAAAGTGATTATTTTCTATGATGATATGTTCTTTACATTTCTTATACAAATGGATTTACTGCAAATCATTATTTACTATTTTTAATGAATTAATAATTTCTTAATTCCTTATTTATTATTTAAATACTAATGAATTTTATTTGGAATAATTTAGTGAAATATTATTCTCTCATAACATGGGATAAAGTCTCATGTTGCTTTATTGATAATACACATGATCTAGATTTAAATATTATGTAATTTTAATAATAAATCATGTATGCTTTATGGGAATGTACCAAAAAAATTAATGCTATTATTAGTGGAGTATTAATTTTTATAACATGATTTACTATACAAGAAATGTTAATTTTATAGATTATCCATGTAAACCAAACACGAATAGATTTCATGTATATTCAACAAATAAATCACAAAATATATTGGGAAGGTTTAGGTGAAACATTTTTCTCTTTTTAAATCTATTTTTCATGAAATAACTATCTATTTTGAGTTTGAGAGATGCAATGAAAAATAGAGGTAGAGGATATTCTTTAATTGTATTGTGAAATAAATTTTGGGAATCAATTAAAAATATTATCTAAACATAAATCTTTTTATCTATTTGTACTAAATAGAATCTTGTTTCTTCAACACTCAGATCCTTACACATTCTTCTGGGTTATGTGGTTCTTACTTATTTCTATTTTTGTGTGCTAAATTTTTTATTGGTTATACCACCCATAAAATGTCATATTCAAGTTATAATACCACATGAAAAATGTATTTTTTGTTTTATTACTATTGGTACGCAAGAGGTAGGGAAATTGGGTTCTGAATCCTAGTGATAAAAAACCAGTATATATTTGTGACCCTATGGGATAAAATTTTAGCTTTCAGTTTTCCCCTAGGGTTTAAAAAGGAATTGTAAAGGGATATTATATCACTTCAAAATTCATAAGTTCTATAGTTAGTTGGAGTCATTTATCACAACGTTTGACAGGCGTGGAACATATACTAGGGTCATTTAGTTCTGAAAAACTATAAAAATCAATGTTTTCATTTCTATTTTATTTCAGATACATTGATTATTAACATTGATAATAACTTATTTAAAATATTTAGTAGTGTCAATTCACACCCTCTGGACCAGTCATCCATTCTCATTTTGAGACCTAGAAAAATGTTGTCTAGTCCTAGTCCCTAAATATTACTAGAATATACTCTCAAACCAACTAAGATGCCTTAGACCCACACTCCCAATATTGATTCTAAAAATCATACATTACGTACCATATTTCATACAAAGTTAGATAATCCAAGATAAACATATAATAATTCAATAATTTTATACACTACATCTCAAAATAAATCACAAAACCCTAGAAAATAGTGGTTTAGGGACTTTATATATTAGTTACATAGAAATATTATTTAATATAATTAATTCAACATATCTTTTAGTTTCTCTATGGAAGACTTTTTTTTACACATAATTTTGCATATAATTTCCTTAGGAAATGGGATACATAAGAAGGGGTGAGATATAATTTTTAGTAAAAGAAAAACTTATCAATGATTTATAAATTATGAGAGTATAAGTATATTATAAAACAAGATCATTAGATAAATATCTGATTAAAAATGTAATGAAATAATAATATATTTGAACCATTAATTATAAAATTAAATATAATATCAAATGATAAAACATATACCATGGAATAAGAGTGTTGAAACATGAGACAATAAACACGAGCAACAGAAAATAATATTGGAATAAAAATGTGGCATTTCATGGGAATGGGGAATAATAAAGAGATATGGAAATAACATAATCACAATAAAATTATAACATTGTGATAAAACCAAATAATTCACATCCTTTATGTTGTGAGAAAATTCAATCAAGTCCACCCATTAAGATTTGAACACACCCAATACTGACAATGGTATATTATAACATGATATATAAAACATTGAAAAATATATTAGAGGGATATATTGGACCACACCTCTCATATAATGATAATTTATACACATGTGTACAAGATGAAATCAAAAAATATATCATATCATGAATAACTCGCAGAAATAAAAAAAATTCATAACATTTAAAAATGATATCATATAAAATGGCCTCAAAAATTATATCTATTGATACCAAAAGTTCAATCATTAATAAGGATTAGTTTATAAGATAATATATAGGGTGATTAATTTGACATAACTCTATAGATTATTGATATTTGAAGGAAGATGGGAAAATGGATATGAAATCAGAGGTATTTCATAAAACATTTTTAACATTATCATGAAAGGATCATGTTATGATTCACATTTTAAAAAATTTAATCAGTTGGAATGATGAATTTTTCAAAAAATATTTACATTAAAATACCAATAATGGATCCCTAAAAAATAACTAAAGCTTATCTATAGGAAATGTGGAGGGGAAGATAAAACATATGATCCTAGAAGAGAAAACCATTTTTAATATTTAAAATACCTTTAGTGAAACCCACATTATAAAAAATATAATAAAACATCCTTTTGATAATGGGTGAGTATAAATATAAATCTCATGTGAGATAATACATATTTTTATTTTAAAAAAATGAAACATTTATGAAAATAAATAATATAGACATGGAAGAGAATGATGTTATTAGATAGGACTAAATTATTATTCACAAGATACATTTATCAAATATATACATAATTTAATAATATTTTGATGTTAAAATTTAAATTCACATGTAATAGCCCTCACCCCCATATCCTAGAGTCAGTGGTCACATTATTACAATTTCATGAATATATTTAGTCAAATAATAAAAAATAAATCATTTTAGTAGTCTTGAAGAACTATTTACATACATGGTATCTTTATTAAATTGGTAATTTGACATAGAACAAATTAATGTAAATTAATTTTTATCCTTGAAATTATTCAAATATTTGATCTTTATATCCTTGGGAAAGTAAACAAAATAATGGAGATCTAATATTATTATAAAGTGTTACATACAAAGAATTCTATCTTGAATCAATAATGAAAAATCAATATGGAAAGGTAAATAACTTAACACACATTCCATTTAATCAATAAATTTTCTATCATAAAAAAAAGGCGTAAACATTTTGAAAATGTAAATAATTGGAAAAAATATATATATAATAAATAACTTATTCAAAATCTAAATCCATGGAAAATATAATAGTGAAATTTTCATGGATAATAATAACAAAATTCATAATTAGTGAAATGATTAATATTTAATACCATGATATTTAATATCATGGTATATATACAATTAAGACCTATCACAAGATTGTTTAATCACTATGAATAAAACCCCATTTCATTTGGACAAATTATTTTTCTTATGAGACTTACCGCTCCGTAAAGAGGCTATATAATTCCTTTCATCACCCTCCAATGCATGTCTAACCATTTAATTTGGACAACTTATTTCCCCATTTATTCAAATAAATTTCAATATAAACACCATATGTAAAAATGGTATAAATTTTAGGAAATAAATATATCCCTGAATCAAGAAATATGGATAATTAATATAAATGTAATTTTAAATGATATATGATCATAAATAAATGAAAGGTTTATTATATACAGTACAAAAAAATTAGGTGGTTAATATGAGTTATGTCACACAAAAGTAAAAGTGGGAGTTAAAACCCTTAAAAACATAATATCATTGAAGTGAGTATTAATAAACTGAATAAATTATGTGTATTAGCTATAAAAACGTAAATATAACATAAAATAATCAAAATTCATTTCACACATAATTGTAGAATAGAATAATCGATGAATATTATGTTTATCACAAAGAATTGAAATTGAGGTAAGAATTCCCTTACCCCGTGCTTCCCTTTTGTTCTGCATGCTTTGAACTCATATATAATGGTTAAAATGATGTTATTAATTTATTACAGAACTATATACACATTTATAATATCTTATATGATCCTTTTATTACATCTTACTACACTTTAATTAATATTTTTTTCATTACTTTCATTTTTTTGGTTATTGATTTCCTTATTTTGTAATGCATGATTCACCATGAAAGTCCCAGTTCTTTTTCATGGGATATAAATCCATAATCTATAGAATTATATTAATGTTAAAATTATCATATTTAATCATTAAATACATTTTTTAACCATTATTTAATGTTGAACATGGAAAATGAATTTCAGCACGTTGTGGAGACGGTATGTCGTACTTATTCACGAACGACGATATAATTCCATTAATGGATGAAATGGTAAGAAAGTGGATCATATAATAATAACAAATAACTATTATCATGTAATATTTATAGTATATATTTATCATTTCCATAATTAAAACCATTAAATTAAAATGGTTACAAAAACGAATTGCACTGCTACATGGAGATAGAAAGTCTTACAAATGCATTTATGGTGCTTCTATTTTTCATAGGTTAGTCAAAAGGTAGAATATGGTTATATCATATTTATAATAGAATCTCATAAATTATATTTTACTGAATTTATTAATTTATTATGGCCACAACATATTTTTAGGGATTAGAAGAAGAAACAAGTCTGAAAGAGTCAGTAAAGAAGATTACATATTCTATGAAAGAGCTCCTTTATAACTTCTCTTAAAGAGCCTATGGTAGATATTTTGGATGGAAAAGAACCTTAAGAACATAAATAATCATGTTTAGTATATAAATATGAATATATTTGTCTATATATATGGCTCAAAGTGGTTTAAAGAATCCATGGAAGGGGTGCCCCTTAATAATTGAAGTTAGGGGTACTTTTGTAATTTCTCAAAATATTAAAATATAATAAGACTATTGTATATAATATTTATTCCAAATGACATATAAATGCACAAATGACGACGTTTTAGAACCTATTTTATCCCACATGTTCTTATTTAATATTTTTATGGCTTTTAAATAATTAAATAACATGTTAATCCCATATTATATCATTATTGTCAATTTTGATACTAATCATTACTTTGACTTTAAAAACAACATGAAAATAATTCAAATTTGAATAAAAAACTATTTTATTATATCCTAAAAATATCATGGTCATCTATATATTTATTATATCACATTAAATATTACAAATTATGTTACTTTTAATATTTTTAATATCATTTTCATGATTTTTCTATTAATGTAAAAACTATTGCGCCAGTGTTGTATAATAATTTAAGGTATTTATTTATTATATGGAAAATAAAAATAATTTTCAATTATTTAGAAAAATATTTTATCATTATAAATAATATTTATATTTTAAAATATCCTCTATATAACACTGTATTAAAAAAATTTCACTAATTAAAAACAAGAGTGTGACATATTTTACTATTCATTTAATAAAATACTATAAAGGTCATAATCTTATCCATGTGGCCCCAAAAGGACATATATAAATTTATATCATGAAAATAGTTTATTATGATCAAAATATTTATTTAAATTTGTTCACTTTTTTATTTTAACTCACATATATATCATGAAAACTCATTTAATATGTTATTTTAACTTTGTTAGCCTTGTGCAAGAATTACACTCGCATTTGGATAATCCAATTGTTTTATAAAAATTTTTTTCCTAACTGATAATATCATAAATAATAAATAATATTTAATAGGGAATTCATTAACAAACTAATCTCACCAAAATTATTATTATTAGGATACAAAAAATCACTTTTCTAGTGCAGTGGGGGTTCTGTGTTAACACTGAAAATGATTTTCATATTTATCATGAAATAAAATATAATTTTCATGTTATGAATTATTTTTTTATTATATTTAAATTATAATATCATAAATTATTCATTCTAGTAGTTTAATAAAATTTATATCATAATTAATTATTAATGGTATCATAATAGATACCATATTTTATTTTGAAAAACTGTATTAAATAATATTTTCCAAAAATTTATCTTTTTAAGAAGTTTATAGAAAATTCACCATATAATAATTTTAATATTATAATTTTATAAATTAATACCATTATGTAAAAAAAATTCTAAACCTTTTAGAAAATAATTATAATGTTCACTCATAAAAAGAAGAAAAACACATTTTTGATGAAACTGTTTTTTTGAAGAATATAATGATTTTAATAAAAATTTTGTTTTTATTTTCTATTAATTTACCAAGAGATTTATATTGATTAGGTCCTATATATTTATTTTATAGATTTTTTTTCTTATTCACATCCACAAATTAAAAGCTAAGTTATAAGGGTCAATTTTAAATAATAATACCATTTTGGGATTCATTGAGGCTCGGTGTTGCATGAAACGTAAGATATCGAGCATAGTGTTATTTTAAAATATAAGGGTGTTGAATTATCAAATTAATAAAAAAATTATTCCTCTTAATTTGAAAATTTTATTTGTAATTTAGGGGTTGAAATTTCAAAATACCATTGTGGAAACCCGACATCATAAAAAGGGTAAATAAAACATTGTCTTAAAAAGTGAGTAAGTGAAATGTGAAGGTCACCAAAAAACATGGATTTTGAATAGGATAATAGTTGTGTAATTTTTAAACATTGATATGGAAGAAAATTAAATCTATAAAGGACTGATGTAGAGTAATATAAAAAAAAATTATGACAAATTTTACCATAAAAAACTGGAAATCTATGATGTGTTAAAAGGCTATTGATTTCTCCAAAAGAAAATTAAAAATACAATATTTTTTTCCAAAATACTTTTACTAGAGTGGATGAATTTTTGTACCATCTAAATTAATAAAATAATTAAATATACTTACATGAAATATAGATTCTATTCCTTTAATAAATTTCCCAAGAAACTTGTTTTTTTCTTGAAATGGTGATTTTAAATTTTTTTCCAAGCCTGAAAGAAAAATAATATATTCCTCCTATCATAAATATTAACCAAAACAAATATAGTCAGTTTGAGATAATATAATTCCCAAAATAGCAATCCTTTATTTAAAGAAACTACATTAATCTCCCAAATTCCAATAGTAATACCCAAAATTCAACATAGATAATTGAATCATTACGTATCCTCAAAATTCCTCAAAAATATTCCAGCCTAAGATGGAAACCCAAAAATTAGATGGATTCAATCATGTTTTATTCCAAGAAATTTTTTTTATTTATATCTAAAAATTTGCATGCACTAAACATATAAACTCCAATATATATTAATTATTTCCATAAAAAACATGAATCTCCATAAATCCACAATAAAATCATATATTCCTCTAAAAGAAAATTCAACCTTTATTACTCAAATATAATTCCATAATATTATTTACCATAATCATATAATATTACCAAAATTGTGAGTATATTTAAAAATAACATAATCATTGAATCAACAAATCATTTTTCAATCTGAATAGTTATCTATATGATAAAACATATGTTACCGAAATCAAATAATTCTTCACCCATTAAATCATTTAACTAAAAAGAATGTTTCATACAGATCGGGACGAAACATAGGCTTGTTTTAGGCAATATATACTTTTCTCCCTTCAGTTGTGGGTTTTAGACCCACTCTCTTGCTAGATGTAATGGGTTGTCACCCAATCTGGAGTTTATCCTTTTTCTAAAACTATACAGTTCTTATAGTATTCCCATAAATATTATGAAGATCTTAAGAAATAACCTTTAAAAAATAATCCATAAAGAGAATGATTTAACCTAAAAAGTTATCTCACACCTTTCATTTGTCATCCTAAAATGTAACAACTCATAATTAATTCAAAATTGGAGATCATATAATCCATAAAGGCTATCAATACCATTAAATACATTTCTATATAAACTAAATGAATTCCTCCTCAAATATTCTTTTTCTCATGTTAATATTAATTTTCAAAGGTCCCAAAAATATTAATAAAAAATAGATGTCTCCCAAAAATTATAACATTTACATTACACCACCTTTAAAAGGTATCTATCATATTATACATATATTTCTAATTTTTAAAAGAAAACCCGACTATAGAATATCATTTAGGTGTATTCGGATTCCCATTATATTAAGAATATGTCAAAATACCAATGATAAAAAATCAAGATCATTTTTAAACCTTTAACCATGATTTTTGGTTTTATTCATCTATAAATCAATGGTATGAAATATATCATTATCATTAATTAGCATCAACCCAAAATTTTTCATAATTATATTATAAGAAAATAACTTGTACTATAAATCTATACACTAGTGTCTTCCTTTATCCTATCAATATATCCTCAAAATCCATCACCTAATCTACAAAACGGCTGTCTAAAGACTTCAAAGTTATAATCATCCTTATACTTAATAACCTGCAATAGTAACTAAAAATATTTAAAAAACATCATCAGAATCATAAACATATTTTATTTGGGAATATTTTAAAATAAATTTATAGGGTTATCTTCCCCAATATATGTTTTCCTAAATTTATTTATCAAGGATTCAATAAAACTTCCTTTAATTCCAATGATAAATACCCTGAATCTAGTACCCTAGATTCATTGGTTACTTTATTACATTGGTCTTAGATACAAGGAATCACATCTCTAAAGACAAAATAGTTTAGTAGTTTTTTTTAACTAGATACATACACGATTCCAATATTACATTTGAGAAAACAAATTATAACATAATTTTTTTCTAAGAATAACATTATTCCATCTAGAAAATCCTCGAATAATAATCATAATATACTATGGATTCTTGGGGAAAGGAAAAAAATAATGGTGAACTCAAATGGTCGGTAAGGGTTGCATACAACAGAAGCTATCTTAAATCAATAATGTATAATCAATATGGAAAGATAAATAACTGAACACACATTCCATCTAATTAATAACTTGTCTATCAAGATAATATAATGCATAAAAATTACGGAAATGTAAAAAATTGGAATCAAATTCCATTTAATAAATAACTTATGAAAAATATAAGTCCAAAAATGATATCAAAGTGAAAATCTATTGAATAATAATAACCAAATTCTTAATACGGAAAATTATTAATATTGAATTACATGATATCAAACATCATGGTATCTATAATTTAAGTAACTTTCACAATATATTTTAATCATTATGGATATAAACCCATTTAATTTGGTCATATTATTTATCTCATGAGACCTAGTGATTCATCAAGGGGATATATAATTATGTTCCCCACTCATCACTGCATGTTCAATTAATTCCTCATATATCAAAAAGATAGATTTAATTCATGAATCAATATTATTTATCAAAAAACTATCTCTATTGAGTAAAATATATGGATTTAACATTATTTACCTATTTATTCAAATAACTTTAAAAGTCAATAATATATGTAAAAATGGTATACGGTTTAATAAATTTTCATATCCATGATAAAAGTAATATTTATATTTAAAAGAAATGTAATATTTAATGAATTATGATCATAAATAAATCAAATGGGTAGTATATACACTATATAAAATAAATTTGGTGGTGAATACGACATATGTATCACATAAGTAAAAGTGAGATGAGAAAACCCTATAAATTTCATATAATTGAAGTGACTGTTAATAAATTCAATAAATTATGTGTATCACCTATAAATTCACATAAAATAGGTGAAAATAAAATATAATATAATCAAAAGTAATTTAAACCTAATCTTAGAATTACATAATCAATGAAGTATATATTAAACCCAAATAATAAAAATTTACATAATAATTCCCTTACCTCACACTTCCCTTTACTTGGGAATTATTTAACCTCCTTTGTAGTGGTCTAAATAATGTTATTAAATTATTATATAACCATATTCATATCCATAATATTTTATATGATCCTTTTATGATATGTTACCACTTATTCATTAATAATATTTCATTCTTTTCATTGTTTTGGGTGTTGATTTCCTTTTTTCTCAAGCATGTTTTTCCATGAATATCCCATTTATTTTCTATTGGATATAGACAAATCATCCCCACAATTATATTAATGTTATAAATATTATATGTAATCATTAAATACATTTTTTGAACTATTTTGAACATTGAACAGGGATATGAATTACATCGTATCGTGGAGATGGTAGGTTGTATATACGCATGAGCAACGATATCATTCCATTCATGGGTGAAAAAATAAGGATGTGGTTGATATATTAATTTTATAGAACTAGTATCATGTAATAAGTATCATATATATTTATTATTTAAATCATTATTATGATATCAATTCTCTTTATTACACATTAATTCATGATTTATGACACAAGATTACACATAATACAACCCAGGTGATCATAAAGTATAGTTTCTTTTGGAATTAGGTAAATAGAAAAAAATATTGAACATGGGATCCAAAAAAATGACTGGAAACATCGTTAACATTCTTCTAAAGTTCCATTTCTTTTAAAACTATACGGGATAACCTCGGGAAATACATAATAAAGGGGTGATCAATAAATCCTAGTAAGATAATAAACATGATAAAACATGATTAAAGTAATGAATGTTATAAAATAGTCATATCAATGGGACATAAATGGAGTCATAATCATAAACAAGAAAAATGAGGCCTGATATAGAATGATTATCATAAAGGTAACATGGGAAATGTGGAAACAACTTAAAAAACTGCATCATAAACAAATTTCAAGGATGACTACCAGGAAATCATGATGGAAAAAGTATCATTATAGATTACTTTTACTCCATCATACCTTGAATGATGTATCAGGAGACTAAAACATTACCCAATGCATTGGATAACTATATAATTTCAAGTGCACCCATCACTTTTATTTCATTTTCATGCTTAAGTGTGCTACAAAGACCATACAACATGGATTCATTCATCGTCATATTTAATTAAATGATCAATGAGTGTGGAATAAAAACATTTAATTCACTAATAAAATATGTAAAAATTTATAAAGGAGAACTACCTTGATTGGAAATGGTTATGGGTGTTCATTAAACATTTGTTTGTCATGGAAAATTGTGGAGAAATTTCGGCAACATAAAAGTGTCACTTAATGAATCATAAAATGAATTGATAAGAGATAAAGGGGACTCTCATAATTTAGAAAAAAATGGATAGTAATAGCGATACATAAAAACATATCCCAACAATTGGGATTGTAAATATAATGCATAATATAATTAAGAAACTTGAATAAAGAGGAGAAGGAGAGGATCCCTTATTAAATTTTGGCATGGTGACTAGTGTACATAAAGGTTTGTGGGAGGTATTAATGAGAGTGAAAGGATTATATTTTCATTTATAAATAAAATTATAAATAAGTGGGTATGTGATAATATATCCCAACTTTTTTAATTGGAAAAAAATGTCATAAAATATAGAAGATGCTTGAATTGAAAAGTGGAGAGATAAGTCTCTTAGATTTATAGATTGATTCCAAAAGTTTGGGAGGATATTTTTGAGAGATTTAGGGAAGATTGGTAAGAATGTAGAGGGGGTAGGTAAGATTAATTATGGTATATGAGAATTTTTATTGAAGATAAATGTGATCTTGGGTGTTTGTATATAGGAAATGAGTGGGATGTTCTTTATTATTTCACAACCACATGTTTTGGACTCTATACAATAAAATAATCAAAACCAAAAAACATCCCTTGGTTTTTGCAAGGGTTTCTGTCAAATCATAGTGGTTTTAATATTTTTTTATTCTATGGGAATAAACTATTAAAATAATACCATTGCTGATGTGGAAGTGAGCCATGTTTAATAAGGAAATTATTTTAAAACCTTAATGTACAATATAGGTTTTTGGGGATTTATAATGGATTTATAAAATTAATCATATAAATTTAAAATTAAATTATTTTAAATGAGAAATATATATTTGTTCATTTATACCATTTATAATATTTATTACATCACTTTTGGGTTATTATGATGTCATAATACACACTATATATTTATTCCGTATTCAATTTATACCCGAAAAATAAAATACTTGAGAAAATTATAGAAAATTCACAATTGTATACTTTGAAAATTATTATTCCAAAAATAATATTCATTTAATCTAAATAATTTTATAAATATTTGAATTTTCACTTTTCAAATAAAAATTGATATGTATTGAAA
Source organism: Viscum album (assembly GCA_963277665.1). Lineage (NCBI taxonomy): Eukaryota > Viridiplantae > Streptophyta > Magnoliopsida > Santalales > Viscaceae > Viscum > Viscum album. Next base: position 1,507,056,556 of record OY728164.1, on the reverse strand, counting down.
AATGCTGGGTTTTTTGACAATAAAATTTTTCGAACCATTATAAAAATTACATTTGACAACATAAAAATTATATTATCAATTAAATATATCAATAAAATTTTTTGTAACTATATTGTATTAAAATATAATTTATTTTTAAAATCCATTAATTCGTCAAAAGTTATTCCTTAATTGAAATTTCATATTAACTAAAAATGTAATTTGTTTATTATCATATCAAAAAATAATTCTCATCAAACTAATTACATAAATAGTTACAAAATAAAAACAATAAATATAATAATAATTCAACTAAAATAAAATATAATATTTTATAATAGTAGGATTACTTATTTCCTAGCCTTTGTTAAATTATTTCTACCCTCAATTAACCTATTCTCATTTTACCGTCGTAATTAATATTTACTACATTTTCTATTCATTTTTACAAAACAAAGTTGAAATTATTACCTAATATTAATTTTTAAGATTCTAAGTATGGAATATATTTTATAAAAAAACATTTCATGGATGTGGAAAATTTTCAATTTTATCTAAAACCCACAAGCATGATGGAAAGCAGTTTTTCGAAAGACACAATTTTTTAGGAAAAGATGATTTTACTTTAATTATATAACTAATAATATTAATTATATGAATTTTAATTCCGAAATATAGATATATAATCAAAAAAATAATCTAGATCATTTATATTTAGGGGTTATTTTAATTAATAAAAATTGAGAAAAATTATTCATTTTAAAATAGTTTTAAGACAAAAATGTTTTTATGGTTAAAATAATATTATTCTAAAATATTGTATTAAGATAATTTAAATTTAATTAATTGAATTAGATATTAATAGAGAATAAATTTTTACCTTGATATAAAATTAAAATAATAATTTTACTTTTAAATTAATTCATTTATCAATGGGAATGATAATTTTACATAAATAGAGTATTTAACACTATTAGTAGAAAAATATATATTTTCTAAAAAATCCCACAACTTCACCCAATGTTAATATTGATATGCTGATATCGAATATGTTTCTCATTTTATCAATTTAATCATCTAGATAATCTTGTAAATAATTATAATACTCTTTTTGTAAAAATAAATAAAAATCATTTTTGAACAAAAATATTTTGAAGGACAAAAAGAAATTACAAAAAATGATTGATTATTTACAACTAATTTATCAATATATTTAGAATATATATATATATAATTACATACATAGATATATATATGTATATTTCATATAGTCGTTAATCCTAATTATATCAAAAAAATTAATGGATGGTTAAAATGGTAATATTCAAATAATTATTGTTTATTTGGGTTTAATGTTGAATATCACATAAGCTATCAAACATAATTTTCTATTTTTTAAAAACTGGGAGTGTTACATTATTACAACCTTTAATAAATTTCATCCTCACAATTAAAACTTTAAATTGATAATAAATGTTTTTATACTTGAAAATAAATTTTTTGAAAACCCACATTATAAAAAGGGATAATAAAACATCATATTTAAAAGAGAGAAAGGGATGTATGATAGTCATCACATGACTAGTTTCCATGTTTGAGAATATTTTTGGGAAGTGAAAATATATGTATGGATGAGAAAACTAATACTAAAAAACCAATTTTGTGTGATATGAAACATGGTCTAGAGAAACTCAATGAACACAAAACCATAAATCATTGGTGGGTAAAATGGCCATCCATTCATCAGAAATGATCATAAATAGGTAACTTATAAAAGACATTTATTTCTTAACTTATGAATTTCATGGCTTCGATATAAGTTATCTATGATCTATTTCCTAACATATACTCTTATGGGAATTTTTGTTTACATAATAATAGATCTTAATGATCTTGTGAATTTAGGAAAGAATATCCCTCATCAGTGTCAAACTGCATGTTTAGCAATGTCAGTTGTCATGAACTAGTTGTAAGTTGAGTCTATCTCAAAGTGGTGTTTTCAGGTTTTACCCCTATGTAAATATGTTCTAGAGAAACATCCACTAGTAGTATATATAAATGGATTTATTTCCTTAATAACCCACTTATTCAATACATTACCAAAATTTATAGATGTTTTCTCATACCTAGTTTTATCCATAAGGATTTCTCTAGAGTTTTCAATTTTTAATCCCAAAAATAAATAAACCTCCCTTTGATACCAAATATGAAAATTATTCTCTTCATTACACATTAATTCGTGATTAATTAAATTAGATTTCACATAATACTAACCAAAATATTAATAAGTCTAGTGCCTCTTGCAATTAGGTGTAAAGCATAACATATTGAACAAGGGATACGAAAACATTATTCAAAATTTCCTTAAAAATCTTCTAAAATCCAATGATTTTAAAACTACACCGGATAACCTGGGGAAATAAATAATAAAGTGATTAGATATAAAGACTAGTAATGGAATAAACAAGACATAATAAGAAGAAAGAAATACATATTATACAATATGAAGGTTTATGAGACATAAATGGAGTTATTATCAAAACCCACACCCCACAATATGTACCCCTCCTAGGCCTAAAATGTGAGAAGAGAGATAATGACCCCCGGGTCCAACCTCCAATAGACCTTGAGTTGGTAACTGGCAATGAGGGTATAGAAAAAAAATAGATGGGAGGAATTACACTCTAAGAGAAAACATGTAGAAGAGAGAGATAACACAGACCCCAACACACTCTATCTTAGACTACAATATAAAATAAATCCCAAGTACACATATGTAATGTCATGAAAGAACTACTAAAACTGAAAGGTAAAACTGAAAGTACAAAAAAAAAGTAAAATGATAATGGCCACGAAGCCCAAACAGCTCCTGTAAAACCCCAAGATAGTAGTAACCCGCTTGATATCTAACCTAGTCCAAGTGACCTAAAAAATTGTTTATATAATGTAGGGTGAGTATAATGATATAATTAGTAAGATCCTCCTTAGATCCTCTCATGGAAAAGTAACAAAATCTTGCTAAACCACAGTGATAGACAAGTGAAACTAACTTGCTACCTAAACTTGTATGTTAAGTTCTCAGGCTCACCATGGCTACTCTCACAAAGTATTGCATAGAAGAGTATATAATGTAATACTAAATATCATGGGTACCCAACTAACACAACTCCACTGGTTATCCACATTTCCCAAACATCGCATATCCTAAGCATCTCTCTCAAAAAAGGCTAGCAGGAAGGGACCTCGTTGAAGCACCGCAATATGCACCTCATGCAAAATAAACCATCATGTCCAAAACCCAAAAGTAAACATGTAGTTTCTTGTTTCCACCATAACCCATATAATGTATATCATACATTGAGTATTATACCTCAATATATCAGAGCCCATACATCAAGTAAGGAACCTCATGACATCACATCCTATACATATCATACCTATATTATCCATTAGGAAACTCTATCTAGGATATATGTGTGTGGAATAACCACAATCCATTACAACCCTCTACACACAAATATGGGGAAAACTAACCATTATTCATCCTGGAACAAGTAACAACTAATAGAATAGAGTGAGGCCAAAGGGGGTAGTCATCAATCTATTCTCCCATCGGGATATTGGGGAAAACACCCCCCCCCTGAGGCTTAGAATCATCGGTGCATCAATTCCCTTAACTGAAAGGGTGAAGTAGAATATGGAAACATAAAAATACATGATATAATATAGCTCAAAACCACACTATGCGAAATTACTTGTCTTAGGATCAATTGTAGCTAACGTTTCACAAACTCCCATTTGCCACAACTAAGACTATATATCATATAACCACACAACCATTTAATGAGCTGCATTAAGTCATCTTATCCCTTTTAATTAGTTTCACATTACATTAATTAATTATTTACCCATTAATTAAGCATTATCATTTCCACACTACATTTAATTATCATTCCAAAAAATATCCATGCCCTCCAAGCATAACCAAACAGAGTCCACCACTTCTCAAAGTAACGATATCAAAATTTCATGCCAACAAGCTCCAACCCCATGGGTTAAACATCATTTATTAATTTATTTAATAACATTACCATTTTCCATATTTCTAATTATTCTAAGAATACATTCTAAGCTACCAAATATAAGGGTATCAACACTTTGAGTAGATGAACTACCCTGTGAGTCTTTTCCACCTATAGTAAGAGCATAGACATATTTTTTCAAGAGAAGATAAACTTAGAAAGCATGTGGCATAACTTGAACATCTTCTTATCTTTTTAATGGAGGGTAAGAAATACCATATCCCTCAAGAAGTATGGAAGTTAAAGCATACAAACAATAATAATATTCAATAACAACCACTTTTATATCAATAGGTAATCCCAGCTTCATCCCATTCCATCATCCCCAATGTCCTCCCCAATACCCACATGTATAAACCGATGCATCTTGAAACTATTTGTGTCAACTATTTCCACCACCAAAACTATGCCTACCTACTCCTACATACCACTGTATCCTTCTAGTAATATCCATCCTAGGCTTAGCCCACGACACCAGCAGATGGAAACAAACAACAAAGAAACTAGGATCTTGACCCTAAAATAAGGCATTTAGTCATCACACACAACAAGAACTCACAACTACAAAGCCTAGGGTACTTGGACTTTACAATCAAGTGGGTAACTCTAAACCCTTAAAGTCATTATTTTTATCACAAAACAAGTTATTTTTTCTATATTTAATTATTAAATTCATTTAAACATGTATAACTATTTCCAATTCATTATCATTAAGGCACAATAAAAAAAATTGGATTCATTAAACATGACTCTTTATCAATGGAAAATTAATAAAATATTATTCCTGACTTTACATTATTTACCAATTTCCATCAAGAATGAAATTCTAAACAAGAAATGAATAGATATCACACTATCTTGAAAAACAAGAGGCAATAACATTATTAGGCAATTGATACCAATTCTTTAATCCAGTTAAAATATTTATTATGTCAATTTCATTGTGATCCAGTGGCTAAATCATGATAAATCCTTTAATGCACATAAAAATAATAGAGAATCCATGAATTCCCTACCTCAAACGTTTTTTGAAGTTATTTGTATGAGAACTGCCAACACAACAGATCAAGATCACCACTCCTGCAACGAATTCATCCACCAAGGATGTTGTGGCAAAATCGCACCAACCAACAATCGAGAAAAATCCATTAGAAACCTGGATATCACATTCCATCACATGGAAAGTATAAATGGGAGGAAATAGATTGAGGAATCCAGAATAATGGAAGTAAAACATACCTTATATTGAATAAATATTGACACTTCCTAGTGGCACAAAAAAAGGGGGTGCACATGATGTAAGAAGAACTATAGGAAAAACATGATCCAAGGTCCACACCAAAATCACACAACTCCTTGGAAATGAATGGTATGGTCATCTCATCTAGGGAAAACAAGACGGAAGAACAAGGGAAGAATATATATCATCCCTTTTGAATATCTAAACAGAGTATAGGTTTAAGAAACAATTTAGATTTTCCATTAAAGGAAGTTCTGTCAAGACTATACAGTTTGACCATGTAAAGGCACTTGGACCCTTTTGATAATTAAGATAAGAGTTATGGGCTTTGAATCATCCTTAAAAACTTTAATACAAGGCTTTTAAATCATTTTACATCAAAGATAACGTCAAAGGGGTGAAACTGTAGGATATTGGAAACAATTTTTACCGACCGATCTGGAAACATTGTAGCACCTACCGATAGCTGGAAACACTATAGCACCTAGTGATAGATGACCTACTAATAGATGACCTACTGATAGATGACCTACAGATAGAGGTCCTACCAAAAGATGACCTACCGATAGAGGAACTACTAATATAGGACCTACCGATAGATGAAGTACCCATAGATAACCTACCTATAGAGGACCAAAAAAATTACCTACAGACAGATGACCTACCGATAGACGACCTATCAAAAGAGGTCCTACTGATAGAGGACCTACCAACAGACAACCTACCGACATACGACCTACTGAAAGAGGACCTACCAACATACGACCTACTAACATACAACCTACCGATAGATGACCTACCTATAGATGACCTACAAACAGATGACTTACCGATAGATGACCTACTGACAGATAACCTACTAATGAACCTTCTCATAGAACTAGAAACATTGTTCAGAGAACTAGATATTTGGAAAAGTATGGGGAATAAGTCACCTTGGCCTAACAAAACACCTGAAACACCAAATTTTCACAAAATAATGGACCAGAGATGTCTAGTCTATTACATCATATACCTTTAAAAACATTATCATCCTCGAGAATCCAAAACCAACCCAGATAGGAAACAAAAAAATGGTGTGAAATCCACACTTCAAAACACAACTCATGGATGTCATCACTAAAGGAGATCAAATTATTCCTCAAAGGAACAACTAGAAACTATGTCGCAACCACAACCAGCTCCAAAAAACTCTCTTGGGGAGATACCTATCAAAATATAGCAAGCCACAACCCAAAAAATAAATCCATATTATAAACAAAACTAGTTTACAACAACCAAATTAGAAAACGTTACAAGGGAAGGGATAAACAACAAAAAAACCCAGGGTACAGAGTGCATATCTGTGACTCATGTTCCTGCGTACTCTCCTACATGTCACAAAAAATTAGTCCTCAAATCTCAGTACATCTTTGTAACACCAGGATGTACTGCTAAGGGAAAACAATGTAACTCTTTGAGAACCATCTCATGTCATGCCAAAGGAATGAAAAGTCTACCCTGAAACAACACCAGGTATTGTTCATCCATAGACCAACCATCAAGGGAATCAACATAAACAACTCGGTCTCCCCATACCTATAACTCAAGATCCCAAACTAGGATTCCTCCACCTGCTACACTATAGATGACTGTATTGTCATCTAAAAAAGACAACCTCCTCCCCCAACATCTCCCATATGGAGATGTAATGCTAAAAGTTCTTCAATTACTATCCAAGATTCACCTGATTCACGCAATTCATCACTACATGACTTCCTTCTCTACACATTGGCTACAACAATCACCTTACCAGGTGTATACGAGATTTCAATGTCGTAATCTTATATGAACTTCATCCACCGATGTTGTCACTTGTTCAAGTCATGCTAGAAGAAAAAGTACCTAAAGATCTTATGATTGGTGAGGACCATGAAAAAATCTATAATGAGGTAATTTCTTTACCACATTAGGGTAAACACCAATTATGCCGACTCGAGATCGTGGGTGGCATAATTAGTTGCATGGGGACGTAACTTATAGGAACTATAAGGAATGGTCAATATCTACTGTATCAGAACATAGCCTAAACCCAAATGTGAAGCATCATATAAAACCTCAAACTAACCTCCTTCTACCAGAAGATAGATAATTGGAGCATTTAACAACTTCTTTTTTAGATACTCAAAACTTTCATGACACTAATCTATAAACACAAAGGCCCGATCCTTTCTGGTCAACACTATTAAAGGATTCACAACCTGAGATATCATCACACTAAATGGCATCACAATGAATTCGTAATGCCCATGATGACAGCAGAAACTAGTCTTTGAGATATCATCATCCTTCACACACATTTGATGATATCCTAAACATAAATTGATCATCGAGGACCAACTTTCACCCTTCAGTTGATTGAATAAATAATCAATCCATGGAAGAGGATAGTGATTCTTTATTGTCACTTTGTTCAAGTGATGATAATCAATACACAACTAAAAAGTGCCATCAACCATCTTTATGATCGAAATTGGTTCACACAAACATTACACACTCGGAAAAATAAAAACACACTACAACAAACCATCAATTTGTATATTTGGCTCTCACAACTCATAAGGCTTCATCCTATAAACAAACATCAAGATAGGAAGCACGCCTACCTGTAGCTCGATCCTGAACTCGATATCCCATCAAGGGGGTAATGATAAAACCTCTTCTTGAAAGACGTTAGGGTACTCTTCTATGGCCCTAGGAAATACCAAATGTTGAACCTCTGATAAACAAGGAATTAACTAAGCCATAAAGTATGATAAAGATGGAACAGGCCTCTGACCCATCTGAGTGTCTCGCTCACCAACAAACATCGTTGTATCTCTATCAACATCAAAGAACACCACCTACCTCCTGAAGAAATCCACAATATCATTCAACAAATACTACCAATCCATGTTGAGGATGACATCATACGATTGTATCTGTAAACATTGAAAATATACCCAAGATTAGTGTTTCCCCAGCACTAGATCACAGTCTATATATACTTCAAACAATCCATTTTGGCCTCCAAATAATGTAATCAATGCCAAGGGAACTGGAAGCCTCTATACCTCAAGTCCCAAATCATAGATAAGGTAAGGTGATATGATGGATCATGTCGCACCTGAATAAAACAAGGCATGCACCCAAGTATAAAATATGAAAAGTGTACCTTGAACAACATCTGGCTCACCTGGTGCTTGTAATGCTAACACATGAAGATGACCATAACCTTCTCCATGACCTCCCTAAGACTTACTATGACCACCTCCATATCCATGATCTACTATCAAAGGATGAAAAGTGTCCTAATACTATCGTCTTCGTTCCCCATCTACTCTCTACTGATCCAAAACTGGTGCAACTTACTGCTGCTGCCTCTGCTAAAACTGCCTCAATAGAGGCAACTAAAGAAGAACACTTGATATACATTTAATGCTTATAAAGGTGGAGCACTCTCACTACTGATGACCTCATCCTCCACAATAAAAAAATCACTTTATCCCTTAGAATATGTATGAGAGTCACTTTCCCTAGATAAATGAGATACTGAGTGCTGGGACCTACATCAGGCCGAGAAGAAACTCTTCTTCCCTAAAAACCGAGAAAATTGTACCCTAGATTTGCTTTGGGAGTAATCTTGGTTTCTCCCCTCTTCTAATGATCCAAATCTGGATAACATACTCTAGATGATCACTTTCCTTTCCATCACCTCATGATATGTATTTAGCATAAATGGGGTGACTTAGAACTAGATCTCTAGATGAAAAACCTCCTCGAAATTCCTCACCTTGGCCTCCTTAGCTGGAAAAAGATCCAAATAATATCATAGAAGGTTCTTGAAATGGATATCGGACTCTCACACCCTATAGCTCTTCTACCGAAAGGTAAGAAGCTCTTAATGACTGAGAGCCTTTGTATTTAATGAATGAAACTTGGCTTTGAACTTCTCTCAGAACTTTTAACATGAGAAATCCTCATGATTTCTAAGGAACAAGAACCAACACTTCCTTGTTGTTACATACATTATCATCACAACCAATGATACCCAGTGCTCATTTAGAGAACATATCAAACTAAATGCTTTCTAAACCTCCTCCAACAAGTCTTCCTCGACTGAATCTGAAATAGAGACCTCATACTTCTTCAGACTCTAGTACTAAGACTATCTAAGTTTCCTACTCTATGTGTTTTCGACATCAACCTACACCCTACGACGATCTGCTGGCCAAGCCTATTTAATATTCTCTGTGAAAACCTATTGAGGACATCGACCTGGATCCATACATATGAAAGTAAAAATACTTAGAGATCATAAACCTAGATATATAAGACTTTAATGTTAATTAATTGTTTTCTTTTATTCAATTTAGGTTAACTGATCCCAAGTTCTAACCATTCAAATGAAGGAATAAAGAAGAATGATGAATGATCCTTTTCTTGTTATCTACCCTGTAACCAGTATCACCTCATTTAGTATCCACTATAAACTTATACTTCCTTTCATTAAATCATAGCGGGTCTTAAATACCTATTTATCATCCGGTCTCTATTGTTTAAAGCACTTTTTAAAATTTTTGACATGGTTTACCTACAAAACTAGGAAGCCTCACCTATGCCTAACTCCAAACTCCATACTATCCCTTAACCTCTCTCTGATACCACTATGTCACGACCCCCTCCCCACAAAGTGTACCCCTCCTAGGCTGGAAAAGTGAGAAGATAGATAATGATCCATGATTCCCGCCTCTAGTAGACCCTTGGTTGGAAACTGGCCCTGAGGGTTTAGAAAAAACACAAATGGGAGGCATTACCCTCTAAGAGAAAACATGGGGAATAGATAGATATGGCAGACACTAGACAACTCTTTCTTAGAATATAATATAAAACAAATCCTGATTACATATATGTATTGTCATGAAAGAACTACTACAACTGAAAGGGAAAACTATAAGTACCAAAAGAATTTAAAATGACAGCGACCATGAAGCCCAAACAGCTCTTGAAAAACCCCTATCTAGTAGTAACCAGCCTAATCTCCAACCTACTCCAAGTAACCTAAAAACAATGTATATAATTTAGGGTGCATATAATACTATACTCATAAGGATCCTCCTCAGGGCCTCTCATGAAAAATTAAATAACGCATGCTAAATATTAGTGAACAACAAGTGAAACAAACTCATTACCTAAGAATGTATGCTAAGTTCCTAGTCTCACCATTTCTAATCTCTATAAGTATCGTAGACAAGAGTATATAATATAATAAAGAATATCAAGGGTACCCCGCTACTTCTTCCCCGATGGTTTGATGCTTTTCCCCAAAATCACATGTCTTGAGCATCTTTCTCCAAAATGGCCTTCCTGAAGACACCTGGGAAAACCACCACAACATGCAACTCGTGTAGCCCAATCCCCCACATTCACAACCCAAAATTAACTAGGTAGTTTTTGGGATACACCACATCCCTTATAACATATATCATACATCAGTTATTATAACTCATTCCATTACATCTTGTACATTGAGTAAATATCATCAAGCCATCATATCCTCTAAATGTCATACCCATAGTAGCCATTAAGATACTCTATCAAGAATATGTGTGTTTGAAATACCCACAAGACATTAGAGACCTCTACACACATATATGGGGAAAAATCCTTCGTTCATAAAAGTAGAAGTAACTACTAAGAGAATATAGTGGGGGAAAAGTGGGTAGTCAGTCATCCATCCACCCATCAGGATGTGTGGGACACCACCACCCCCCGGTGCTCAGAATCCCCCAAGTGTCAGTTTTCCTAGCCAATAGGGTGAATTAGTATATAAAACCCCAAAAATTACATGCTATAATATATATTACAACCACACTATGTGAAAAACATAGTCTTAGACACAACTATAGATAATGTCTCTCAGACTCCAAGCTTCCACTACTAAGACTAGATATGCTATCAGCACAAAACCATTTTAGGATCTATATTGAGTCATCTTATCCCATTTAATTAGTTTTAATTTAAATTAATTAATTATTTAACCATTAATTAACAATTATCATTTCCACGTTACATTTAATTATCATTCCAACCAAGATCCATACCCTCCAGGAATAACCAAATTGATTCCACAACTTCTCAAATTCACGACCTCAACATTGCATCCGAGAAAGATCTAATCCCATGGGTTAAACATCATTTATTAATTTATTTAACAACATTAAAATTTTCCATATATCCAGGTATTTGATGAAATCATTCAAAGCTACGAAATGAAAGGGGCTCAACATGGTGAGTAGATGAACTAACCATCAAGTCTTTACCACCTATAGAATGAGCGTAGAACCATCTATCCTCGAGTATCTAAACATGGAAATCACCTAGAATACCCCATGCATCCTCGCCTCTTTTGTAAGGAGGCTAAGAAAGATTATATGCCTCAAGTAGTGGGGTAATTAAAGTAGTTAAAACACCAGATTCAACAAAAACTACTTTCATATAAATGGGTAAACCCAGCTTCAACCCATTCCATCATCCCCAGTGTCCTCCCCGACACCCGCATTCATAAACTAATGCATCTTGGCACTCTTAGTGTCAACTGATACCACCACCACCAATGTGCCTCCCTACCCCCTCAAACTTCCACAACCGTCCAGGGTCATCCATCCCAGTCTCATTCTACAAAAAGTAGTATGAGGTAAACAAAAAAAGAACTGGGCTCTTGGCCCTAAAATAAGAAATCCATCCTTCACACACAATAGGCACTCACAGCTCCCAAGCATTTGGTTATTGGACTTTATAAGAAAAAGGGTAACTTGTAAACCTTTAAGTAATTATCTTTATCACACAACCTATTCATTATTCATATTTGATTAATCAAGTCATTTAGACAAGCACACCTACATCTATTTGATTATAATCAAAGAATAATAAAAACAACTAGATTCATTAATCTTGACTCTTTATCATTGGAAAAATTAATTCACACATAAACCCATCTTTACACTATTTACCAATTTCCATAAACAATGACTTTATAAACAATAAAATTATAGATATCACACTATCTATAAAAACAGGAGGCAATAACATCACTATAAAATTGATACAAATTCTTTAATCGGGTTCAAATATTTATTATATCAATTTCAATATGATAAAGTGGAAAAATCATGACAATTATACAACTTCATTTAAAAAGAATAGATAATCCAATAATACTCTACCTCAAAATGTTTCCTACATTATTTTCATGAGAATGGACAACACAACGGATCACAATCACCTCTCCTACAATGACTGCATCCACTAAGGATGTCGTGACACAACCTCACCAACCAACAATCAAGAAATCACAATTAGAAATATATAGATCACATTAATTCACATTGAAAGGAGAAATATCTGGAAAAAATTGAGGAACCCAATGAATGGAGGTTGAAAATTCCATAAAACGAATATGGATCGACACTTTCTAGTTGCAATAAAATAGGGGTGCACATGTAGTAGGAATAACACTCGGGAAAACATGATCCATGGTCCATACAAAAATCACACAAGTCCTTAGGAAAGAATAGTATGGGAATTTTGTACTAGATAAAAATAAGATGGAAGAAGAAATATATCTTATCCCTTTTGAAAATCTAAATGACATAGTAGTTTAAGACGCGGTTTAGATTTTCTATTAAAGGTGGATCTATCGTGACTCCACGGTTTCATCAATTAAAGTCACCCAAATACTTATGAAAATTAAGATAGTATTTATGGGCTTTGAATTCATTTTACATCAAAGATAACGTCAAAGTGGATAAACTGTAGGATGCTGGAAATATTGTTCACCGACCAATCGGGAAGCACTGTAACACCTACCGATGGCTGGAAACACTATAGAACCTATTTATTGATGACCTAATAACAGATGACCTACCCACAGAGGACTTACCGATAGATAAAATACCGATAGAGTACCTACTGAAATATGACCAACTGATAGAGGACCTACTAATAAAGACCAACCAAGAAGAGACCTACCAATAGATAACCTACTGATAGATGACCTACCGACAGATGACCTACCGATCGATGAACTTATAAAGGAGTACTTACTAACATAGGACCTACCAATAGATGACCTATGAATAGAGGACCTACCAAAATATGACAAACTTATAGATGACCTGCCGACAGATGACCTACTGATGACACTATTCACAGAACTGGAAAACACAGTTCACAAAACTAGAAATTTGGAAGTGTTGGGAATAAGTCACCCTAACCTCCAAGAACACCAACAACAACAAAGTTTCACAGAGGAATACACCAGAAAGGTACATTCCATTATAGTGATAATCACAAATATGAACAATGAGACATGATATAGCATGATAATCATAAAGGAAACATGGGAAATGTGGAAACAAATTAAAACACTACATTATAAACATAGGGATAAATGCCACGAAATCGTGATGGAAAATTCTAATGATGGTTTAGGTTCAATCCCTAATCCCTTTCATTATGTTTCCTGAGGATAAAATATTACCCAATGCATTGGAGCACTATATAATTCTGGGTTCACATGTCACCTTCATTTCAGTTTCATGCTTAAGTGTTCCATATAGATCATACAACATGAATTCATTCATTGTCATATTTTATTATATGATAAAGGATTCTAGAATACATAAATTTAACTACCCAATAAAATAGGTACAATTTCACAAAGGTGATTACCCTTGATAGGAAATGGGTATGGGTATTCACTACACATTTGTTTTTCATGGAAAATCAAGGTGAAATTTTAGTAGCATAACGACCTCACTAAAAGATTCATAAAATGGGATTATGAGATAGAAAAGAGTCTCTAATAATTTGGAAGAAAAATTAAATTAATTGGGGAATGAAAAAATATATCCCAATAATATTATTTGGAATAATAATTCATAAGATAATGAATAAACTTGAATAAAGATGAGAATGATAGGACCCCTTACTAAATTTCAGTATGGTAACGGGTGTACATAAAGGTTAATTGTAAGGATTAATGAGTTTTAAAGGGGTATATAATTATTTAGACATAAAATAAGAAGTATGGGGGATATGGAAGAATGTATCATGGCATTAGGAATTGGAATCAAAAGGCATCAATTAAGAATATGCTTGAATTGTAAAGATGGGAGAGAGGTCCCTTGCCTTGAGAGAGTGATTCCAAAAGCATAGGAGGATATTTTTGAGAACATGGGGGAAAATTTTGAGTAATATAGAGTGATTAGGGAATATTAGAGATGGTATTAAAGGTTTTTACTAAAGTGTGATGTGATCTTTGGTGGTTTTGTATAGGAAATTAGTGGGGAGTTCTTTATTATTCCCCAAACATAGGTTTGGACTATATTCAATAAAATAATAAAAACCAAAAAGCTTATAATGGTTTTTAACATGTATTATTACAAAGAGTAGTGTTTTTAATTATTTTATTAGGTCATGGGAATAAAATTATTTAAATAAAACCTTTTTTGATGTGGAAGTGAGTTATCTTTATAAAGAAATTATCTTAAACATTAAAATATAACATATGCTTTGAAGTATTCATAAAGGCTTTATAAAATTAATAAAATAAGAATAAAATCACATTATTTTAAATGGGAAACATATATTTTATCATGGATACCATTTATATTATTTAGTACATCACTTTTTTGGTATTATGATGTCATAATACACATAGTATATTTATACCATATTTAATTTTTACCTGAGAATTTGACTGTCTCAATTTTTATTGAAAAAATCACCATTGGATAATTTCGACATTATGATTAAAAAAATAATATTCATTTTATCTAAAAAAATTTATAAATATGTGAATTTTTCCTTCTAAGATAAGAATCAATATTTATTGAGAAATGTTTAGTTTTTGTGGAAAATAACAGTTTTCGAACCATTATAGAAATTTCAGTTAATATCAAAAAAAAATTATTATAAATTAAATTTATCAATAATAATTTAATAATAATATTTTACTAAAATATATTTTATTTAAAAATTACATTAATTAATGGAAAGTAATTTCTTTATTGGAATTTCATATTAGTTAAAAATACAATTATATTTGTCGTTTCAAAATATAATTTTTAAAAAACTGTTTAAATAATCTTTTAAAAAGTAAAAAATATATATTATCATCGCATAAATGAAATAAAATATAAATATTCATACTATTAGTTTTACTTTTTTTCCAATCTTTTTAAAATTATTTTTACCCTTAATTAACATATTTTCCTTTTACTATGGTAATTAATAGTTACTATAATTTCCATTAAAATTGTACAAAAAATAATTTTCCCTTATTAAATATTACTAATCCTGATGATTATAAATAAAAAATCATTTTATAAAAATTAATTTGAAGAGGTGGAATAATTTAATTTAATAAAAAACCTACAAGCATAATAGAAATCAGTATTCTAAAACATACATTTTTTAAGGAAAATATGATGTCACTTTACCTCTATAAATAGTCATATTCATTATATGAATATAAATTCATAAATATATATATATATATATATAATATAAAATTTTAATGTAGATCATTTCTATTTAGGGGATATTTTAATTAACTAAAATGGAGAAACATTGTGAATTTTAAAAAAGATTTCATAAAAATGTGTTTTTAATCCTAAAAATAATCTTATGCTAAAATATAGTATAAAGATGATTTGAATATAATTAATTGAGTTAAATATAACTTAATAATTTTTATGCTACCTTGAAATAAATATAAAATAATATTTGGTCCTTTAAATTAATTCATTTATCAAAAGAAATGAAAATTTGACAAAAACCCATATTTCTCATGATTCACTAAAAATCTATATTTTTTAAAAAATACAAAAATTTCACCCTATGTTAATATTTATATTCTAATATCAAAAAAATCTCATTTTATCATGAAATTTTATAAATTTTCTAGAAAATAATTATAATATTATTTTTATAAACAGAAATAAGAATCATTATTAGAGACCCCTCTAGTCTAAGTTGAAAAATCATTCAAGCATAATCCTAGATCCTTGGATTATTATTGTTGATTTCAAGTCTATAATTCAGATGGATAAGAATCTTGTGCCAAGATCCAAACCTCTATCAATAAAAGGATTCATATAATTCATTGAGGAAGAAAATATCACCAAGATCAATCTCGTTGGGAAAACATCACTTGGTACAGAAAACATCTCAATGGTGTTAATGCCGGAAGAATTGATAGATCCTGTTTCAATGACTGCTCCCTCTGCAATTGGACGTCCCTATCTTGCATAACTATAGCGAAACACAACTCATATCACCATCCTATTCTTGTGAACTACCAATGTAAAGAGCATAGAAACCCTCTCCCATTCAGATTCAATAAGGCTTGGAGAAATCACATAGACCGTAATAAATTTTTTAAGGAGACATGGGATTCCATAGATATAAATAAAAACCCAATGGAATGCATTACCAAAATGAAACTACTCAAAGAAATATTGAAGGGATGAATAAAGAAAAATTTCATATTTCTTGATGTGGAAATTGAAGAAGTAGAATGATCCCTGCACTCTATCCAAGAGTCCATGTTCAAAAACAACTTCTTTTTTAGTTTTATCCATGAAACAAAGCTTACTTCCATGCTCCAAAATCTTCTCATAATTAAGTAAAAAAATAAAATGGGACACTTTTAATGTATAATTTCTTAATTAAATGGATAGGAACACGAAATTATTTAATTCCCTCCAAAGAACTCGAAGGTCTAGAAAGCCTGTCTCCCTTCTCAAAGATGGTGAACAAATCACCAAGGTTAAACAAGATTTTTCAAGCCACATTATCTCCTACTACAAGATCCTTTTATTAAACCATTAATAAAGGAAACTCTCAAAGATTTCATCATCCCCAAGTTAATCACAGAAGAGGAAAATCTTAGTCTCACTGCCTCCCGGATGAAAATGGAAATTAAAGATGTAGTTTTCGGCCTTAGTAAGGAAATATCCCCCGGTCAAGATGGATTCCCCAACAGCTAAATCCAAGTTTATTAGGATATCATATAGAAAGATGTTTTCAATTTAATCAAAT
Source organism: Viscum album (assembly GCA_963277665.1). NCBI lineage: Eukaryota > Viridiplantae > Streptophyta > Magnoliopsida > Santalales > Viscaceae > Viscum > Viscum album. The sequence continues at coordinate 1,507,039,129 of OY728164.1, read as the reverse complement.
ATTTTTTCAAGAGTGGATCTTTGGTGCATGTTATGAATGCTCAATTTCTGGACCTTATCCCTCAAATTGATAATTCTAGTGAAATCAGTCAATTTAGAATAGTAGCTATGGTCAACACTATTTACAGAGTGATTACCAAGGATATCTCCAATATAATGTCCAAAATCAAAGATAAAATCATCTCTTGGAACCGGTTTGGCTCATCAAAGGAAGGAATATTCAAGAATTTCTCATCATGTCTTCGGAATGTGTAAATCTTATCATGAAACAAATCAAAGGAGGCGTTGTTGCTCTTAAGCTAGAAATCAAAAAATACTTTGATACAATGGATTGGATATTTATTGGAAATGTCCTTCACAGCTTTGGTTTTGATCTGAAATTAATTCTATGTATTAAAGATCTTATTGGTTCAGATCACCTATCCATTCTCATTAATGGTTCACTGGAAGGGTATTTCACTTTCTCTGTGGGTTTTAGAAAAGGTGATCTTCTCTTTGTGATCATCTTTGTAATCGTAGAATATTATCATAGTGTAATGTTGATCTAAATGGATGAAAAATGTGACTTGAATACCATCAAAGAAGCAAGAGGTACATATAACCCCTCCCACATTTTCTTTACTGATTATATCATTGTCTTTACTCAAGGTGACATCAAAAACATAGAGAATATAAATAATTCTCTCTCACAATATAAATATATTTCGTGATAGGAAATAAGATGGGGGAAGTCTTTCATATATTATAGAAATCACTTTAACCCTATTAGATGGGGAAGTATTCTCAACATTTTGCGGATAAAGGAAGGCCATATTCCCTTCAACTACCTAGGTGTACCTCTCTTTTTGGGAAAACCTAAAGCCTCTTACTTCACAGAAATCCAAAGTCACATCAATAGAACTCTGTCTACATGGAAGTGTTACACACTTTCTATGGTAGGGAGAATATTCCTTGTTAAATACATTGTCATATCCAAACTGGTTTATTCATTCATGGTTTATATATGTCCAATATCACTACTTAATAAAATTAATTCTTTCATGAGTAACTTCATATAGAGGGTAAATATCTTGAAGAAAAAACTTTCCTCAGTGTCCTGGAAAAAATGTTGTAAGCCTTACAATCTTGGGGGTCTTGGCATTAAAAACTAGAAATTTTTCAATAAATCTCTTAAAGTGTATTTCATATGGATGTTTGGAAACACCAAATCCAAGTCCATGGAGATAACAAAAATTAGAGTAACGGAACAACTCAAGACTAGAAGATTGAAATATATTGAATCCTCAATATGGCCTCGACTGAAAACTATGTTTGAGAAGGTTTACAATAATTCTCATTGGCTTGTGAAGGAAAATTCATCTCTAAAATTTTGGCAGGATAAATGGATGGCTTCTTCTATCCTAAATTGAAGTAGTTCTCTCACCAAATCTTATGATCTGAACATAACTATTAAGGAACAAATGATAAACATGGATCAACTTCCAGAGGATATGAAAGCAGATTTTCACCATATCGTCTTAATGAAACAGAAATATTTCCTATTTTGGGAACCTTCTCTAAGTGATGTCTTGGATTCTAAGTCTTTATAAAATCAAGAGATACAATGTAACCACAATTATATTGGGAATTTTAATAGCTGATTCATGAAACCCTCACGGTTTTCTTTCCTCTGGAGAATTTCCCACCGCAATCTTCCTGTGGCTTATTGTCAGCAACAAAGAGGAAAAAATATCTATTCTTGATGCTCCCTATTTCACCAGCACAATGAGGACATATGACACCTGTTTTTATCATGTGATATAGCCTCAGCACTATGGAAACCACTGATGGACTTGTTTGAACTGAATCCTCATCGAACAGACATAATTGACAGGTAGCTTCAAGAAATTCTGCAATTTCAGTTATCTAGGCAACTTAAAAATATGCTCCATATAGATTGTGATGAACTGCTCCATGTAGTGTGGTGGGGGAGAAACAAGGCACTCCATGACCTCACCTTATTTCATTTACAATCATCTCTCTTTGAAATTATTACAGAAACCCGAAATGGTAATCTCATCCAAACAGGACATTGCAATAACTCCATTGGCGACTTCACAGTTCTAAGGATACTCAACATCCCAGGTAACTTCGCCCCATCCCATTCCATGGTTTAATTTTTTTGGATTTCACCATTATTTGTATGTAAAAAATGAAACACCAATTGTGCATCCAAAGGCAACCCTGGTCCAGTAGGTTTTGGAGTCGTCACCCGAGACCATAATGGAGCTGTTATTGACTTCATCCATAGACCATGTGGACAATACACTTCCCTTGAAGCTAAGATGTCCAATTTCATTATTTTTTTCCACATTTAGAAATAATATAACTATAATGTAGTTTGGTATGAATGTGACTTGACCACTTTGTTCCAAGTGGTGAGATATGGAAAAATACACATGTCATAGAATCTCATAGTAAGATGATCTGAATGCATGAATAAGTTGAATACTATGAACTATATTATCACCCACACCTACTGTGAGGAAAAATCTCTAGTTGATTCACTTTATAATAATGTATGGGTCCAAGAAGTCAGTATTCATTCTGCTACACTCCCTCTAGATCTTTTACCTATTCAAGAAAAAGACAAATGTAAAATCCCTTACATCTATCTGATGTAACCTACTAAGAGTCTACGAGATCACATTTCTTAAAAAATATTTTGAAGAACAAAAATTCATTTCCAAAAAAAAAGTGATGGTTTTCTTATAATTTATCATTATATATAGGATATATATATATATATATATATATTTCATAAAGTAGTCAATCCTGATTATATCCCCAAATTTAATGGAAGGTTAAAATGGCCATATTTAAATAATTATTACATGTTTGGGTTTAGTGTTTCATACCAAATAAGCTATCAAACATATTTTTATCTTTTTTAAAAACTCGAGGCATTAAAATTATAACCTTCTAAATGAAATGGTGATGAAAATGAATTATAATGCTATGTGGAAATGGTAAGCCCTACGTTCCCACGTGAGATGTTTCTTCATTTCCTAGGATGAATAAATGGAAGAATATGGTTATATCATATTCATAATAACATATAAGTATATTTATTATAATGGATTTATTAATTTATGGTGGATAAAAAATGTTAAAATGAAGTATTATAAGAAACTGTCTTGAAAGAGTCAGTAAAGATGATTACCTTTTCTTTGAAGTAACTCCTTTATAACATCTATTAAGAGACCTTGGGTAGGACTTTTGGAAGGAAGAGAACCTTAAGAACATAACTAAAGATCTTGATAATATAAATGGAAAGATTTTTGTCAATATATATGGCTCAAATTTGTGTAAATTAATGAAGAAAGGAGATATTTTTTATAATTGAAGTGAGGGAAACTTCTAGAAATTATCAAAATATTAAAATATAACAAGAATACTCTAGATCCAAATGCTTCCAAATAGACTATAAATTCATAGGATATGAATTATTAGAACATATTTTATCCACATTATAAATACTTAATATTTTTTTATTTTTAAATAATTAAATAAAATATTTGTCCCATAAAATATCATTATTTTCAATTGTGATACTATTCATTCCATTAACATTAAAAACACCAATAAAATAAGTAAAATTATAAATAGATATTTTATTATATAATAAACATGTCATTATGATCAATATAATTCATGGATCAACTTAAAATTTTCATACTATGTTACTTTTAAAATATTTAATATCATTTGTGTGTTTTTCATTAATTGAATAATTACTGCATCTACATTGTGTTATAAATTAAGGTAATAATTTCATATCTAAAAAGTAAAAATAAATTCCCATTATGTATATAAATATTTTATATTTAAAAATAATATTTATTGTCAAACATATCATCCAAATAATATCATATTATAATATTACACTTACTAAAAAAAGACTGTGACATGTTTGACTTTTCATTAAATAAAATAATATAGAAGTCATAATCTTATCCAACTATCCTCAAAAGGAAATAAATAAACATATATCCCTATAATAAGTTTATTATGATCTAAATATCAATTTATTTTCATTAAATATTTATTATAACTCACATATATATCACAACAACACATTAAATGTGTTATTTTAACTTTTCCAGCATTATGCAATCATTCCACAAGAATTCGGATAATACAATATTTATATAACTATAAATTACATTTATAACCATAAATATAATAAATAATAAATATTATTTAGTATTAAATTTTATCAGGGACTTAAATTACCACAATTATTATTTTTAGGATACAAAAAATGACTTTTCCATTTAATGCATGCTTTGTGTTAGAACTAAAAATGGTTTTCATATTTACCATGAAATAAATTATAATTTTCCTATTATAAATTATTTTTATATGATTATTATGTTATAATATAAAAAATGATTCAATTCCAATGTTTAATATATTTTTATATCATAATCAAGTCTTGACAATATCACAAAAGATACCATATTTTATTAAGAAACTACATTTTGTACTATCACCCCGAGTTTTTATTTGTATATGTTATTTTGTTTAAATTTTTTTCTGTGTATTTCCACTTGAGTGTTGGAATTTTTGGATCTAAATATTTAGTTTCGAACTATTTTTCTTCTATTTTATGATTTGTGTGCATGGTTAAGGGGAAATCATGCAACCTCCTAATGCAGAGCCTCTTTTTAATTCAATTTGAACTTTCTTGTCACGACCCGTCCTCGGGGCCCATGCCGTGACTACCCCAAGCCCGCCTTCCATAGGCCAGGGGCTGGAGAATAGCACCAAGGCGTAAATCCCGATAAAAAGGGAAGGCATTGTCTTTGTAAAGTAAACAAGCACTACAGAGTAAGCAAGCGGAAAAGTAAACACTAAGTAAAAGCTGGTACAACAGTAAGTGCGGAAAGTAAAAGGGGCCGGAAATACAATCCCAACTGTAAAGTACAACTGAAAGGGGAAAACAGTAACTGAAAAGAAAATCCTCAACGTCGAGCCATCCTCTGGAAGTCCCACCTGAAGCGTGAGCGCAGATAGCCTCCACAGCTCCTCGGTCCAGTCGTCCGCTCCGAGTACGTCCCACCCAGTGGTCCACCTCCAGGTACCGTCCTGCTCCGCAAGCCTCCACCACGATCAGCACTGTCCGTTGTCTGCAACCAACACAACGAAGAGAGGGCATAACCCGTGTAGGGGTGAGTATAAGCTACTCAGTAGGGACTCCGAGACCCCTGAAGGTCTCCCAGAATCCACAAAGGATAATCTAAAAAGGAAAGATACAATCACGAAGTTACATCCGACACGGCTTAGGTATATGACCATACATATACCTAAGTCATCAATTATCGCCTGACTCCAACATCCGAGCTCAAGTACAACCCAGTCCACACAGGAAAGCAAAACGTAAAATCCACACAGGATAGTTCAACACAATCCACAAAGGAAAGTAAAATGTAAATCCACACAGGAGGGCTCAACATAATCCACAAAGGAATGTAAAACGGAAATCCACACAGGATAGCACAACACAATCCACAAAGGAAATTAAAACGTAAATCCACACAGGATAGCTCAACACAATCCACAAAGTAAAGTAAAACAGAAACCCACACAGGATAGCACAACACAATCCACAAAGGAAAGTAAAACAGACTTTCGGCTCACACGGGTATACTTCTTCAAATAACGATAGAGATGATCACTGATCCATCTAAGTCATCGGACCCACGAAGGATCGATAGGTACTAACCCCCGTAATGACCCACAAAGGATCTGACCCACAAAGGATCGATAGGTAACTAACCCCCACAAAGACCCACACAGGATCGGGCCCACACAGGACCTGTAGGCGCTGGCTCACACAGAACCGCTGAGCGCTGACCCACACAGGATCGGATCCACACAGGATCTGTAGCACTGATCCATGTAGGATTTCTGAGTGCAGTAGTTGTCACAGTCCACTAAGGATCTCTGCACAATCGTCGTCGCAGTCCACTGAGGATCTCTGCACAGTCGTAGTCGCAGTCACAGCAGCAGTCGCAGCCAGCACTAGGGTTCCCGCACACAGCAAGCTCGTTCGGGAGGGTCTGCTCCACGAGCCTAGAGGCTGATACATCAACTGACACAAAGTCCGAAGTTGATGTATCCAAAAGTTCCGTATCGTCAACATGAACTCAACGTCGCAGACGGCGCGTCAATCGGACGCCCGATCTGAGAGTTATTGGCTTTTTCGTCCAAGGGGCCCGGTTGGTTTTTAAGGCAAAACCAACCCGACCGTACTCCACCTGCGTCCAAACCTCAGGCATAGTATTCCAAAAGATCCGTCTCACTTTTAAGAATTCAACGAAGTCGACGGCACGTCGATCGGACGTCCGAAGCTCAAGATATGAGCGTTTCCGCTCCGAAGGCCCGATTGGTTTCGTGTACAAACCATCCCGGCCAAACTCAAAGTAATCCGAAACCTTGCGTGCGATACACTGAAACGACCGTCTCGATCAAAGGATTGTGTTTCCGCTGGTGTCGCGTCGTTCGGAGGACCATAGCTCAAGTTACAGGCAAAAGACCGAAAATGGTATGAAGACGGGGGGTCTGGGCCCGGGCCGACCCGGCCCGACCCCCCCTGGGTCGGCCGAATAGGGTCAACCCGACCCGGCTGGACCGGGTTCGGTCCGGCCAGTGCGCAGCCCGGCCCGGCCGGCCGGCCCGGCTCGGCTCGGCCGAGCGGCCGAGCAAACGCGGGGGCATGCTACCCCCGCGTGACAACCCAGTGGCCCCCACGGGGGGCCACCCTGGACAATGGACGTGGCGATGCCGCGTCCCGAGTGCGCCGGACCCGCGCGGCCGTGGGTCCGCTGGCACCGCTGCCGCCACCGCAGCTTCAACCGCAGGGGCTTCTTCTGGCGGCGCGCCGGGGCGCCGCCTGCGCCGCTGTTCATCCCGGGATCCGTTCTTCACTGCAGAATCATCAAAACGCCTCTGCGGCACGCTTTGTCGTCGCCCGCCAAATCCGCACAACAACGAAGAACAGCGGAGGGTTGTCGGGCCGTGTTTGTTGGGCCCACACCCTCCGTGTTAGATGATAACAGTCGGGAGAAAATAATCAACACCTAGAGAACATATCAAAAACAATTTTATTAAATTAAAAAAAATTGTTCTTATGAACCGGGTTCTTCATTTTGAAAGAAACAATCCCAGGAATATAAATTATTTCACAAACAAACCCCTACCTCGTCAAGTCGTCGCACGCGCATTCTTCGCGGATTTGATCGTCGCCGAAGGAGGGGACCGTCGCGTCGTCGCGGTGTCCGGCGTTGCATCGACAAACTCCGAGGACCAAGAAACAACAGATTTAATTATAAATAATTAAATCCGTGTTTTGTTATAAACCACAAAGGAGTTTTAAAAGAAACCCGAAATCTCTTACCTCCAGCAGTAGGTGATCGGAGATCGGGGCGGGGAAGAACATCTCGGATGAAGCGTCGTCAATCTACGAGGGTGACAGAATTCTTCTCGTTCTTCGCGTTCTTAGCATTCTTCGCATTCTTCACGAATGTGGGTGAAGGCACAAAACTTTTCAAAACCTCTCAACAAACATTTTTCCAGATGTCGTGCGTTGGTCTTATTTTATTATTACGCCAACGGATTTCAAACAGGTTAAAAAACGAATAAATTAATTCATAGAATTAATTCAACAAACAAAACCACCCAATTAATTCAATGAATAAAACCGCCCAATTAATTGGTGCGTTTAAGAAATTAAGAAAACGCGTCAGTTGACTTCCATAATGACGGGTTTTCGCGGGTGCGTTACTTAGCGGAGAGAAACGGTGGGGCTCGTGCGGGCCCCACCTTACAAATATCCTACCAAGAGGGTAGGATATTTTTGGATAGCACCCTATCCGCAACAACTCAGCTTAAGTAGCTTTAAGTGGCTTCAAGTGGCTTCCATGTGGCTTAAGTGAAATAAAATAATGTTTGTCATACAATTTATTTTATTTCTTAACTTTAAGCCCAAAAATTAAAAACCACACCCGAGCAAACGCTACTCCGAAAGAAGCGTTTCTAAGAAAAAACAGGCGCTGCGATTCCATCGGTGCCCTCAGAATTCGATTCCGAGCACCGGTTCAAAAGTTAGAAAAAAACCGCTCGTCCGTTCACTGAACGTACCCGAGCCAAACTTCGGAAAATGATTCCGGGCACACCAGGCCTCGGAATCAGGTGCCGTCAGAAACTGCGTTCTTGTAAAAATCCAAATAAAATTAAGAAAAACATTCCCTTGATTTTTTCGGGTCTTTACATCACTCCCACCTCAGGGTTTTACGTCCCCGTAAAGATACATCATAAACTAGGGAAACAAATGTGGGTACTGAGCACGCATCTGAGCCTCCCGCTCCCAAGTGCTGTCCTAGAGGTTCCCGTGCTGCCATCTGATGCGTACAAGAGGAATCGATCATCCATGTAGGACCCACTCCTGTCGATCCTCGATCTCCACTGGGAACTCCACAAAAGTCTCCCCATCATCCACTTCTAGCTCCCCATGGTTAATGATGTGTGTCGGGTCGTGCACGTATCTCCTCAGATGAGATACGTGGAAGACGTCGTGCATCCGGTGCAACTGAGGTGGTAGAGCCAGGCGATAAGCCACCTCGCCAATCCTGCTGATGACCTGGAATGGTCTGATGAAGCGTGGAGACAACTTGCCGCCTTGGCCAAATCTCCGTAATCCACATCGAGGTGAGACATGCGAAAAGACGTGGTCGCCATCCTCGAACTCTAGTGGCCTCCGCCTCCTGTCAGCATAAGAATTCTACCGGCTCTGAGCTGTCCTCATCCGCTCCTGGATGACCTGGACCTTCTCTATCATGGCCCGGACCATCTCTTGTCCCACAAGTGCGGACTCCCCAGGGTCTGTCCAGCACAAAGGAGATCTGCAAGGTCTGCCGTACAACGCCTCGTATGGTGCCATCCCGATGGTGGAGTGGTAGCTGTTGTCGTACGCGAACTCCACCAAGGGTAGGTGGTCCTCCCAGCTATGACCAAAGTCGAGGACACATGTGCGGAGCATGTCCTCGAGAGTCTGAATGGTCCTCTCTGTCTGACCATCCATCTGAGGGTGAAAGGCGGTACTCAGACGTAGCCGCGTCCCAAACGCCTGCTGCAACCCCTTCCAAAGCCGAGAAGTAAAGAGAGCATCTTGATCGGAGACGATAGATGATGGCACACCGTGAAGCCGTACAATCTCCTGAACATAGAGACACCCCAAGCTCTCCATTGAGCCCTGCTCTCTGATGGGTAAGAAGTGAGCCGACTTGGTGAGTCGGTCAACAATCACCCAGATGGAGTCGTGACCTCTGGAAGTGCGTGGAATTCCAGTCACGAAGTCCATAGATATCCCATCCCACTTCCACTCCGGGACCTCCAAGGGCTGTACCAAGCCTGCTGGTACCTAATTCTCAGCCTTCACATGCTGGCAGGTGAGGCATCGTGAAACGAACTCTGCCACAGCCTTCTTCATGCCCGGCCACCAGTGCTGTCGTCTGAGGTCATGGTAATTCTTCTTCACTCCATGATGTACCGCCAAAGGAGAAGTGTGAAGCTCTCTCAGAACCTCCTCCCTTAAAGCAATTGGTACCAAGGTACGTCCTCTAAAAAGGACGTCGTGCTCTGCTCTAAGGGAGAAACCATCAGGTGCCTGTCCTGAGGATATCTGTGCACGCCGTGTCTCACAGTCAGCGTCCACACGCTGTGCCTCCCTGACCCACTGTAGAAGTGGAGGAGAGACTATGAGAGACTGAAGGAAGGCTGCTCCGTCCCTATCCATGAAGGATATCTGCAAGGCGGCTAGCTGCTCTATCGCCTCCTCAAGTAGCTGGATGCCCGTCCTCCTGCTAAGAGCATCTTCTACTACATTCCCCTTCCCAAGAGTATAGACAATCTCAAAGTCATAGTCCTGGAGGAACTCGAGCCATCATCGCTGTCTCAGGTTCAGGTCTTTCTGCGAGAAGATGTACCTGAGACTCTGATGGTCAGAGAAGATTGTAAAGCGCTCGCCCATCAGATAGTGTCGCCATGTCTTCAGGGCGAAGACCATTGCTGCTAACTCCAGGTCATGGGTAGCGTAGTTCTGCTCATGCGGCCTCAACTGATGTGATCCATAGGCGATAACTGCCTGATCCTGCATCAGGACACATCTGAGTCTGGTCCCTGATGCATCGCAGTAGACTACGTACCCTACTCCCTCCTCAGGAAACCTCAAGATAGGTGCGCTGGTCAATCTCTGTCTCAGCTCCTGGAAGCTCTACTGACATCTGTCTGACCACACAAAGGGTTTCCCCTTCTTCGTCAAATCTGAGAGTGGTGTCGCAACTCTGGAGAAGCCTGGCACAAATCTCCGATAGTATCCAGCTAGTCCCAAGAAACTCTTCACCTCTGTCACGCTCCTGGGTGGCTCCCAAGCTAGCACTACATCGATCTTCGCGGGATCCACCGCAACTCCCGCCTCATAAATGACGTTCCCCAAGAAGTGGACCTAACATAACCAGAACTAGAACTTCGAGAGCTTTCCATAAATCTGGTGCTCTTGGAGTGTGTCTAGTACAACCCGCAAGTGGTAGGTGTGATCCTCCTCCGTGGTCGAGTATACCAAAATTTCGTTGATGAATACCACGACAAATCGATCGAGGTATGGCTGAAAGATCCTGTTCATGAGGCTCATGAACACTGTTGGAGTGTTGGTTATTCCGAAAGGCATAACCAAGAACTCATAGTGGTCATACCGTCACCTGAAGGCCGTCTACTGCACGTCCTCGTCTCGAACTCTGAGCTGATGATAGCCTGACCTGAGGTCTATCATCGAGAACCACCGTGCTCCCTTGAGGTGATCAAAGAGGTCATCAATCCTCAGTTGCGGATACTTGTTCCTCACTGTCACCTGGTTCAGGCGACGATAGTCGACACACAGTCGCAAGCTCCCGTCTGCCTTCTTGGCAAACAATATCGGGGAAGCCCAGGATGAAACACTGGGTCGGATGAACCCATTGCCCTGCAAGTCCTCCAATTGTACCCGCAGCTCTTGAAGCTCAGCGGGGGCCATCCGATACACTGGAGTGGATATCGGGGCTATCCTGGGGTACAGATCAATATAAAAGTCTACCTCTCTGCAAGGAGGTAGCCCTGGAACGTCATCAGGAAAGACGTCCGCATACTGATCCACCACTGCAGGAAAACTAGGACTCCGCACGTCAACTACTCCAAGGATGAGGCTAGCGAACTGATGAGTGATGGGTTGTCCTCTCCTCTGCGTGAGTCCATCCTATGCTGCTAAGGCTCCCTTCTCACCAGTGAAGGTGAACCTACTCCCGTCGGTGCGCACACATCGCACCTTGCACCTAATACAGTCAATCTGATCATGGACCGTAGATAACCAATCCATGCCCAAGATGACGTCGTAAGGCCTTGACGCTGCTACAAGAAGATCCCAGCCGAAGCTGTCACCTCCTAGAGTAAGATCACACTGGCGGCACCCGTGCGTAATCATCGAGTCTGCTCCCGTAGGAGTCTCTAGCCATAAGGATCGAGCCAACGACTCTGTCGGAATCTCCGAGTTCCGAACAAGGGCAGCAGCTATGAAAGATTTACTCGCTCCTATGTCTATAAGAACTACAGCAAGGGTGGAATAGACACAGATCGTACCTCGAATCATCTCTGGCGCGCCGTGGTCGTAGGCCTCCGCTGCCTGGAGCTGTGCCTGTCTCTGCCCGCTAGCTCCCTGTGGTCGGGGCGGACCTCCTGGTGGTGGTGGTGGCAGAGCCTCAAAGCGTCGCCCACCACCTGCTGCTCGGCCATCTCCTCTGCCTCATCCGCCTCCTCCCTGCGGACCACCACGGTCGACCCTCTTCCTCTGCCTGGGTGGCCCCTCCACTGTCTGCTGCTCCTCGGCACGGCGGGTCGGGTAGTCACGAGCCATGTGGCCCTGCCCGCTGCATGTGTAGCACTACCTGCCTCTTGAAAGATTGGCTCCGCGCTGTGTGCCCCGCACTGCTGAGCTAGTGTCCTGAGGTCGTCTGCCGGAAGGTCTGGTCTGCCTGGAACCTTGAGTAATCCGTCGGCTACCTGCTGCCGAAGACTCAGCTACCTGCCGCCCTACGGTAGGTCTCGCTGTGGACTTAGCCAGAAAGCTCTCGATCAGAAGGGCTTGCTCCAGCACTCCTGCCTGAGTCGGAATGCTGAGGGAGATCAGTGATGCCCTGATCTTGTGTCTCAAACCCTACTCAAAGGTCCGGGCTCGGAAGAACGGGTCTCGTACCATATCTGTCGAGTAGCGAGAAAGATCGGTAAACCTTGCCGCGTACTGGGCGACCGTCTAGCTGCCCTGACGCAGCTGAAGAAGCTCCTGGATGTGCACCGCACGGAGGGTGGCCGGGATGAACTCTGAGCGGAAGAGGCTCTCAAAGTCTGTCCTGAGAAGAGATGCCCCATCGTGCACTTGGAGAATCATGCTCCACCATCGGCCCGCTGCTATGTGCAGTAGGCTCGCCGCAAGGATCACCATGAGGTCTGCTGGTGTCCTCACTAGCCTGAAAACTCGTAAGACCGCCTCCATCTTGTCCTCGGCTGCCTGGGGGTCCGTCTCCCCACGAAACATGGTTGGTCGCTAGCGCTGGAACTCGTGCAGAGCTCCGAGGTGACGTGTATCGTCAGCAGTCGTGGCGGGGAGCATCGGTAGCTCGGCGGGGAGAGATACCGCTGGTGCCTCCGCCATCAAAGGGCCCTGTACCGAGGCCTCGTCGCTCGGCGGGCTGTCGTCGCGCTCTACTCTCGGAACCCTAGCTGGCTGCTGTCATGGGGCCATCCTGAAAAGGAAAAAAGTGTGCCACGGTCAGAACAGTATACCTGGTGAGCTGATACAAAGTAATCACAAAGAAAACTTGAAACACACATTCAATCAATGTTTTCGTGCATTAAGTCGGAAATCAGAAGTCAGGGTCCTGGTGTACGGATACGTCGACCGCCGCACCAACACTGGGCTCCCTGGACTGATAACCACACCCAATACGCTAAAGACTATTTCTTCACATAGAAGAAAGATCAGAGTCTATGGTAGAACTGACCACCTCTGATACCAATTTGTCACGACCCGTCCTTGGGGCCCGTGCCGTGACTACCCCAAGCCCGCCTTCCATAGGCCAGGGGCTGGCGACTAGCACCAAGGAGTAAATCCTGGTAAAAAGGGAATGCATTGCCTTTGTAAAGTAAACAAGAACTACAGAGTAAGAAAGCGGAAAAGTAAACACTAAGTCAAAGCTGGTACAACAGTAAGTGCGGAAAGTAAAAGGGGCCGGAAATACAAGCCCAACTGTAAAGTACAACTGAAAGGGGAAAACAGAAACTGAAAAGAAAAGCCACAGCGTCGAGCCGTCCTCTGGAAGTCCCACCTGAAGGGTGAGCGCAGATAGCCTCCACAGCTCCTCGGTCCAGCCGTCCGCTCCGAGTACGTCCCACCCAGTGGTCCACCTCCAGGTACCGTCCTACTCCGCAAGCCTCCACCACGATCAGCGATGTCCGTCGTCTGCAACCAACACAACGAAGTGCGGGCATAACCCGTGCAGGGGTGAGTATAAGCTACTCAGTAGGGACCCCAAGACCCCTGAAGGACTCCCAGAATCCACAAAGGATAACCCACAAAGGAAAGATACAATCATGAAGTAACATCCGACACGAATTAGGTATATGCCCATACATATACCTAAGTCATCATTTCTCGCCCGGCTCCAACATCCGAGCTCAAGTACAACCCAGTCCACACAGGAAAGAAAAACGTAAAATCCACACAGGATAGATCAACACAATCCACAAAGGAAAGTAAAACGTAAATCCACACAGGATAGCTCAACACAATCCACAAAGGAAAGTAAAACGGAAATCCACACAGGATAGCACAACACAATCCACAAAGGAAAGTAAAATGTAAATCCACACAGGATAGCTCAACACAATCCACAAAGGAAAGTAAAACGGAAATCCACACAGGATAGCACAACACAATCTACAAAGTAAAGTAAAACAGAGTTTCGGCTCACACAGGTATACTTCTTCAAATGACGATAGAGATGATCACTGATCCATCTAAGTCGTCGGACCCACGAAGGATCAATAGGTACTAACCCCCACAATGACCCACAAAGGATCTGACCCACAAAGGATCGATAGGTAACTAACCCCCGCAAAGACCCACACAGGATCGGGCCCACACAGGACCTGTAGGCGCTGACTCACACAGAACCGCTGAGCGCTGACCCACACAGGATCGGATCCACACAGGATCTGTAGCACTGATCCACGTAGGATAGCTGAGTGCAGTAGTCATCGCAGTCCACTAAGGATCTCTGCACAGTCGTCATCGTAGTCCACTGAGGATCTCTACACAGTCGTCGTCGCAGTCACAACAGCAGTCGCAGCCAGCACTAGGGTTCCCGCACACAGCAAGCTCGTTCGGGAGGGTCCGCTCCACGAGCCGAGAGGCTGATACATCAACTGACACAAAGTCTAAAATTGATGTATCCAAAAGTTCTGTATCGTCAACAAGAACTCAACGTCGCAGACGGCGCGTCAATCGGACGCCCGGTCTAAGAGTTATTGGCTTTTTCGTCCCAGGGCCCCGGTTGGTTTTTAAGGAAAAACCAACCCGACCGTACTCCACCTGCATCCAAACCTCGTGCGGAGTATGCCAAAATGTCCGTCTCACTTAGATGAATTCAACGAAGTCGACGACACGTCGATCGGACGTCCGAAGCTCAAGATATGAGCGTTTCCGCTCCGAAGGCCCGGGTGCTTTCGTGTACGAACCATCCCGGCCGAACTCAAAGTAATCTGAAACCTTGAGTGCAATATACCGAAACGACCATCTCAATCCAAGGATCGCGTTTCCGCTGACGGCGCGTCATTCGGAGGCCCGTAGCTAATGTTACGGGCAAAAGACCGAAAACAGTCCGAAGACGGGGGGTCTGGGACCGGGCCGACCCGGCCCGACCCCCCCTGGGTCGGCCGAACCGGGTCGACCCGACCCGGTCCTTCCCGGATGGACCCGGTCTGGTCCGGCCGGGGCGCAGCCCAGCCCGGCAGGCCGGCCCGGCTCGGCTCGGCCAAGCGGCCGAGCAAACGCGGGGGGCATGCTGCCCCCGCGTGACAACCCCGCGGCCCCCGCGGGGGGCCGCCCTGGTCAACGGACGGGGCGATGCCGCGTCCCGAGTGTTCCGGACCCGTACGGCCGCGGGTCCGCTTGCGCCGCTGCCGCCACCGCCGCCGGCCGCCTGCGCCGCTATTCATCCCGGGATCCGTTCTTCACTGCGGAATCATCAAAACGCCTCTGCGGCACGCTTTGTCATCGCCCGCCAAATCCGCACAACAACGAAGCACGGCGGAGGGTTGTCGGGCTGTGTTTTTTGGGCCCGCACCCTCCGCGTTAGATAATAACAGTCGGGAGAAAATAATCAACACATAGAGAACATATCAAAAACAATTTTATTAAATTAAAAAAAATTGTTTTTATGAACCGGGTTCTTCATTTTGAAAGAAACAATCACGGGAATATAAATTATTTCACAAAAAAACCCCTACTTCGTCAAGTCATCGCACGCGCGTTCTTCGCGGATTTGATCGTCGCAAAAGGAGGGGACCGTCGCGTCGTCGTGGTGTCTGGCGTTGCGTCGACGAACTCCGAGGACCAAGAAACAACAGATTTAATTATAAATAATTAAATCTGTGTTTTGTTATAAACCACAAAGGAGTTTTAAAAGAAACCTGAAATCTCTTACCTCTAGAAGTAGGTGATCGGAGATCGGGGCGGGGAAGAACGTCTCGGATGAAGCATCGTCAATCTCCGAGGGTGATGGTGTTCTTCGCGTTCTTCGCGTTCTTCGCGTTCTTCGCGTTCTTCGCGAAGGAGGGTGAAGGCACAAAACTTGTCAAAACCTCTCAACGAGCATTTTTCCAGATGTCGTGCGTTGGTCTTATTTTATTATTACGCCAACGGATTTCAAACAGGTTAAGAAATGAATAAATTAATTCATATAATTAATTCAACGAAAAAAACCACCCAATTAATTCAACGAATAAAACCGCACAATTAATTTGTGCATTTAAGAAATTAAGAAAACACGTCAGTTGACTTCCATAATGACGGGTTTTCGTGGGTGCATTACTTAGCGGAAAGAATCGGTGGGGCTCGTGTGAGCCCCACCTTACAAATATCCTACCAAGAGGGTAGGATATTTTTGGATAGAACCCTATCCGCAACAACGTAGCTTAAGTAGATTTAAGTGGCTTCAAGTGGCTTCCAAGTGGCTTAAGTGAAATAAAATAAAGTTTGTCGTACAATATATTTTATTTCTTAACATTAAGCCCAAAAATTAAAAACCACACCCGAGTAAAAGAAACTCCAGAAGAGGCGTTTCTAAGAAACTATCGGTGTTGAGATTCCATCGGTGCCCTCCAAATTTGATTCCGAGCACCGGTTCAAAAGTTAGAAAATCCCGCTCGTCCGTTCACTGAACGTACCCGAGCCAAACTTCGTAAAATGATTCCGGGCACATCGGGCCTCGGAATCAGGTGCCGTCAGAAACTGCGTTCTTGTAAAAATCCAAAGAAAATTAAGAAAAAAATTTCCTTGAATTTTTCGAGTATTTACATTTCTTGGTTACGGTTTCATAGGAAACAAAGAGTCAGGTAAAAACTACACACCTATAAGAAGAAATCATGTGGGTATTGGGTGTCTCTAAATTAGAGTGCATGACTTGAGCACGATTAGTTAAAAACTTATTTTCAAGCGTGCGCATGGTTCTGAAATTTTTTATAGAACAAAACCAAAATATTAGAACATAGTTTCCCAAACCATGTATCCAAACTATGTGGGTGTCCTGTAAATCTATTAATAGATTCATGGTCGGTGTATAATTTCAAAAAATATTTGTAGTTAACACTATCATTCTGAATGTGTGTTCACACTTTTTTCATATTCTAATTTTAACCCCCAAAGCCCCCTTTCCCCCCTATTTGGCGTGTATGGCCCTTTGAGTCACCTCCTCTATTATTCATGCCTCCCACCTCCATACAGGGTGACTCCAAGTGGATTTGATCATTTTTTTTGTGGTGATTTCTCAAAATAATAGCCACTCCACTTCTTCATCTTCCCTTTCCTTACATTTTCTTCTTAGCTCCTCTTATCCCTTCATTTTGTTGGACTATGGTTCATGCTTTTTCGTTTTTAAAATTAAGGTTATTTATTTCATAAGGTTTCTCCTCTGGTGGTCTTTCCTGGTTAGACCTTTGAAGAGGTGATTTGGGTTTCTTTCATCTAAGCGCTCATATATTGAGGTAGTTTTCCCTTTTCATTTGGCCTTTAAATTTAAGAAACATTGATCGCTTGATGTTCGCAACTTATTTTGATATTAGTTAGTGATATTTTATTATTGTAATAATTATTTTAAATGAAATAAAGATATATTTCCCATTAAATTGGCTTGTGGGGAATTTTTTATGTGGGATGTTAAACCAAGTGTTTGATAAAATGCTTGGTTGGATTTTATATGTGATATTGGGTTTCTAAATGATGTTTCAACTTTACAAAATGTGTTTAAAATGTTTCATGCAAATCCATGTGCCATTTTTTTTCTCTCTTATAAAGTTTTATTCATTGAAATAATTTATGAGGGCTGATTAGAAATTTCAAAAAATGTATCTTTTGGTAAAATTTCCCTTGGAATGCATCTCTTTCCTTAATGATTGCTAAAGGGAATGGGAGGTCCCCGTTATGGGACTCCACTTGTGAATTAATGGTTGGAAGGCATGGGAAATTTTCCCTTAGTGTGATTCAGGGGTGATGTTTGGTTGTGTGATGTATTGTGATTGTTATATATATATATGGTTATTTTTTTGTAATTTCATGGATTACCCCCATTTTAGACCTGAAATGGGAAACAAGCCTATGTAGCATAATATATATGACATTTTTATACAATATTTTAGGATTATGCTCTAGCTAGTGGCCCATTCCTATGTATGTGATCTTCTTTGGAGATGATTCCCCTTTGTTTGGTCTGGTAAGGTATTATTGAGTGTTTGGGATTTTTTATTGCATCAGGTGCACTACTAGGATGGATCAGTTTATTGTATGTTCTAAACATTCTCCTAATATCCTAGTCATTCCCATGTACTTTGTAACTTGTTTATCTATGGTGGATAATTATGGTGCCTCATCTAGTATGATTTCCTGAGTATTTTTCTTTTCTTATTTCCCTCTATGTGGTATGGTCTTGGTTTCTTTCCTTATTGATGTTTATTCGTTGTAAAATTGATTATTTTATTTTCTTAAATGTTTTTATAATTTCTTTTGAAATATTACTAACACTCTCCCCAACATAACCTTTAAAAAACCCTATTTTTTATTAATAAAAAAACAAACCATAGTTTTTAAAAAAATAATATTTTAAAAAGCCTATGTTTATATATTGTAATTGAAACAAGATGTGAATCGGTTTTTTATTTAATTGAATTTTATTTACAATAGTTATATTTAGGAGTACCTACAGAGTTTTAATACTCACACCTATACTTCCATTCTAGATTTTAGCCTTAGGTGATGGTTACTTCTTGTTTTTGATCACAAAAGAGAAATTTTCGGTTTTAGGTCCGATGAGTGACCTATTGGGTTACCTGAATATATTCTAGTTGTTAGGTTTAGTTTTGGTTTATGTTTAGTTTATGTTTTTTTCTCTTTGTTTATTTTAGTTATTTTTTACTTCTCATTTTTATTCCTTTTTTCTACTTTACATTGGTTTAAATCATTCCCTTATTCACTCATTAATTCCATTGACGCTTTTTACCACCCTGAGGAAATTGGGAACACACCTTGGGGATGTCAGAGGCCGACTCGAGTGACCTGTTTGGGACAGACCCAGGTTGGTTCATGAAAAAATGGTATTATATCATAGGTTATTTAGAGGAACTAGATTTCAGAGTGCCCTTTTTTATTTGGGTTGTCAAGGTAGAAGGAGTCATATTATTATAACTTAGGGTGTATGTATGGGAAAGTGTCTGGTCAATAGTTATAGCACTTAAACTTGGGTTACTAGGGGAAGTTGGGTTTTCAGTTTTTCTTTCCTATTCATTCCATTATTTGTTAGATATTTCATGGCATGGTTGATGATGTTCAACCAATCAAGATTTTTTGGAATTATTTATGTATTTTTTGGTATTTGGGGAATGAAATGGTAGTTAGGATAGTGGTTCTAATGAGATTTAAAGGTCTAGAAAGCTTTATGGATCCTAGGGATATGGTCTCGAAGGACTCTCTATGGATCTGATGTGATAGGAATATGACCACCAACCATATGACAAAGTCACTCATCGACACTAGCTCCTATTCCATTAATTTATTTTCGATATTTTATAATTATAAAATCATTTTAAAACTATTATTTCAGATTTTTTGAAAACAATATTTTAAATAGAAATGTTTTTATTTTTTTGGAAATGATAAATGATTTTTTATTAGTTTCTAAAAAATTCTAGGATTGGTTTCCAAATAATTTAAATTTTGATAAAATGAGTTTTTAAATACATTCTCTTCGATAAAATGAGGATTGTTTTGAAATACTAAGTGATTAAAATGGGAAGGGATGGATTTCTTGGTGGAAATTTAGGTATTTTTGTACGGAATTAAATGGATTAGAGTGTGGAATTCTAAGGGGGTTTTCCATTTGGTGTTTAGTGGTCCTTTGGGAAAACTTATATGGAATTTGTGGGTATGTTTACTTTTTCATGTTTGGTGTTTATTTGCGAAATGTTTTGGGTGTAGATTTGGTTTTTGATTGAGTTCTTGGTTTTCTTGTTTTTCTATAGTATTCCACCACCAAAGATTCAAGGGACATTCTAGGTGTAGATAACTGTAGTTCACCATTAGTAGAGCCTCGAGTTGATAGACCAAAATAATTTATCCGTGAGTTTTTAATGTTGAACCCACATATATTTTATGGTTAATAATACCCTTTTGAATTATAAGAGTGGGTCTGAAAAGTCGAATGGATATTCAGATTCCTTGAGTTTCCTATGTATCTAAAAGTCATGTATTCTACCTTTATTTGTTATGGTCCATGTTGGATATTGTGGAATTTGGTTATTATAACTAGTCCTTGAGAATACCTTTCAAGGTAATTCCTCGAGGATCCATTTTCATGAAAGTAATTCTATGAGATGATGAATTTGGAGAAAGAAATATAGATGTTCTTCATTTAGTAAGGTGATGGATCAGTGTTGGAATTTACCCATTATTTTGTGGATTTATTTCCCTATCTTCTAGATTTGTCCAAGGACTATTTTTTAAAGGAACTAAATAATAAGACTGGGATTTATCATGATCATCAATCAATGGAGTCATAATTATTTCTATCCTCAAGTTCTAATGTAGAAAGAAAAATAGTTCATGTTGAGACTATATTAGTAGGGGTTCTTGGGTAATCCAATCCTCCGTCAGTTTATAAAAATGGTGAAGAGAATATTAAACAGGATATGGGAAATCATCCTAATGATGATAGTGTTGGTGATAAAATCAAGAGGATCATGGTTTTTCCTCAGCTTCTTATGGGAATAGGGCCTTAATGTGTCATCAATTAGGCAATTCAGGTTATGAGAATCCTTCATATCTAAGCTCTATAAAGACTTTTCATGTTTGTGGCTATCTCATCCATCCTTATAAGTTATAAAAGGGTATCTCTTGAAATAATAGTTTTGTTAGATCCACTCCCTCATAGAATTGTGTACCTAATTCAGATGAACATGGTATTGGTGCGAGTTATGTGTGTGGTTTTTTATATAAATTCACTTTTTTTATAATTGTTGTATCTTTCATTGTTGTTTTTTCGATTAAAATGAAAAATATTAATGGGAGATTTTTAAACCCATGTTTTAATGGATGATTCTTTAGAAAACTTTTCATTTCATAATATTAAATTCAAGTGTGTCTCATTGTTTGTCATCTTCATTAAGTTCCATCTAGTGTTTGTGTGGGGTTATTTTGGATAAGATGTGTAGTGTTGATGGGTGGTGTTGGTTGGGAATCTTGTTAGAATCCTAAAATAGTGGATAGTCCTTCATGTACTCACATGTGGATGAAGTGATATCCTTATTTATACATGTTCCATTCATTATTTTACTTAGATTATTTGTTTAGTGGTTATAATTTTTCATCAAAGTTGTATAACCTTGAGTTTTCCACTTTTTAATTACCTTAAGTTGGGATTTTGGTGTAGGATTAATAGTTGTAGTGATGGTAAGGTTCTTGGATTATCACTTGGGACTTTTATTATTATTTGAGAAAAGGGAGTCCAATGTCATTCTTGGTTTAGATATAAATTTCTTTTCCTACTAGTACTTAATATTTTCTTTAGTCCGAGGAGTCTATTTAAGAGAGATTGCAGACCTTTGCCTTTTACTTGATCAACTAGAAACCTTGTGAATTTATGGTGGGGAAAATTTTCATGCACTAGTTTATATTTTTCTCTTTTATTTTTTTTACATTTTTTATTTATCTTTCCTCTTGGGTTTTGGAGGCTTCAGATCAAAATTTTGACTTTCTGACTATTTTTATTTTATTTCATGATTTGTGTATATGGTTAAAGGGAAACTGCGAGACCTTATATTTTATATCCTCTTTTCAGCTCAATTTTAACTTTCATGGTTAGGTTTTCATGGGTATCTCATGGTTATGTGAAAATAATTCTCCTCCCAAGAGTAATCATCTTGGTATTGGGTGTTACTGGATGAGGTTTCAAAACTTGAGAATGGTTAGTTCCAACCGTGTGACAAGAATATACACAGTTCTGCAATTTTTAAAATAACCAAGCCACACAGTTAGTGCATAGTTTCCCAAACTATGTGTAAAAACAATTTGGGTGTTCTATTAATCCATTAAGAGATTCATGGTTAGTGCATGGTTCCCCAAACTGTGTGACTAAACCTTACAGAGTGCGCAGTTTCATTAAAAATGTGTTCTTACCCTTTTTTCCTCGTAAAATTTTTATCCCCAAAGCCCCATTTCCCCCCCATCTAGCTCGTGTGAACCTTGGAGTCTCCTCCCCTCTTCTTCAAACCTCCTACCTCCATCCATGGTGATTATAAGTGTATTTATTCTTGTTTTGGGGTGATTTCTCAAGTTAATCCCCCTTCATATTCTTATTATTCCCTCCTATTTAATTTTATTCTTGGTTCATATTATCCATTGGTTTTATTAGTATAGGTTTCACGATTCTTGGTTCTTAAATTGGTGGATTTTTTTCTTAAGGTTATCCTTGGGGTTTTTCACCTTCAGGGACACTTGTGGAGATGATTTGGGTTTTATTCATACAATTACTCATGGTTTGAGCTACGTTTCCATTTTTATTTGGCCTTTATATTATTTGACTGAAAATTCATTTTTTCTTATTTTTGAAAATCACTTTTTGGTTAGGTGAGAACCCGCTAGAACACAAATACATTTCAAAGGATAATGGAGAACCCAAACCATAAAACAAGATGGAACAATTCGTTCAAGTGATGTGCTTGGATATCTTATAAATGGGGTTTCACTCAAAGAATGTATGAGGCCTGGTTGGTAATTTTTGTAAAATTGTTCTCTTTAGAAAAATACACTTGGGATGGATATCTTTCCTTGATGATTGATAAAGTGAATGGGAGGTCCCTAAAGTGGGATTTAACTAGTGAATGGATGGTTGTAATCCATGGGAAATTTTTCCTTGGGGTGATTTGGGGATGTTGTTTGGTTTTGTGGGTTGTGTGATGGATGATGTTTGTTATATATATATGGTTGTTTTTTTGGAATTTCTAGGCTCACCCCCACTTTATACATGATAGGGAAACAATCTTAGATAAAGGAATATCCAATAGTGTTTTTTTCACAAGTTTAGGATTAATCTCTGGCTAATGTCCTCTTAGAATGGACATGATTTACATTAGGGATGATACCCCTAATTAAGGCTAGGTAGGGTACGATCGAGCGTTATGGTTGTTCGATTACATCTGGTGCACTGACAAGATGGAGTATGTTATAGTATGTTCTATACATTCCCTTGTGCTCATAGGTATTCCATTGTAATCTATAATTGTCTATCTTTAGCAGATAATTAGGATTCCTCATCTAGTATGGTTTCTTGAGTATTATTATTTTCCCATTTCCCTCTGTGTGGTATGGTCTTGGTTTCTTTAACTAGTTATGTTTATTCCATGTGGAATATTTTTTTTGTTTTCATAAATTTTATTATAAAATGTGTTTTGAAAGATTACTAACACCCCCAACTTATCCTTTAATGAGAAACATATTTTAGATGAAGTGGTAAATGGACCATGATTTGTTTTAATAATAATTGTGTAAAAAGCCTTTATTTATATATTATATTTCAAAATAGTAGTAAATTAATCATTTATCCAAAATAAAATTTATTATTAATAGTTATATTTGTGAATGCCTACTGGATTTTAATACTCACGCCTATACCTCCATTCTTGTTTTTACCCTCTTGTGTAGTTTCCCACTTATTTTCAATCATT
The DNA here is from genome assembly GCA_963277665.1 of Viscum album. Taxonomy (NCBI): domain Eukaryota; kingdom Viridiplantae; phylum Streptophyta; class Magnoliopsida; order Santalales; family Viscaceae; genus Viscum; species Viscum album. The sequence continues at coordinate 1,507,015,517 of OY728164.1, read as the reverse complement.
GTAGATCGATATTGGGTTTTGGGTTCAGTGAGTGACTTGTGGGGTCACACATATATCTTTTGGTCTTCATGTTAAATTTTTGTTTGTTTTCAGTTTATGTTTTATTGTTCTCATTGGTCGTTTCAGTTATGTTCAACTGATCATTTTTATTCTACTGCTTTGGTTTATTTATATTGGTGAAATAATTTCCTATGTATCTCATTGATTCCCTTAGTTCTTTCCGCCACCTACAGTAGTTTAGGAATGTGCCTTGGGGATGTCACATGCTATCTCAAGCGATCAGTTTGGGATCAACCCAGGTTCGTTTGTAACATTTAATTTTCAAAAAAACTATATTTTTTTGAAAATGGTCAAAAAAATCACCATAGACTAATTTTTATTTTATTATTTCAAGAATTAAGTTCATTTTATCAAATACATTTTCTGAAACTTCCATAAATTAATTATATTATTAACTCATAAAAATAATAATAACTCATTTTGGAAGTAAATTTATTTTTGAAGATTAAAATAACTTTAGTAAAAGTTATGTTATTATTTTATAATGATTTATCAATATATTTGTATTGATTTAGACCTATATGTTTATTTTATTAAAGAGTTATTCCTATTCACATCCATCAAGTTAACAGTTAGGCTATAACGGTCACATTTAAATAATAATAGTTTTGGGTTTGTTTAGGTTGGGTGTTTTGTGCAACTTAAGCTATCGAATATAGAGTTCCTTTAAAATCATAGGTTGTTACATCACTATAGTGAAATTGTAAATATGATATTAATTAAATAAATTGAAGAATATAAGAAAATTAAAAGTGTAGTTTTCAGGTGCAGTAGTAGTGTCGAGGTGGTCAATAACCATAATGGTTTTTCCAATTTTGTTGACCATTCACAACATTTTACATGACCTGAAATCCATGACCAATGAAATTTTTCCAAAAATTATGGGTTAGATAAAACTTTCATCTCAAATATGATCTCTGTATATTAAATTTCTAATTAATTTATTTATGATTAGAAGAAAAGTTTTACCTAGTCTTAGGATATTTCATTGATATAGATATTGATCATCCAAAAAAACTCTTTTTGGATTACCTTCATTGCCCTATATGTATCAAATTGTAGAATCCATATAGTGCCTCCGAATGATAATGATTTATTTTTTATTGCAAGTGTAGTGAATTAATCTTCCTGGGTTTTTTGTCTTGATCGATTCAAGATCATTTAGGATTGAAGGAGTTTTTCTTATTCTATAAAAGATGAGAGGAATAAATCATGAGAGAAGTTTGTTGTGAAAAAATATTTTCAATTCTCAATTATCTATACATAATTGACATAACCATCTATTTATAGAGATAGATTTTAGATTAATATATTATTTAATTGCATTACCTCCCTTAAAAATATTATATTCCTCATCAAACCCCATTCCAGATATTGTTATTTTTATTACTTTATGGAATGCGCTAACTTGAACAAAGATAAATATTATTCTACCAGCTTAAAAATTAATAATTATCACTAGATGTGATCTTGGTCCACTCAGACACCTCAGTATTATTGAATAACTGAATAAATATTTCATTCATAAATAAATATTTCATTAACAGTCTAAAAAATAATTATTTTAAAATATTTAAGAATATAAAGTTAAAATTTTATCCACATCACAGTAAATATATATTTAATAAATATTCAAATAATTAAATAAATTATTTATTAATGGATAAATAATTATTTATTACCTTGTAAATTTTAATGATCAATAATACTTGAATAAAATTAATCTCTAGTCTTGAGAATAAAATTTATTCAAATAATTATATTTAAGTAGAATTTAATTGATATTAATGGAGACAATTAGTGTGAAACCCTTTTGGATTATTTTCTTGTTGGAATTAGGTGGGGTTTCCTCAAGTTCATTATTATATTCTAGAAATGGTTCATGGAACCAGAGAGAAATAACTTAATGTCACAACATCAACAACAATATATGATCATTCATTGGGTAATATATTCCCTTTGTCATAATATATCATCAAGAATGTGTAAATTCTATGTTAACAACCTATTTTCATGATAAAATTGTCTCTAAATATCTAAAATAAACATGTCAGTACACCATAGCCATTGAATTTAAGGATACGGTAATATTCCATTCAAATATATGTGATATCAACTTCCATAATGTTGGAAGGAACAAATCCTTCCTCTACTTATACATTAACAACATGTCATTCATGATTCACCCAATGCACCCAACTTTTTATGAAAAAATTGCATCATGGTTTAGGTTAGTAAATCTAAGTGTGTGAGTCATGACATGAATTAATTATAATATTAATATATATGGACCATTACAAAATCTCATCGATAAAAATTTATAATTATAAAAGAACATGTAGAATTCATACTTGTGGGTTTTTTATCATAATATCTTAAATTTTATATTACTAAGTGAAAAATGCATGAGAATAGGTATCAAATTCTTACAAGTACTCACACCTAACAATCCCATTCAACATGCCCCAACATAGAATTTTATTTAACCATATAAATTTATTTAAAAATATCAGCATTTAATTTCAAGGTTCTCATCATAATAGGGAACTGATATGAACTTATCAATACAAAAGAAACTCTAAATTTTTTTACAATAAAGTCATATAAAAAATTAACAATATATTATAATATATTTTATTAATATTAAAATCTTTGAATATAAATATTATTAAAGTAAAAATAATTGTTTCTAGAACACTATCCCCAACAAACTCCCAGATGGACTAAATTCATGTGCCTATGAATTTTAGTCTATTAGATGTCACATGATGATTATATTTCTACTGATTCAAGGATTTAGTGAAGGTATCCTCTATGTTTTATTCCATAGATATTTTATTCACTATAACATTAAAACTCTAAAAAAATCCCTTAAGAGATGATGCTTCTAATGTATATGCTTCATCGGATGATGTGACTTTGTCTCCTTTTCCAGGGTTTTCAGGATAATATTATCATAATATAGTGTGATAGGATTTGTACTGGTAGGTCTCACATCAAGATATTGGAAAAAATTTGTATCCATACTAATTCTTCAGTTCCCTTAGACATCATAATATAATTTTACTACATTGTATAATATGCAACCATAGCCTTCTTTCAACACATCTAGATCAAAATACCTACATTATGAGTGAAGATGTGTCCCATATATAATTTAATATCACCCTGATCTATTTGGAAACTAGAATATACATATCCTATAATGAATAGTTTATCTCTTCCTCCATAGACCTGGTGTATATCCTTAATACTCCTCAAATACTTAATGAAGGTATTGGCTACCATCCAGTTGTGTTCACCTAGTTCATATTGATATATTCTTATTACACATAAGGTGTAGGAAACATATATCCTAGTACATATCATATTATACACGACTAAACTAGTTACCAATTCATATGGACTCATGTTCATCATTTTTCTTTCCTCGTGTTTTTGATGACATATTTTCTTGTAAAGCTAAATATAATATGAAATTGGAAGCAATCTCCTCATGGGTTTTCCAATAGTAAATGTCTTAAATATCTTGTTAATATATCTAACTTAACTTAGGCAGAGGAACCTCTAAGATCTATCATGATGGATCATGATCCCAATAATATATGATTTTTTTCCTAAGTCATACACAGAGAAGAATTTATTCTATGATGCCTTAATAAACTACAAGGATGGTATTTCATTTCTAATAAGTAATATTCCATGAACATATACTATTAAGTAAATAACCTCACTTCCATTTAAATGCTTATTAACACAAGGATCACATATTTTCTTTATGAAAGAATATTTCATTATAGATTCATCAAATAGAATGTTCCATGACCTAGATTCTTTATTCCATAAATATATCTCTTAAATATTCATACCATGGTAGAATCATTCAGAATAGAAAAACCTTTGGGTTTTTTCTATATAGAATTTTTTTTAAGGTTACCATTAAATAAATTTGTTTTGACATCCACTTTACAAATTTCATAGTCATGTAAATCCATAATGGAATGTATAATTATGTTTTATTTCATCATTGAAACTGGTGAAAAAGGTTACATTATAGTCTATGCCTTTATGTTTTTTAAACACTTTTGAAACTACACATCCCTTATATGTACTGACTTGTCCATACATATCCAGTTTCTTCTTGAATACCCATTAAAAACCAATAGGTTTTACATCCATGAAAGGATCTACCAAAATCAAAACATTTTTTTGGTATATGGAATCTATTTAACAATTCAGAGATTCTTACCACTTTGAGAAATATCTTCCACTTACTACTTCCTCATAGGATACCAGATCATTCTTATTAACTAATAATAAGACACTATATTTGGTGAGTAAAAAACTATATTACTCTAGTTCTATAACATATACTATATACCTACATAGAACTTGTGTCTCTAGAACATCTCATTCCACATGAATTTTTGGATCACTTCATGTACCAACACGTGTGTAACTTGACCATGGAATTTATTGAATTTTATTTCTCTCCCACTATCTCTTTTAGAGATTTTATCCCTCTCAGTTAATATGGTGTATCTTACCACTTTTATGTTTTTAGGAGTTTTATAAGTAATATCCCATTATTTCTTTAGGACATCCAATGGTACTTTTTTTAGGGTGTAAATTTTTTACCTAAAGAGGCCTTAAAAAACGTTTCCCAACCCCATACATGTAAATTCAACATCATATTTTTTTCGTTCCATGCCAACGCTTGTATGTAATAAAATTTATTCTTTTTTTATCACTTGGTTTAGTAATGTGATAATGTTTATAATGTGTTTCCCCAAAAGAATAATGGAAGACTCATACGACTCATCATTGATCTCACCGTGTCTAAAAAGGTGTGGTTCATGCATTTATGTACACTATTCCACTAAGATTTAAAAGTAAGATTATGTTGAGATGGAATTACAAAATCCTATAAATAATCAATGAAGTATTCATTAATATATTCTCCACCTTGATCTAAGTGGAGTTTATTAATATTAAAACAAATCTAATTCTCAACATCACTATTATATTCTTAGAATATTTCAAAGGAATCCAACTTATATCTCATCAAGTATACATATCCATTACATGGTTTCTATAATAAAACACATAAATACAGTTATTTAAATTCTCCTTACCATAAAAAAAATATATCATTATAAAATAAATAACATTTACTACAAAACATGAAAATAAATCTAGTCGTATCATGTTTTGTAAAATAAATAATGATTTTGGTATCTGAAGGTATATAAAAACAATATTTTAAAAAAAATCATTCCAATTTTCAATGTGAGGTGGTATTCCCTAATAGGCATAGTAGCATGTTTGGCTCTATTGGCTTCTCATATATCACATCCCCTAGGTTACTCATTCATAATATACTTGGTTCCTCTATTTAAATACATATGTGATCCACACAAGCTATATTTAATATTTAATTTCGATAAATAGGGAAATTTCACTTAATAACATAGAAACCAAAAAAATACACATTATTTTTTTCTTGGTTGTGACTTTTCTTCAAGAGACCCTTCCTTCCACGTGTGAAATAGATAACATCAGGATCCCTTAATTTCCCCTTGGTCTTCGTCCACATGGATGAGTGTTATGAAGAATTTTCATGCTCAGATCCCCTATATTTTCATTCCAATTTCTTCACCATAATGATGGAAGTATTTTAATACTTCATCTCCTAATCCACATAGTGAATAAAAGTACGTAGATATCGATGAAAAATCTTCGTGATGTTTATATTAAAATTTTCAATAATGTTAGAGAAGCTCTAAGGGAGATATGTAAGAATGAGATCAGTGTGTAGTTCATTAGGTATTTTAAACCCTAGAATATATAGTCACTAAATGTAACCAATGATATTTACTACATGTGGTCTAACTAGTTAACCCTCTTTAATATTACTCTCAAATAGTTCCTTATAGATCTCAAATTTTTCCTATCATACACAACTGGAAAAAACACCTATTTCCATGCTTCAAAACCATGGAAATAGTCCCCAAAATCGTGGCCATAGGCTATAGCCACAGTTTTGGATAACTATGGCCGCCATCACCGTGGCTGTAGGTCCCAGCCTATTGCCACAGTTGTAACTGTGGAAATAGCTGTGTATGGACACAGTTTTGAAAATCATGGCAATAGGCCTTAAAAATTGCCACCATGGAAGTTGACCTATATCCACGGTTTAAACCATGTATATTTGAATCTATTTCCATAGTTTTAACTATGGATATAGCCCTGCTAAACCATGGAAATAGCCTAAATACAAGATGCCTCTAGTGATTTTTGATCCCTGCACCTTTTCTCTATGAACCAGCGTACTTACCACTACACTGAGTGACATTAAGGGTATATATACATAATGATATATATATTAATATAAACCATGGGAATATCCTCAAAACCATGTAGGTAGGTCTTCTTGCCATTTTTTTATGGGAAATCTTTTTCCTGCCAAAGTGCGGGAACCCTATTGCCACGGTTTTAGAAAATTGTGGCAATAGGCCATTGAAAAAAGTGTCATATAGCCACGATTTTAGAACTATGGCTATAGACCACAAAACTGTGGCTATATCCATAGCCTATTTCCATGGTTCTAAAAATTGTGGCCATAGGCCATGAAAACTAGCGTATAGCCACAGTTTTAAAACCGTGGCTATAGGTCTATGGCAATAGCATCATTTTCTAGTTGTGATACTCTTTATTGGTAATGACCATGGAGATGAATGAGAGTACTATAATAATCTATGTATTCATAATACTTCATGGGTTCACTAGATATACACAAAAACATTAAACATTGAACATTTATCATATCAATCAATTGTTTTTCTTAGACAAAGAACTCTCCATCACTCACATTATTTATAGGAGGATCAGGTAGTGATGAAGCATGTATGATTTTCATTCATGGAACAACACAACCCGAAGGATTGTAAACAATTCTTGGAAGTTACTTTTAGTGTGGACATTGTCTTTCTCAAATATTTATTATTGGGAAAACATGGATAATGAAGTTCCCATTATTCTAGAGTTATAAAAGTGTATATTATAAGTACTTTTCTTGAATATAAATTATGGGAGAAATAATAAAATTAATTAATTTAATTAAGTCTCCCAATATATTACCAAGTCCTAAAATCCCTCACAATTGGAATAAAAATGTCTAGTTTATAGGAAATTATAGAGGAAATGATCCATATGCCCTTTGGATAACCACTAACAATGGTTGTTCATACAGTATGAAGGTACGTAGTCAGGTAGATATTTTCCAACTTTAGACATTCAACTCCTTGAATTTTTGAGTGGATTCTCCAATCCTATAATCCTTATTGGTATTTCCAAAACACATGCATCTAATTTACACCAATTCTAGAAAGTGATACTCCACTTGATGTAAACTGGTTAATTCAACCTAAAAAATTTCTAATAATACACCTTATAAATCTAATTTTCCTAAAAAGGGTAGGTCAAGAACTTAGTTTTATTAGTTTCATTAATATCAATTAATCTAAATATTAGAATGGCATAATATTAGATTGAGTTATTTTAATTTATTATGCCTAAAATTTTAATTTTTCTCTTTTATATGTCTTTCTAGTATTAAGTGAGTTTTACTTAAGTGATTATCTATATTTTGATAAAATATTCACACTTAATCAATTAATTTACATTACTTATTTTCACATTAGTACATTTACCTATGTCATTGAGGTCTTTTATTTATGAAATAAATATTTCAAAAGTAAAAAAAATGAATGAATAACCTTAAAATGAGAATATGAAATGGTTTATTAATTATGATGACAATAAATCAACATATAACCTAGCTGAAAAACTCATTGTTCCACTCATGGAATGAGCTACAACATTCCACCTATCCACCAATGTATCACATGGGTTGGTAACTTCTTGGTTCCAATATGAATAATCTCTAGGGAACATGGGATACTCCATTTATTACATGTATTTTTTACTCACAAATAGATGAGGGGAACCAAATTATTAGTTAAAGGGAATTATATGAATATCCTTAGACACACATGTCTTGTATAATAATGGAGGGATGGATGACTCATATGCCATCATATTTAATGTAATTATTAATAACTGCAAAACCATGAAATAAATTAAATTAATAAAACTAACACATGCATAGGACTTGGTCAATCTCATGAATGGTCATACGTATAAGGAATACAAAAAATTATACTGGCTAACACTCAATTCTATTTGTTATTTATTATTATGATAAAAATTATTGAATTAACTAATGAATGAGTGAATTATTTAATTAATTATTTACAATTTATCTTAAATGATCATATGAATTCTCTTAAAGATACCCAACATAAATGAATTTTTTGAAAATAAACAATAGAACCAATAATTACTATAATTTAGATGAGTGCTTAATAACTTTTTAAATCCTTTGTTAAATTTTCAAACGTATCAGGTTCCAATTAATGTAATAAGGTTTCATTCTTTAATTAGTAATTTATTATAATTTAATTTTTTCTTTTATTTGGAGAATACACTGTGTGTAAATTCAAGCTACATGACATGTTTCTCGATTTTTGTGTACCTACGACATATGTCAAAGGATTTGGGGTGTACCTTAGATGGACTACACAACATGTGATAGAGAACTACATAATGTGTATCTCCCTTGTAATGTGTCTAAACAACTTTATGAATGACTCGATGTTTTCTTCATATGGAGGATGACACAATGTGTACTCTAGCTACATGCCATGTGCTCCCCTTTCTCTGTCTCCTCCTAACTCATAGAATAACATGGCATGAACTTAAAAAACATAAAATAATGAATTATATTCCATTTATATAGGCAACACATCACTTAATTCATTAATGATCTAGGTTTTCATTATCACATAGGTTTTAACCATGTATTTAACCACGTTGTTTGCACAAATTTAACTATTAAACTATGTAGACTACATGACATGTATGCCAGCTATACGTAGTGTAATATGAAAAATTGTGTGTCAGGATATCCTAGTTCATATGTGGTGTGAAAAAAATGCACCATGTGCAGTTAATTCTTTTCATGTTGTGTATCCCATGTCACAATCAAATGCAGTTCACTTGGGTATAAGATGTTTACTCCATCTACACATCGTGTAACCCAGTCTTACCAATCAAAATTCCTTGTCACTTCCTGATGAAATATCTAGCCATTATATGTCTTTTATTAGTCCTTAAATAAAACTAATCTATAAAATATAATGATTAATACACATAGAACATGTTAATTAAAATCATATTAAAGATCAAATGTCCCTGAAATGAAATATATAACAAATATTTTTCATATAGATCAATAATAAAATAAATAATTATAAATATAAAACATGTCCTCTATGATACCAATAAAATGTTTCAAGAACAATATAAGTGTCGTCCTAGGTGAATAACCATAAATGTTTTTTCATTCTGATAGATCATTAAAAACATTTTACATAATTTAAATTCCATGAACAAAAAAAATTCAACCAAATATTTACATAGAGATAGCCCATAACCAAAAGAAGATATTTTCACATTTAATTTATAATTAATTTATTTATGATTAGATCAAAAGGTATATCTAGTCTTAGGATCACTATTTGATGTATATTTTGATCATCCAGAAGAACTATTTTTAGATTACCTTCATTGCATTGTAAGTATCCAATTATAAAACCCCTCTAGTGGTGATCCGCGCATGATATTTTGACCTTGTAATGATGACAATTGATTTTTTGGGACATTCACTATGAATTCATCATCATGCATTTTTTTCTATGATCGCTTCAAGATCCTTTAGGCTTGAATGATTTCTTAACATTCTTGTGAATAAGAGAGGAATAATTCGAGAGAGAAATTTTTTGTGCACAATGATTCTCAATTACCCATTAACCCTATATAATAGAAATTACTATATATTTATATATCTAGTTTTTAGGTTAAAATTGAATTTTATTGTACACCATACCTAAAATAATATTATAATATTTACTAAATTCCACTCTATAAAATATTATTATTAATAATATTATTATCATCATATGGCATGCGCTAACTCATGCAGTGATAAATATTATTTTACCACCTTTCAAATTAATACTTATCACCCAAAACGATCTTGATCAACTCAAACTCCTCAAAATTTATTGAGTGCACAAATAAATATTTTATTCATAAATAAATATTTCTTCATAGTCTATAGAATAACAATTTATTAAATATTCAACAATATAAAATAAATCATCTATCCACAATACATTGAATAAATATTTATTAAATAGACACATAATTAAATAAATTATTTATTTTTTAGTAAATAATTATTTATTACATTGTGAATACTAGTAATTAACAAAACCAAAACATAATTTTTCCATAGTGTTGAGAGTAATATTTATTTTGATAATTAAATTCAAGTATAATTTAATCTAGATCAATAGAAACCCTTAGTATGTGGCCCTCTGGGATTATTTATTGTTGGAATTTAGAGAGATTACCTAATGTCTAAAATTGATATCTAGAAATGTGTCAAGGAATCCCTAAGAAAGAACATAATATTGAAACATCAACAACCACATACAAGTTCTCACAGTGTAATATAATCTATTTTTCATAATATATCATCAAGATGGTTTTAAATATGCGTCATCATCCTATATACCCAATATTTGTATCTTTGACTATCTGAAATAAACACATCATTAAACCATTACCATGTAATTTAAGGTTCCATTTCTATTGCAATAACTGTTATGGGATATAAAATTCCATAAATATGGAATGAAAAAATCAATCCTTGACTTATCAATTAATAATAACTCATTCATGACGCACACAACATACCATACTTCCACGAACATATGTCATCATGGATTTGGCTAGGAAATATAATTGTGTGAGTCATGAAATTCATTAAGGATAGTATTAAAGTCTAAAGACCATTACACAAGGTCACATATGGTAAAATCTGATGACACTAAAACATGCATAATTCTTACAAGTAGGTTTATTCTCATAATCATCCATCATGGAGATTACCATGTGTGAACATCAAGAGAAGAAGCCTCATACACTTATGAGTATTCTCACCAAACAGTCACATTTTTTGACATGTCATAGAAAATTATTAACCCAGAGAAAATTATTTCAAAATATTTTCATGGTGTTTCAAGGTTTTCATCATAGTATGGAACTACTAAGCCTTTAACAGTGTGACAGATACTCTAGGGAATTGTTAAATTAAATTCACATAAAATAATGAAAAATATGTAATAAGATGTTTTGTTAATATTTAAAAATTTCAATATAAATGTAATAATAACTAAATATTGGTTCCAGAAGATAAAATCCGACAATAATTTCATATTCAAGGGAGAAAAACTACGACACAATGAAACAAAGGTTGAGTATATTAAACCCTTAAAAATGACATACTCTATGAAATAACAATCCGTTAGAAATGAATTTATGATAAATAATATAAATCTATATAAAATAATGTGTGAATATAATTTTATACAATCATTGAATATAATGAATCAAACATATAAGAATAGATTTAAAGATGAAACATTATAACTCAATGCATTGAAATTATGTTTCAAAAAACACTTACGGCTTTGGTAAACTTTTAATCAACCCCTATTTAAAATAAAAAATTTAAATGTATATATAAACCACATGTATTACAAAAAAACTATTATAAAACACATCCATTTTTTTAATTATTGGGGTCGAATCCTCATTTTTATTATTAAAGAAAAACCTCTTTTTGAGTTGGTATTGGGAGACCTATTACATAGCCCGAATGCCCAAGACCGGGTAGTATGAATACACGGCCTGAAAGCCAAATTTTTTTCCCAAATTACCCTCAGGTGAATATTTTTTCTACAATACCCTAGATTCTATAGTCCCACCCCTACTACAGTACCCTCCACTTCAATATTGACACCGCTTCTACAGTTATGTCACTACTAAAGTCTACTATAGTACCCTTCTATAGTGATGCTATAGTACTCAGGAATTTCTACCATGCACATATTTGATCTTGGGTCTTTTGGATGCTAAGAAAGAGCCTTTAACAGATGGTTATAGGCTCTTTGGCATAAAATACATCCACATGGCACCATAAGGACTACAAAAAATTAAATAAGTGGTGAAAATAGAATATGTCTCAATGAAAGGAAATTGAGATGATAACATCTATACCTTGGATTATCACTTAGTCAAATGCACTCTACTCACCTTTATAGTAAACATAACTATCTTAATCACTTATTTCACAAAATTATTCATATCTATTACCTTTTATAAAATTCATTTATAATCAATATACATTCATATATTAATTAGTTATAGTTTATTTTCATCATCAGATGTTAGTAATTTTGTTTGTTTGGTACCTGTTTCATAATGGTGATAAATATCATTTTTATTTGATGAAAATGTCATTATTATTAGACTAATAAGTAAATGGAATCATTTTTTCAAAGATTTATGAAGTCTCATTTTAGTTTCATGGAAGACATGGGTATGGTTTTGGAGAATTGAATCTGTGATGGGTATCTTTTGGGTAATTGTTTTAATGACAAAAGGTGGTATGTTAATAAAAGGATATATATTAATATTTAAATTAAAAATTATTTAATTATCAATATCCTATATTAAAATTACTTATGTTTATGTAGTCATCCATGTTGGAAAATCAGAGCATTATTCTTGTAGGGGTTAAACAGACCTAAACAAGAACATGATATAATCAATGAATAAGTATGACTGTAATGTGATTTAATTATAATATATTTATTTCATAAGTATAGTGATCTTATTTAGTTGTTATTATAACACCTGGAAATTTTTATGATATATATTATTTTTAAATAATTTTATTTTATTAATTTCTTTCATTACACACAACACTAAGTTTCAACAAAACTTCATTTTATTAGTGAGATTATTTAAAAAATAAAATCATAACCTAGTATTTAAAAATTTAGGTATACAAATTATTAAATATATTATAAAAGTATGCTTTAAACACCTAAAATAATTTTAAAATTAAAATAAAATCCTTTTCTGAATTACTATTTAAATACTCACGTGTGTGTTTTTATAAAAACCAAATAAGTAAATCACACTTTTTTAGATTATATTAATGAAATATATAAATATAATATTAAATATAATTTTTAACATTCATCCTATTTGTTCTTTATACATGATATAAAAAATTTATCGAATTTTACAAAAAAAGTTATATTTTTCTAAGAATACAGTTTTCTTTCTTTTAATGGAGAGATTATTTTAATATAATTTTTGACACATTTATAAATTATATTTGAAAATATATAATTCTTATTTTAAATAATAATATCAAAATTTACTTTGGATTAACTTTTGGTATTTTTTTGAAAAGTTTCATGTTTTGATGAATAGTGAAAATAATGAATTTTTATTGAAAACATCCTTTTCATTGAAATAATTTTTCTGTTAAATTTTAATATTAAATTTTTTTAATTATAAATAGATATTTCTTTCATTTAATAAAATTTGGTTCATTTTAATCAATTTTACATTGAATTTAGATATTAAAACATTTCAATCTTTTGAACATTTTTACTTTAAAACCCCTTTTTCTTATTCTGTCAAGTGGATTAATTTTAAATTAATTTTACCCAATTATTTTTTTTGAATTTTTAAAATTTTATTTCATATTTGGAATCATAAGTTATACATTTATTAAATAGTATTCTTTTAATTTGGGAAAATATGAATAGTATCTTCTGTAATTTTTTTACCACGATTAAGGGTAAATTAGATAATTAAGGATAAATATAAGATTATAAATTATAAAAAGCCACCATAATACTTTTCAAAATTTTATTATATAAATTTAATTCTAACATTAACACATAAGTTTCTAAACGAAGCAATTTAGTGGCCACTTTTCCATGACAATGACTTGGATATTATTAAATTCAAAGAGAGTGACATTATTTCACACTCTTACTTTTAATAAGTATAATATCTTTATTATGGGTATAAATAGAAGATATGATCAACTATACATATTATTATAAATAATAAAAGATTTATCTACATCAGTAAAAAAAATTTAAATTTTGGTGGAGAAATGAGTTTCATAAATAATTACAAAATGATAAAGTAGTAATTATTCAATTAATAAAACAATCAATTAAATGATATTAGATATTATGAAATAAATATAACATCACTTAATTAAGGTTATGAATGAATTTTATTGGTGAATATGACATATTAAGGGTGTATTAAATTAATTTTTTGATGATATCTTTTGGTATTTATTTTCTTAGAGTCAATGTTATAAATAGTGTCAAAATCGACATTAATGATATTTTATGAAAATAATATTTCATTAAATTATTTAAAAATCATAAAAATACTGAATAAGAACAAAGGGAATAAATTATATTTAAAAATATAATAAATTTACCTTTTATGGTTCAATTTACTCCATGAAAGTAAAACTACCATCCTCTTAATATCGAAAATGTTTTTATCATAGTTAAAATTAAAATAGGTTGACTAAGAGTTAATAATAAAGATAAGGTTTAAAATTACACAAAATCCTATCTAAAATATTTTTTTGATATTATTATCACACTATAACCATATAATATTCAAATAACTTTACATTTTGAGATATTTTTATTGATATTAAATTTTTTATAAATTAAACTTTTGAGAAATTCCAAAAGTACCCATCCCCTCTCTTATAAAAGGGAGCCTATTCTTCTCTTTTCTTCAAACTTTAGAAACATTTTTTTAGGAAAAACACTATCAGAATATATTCAAATCATACCAAAATTAAACTTATAATCCTTAATTTGGGTATAAATCTAAGCAAATAAGTCCTTTTGTGCAAATCGAAAGAAGATACCCAAAGAAGAGGTAATGTTCATTAGTGAATGTTTTTTATTTTATTACATTTTTAAACCACTTAATTTTTTTATTTAATGTTTATATAATAACATCAGTATAATTAATATACTTATATGTTTTTATATGAATGGTTCGATCTACATTCACACACACTTCCATCAAATGGGATATACAATCCTTGTTCATTTGTACGGAGGACTACTGCTCGCGAACTGATATTGTTCGTTCTTGAATTGCCACATTTCATGGTTGGGAATAATGATAGAATTAATATAATTGTATGAAATATATATTATATTTATGGTGTATTTATTATTATTTAACTATTATATAACATATATCTTCATTCTTTCCATATTTTTGAAAATGGTAACTTTGTTTCTAGATGTGTAGACTAATGTCTCCTCAAAACGATGTGATTCATTCACACCTTACATGGAATGTATTAAAAAAACTTTTAGCGAAAATATATGATATTTATGACATAATAATACTAATATAATTATATTATATATTTAATTTACTTTATTTCTTTTATTATGACAAGAAAATGGAAATAGTGTTTATGTGTACGTCCGGCATGCCGTCTCCATGAACGGTGTATTTCATTTTCTATTAATATTTTTTATATTTTATTATAAATACTTATGTAATGAATATATATTATAATTAATTCATGTTTATTATTCTTTAGATGATGAAATAATGATATATGTAAGAGGACCAAAATTGTAACAAATCAAAAAACATGCAAAAAATAAAGCGGTTCTTACCTGAAACATTACCTTAACAATGAATTGTTAATAAATGGGTAATAAAAAACATAATTAATTCATATATGGTATTATATAATTGAATAATTATAATTAATATTTGTATAATAAAATTATTTTTATAATACAATAGTTTTTCATGAGTACAACAAGAGTCAAGATATAAGGTAAGGGAATTTCTAGTCTCACTTTTATTTCTACGAGACAGATGCCATATTCACCCTTTGTTTCTTTTGGGCGGTGTACATAATACCCATTAATATAATCCATTATAATTATACCTAAATTTATGGGTATTGACATATCTATTTTATCATATCTCTTTCAATGATTTTACGGTTGAAAAGTTACCAAATCGGTAAGGTAGTTTTGTCTCAATTTTCCTTCTTTGAGACAGATAATATGTTATACACCTATATTATTTTCTGAGGTTTATATACTAGCATTTTACATTTTGAATCATTAATATCCTTGTTTTCATGATATCATAAGTTTCATTTTATGTCATTCTCCCTTCGATTGGAATTTTTTGTTCCTTCAAAAATATGTTTTCTAAAAATATTTTAAAAGTGGTTTAAATGATCCTTACACATTTTCAAGGGAAATGGTTTGAAATAAGTTTAAAATGGATTGAATATATTAATTTATAATTATACAAGGATATTTTCAATGAAATAATTTTTTCCTGAATGTTTTAAGATTTTAAAAGGACTTTTTTAAGCGGAAAGGATATTTTCCTCATAAATTATTTCAAATGATCATTCAAAACCATTTCGAATATATATTAAAAGTATTTTATGTTACTTATACCTTATTAGGTTTAGGATTTGAAGATTTTATCCTTGTTAATTATATATTTATTTTATTTTTATGATGAATGGTTTATGTTCTTAAGTAATACATATGTATGGTTCCTAATATTGGAAAAGTGGGGCACATATCACCCTTGAATGCATTAGGTAATGGTTTATATCTCATGAGATAATCATGGGAAACATGTCGATGGGCTTGATCCACTTTGGAAAGAAGGGGATACATGATCCACTAAAAGTTATGGATTTCAACTAGGGATGGTGGTGTGTCTCACCCAGTAGGTGAATCCCCTATAATGTTTACTAATAAGTTTTGGAAATGAAGCATGATGTATACGGAATGATAATACATGTTTATGTATATGTCATAATTTAATGTCTTGTGTAAAATTTATGATCACATGGATCATGTTCTTTTATTATTTTATTATTAATTTCTTAATAACATCAAATATTTATTTCATGACTCATGTATATTATTGTTTTCATGCAGGGTATGATCTCCAAAATTTATTCTTATGTTCTCATTCATTTATGCTATTCTTACATTTCTCCCATTTTTACCCTTACCAAGCATCTGAACTCTGCCTTTATTTTATTTATTTTTTCAATATTTTGAGGTAATATGTAAAATAAATTGTATCTAGAAGGATTTTACATTGATGATATTGACGATCTATTGTGAAATAAGGAAAGAAGCATCCTATCCTCCAAACGTATCTAAACCCCTACTACGATACCAAATGTAACAACCCAATATCTACAGTTTCATATCTACTAATAAATACATAAACTTTACAAATGTGACTTCATTGTTTCTATAAAAAACATAAAATGTCAAAATAAAATATTGGATCACTTACATAACCATGGGCCATTCAGTTTAGAGTTTTATAGAATTAGTAAAAACTCATATAAGACCATAGGTTTAGTGCCTTGAAACCCATTTTTAGGGTTTAAGTTAGGAAATTTTTAAGTCCACTAATGATATTTTTTGAGACATTTATTCTTGAGGTAATTATGGGTTACAACATTTTGAGTTTCAAGATGAAATGTCCGAGATAAAATTTTAGGTGAAAAAAGTTCCTTAATTTTGAAAATGTTAAGGTCAATTTTTAGGATGACTATAAAGATTATTTTATTTTATATGAAGTATAATTAAATAGTTTTATAAAAATGGAAACCTGTAGATTACTGTGGTATGATGGTGTATCGCCTACCACTGACCTATGTGAAGTCCTAGCTAGTATTTTATTTATTTTTAGTTAAAATATCTGACAGATAAATTTTAAGTTAATTTTGGTAAAATAACTTATTTTATAATATAGATGGCCATGGGATTAGAAATTTATTTGGTGTTGAGTGATTAATGTTATTTTAGTGGATGTTCACTATTTTGGGACCCCTTTGTGATTAAGGTAAATAGAAAGCTATGGATTTAATTTTGAAAAATAAAGGTTGAATTATATTTTGGAATCATATATTATTACTATTTTGGATTTATATTTATTCAGGTTTTTTGGGATAATGGTTTATATACCTTGGGTAGTTACTTTTTGGTATAAAATATTAAGGGCGACAGATGTTATTTGGAGATAAATGTTAAAATTTATTTTGCAAGACTATGTGATAAAATCCATCTATTTTTAGTATTTCAATATTAGTTTATAATATTATTCAGGAATTTTATGTTTAGTTTTTATTTTAATGGTGTAAGTTGAACATTGGGTATTAGAGCTTAATTTTGGGGATTAAAATTGTTTTTTCATCATTTAAAAGGAAAATTATCTTATCTTGTGCTAAAACATTTGGTTTGTTTTAATGTTTAAAGATATTATAATTATATATATAGTATTTTTTCTATTATGTGATTCATTAGAAGTTAATTTTAGTGCTTCAGGATTAAAAAATTCAACATTAATATACATCATTTTCAAAAAAAAAATATGAGTTTGTGGTGGAAATTAATTAAAGGATGAAACTCTACTCTTCACGTATGTATGTTTCCTTATGTTCTTATAAAACTCTAGGTAATGTATCATTAGATAAAAACATTAAATAACAATGGTATCCATTTATATTTCTTACTAAGAAATCAGTGGCCTTTTAACCCATCATAGATTTATGGTTTTGTGAAGGTTAAATTTATAATGACCACATTCTCTATTACTCTCCATCAGAAAATGATAGTTATATTTGTCTTCTATATCTATGTTTTCACTTTCAACCAAGGTTATATTATGTGGGAACCTATTTATGAGTTACTTGGGGTAAACATTAAGTTTCAAACTATCCATTTTAAATATGAAGTTTTAGTATTCATTTTTATAATGTGGGTGTTTTTTGAAGTAACTATCATGTATTATAAAAATGATAAACCTGATGAATTTTTATGGTGAAATTAATTTTATGGGGGGTATAATGTAACACCTATATATTTTTCTGAGATATTTTTTTAAAAAATAATTTGATATTATCAATGTCTTGCATTACATGAAAATCCGACTTAGCTTGCGTTACACGATACACAAAGTTTCTATGAAAGATCATTTTATTATTGTAATTATTTAAAAAATAATATTATAACCTATCCATTATAATTACAGGTATGAACATGATTAATGGAATTATAAATGTATGGTTTACACATGTAAACCCCTTTTAAAATTAAAATTAAATCTTTTTCTGAAAAAAAAAATTTAATGTGTACGAGTGTGTTTCATACAAATATAATTAAAAAATCACTCTTATTTAATTATATCGATGAAATATGTATATATATATATAACATTCAATATATTTTTTTAAATTACTCTTATGTTTTTTCTAGACATGATATAAATATAAGCCCAATTTTACAAATAAAAGATGTATTTTCCTAAAAAGATATTTTTTTCCGCCTTTTAGTGGTAGAATTATTTTAAATATATTTTTTGTATCTTTTATAAATTATATTTTTTAAAATAAACTTTTTGTTTGAAATATGAATATGAAATTTCACTTTGGTTTAATTTTTGGTATTTTCTAATAAGTTTCATGTTTTGATGAATAATAAAAATTAAGGAATTTTAATTGAAAACAACTTTTTCATTTAAATAATTTATAGTGGTAAATTATATTTTTTTATTGGTTTTAAATTATAATTAGATAAAGTTTTTATCATTTAATCAAATTAAGCTCATTTGAATCAATTTTACATTGAATTTTGATATAAAAACATTTCAATATTTTGAATATTTTCACTTTAAATACATCATTTCTCATTCTGTTAATGGAGTTAGTTTTAAATTCATTTTACCCAATTATGTGTTTTTAATTTTGAAAAATGTATTAAATATTTTTAAAAATAAAGGAAAAAATAAGTAAATATTCTCTTTTTATTTTTAGAAAATATTAATTGTAACTTTAGTAATTTTTATTACCACAGTTAAGGGTAAATTGGGTAATTACGTGTTAAAATAATATTATAAATATTATAAAAAGACCCTAAAACATTCCAAAATATTATTGGGGGGTTTAATTATACCTTCAACACATAATTATATAAATTAAATAATTTAATGGATACTTTTCCATGAAAATTACTTGGATATTATTAAAATCAAAGGGTGTGACAAAATTTCACACTCTTAATTTTAATAAGTATAATATTTTTAATATGGGGATAAAAAATAATATATGCTCTACTATACATATTATTATGAAATATAAATGGTTTATCTACATCTTGTAAATTTATTTTTAAATTTTATTGAATAAATAAGTTTCATAAATAATTACATATTTATGATGGAGTAGTTATTCAATTAATTAAACAATCAAATAAATGATATTAGATTTAATAATATAAATATAATTTTACTTAATTAATGTGATAAAATAATTTTTTAGGTGAATATGAAATATTATAAATGAATTAAATTATTTTTTTATATGTTATCTTGCATTATTGGTTTTATTAATGTTAATGTTATGAATAGTGTAAAAATTGACACTAATGATATTTTAGGAAAATAAAATTTTATTAAATTATTTATAAATCATAAAAACATTAATTAAGGACAAATAAGATAAATTGTGTTTGATAATATTATAAATGGACTATTTATACTTCAAATTACACCTTATAAGTAAAACTCTCAACCTTTTAATATTGAAAAAGTTGTTACTATAGTTAAAATTAAAATAGGTTAACTAAGGGTTAATAAAAATATAAGGTTTAAAATTACACAAAAACATATATAAACTCAATTTATTGATATTACTATCACCTTATAACATATTATACTGAGATATCTATCCATTTAGAGGTATTTTGACTGATATTTAGTTTATTATAAATTAATCTTTTGAGAAATTGAAAAAAAAACGTATCCCTCCCCTCTCTTATAAAAGGGAAACTCATCTTCACTTTTCATCACACTTCAAGACCTATTTGGTTTGGAAAAAATCTACATAAATCTCTTCCAAACTTCCATCCCTTCATCCTATAAGCCTTATGTTGGTAATAAATCCAACCAAATATGTTATTTTTGTGAAAATGAAAACCAGATACACAAAGAGGAGGTAACATTCATCAAAAATGTTTTCCTATTATTTATTTCCTAAAACCCTTAAATATGGTATATTTCATGTTAATACCCTATAAAGAGCCTAAATATGTTTTTTTAATGATCCTTGACTTATAGGGAATGAGAATACATGTTTATGTGTATGTCAAAATTTCATGTCTTATGTCAATGTTATGATCTCATGGATTATGAAATTTTATTCCCTTATCATTTATGTCTAATGAAATTAAAATCTTTATTCCATGATTCATGTATATGAACGTTGACATGTAGGTTATGATCTCTAAAAGTTATTATTATGCTCTCATACCCTTATGTTATTATTACATATCTACCACATTTATATTTACTGAGTATTTGAGGTCAACTTTCTTATGTTCATTTTTTCCATGTTATGAGTAAATATGATCAATTATTTTTATCTAGAAAGACTTTACATGTAAGATGTTTATGACCTATTGTGAAATTTAAAAAGCTGGGCATAGTGGGAGATAAATTTAAACTTTATGAACTTGCTGTTCATGAATCCAAAATTGATAGGATTTTATACTAATTATATAATACTCTAAAACTAAAAGTTCTTGGGTATGTATGTGATCCAGTATTTTCTTTTGACATTTAATGTTTTTGATAGACGAAATTGGGTCACATTTGTAAAATTTATGTCTTTAAAAGTATATCTGGAATTGTGTATTTTTAGTTTTTGTAGTTATTAATGTCATTTATTATAATTAAAAACAGTTATAAGAATAATATAAATATTTTATAATTATGAGAATATATTAATTATGAAAAAAAAATTCTAATGGTTTACTCAGTTTAGGAGGCTAAATTTACAATAATCATTTATTGTTTATATTGTTAAAAAAATGCATAATTTAACAAAATAGAATATTATTAATCTATTGAATAAAATTTTTATTCATGAAATGAATTATTATAACAAAAAATGTAAGGTTGTGATGAAAAGTGAAATATTTCATTCATAGAGGTGATATACCACACATAACATGGGCGTTGTTTCTATTTTTTTAATGGATGGGAGGGAGAGGAATAATAGTTGTTCCAAAAATGTAATAAAATTTCAGTATAATAATGTTACTTATGTAATTATATTATTATGTTTAGAATAGGTTTATATTACGGTGGATGAAACATTTATTGAATAAAAGGTTATGAACTAGAAAATACTCGCATTGAGGAAATGAATCTTCTCTTTAAATAATTTTGGGAAATGGAGGATTTCAGACACTTCATTGCAACTATATGATGATAAACATAGAATAAGGATATAGGGGAGGAAAAATTGTTATGTTTAAAAGGTAATTTATATTGATAAGTGTGGATTTATGTGGGTATAATTGAGATCCTTTAATAGGTGAAAAAGAGAGACATTTCCTTGAAAACATAAGTTACGTAAAGGGGAAAGATAGAATTAAATAGGAGTTAAGTGGGTAAGTTAATGAAATATTGGTGAGAAATGTGAGAATTAATTTTACATATAAAAATATATTATATATGGTCTACCTGTCAAGATGATTTAGAAAAACTAAATCTTTGGTAGATTGCCTCTAACTTATCCTTTAACATAAACTCAATATTTACTACGGTAATTATCTATTTTACAAAACCAAAATCAGGAAATTTAGTACCAATTATATATGTGATGATTAGAGATTTAGAATCTGTAAAATCTAATTATATTTCTAAATATGATAAAATTAATGTTTGAATTAAAAAATATAGTATGTCGAAAAATATTGTTATAGAAAAATGTATTTTTAAAATATATGGCCTTCTTAGTCCATTTTCATAAAAATTACGAATTCAATGAATTTTAATATTATATGTATATATATACCCATTAAATTAGATTTATTATTAAACTAGATCAATTTAATTAAAAAAATACACCACATTTATAGAAAAATATTTGAAAAATAAATGTTTAACCATTGTTACTAATACTTAAATATATAACTTATTCTTATGTTAAAAATGAAAATAAAATGAAAATAAAATTTATTATAATATGATTAAAAAAATGAAAACTATTTTATTAGTGTCATTTTATAGATTTTATAACATTAATATTATTATAACCTCCCATAGCTCGTAAAAACAATTTTTATAAAAAATATATCTTTTAACCATAAAATGATTTTATTATTATTACTTTGCTATAAATAAATATTAGGTAATAGTTAATTTATGATCTTTTTATATGTTATCAATACATTTTAATAAAATAATTCATTACAAGATATTAATTAAAAATACAAAACACTTTAAAATTAGTTATTTTAAAAATATCACTTTTATATTAAATAATCTTCACCAAATACAACTGAAATATATTATTTATAATATAAAAATTTAATTTTTTCAAGCCATTGATATTAATAATTTTATTTGAATATTATAAATAAGTGATGTCTTACATTAATAGTAATAATAAATGACATTTAAAAATATTTTTATAAATGAATATTTTAATTAAATACTAAATTTTTGTTTCATCCTTTATTATTTGTGAATCATATTATTTTTAATTATCTTATAAAATAAAAAACATAAATATAAATATTGAATAATTGTATATACAAACATTATATATCTAAGAAACATATTTAAAAGATCTTATTTCCATTTATAATGGTTACATTTCTACCATTACTCTTTATAAATTCATTACATTCTTACCACATAAATTACACTTCTAATTAATTTAATTTTAATTATATATAAAAAAAAAATTATTTATCCCTTGATATTGATCATTTACATTGTAGTTTTAGTTTTACTTATAGTGAAATTAATTTATGAAGATGATATAAGTCATTTTATAGTTTTCATGGTATTATTGTTTTCTATTTATTATCACATTTTAATTTATACTCTTTTAATGGATGTAATCTTAGATGTTATAAAAAAACCCATGGAGAGTTATAATTATTTTAATACAATGTTAATTTCGTGTTATATTATGGTTTAATAAATAGTTTTCAATTAGAATTAGATATTTTATATATTTTTTTCTACAAAATCTTCATTATTTTATAAGAATGAAAAAAAAATTATGAATTAAGGATGAGTAGTTTAAAGAAACAAAATATTTTCTAAAAGCTGGGTTTTTTAAACAAGGACGATAAAAATGTTTTCCCTTTATCTCCCTGGATCCAATATTACATGAAAATTTTATTTCTTGGAATCATTAAAGATTGAACTCTTATATTATGTCATGATGTTTCTGCATGTATAGTAATGGTCTCTAACTCTCAAAAACTGGATCACTCTAAAAAATCGTGAACATCCATATCACACCCACAATATGGGTTTTATGTACTTTTCATTTATTTTTTACCTCTTTTTTATTTCATATCTTTCTCTATTGTTTTTCAATAAAAAATAGAGGTTTTGAGGGACATTGGGTGGTGCACGGATGGCACACAGTTAATAAAAAACAAGCACCATCCCTATGAAAATAATGTGACACAAAACAAGGAACTAGATGGATTTCATGCCTTCGATAATTTCCATGTGAAATCCATAAACAAACCATGTGGCATCCACATGGGGGGATAAAGTTTTCCACATGATTATCCCATGCTATGACAGACTGTGTGGCCTGACCAGTTTTAAAAAAATGATTTTATAAATTATCCTTCCCTATTTTTAACCCTTTATTATGCCTCATTTCTCACAGTCATCTCCCACATCACTAGTTTTTCCTCTCCTCTTCTCCATCACCCTCTTGGCTTCATTTTTAGGTGATTTTGTCTTGATATTTCATTGAATCTTTATGTTGTTTTTTACTTTTCTCATCTCTTATTCTATTCTTCCTTGTTTCATGGTATTCTTTCTCTCTAGTGGTTGTGGTAAACTAAAGTGGATTCAATCTAGATTACTCCAGTTTAATATTGATTTTGATTGTGTGTTCTTGCTACTGTGTGATATCTTATTGTCATAACTCGTGGTTTAAAATAAGAGTTTAGTAATTTCAGAGGGAAAGTGTAATGACCCAAACTATTTTCAATAGAGTTTAAATTCTTATAATTATGTAATAAAACACATTCATCACATAGAGAACTAAATAAATACTTTAATCTAATAAATTAATTAATAAGGAAATGAGTTATTTTTATAGAAATTAAGGAACCTATTTTGATGGAATAGTAACCTGACTTTTGGAATACTAATATGACCATTATGAATAGTAATCTGAATAATAGAATAGTAGCCTCACATATGAAAGTATTAATAAAATTTAGGTATCCTATAAATAAAAAATATGATATAATTATATCATGGTATAAGTAATTAAATGTTAATTTAAGTGTTGGTATTTTGTAAAACATAAATAATTAGTTACAAATTTTATAATTAATATAATTATTTAAATGAAAATTTATTTTCATAAAATATATTAAACTATTAATATTTTGTGACTTATAATTGTAATGTACTTTTATTATACCTGAATTAAATTTTCAAAGTGTTAAAAAATCGATTATCATATATAAATCGGTATTTTTTAAATAAATGATGATTTTATTTAAAAAATAAATTTATCATATTTATAACATTATTTTCATAAAATAGAGACAATTTATAAATTCAATGCATTGAAAAATGGATAGGTTTATTTTTTTGATTTTTCTAATATAGTTGACTTGTTTGTGAATAATAAAATGTGATAATTTACGATATAAGCTAAATACATGAATTTTTGAGACCTTATTGATTTATGTATGATTTATACACCATTTTCTCAAAATATTATTCTCTATTTTATTTATTTATTCAGGTTAATAAACACAATTTATTTTCTTGATCCAAATTAATAAACTAATTAATAAATTAATCAAAAAACACCCCTATGAATACCACCCCTCACCACCTATTATTCTCACACCTTGGAATCCTTTTAGATTGTATAAACTTTACGAAATTAAATAACCAACCCTCTTCTCCATATCCATGAGCTTCTAATCTCAAAAAAGGCCAAATCCAAGTGCCTTAGTGAGGTTCTCAAGGAGACAATATTCAAGAGGTAAAATCTGCCTTGTTTTTCTTTTTATTTCTTGTATTTTCTTATCCTCTACTTACCTACCTTATCCAAGGTTTCCTGATAACTCCTATATATTATATAAACTGGTATTATATTTTTCTAAGGGAATATCAATCCTAAAATAATTTCTCCCTACATTTTATTTAAAAAATATTTTAACATCGTCTGTGATGTGTCGAGTCACCACCTTCGTGGATGACGAGTTTTTGTTTTCCTTTACTACAGTCAAGGCTTGTCAGAAAAATATTTCTATATTTAAATAATCTTTTAAGAAAAATATGCCTTTAAAAAATTATCTTACTGTAAATATTATAAATTTTATCATTTACTGGAACCAATATATAATCATGATGTTAAATAAAATGATACGAGTTTATGACGGTCGAAAAAAAAACCAAAATAAATTAATACATTTTCATCAACTTCTTATCTAATGTTTCATCCATATACCATATAATAAAATTATATATGAGTTAATTTAAAATTATATAAGTTTATTTATACTAAATAATCTCACTTATGGAGAATTTATTCTCATTTGGAAATAACTCATATATTTATACTCTAGGGAACCGTCCATAAACCATGAAAACGAATGCTCCCAAAATGAAAACATTAAAATCTATAATTCATCAAAATGGATTTTAAAAACTTAATAAAATTATAGTAAATTAAATACATGTATAATTGGTTCTATATTCAGTAATTAATAAATCTAATTTGATTATCTAGGATATTAATTACAAGTTCATAACACATTCAGACATAAGTTAAGTGGATTCTCGAACCCAACTACCTTTATTTGGGCCATTCCTCTTTCATTCCAAATTTAAGTGTGTATATTATTTTAATTTATCTTATATATATTTTAATTTCTATTATATTTTTTTATGATATATATTTTTCCCATCTGTTTTAATGACAAATAATTTTTTTTTCAAATGAACTTTTCTTTTCAATGCACATCTTGACTCCTCTTTAGTTATTTATTCTTCACTTAAAAATGATGATTCTTAAACCAAATATATTATTTTCTATTTTCCATTTGGGAACCCCAATGTTTTATTATAATTTTATTCCTTATGAAATTATTATGATACCCATTACTTTCTAGGGGTTACTTCATGACTTTGATTGATATATGTTCTATGTGGCATGTATGATTTTTTAAATGTTATGATGTGACCGGTGGCCCCAAAATTATATAGCACTCATAGTCACTAGGTAACATTATTTTTCTCATGATATTATGTGTATTATGCATAAACATGATGCTATATTTGTTCAAAATGATGATGTTGTGATTATGAACATATCTTATTTGTGAACATGATGTTATCTTTGTTGACAACTATGTGTGGTATTTTAGAACTAAGTAAATATGGTTCTTTTTTATTCATTTCCACATTCCACGCCTTTATCTAAAACTTCCTATCATCATTATGATTATGATCCTATGCTTATTTTATGATGATGGTGATTATTCTCACCCATTATATATTTATTCATGTCTTTATTTATCTTTTTATTGGTCTTTTAGGTCACCCATTTCATTGATGTATATCCTTAGGTGACTACATGTACTAATGAGATTGAAAGATTTTGAGGGACAAAGAAGAATATTTTTATAAATTTTTTATTTTTTTTATTCATGAGTGTTGTATGGTCCTAATTTTCCCAAGATACTAAACCTTTTCATCCTGTATTGTAACTCTTTTATGTTTTTTATATCAAAAATTATATAATAGTCACGTTTGAAAAATAAATGTTTCTATAGTTGGTATCAGATCATAGTTAGTTAATTCGAGAGTTATGATTTCTGATTTTTAGTGAGAACCATTATGATAATACTATGTATATGAATCTTTTTTAGATAAAATATTAAAATAAGGATCTCATAATATGTTTATTTATTTTTAATTGTGTAAAAAGATAAATTATTCATAATTTTATAAATTACTTTTTTTTCAAACCTTTAATATTTTAGAAAATGGTGGGATGTTGGAGAAACCAAGATAATAAATAATGTGAGGGACAATGAAACAATTTTCTGAACAACATCCCCAATTCCATGGGAGGAGTATTTCAGAACCTTATGGAGATGTTTGCACATATTTCATAGGATTTGAACAACAACTAGAACCGCATGGAATGACCACTTTCACCTAAGAATGACAAGTTATACATTGATTCCTTTATGCGACAACGACCACCAATATTTAGTGGATCTTCTGATCTACTCATTGTGGAGCAATGGGTTAACTCAATGGAGAAAATATTTTTTGTGATGCACTGGTCTGAGAATGATAAGGTGAATCTGTCTATCTATTGTTTAGATGGTGAATCAGATCAATGGTCTAAAATTATAAAGAACAACAAAATTAAGGATGAAATAGAAAATTTGGAGTGGGATAATTTTAATAAAATATTTCTAAACAAATATTTCCATCTAACACTTTTTAAAAATATGGAGACAAAATTCATAGAGATAAAGAAAAAGGAAGGTTAATCAGTCATTGTAACACCCCTACCCCAGATGTTCGAAGATAGTGAATTATTTAAATACATTGGAATGATTACAAAGAATAAATTACCAAAGGACCAATTAGTTTAGTTTTCTTGGAAAATATATTACATACAATGAATTTACATTAAAATTCGAAACGTAAAATACATCGTAGATAATAATTTGGGAATGAAATTATTCTCCATGATTATCCCTACATATAAATAATAATATACTTCTTGGCATCCTGGGAAAATAATATATAAGTAAGGGGTGAGCTCATATGCTTAGTAAGGTTAAACAACACAGTAGAATCTTTCATAAATATCCAAAAACATTAAGGAAAGTATAAAACAAAAACACAATACTTTTAAACATAAACTTGAACATAACATGTCAATAATAAATCAAATAATTCCATTTAAACATTTACACAGATATTATAATAGTCTAATAATCATATTTAATATCAATAACTAAAATCATAATGAGGGAATACATAATACCAGACATCTGAAACATATTGTTGAGGCCTCAACCAAGACATCTAAAAATAAATATTTAAGGTCATAGATAAATCCATATCTGAAAATAAATGGGAATGACCTCATCCAATTAATTATATAGTTTGTCTCATGAGACCTACTGATGCCTAAAGAGACTATAGAAGGCCCCACCCATCACTTGTTATGTCCAATGCATTCCCCTTTTAAAAGGGGTAAAATATAACATAAACATTTTTATTAAAGATATCATACGAAATTTTAGTACTTTACTATAAAACATGAATGGTATAAAAATAGAATATCCATGGTCAAATATATAATAAAAACTTTAATACAATATATGAATATTTTTCTATAATATATCAACCTCAATTGATCATAAAATCCAACAAATAATGTTGACCTAGACGAAAATAATATAATAATATTATTAAAAATCATTGATAGAGATATCCATTTTTTACATTGAAATCATTTAAAAGATGTGAAATTATAAAAGAAAACATTTCTTTTGAAAATAAACTTGTAAACATGTAATGTAAGATTCAAAAATTTAAGGTGTCATAATGATGGGAAATAGCCACTCGACCGTATAAGTTAAAAAACATTCTTTCCTTAATTTTTCAAAAACTTAATAAAGTATCTCATTTGGAAAATGATGAAAAGATTCATTTAAAATAATTTTATAAAAATTAAAATAAGGGTAAAAATGACATTGAACAATTGTAGATAATATTTTGAAATACATTTTAAAAAACATGTACATAGACGATAAAGATGTGCCAATAGATACTTACGTATAAACAACTCGAATAATAATGATATTGTGAAATTAACCCTTACCAATTTGAATATTTCAATTATAATCTAGACGTATTCCAGGGAATATTTAAATAGAATGATCATAAATTTATTCATTATATAAAATATAATTGGGGCAGTACATACACTTCACACAAGAAATAGGTGGTGAACATGGACTATATCTCATGAGAATTAAAATCGAGATGGAATTCCCTTACCATAGGTCCTATACTCTATGTACGTGTATGAAACTCCTCTATAATGGTTCTAAACAAATTATTAACTTCTACCAGAATCATTATAATATTTATGATATCATATATGATTCATTTATGACTTTATATTACTCATTTATTAATAATTTCCAAGTTAAAAACATTTCGGGTAATAATCGTTTTGTTTATCGTACATGTTTTGACTTATTATTCTTGATCATATTACACAGATCATGGTTTAATTACTTACAGAATTTAAAAAATTATTTTTATATCATAAATATTTTGAACATAAATATATATAATAAATAGATATATAAAATAGAATACATCATTCATGGGTATGGTAGGCCATATGTACGCATGAACATTGTTTCTATTTTTTATCTTATAGAATGGAAGTAAATTGTATACATGTATATATTTAAATATATATTTTTACAGTAGAATTAATATGTCATATATTTAATAATTTTTAATAATATATATTTTTATAATTATTCTTGAATGTTTCATGTGGAGGACGAATCTCATCGCGTCGTGGAGACGTTAAGTAGTACGTACGCATGGGCGACAATATAATTTTCTTAATTGTTAAATGGTATAGAATTGGATGGACTATGAATTTTTAAGAAACAATATCATGTTATATTTATTATTTAACTCCATTATATTCATCTTTATACTCATCAAAATAAATTATAGATGAAAAATAGTTTACACTATTGTGTGGAGATGGTATGTTGTACGTACATTTTCATGGTGATATTGTTATTCATAGGATTGGTAAAAACAAGAATATGGTTGTCCCATAATAATAAAAAACCTCATAATATATTATATTTTGGATTTATTACTTTATTATGGAAATAAAATAGCAAGTGGAAGTATAAGAATAAAATAACTTTGATAGAGTTAATAAATCAATTACCACTTCTTCGAGTGTCTCCTTTTGATTTTCACAAAATAACTCCTTAGGATGGATTTATTCCCAAAGTGTGGCCTCTAATATGTATTCGAGGAATTTTGTTGAGGAAATTGGTATGGATTCGCAGAGAAAAAGGGATTTAGAGGTGTAAATTAAATATAAGTAGAAGTTCCCTTTTATAAGAGAGGGGAGGGGCACTTTAATAAACTTTTAGAATATTAATTTATTATAAATTGATTTTCAATTTAAAATAGTTCCGAAGAAATTTATTTCGAGTCCAATATAAGGATTGGTAAAAATACCCTCACCAATTAATTTTAGACATGTTTAGGTCATAAAATTAACCTTGAATTTTGGATTTAACCCTTAGTTAAACAGTTTAACTCCTACTATGTCTTCTTCTATTTTTACACTCTAGGGTTAATATAGTTACAATAAAATTCCAAAAGAACCCCAAGTAGATAGTTTATGACATATTTTTCACTATAAATGTTATTCGGATGAAACATATATTTCTATGAATTTTATAACATTTAAAAAAAAATATTATTTATTTTAAAGTATCATTTAAGTCAATTTTAATACTATTCAATATTTAAATTTTTTAAAATATCAAACCAATGTGATAACTTCAGACCAATACTTCCAATATCTCACTAACATGTCTATGTTATCTATAAAATTTATTTATGTCATTAATTATGTCAAATTATATTTATTTTAATATTTTTAATATCATTTATTTGATATCTCAATTTATTAAACAATTACTACATCATCATTTTATCACAATTTAATTTAATTATTTAATGTTTCAAAATTATAAATAAATTATCATGATGTCGATAAATTTATTATCCTTATAAAAACTATTTATATTCTACCATATAACTTATATTACCTCATATTAAAAATAACATAGTTATTAAAATTTGAATATGACATTTTTAACTCTTCTTTAATTTAAAATATAATAAATGTCCTAATCTGACACAAGCAGCGTAAAAAGGATAATATTGAATACCAAATTTTGATTTGGGTCAAAAAATATTTATCCAATGAAATTATAAAAAAATTTAGGGTAATTATATATTATTATAATATTATTTTTACCTTTAATTATTCTATTTACTTTTAATCGTGGTAAACAAAATTTAAAAGTTACTATTCACCAAAAATTATTTTGATCCTATTAGAACACATTTTTTATACAGATTAAAACCATGTATTTCCATTTTTTAAATTAAAGTCAAATAAGACATAAAATTACATTTAATTATATTCTATAAATGCACCTAGAAGGCAAGTAAAAAAACATTAAAAAGGTTCAATGAATTTTTTATATATAATTATTTTATAAAAAATGATTCCAATGACCTAAATTGGGTTAATATTTGTATTATTTATCTATTTTGGATTTAAAATCAATTTAAAGTAAAATAATTATTTAAATGGAAAAGTTGGTTTTGACAATAATGTAATGTTTTTCACTATTCATCACAAATTGAACGTTTTTAGAAAAATACCAAAAATTCATCCAAAGATAATTTTGATATTCCGAATTCAAAAATGAAGTCTATTTTACCAAATTAAATTTCTAATAATGTCTGAAATTAATTTTATTATATTTCACAAAAGGGCATAAAATGTTGTTCCTTTAAAAAAATAGTATTTCAAAACATATAACTATTTAACCAAAACATATACATTTCATTATAAATATTGTTTATTTAGGTGAAAACATTATAAATAACATTTTAAAATTATTTATTACTATTTATGTTACTATATTTAATGGATGATTTATAAATATATCATTTAAATAATGTTAACATTAAAGTGTTGTTTCGTATAAACTCAATCTTACATCACCACTAGAAATTTAAGCTATAGCCATGAACCTATTGCCATAGTTTTATAGGTCTGTGGCTATAGATTTTTTATAGCCACACTTTAATTAAACATCTATGGTTAAACATCTAAACATCGTTGTTTATTTTTTTTTTCTTTGGATTTTTCCGGCCTCTCCTCTCCTCCTCCGATCTGTGACCCTACTCTCTGAACCATCTACAGCTCTCACCATGGATCCCTCCTCCCGACGCTCCGAATCAACACGGTCTCTCATGCTGTCTTCAACCTCTCTCACCATGACCCTCCACTCTGAACCGTTGACCTCTCTCACGAACTCTCTCACACTGTTCATGATGGACCTTCAGAAGCAGGAATCCACTGGCCCTTCAGCTTGCAATTTCTGTGTACTTTTTCAATCTCCCTCATTTTATTTCCCTCCCACTATAAACATCTTATGTTTTGTTGATTGAATCATCCTCCTCCCGTGGACGGTGTTCTTTTTTTTATTATGGAATGATAATAACATGGTCCGGATGACTATGGAGAGTTGGGGGAGGAAGACAGAGTAGATTAGGTTTTTACTTCATGTACAATTGGGAATTTATGATCATCGTTTCAATTTATTCAGTCATTAGATGCCTTTAGTTTTTATTTGTTCAAAGAAATTTTATTTGATTTAGATGTTTTTTTTGATTGGTGTGGTAGTAGACTTGATGGCTTGTTTTTAATTTCTATGTGCCTCTGGCTTTTCCTTATTGATTCATTTCTTATCAGGTGAAGTTACTTGTTGGAAGTAGTTTGTTAATTTGTATTTGATTTTCCTTTGACATCCCATGCTTATTTCATTTATCACTTGATTATATTTTTTCCCTGAGAATCTATGCTTTCATGGTGCATTAAATGAAAGACCCCTTTGTCTTTTGTTCCAAGTAATTGGGGATGTGGGGTTTTATTTATCCTCATATGATGTTCTCTATTTATTTTCTTAAATGCTAATTTTGCATTGATAATCTTGTTATCATGTCATGTGGTTCAAATTTAAAGGAGTTAAAAAATTTATATATGTGGCTGCTGATTCTTTTCATTGAGTTAGCATGTGGTGTTTGCCTGATGAAAACTGAGGGGAAATACTTCTATGTCTTTGTTAACTACATTGAAAACCTTTGATTCTATAGCGCCATACTGATCTGATTTGAACACGCAGTTGAAAACTTATCATGGGCGGAACTAAAAACAATACCAATGTGATGTTTTTTTGCATTACTAATTATATTTTTAAACTCAGATCCATGGTAAAAAATGCTTCCCACTCACCAACTTATCCTATTTTGGTGTTCATCAACTCCAAAAGTAGTGGTCAGCTTGGAAGTGAACTCCTTAAAACATATTATGATGTTCTCAACAAGAACCAGGTATTTAGGGTTTTAACCCCTCAAATTTCAATCGTGTATTTTCTCAAATGGTTGGAATATATATGTTTATTGGGTTTTAGGTGGTTTAAAATATCAAATGATGGATGAAAAACCAGATACATTTGTGTTATTCAAATCAGGTGAGTTTGGGTGTTAGTGTGGCGTTTGGAGTATGATGGCTATGTATTGGGTATGGTTTGGATTTGTCTTTGGGGGTTTGGGTTGGTCGTAATCCCTCAAGTTGGTGGATCTTTTTGTGATTTTTATCGATGTTTTGATGTAAAACTCTCAATATAAGTAATTTTGGTGATTTCTAGGTGATTTGATTGTGTATTTTTATTAGGAAGCTTCTTGTTAGATCAGTTAAGGGGGTGGAGGGTTTCTTATTATCAAGGGTGAATGTGTGGGGTTTGGTTGTTATGCTTGGTGTGTAGGAGAGTAACCCTTAGATTATTATGATAAAACTTAGGGTTTGGTGTTTTGGAAATGATATTTTGTTATAAAGTAAAGATTAATGGTAGTTTCATGATATTGTGGTAATAATGCATGCTTTGGATTGTGGCGCAATGGTTTCTAATTAGTAATGTTGTTATTACGAGATGATATTGAGTCAAAATTCATCAACAAAGCATATAATTAGGATGGCATTGTGTTCTCATGGGAAATATGATCAAGTGTTTGTTTCCCTCATATTATGTTACAACTACTTTGATCCATTGACCAAGGCCTTCGAAAAGGAAAAGCAATGGTTTTCTAAGTTATCCATGAGTTCTAGGAGTAGCAGTATCTAATTTTCAGTAGTGACATGGGATCGTAAGATGTTTAGAATATGTTGAAGAATGTTTAGTTCCTATATGAAAGGATTGGAACTCTAGATGATATAGGGGTTAAACTAGAAGTTTCTAAATTCAAAGGAGATGAATCAGAATTGATAAATACATTTGATCATAAAAGAAGGAATGAGGAGGTTTTATGGATCGAGTTGCATTCCCTATTCTATGAGAGGCTATGGTAGATTTACATAATAAGTGCATCTTTTATGGATTCATGGAGCTATATCATTATGAGAATCAGTAATGGAGTATTCCACTAAATTTGAAAGGTTTATTCATTTCATTCCATCCTTCAAATGAAATTTATTCATAAAGGAATTTTAGTTTTTAAATGGTCTTATGTACTCATTATGGGCCTGAGTAGCTTCCTTTTATCTCGACACCTACTAAGAGATATTCAAGAAATACTGAGAGATCTATGTAGATACATCCATTTCATAGGAAGGTGCATGGAGAAGTATGGAAACCGAGTAGGAATGAATGTTGGTTTGTGAGCCTTAGTATGAGGGTGACAGAGTAAATTGAATTATTAATATCTCAGATCAATATTAGAAAAATAAATTAACCCTGGTCTATTTCTCATGTCTCAAGAATGTGTGTGCATTCCCTTAGTATTGGGATGATAAAAATAGGTTTCATGTATGTGTCGAGATGTGGGTTTCTATATTATTTTATTGGGATAAGCCATCCTAGGTGAAGTGACTTTTAGTACCATACTTAATGAGGTATTCATAAAGTTATTGTTTTTTTCTATAATTTGGATTTCTCTATCTAATATCTTTTAATGTATTATTTTTGTTGGATATAATGTGTTTTTGAAATATGATAGATTTAAATGAAGAAATTTTGTTGAGATTATTGGGCTAGGATCTTCTATAGTGATCATAATTTGATATGAGGCACTAGACATGTGTATGAAGGATTGATGATGGTATCGATAATACTATAATGGGGAGATTCATACTTGTCCTTTCTGAGTGAAATTCATATCAAGGGATGGTGATCATTATCAAGGATGTGAAATGTATGAACTTAGATAGTAAATGGATGAATTTAGTGTCTGGAGATGGATGTTGGATGAACCATATTTGGTTCTAAGACCACACCGAAATTAATGATTTACCTTTAGTGGTAGGTATAGTCAGTGTGTCCAGTTAATTATGAGGAGTTTATATTGGTAAATATGATATTTAGAGCTTCTGTATTTCTAATATGTCATTCAGATCAATGTGTTGGGTTAAGTATCAATATTTGATATTGTAGTGGGCTAGTTCTTGACAATTCTAGTGTGGAGTTTGAAAGAGAGCCTAAAAAGGGTACTCTAAAGGCTGTTGAAAGTGTGTGTGGAAGGTAAACCATGTAATCCAAATTGTTAAGAATTTATGACATAGATTCTATAACATTAATAATTGTTTAAAGATAAAAGGAAAGAACCAATTATCGCATGTTCGAAAATAGTTTCTACAAAGAAGGAATATACAATCAAGAAAAAGGAAGATCATGAACCAAAATATTTTCTAATCATATTAGTAAACTAGTTTGAGAAATCCAAGAAGATTGAGTAAGAATAAAAGAAGGAAAATTCTCTACTTTATAAAATTGATAAACCT
Organism: Viscum album; assembly: GCA_963277665.1. NCBI lineage: Eukaryota > Viridiplantae > Streptophyta > Magnoliopsida > Santalales > Viscaceae > Viscum > Viscum album. The sequence continues at coordinate 1,506,978,601 of OY728164.1, read as the reverse complement.
ATATAAAATAAGAATAAAGTTTAATTCCAGAAGGATAACATGCTAAAAAATGATGTTTCAATCTAGAAAATTAATAAGAATATAGGCATGAAGAGTTTTATGTATTTTATACATTCAAGGAATGGATTTTCTAGTTTGAGAACAATGTCTAGTCCCTATTTCTCACTTTTAAGTGATGATGGAGGTTTACATTATTCTCATATTTTGGTGATTTTTGATTTTTGAATAGGCAATTGAAGGAGATGTTTGAAAATAAAGAGCTTTATTAATGATCATGTTATTTAGTATTGGGATGTACATATCAATTTGAATATTATTTTTTCATTGTTGGTTACGGATTCATGTATCATTTATCATGTATAGTTGACACACTGATCACATATATTTAAGAAGTTGTTATATCTCATTTCTATTCCCACTATTTTCTTATAGGTGGTTTCTTTTGATAAGACGGGTTCTATCCACCACCATCGCAGAAAATGAGTTTAAGATTTGGGTAAGGTTTATTCTGTTTTTATTCTTTGGCCCAATTTTAATTATGGTTTTTTTGATTTTTGGGTTCCTTATATCTTTGTTGTGTGTTTTGGATTTCTTTGAGGTGGATTCAAGTCGCTGTTGATGAAGGCTTACATGTGTATGCATAGGTAGGCATATGCATATATAAGTTCCCCCTTTATATATATTCACTCATGGTAGTATGAATTTATATATTTGGGATTGGTGTTCTTATATATAGATATGAAAAATGCATACACGTGTAAGTGTAAAGGGGTATATTCAAGTATAAACATATATCTAAGGACCCCCTTGTGCATATTTGGCCATGAAAATATGTACATAGGGGCTAGGTGTCCTTATATATATGTAATGTTTCATATACGTGCAATCAGAAAAAAAGGAAGATTCAAGTTGTTGTCGTCAAAAGAAAACACGCCTTGAGGTTGAGGTAGGGTCCCTCTCATAGCCTATTTAATTCAAGAATGTTTTAAATTTCATTTAGTTGCCTTCTTAATTCTATATGTTTATATTAAATTGAAATTCTTGAATATGTTTTAGTTAATATAATTGTTTTGTTTTATAAATAAGTCATGATTTTGTAATAAAACCCCTCCAACAGAGGTGCGCTGTCTGCGAAAACTCACAATGTTATACCTTGCTTAACATTATTTCATTGATGTTTTCCTTATACATGATGATGTTGTTATTCATAAAGATCACATCGTACTTGAACCTTTTTATATCTCTGTAGGGGGTTCCCCTCTTTTTATTAAAATAGTTGTTAGAACCAAGACACTCTTTAAGTGTCGTTAGACTTTTAAGATGGGTCCCATGTTGTGTGACCATGTCACATGGCTTGTGATATTTAAATCCTACCAAAAACCCAGTTCCACGGCCCAAGGGTCCCACAGTTCAAGTAATGTCAGATTACATGTTATGTAACCAATGATTTTTCATGATCCCATGAGGTATTCCTCTAGGTATTCCTACACATAGCTAGCTCTCCAAACCTCAATGAATTAGGTATATCAAGGGTCATCCAATCCTCTAGTCATTACAGACTAGCATTCATTTCTTTAAATCATCTAAGAAAACATCCTCTCATGCCATCCATATCATCCTATTTGAAACTCAGTGGAACAGATACTCCAATTCAAATATAATCCACCTCCAAAGACCATGATAAAAATGACATAAATTGCCCTTATGAAAAAAAAAGTTCAAGGAAGCCATTGATTACCCAGTGGAAAACCACCAACCGACCAATGGCCACAAACTTTTTGGTTCCAACCATCAACCATCCAGTAGTTAGTCTGGAGCCAACCCTCCCCCACTATCACTATTAATATGTTCATGGTTCTTTAAAATATCTTACGGGTGGCCCCATCTACTTATTTTTAGGAACACCACATACTTCTTCCCCCCTTTACTAAATCCATCCACCTGAAACATAAAATTTCAATTAAAACATAATCATTTTAATTAGAAATCACCAAAAATAAATTTTAAGAACCCAAAAAAGAAATCCATAGTCATTACAAACTATCCACTATACAACTTCTCATCTATGAGAAACATTAATAAGCATCACTGGTGACTTGAGGTTTCAGGGGTTTGGAGCTGCCTTCAAGCCTACTCCTTCCCTTCATGGTTTCCCATCCTTCACCTAATCTATTATTCGGTACCTTTAAGTCTCATTTACTTCTACATTTTTTCATAGGGTTCGACATGCATCAATTTTGAAATCACTTCTTTCAAGATCGATCACTTGTATTCAGGTTAACCAGAATGTTTCAGTATTTTTCAAATGTTTTCCAGTAGTCAAACATTATTCCCTAAAATTTGATAATTCTTTACTTCCCTAATAGAATAATTGATCCACCATAGGTGTACTGAACTGATTTCTCATTGATTCTTTCTCAGGTTGCATGCATTGGTGGATCTGGATGTGTCTTTGTCCAAATATTCATGTTATTTCAACTATTAACCATGTTTCCTCTACCAGTGGAACCTAATTGTTCACTCTAGGAGAGACTCTTGGTTTTCATCCCAATGGATTTAGATTATCAGATTGCATCTGCCTTTTTAAAATCCTTTTTTTTAACTATTTGCAGCAACATTCTTGGAAATATTTGAGGTCGATCAGAATATTCTTAAAGGGAAACATCTCATTCATTATTTTTTTTGTAGAGCTTGACCTATCTAAAAAAACATCTAGAGTTTATTTGTTTCTCTGCTGAAAAACAGTTTAAAGTTAAACAACACATTGTCTATGAAACATAATAGGAGTATTTTCCTTCCTATTTTCTTTAAGGAAATTCCATAGTGAACTACTAGAGACTCGGTCCAAAGGTATATTCAAGGAATAATCTAGAACTCATCTTGATGGGGAACATGTGTTTTATGCTTCTCTATCTGGTGAGTCACTGGATACCAAGGGTCCTTTGACACATGAAGGGGAGGTGAGGAGGATCATCTAGTCACAGTGTCCTTTAAACTCAATAAGGGTATAATTCTCGGAACGTTTTGAAGATCATCAAGTACAACACCCCTATGATTTAGATAAAACAAATCTTAAGGAGGGACGAGTGTCTCATACTTCTTTTTCTATTTAGAAATTAGGCTCCACAGTACCTAAGATATTTTCAAGGGTTGTAATCAAGAATCCTGAAACATCTGAGATAAAATCCAAAGAAGGTGAGGATTATCTGGCCATGAAGACGATGGAACCTATTAAGGAAGAAAACCATATGTGTTTAGGATCTCATAGTCTGCAATATGATCATGTGCGGGTTAGGGGGAATGGGGTGGGTGGAGGGGGGAAGGGTGCAGGGGGAGGTCTGCAGGTTAGGGGGCAGGGGGAGGGGGCAGGGGGTGGGTGGACGGGGGCAGGGGGCAGGGTGGTGGGGGAAGGGGGTAGGGGGCAGGGTAGAGGGGGGTAGGGGCTGGGTGCAGGGAGATGTTTGTAGGGTAGGGGGAGGGGGAGGGGGGACGGTTGGAATGTTTCCCTGCCTCCTCTCGCTCCCTTCGTTCTTGGACGGAAGATGTTTCCCCATGGATGTCGCTAGACCGGGCCAACATGCTACAGTCATGCCGTGGTCACGCCGCGGTCACGCCGGGATCACTCTACGGTCACGCCGCGGTGACACCGCGGTCACGACCCGGTCACGCCGCAGTCACGCCGTGGTCACCCCGCGGTCACGCCACAGCCACGCAGCGGTCACGCCACGGTCACGTTGTGATTTGGCTCTGCTCCAGGACGACACCCTATGGCGGTTTGCAGTGATAGTATTCTATGAGTCTTGTGATCAATGTTGAGACTGACTAATCCCAATTTATGCCAGTGGGGTGACGACAAGAATGTTGCCCCACCTCCTCTGGCTCCCTTCGCTCCTGGCCGGAAGATGTTGCCCCTTGGATGTCACTAGATCAGGCCAACACACCGCGGTCACGCCGCGGTCACGCTGCGGTCACGCTGCGGTCACGCCGCGGTCACACCGCGGTCACACCGGGTCATGTCGCGGTCACGCCGACTGTGGTCATGCCGTAGTCATGCCGTGATTTGGCCCTGCTCTAGAATGACACCCCCGCGGCAGTTCACAGTGACAATATTCCTTGAGTTTTGTGATCAATGTTGAGACTGACTAATCATAATTTCTTCCGATGGGGCAATGACCTGAATGTGGCCCCGCCTCCTCCCCCTCCATTCGATTTTGGCTGGAAGATGCTTTCCTGCGGATGTAACTGGACTGGGCCAACACGTCGTGATCACGTCACGGTCATGCCGCGGTAATTCCATGATTTGGCCCTGCTCCAGGATGACGCCCCGTGGCAGTTTGTAGTGATAGTATTCCATGAGTCTTGTGATCAATGCTAAGACTGACTAATCATAATTTCTTCCAGCGGGGCGATGAAGGGAATGTTGCCCCGCCTCCTCCCGCTCTCTTCACTTCTGGCCTGAATATGTTTCCCCGTGGATGTTGATGGACAAGGCCAACACCCTACGGTCACGACGCGGTCACGCCGTGGTCATGCCGCGGTCACACCGCCCTCACACCGCGGTCAAACCGTGGTCACACCGCGGTCACGCTGCTGTCATGCCACGGTCACCCCACAGTAATGCCGTGATTTGGCCCTGCTCCAGCCACATCCATCCCACACCAGCCCCCTTCCACCTTCATTTCATCCCACTGCCGCCCCGCAACAGCCCCCCTTCCACCTTCGATTCAGCCCGCACCATCCCCCCAGCACCTACAACCATCCCCCTTCTACCAGCATTCCAGCCCCCCTTCCACCTGCATTCGGGCCCGCACCAGCCCCCAACTACCTGCAATCCAGCCCGCACCAGCCACCACACTAGCCACCACCCCCAGCCTCCTGCAAAACACTCATACCAACCCTCTTCCACCAGCAAAACAAACCCATCCACCAGTTCTAGACCTCACCAGCCCCTGACCTCTTACATCCTAGCCCGTACCAGCCCCTTCAACATGCCCAACAGCCCCCAACCACCTGCAATCCATCCCACACCAACCCCTGCCACCTATTCCAGCCCGCACCAACCCCCTACCATCCCCCTGCCGCCTGCCTTCCCGCCTGAACCAGCCACTCCAGCCCGCACCAGCCACCGCACCAGCCCCCACCCCCAGCCTCGTGCATTCCAGGATGTGCGAGAATAACTCCATGTAAATCACAAAAATGTTATATCAGTATGTATATTGGTGGACTTAGACTAGAGATTGGGATCACTGTGGTGACTCATGATCCACTGAACAAGGCATGATTATTGACCAAAAGAATAATTGAACACCCTGAACCACACAACAAGGGGAATTCATTTAGTAGCTAATGGAGGATCTGAAATGAAAGTTATGTAAATATTAATTGAGAGAGAGAATAAAAAATCAATAGTATATGGATTCGATCAATATATAAAACCAATAGAAATAGATATTATAGTAGCGAGGAGGGAAAAAGGAGAAGAGGAAGAAGAAGAAGAAGATAGAGGAACCGCATGAGAAGACCAGTTCTCTGGGAGCTAGCCAGAATGTTCCAACATCCAAGCCCCCAACAACCTTGCTGAAATTCAAAAAATGAATCCCTACCCCTCCCTATCCTGCAGAACCCTTATTTATTTTCCTACCCGCCAGCCAACGACCCCCAACCACTAACTATAAGAAATTACAAAGTCGCCCTTTCCAAAACTAACTAAACCAAAATACAAATCTGTCTTTGGTAGTACCCACACTCTTCTACGAACAGCTCCATCCAGCCCCTACATTCCTAACATTCCCCCTTCTTAAAAACCACCTTGTTCAGGTGGAACTCCAAAAAGCCTGACACAGCTTCCTAAACACTGGAATGGTAGCCCCCCCTGAAGATGGCTTTACACTTGCATCAGCTTCAGCAACAACCTCGCCAACTCTATCTACATTGAAGCCATAACTGTTTCTGTCATTCTTTTGCTTGAATCATGTCCTAAATGAATGTGTAACAAATCCATCGATCTTTTTATCTTGACGGGCATAAATTACCAGTTGGTTCTAAATCATTCCCCTGACTCCCATTGGTATCCCTTTCCCATCCTCTAATAGTTTGAGGCGAACATTCAGTTATACCAAACAAGGAGGCTTTTGATTTTTCTCTAGGTTCACTATGATCCTTTACCAGATCCGGTTCAGATTTGTTCTTTAGATACCAAAATGGAACTGACTGAAAATTGCCCTGGATGAGCAAATTTTGAAACAGAGTATCGACAAAATGTGTTTGGACATTATGAACTAGAGATATCTAGAAAAGCTTCATCACAACTGATATGCCTTTACTGTGTTGCATTTTTTTGTGAATAATTTCACAGATTACATCAGCAACCACTTCAAAAGCTTTGAAGTTGTAAGGAAAATTAACCAGATGCGGACAGAGAGATTTAGCATTGCTAATGAATTTCCCAACCCCATCACCAAGAGCTCAATAAGGGTAGTTTTCAGATGTGATTTATGGTGTTTCTCTATGAAAATGTGGTGTGAACGTTGACACACATACATTTTTATTTTTTGAAATGACAACCAAGGCAGAGGGCTGGCCAAGTTGGTAGGGAACCCCACCAAACTGAACTACATTGTTCCTCACATCAAACACTACCAGCAACTTAAATGTAAAGAGTTGTGCCTGGACAGCGTTGAGTTCCTCATCTTTGAGCTGGTTTGGGAAAAATTCTCTTCCATGAACGTAAAGACATCACAGTTTCTGCACGTATTAAACACAAACCCTACCGGTAAACCACTCATCCTTGGTAACCAAATTGCTACACTACCCTTATAGTTGTTGTCCTCCCATGTCACAGAATCCGTAGGCAACTCTTCTATCATTTATATAGTCTGTTGTCATCACTCTTGCAAAGCCCGAGCAAACTTCTACCTCCCCATCTCTTTTCCACGCTCCAATGCAAACACAACAACACTGAAAATTTTATCTAGAAAACCTCCATTACTTGATCCATGAGATTTTCTCTCTACACTCATCATGATTTGTTCTTCCAGACTCGAGCTACGATTGTTTAATCTGTTTCCCTTAGAATTCTTTTCCACGCTGCCCAGTTCCCCAACACCCTCTTGTTGTTGTGACTCTGGGTTCTTGGTGTCGAAGTTCCCCTTTGTGGGATCATTTTGTACCTTTTTCTCCTCAACTCTCTTTCAAGCATTTTGCCTTTGCAACAACATTGCGGTCCAAGAATTTCCTAGTATGATATGTTAAAGACATTAGTAGAGGACTTCATTTTTCTTCCGGTAATACACTCATCATGTGCCGAAAAGAAACTGTGGAAATTACAGTTATGACGCCCAGCCTGTTGACCAGCAATGCCGACAATGTAGATTTTCCACAACCACTTGTGTCGCACCACAACACAGTTAAAAATTTATTCTTTTCTTTGATTTGGTAAACAAAAATCAGGTCAATAGACTGGTTAGGGCCCAAAAACTTGTATTCAGTAGGAATATCACAAGCAACATCCGAGAAGCTCTCTCTTCTAGTTTTCACTGTCATCCACCTCATATGCTATTCATTTTCTCTCTTTAAATGCAAATGATTTCCAATTTTCACCCTATTCGTGAAATAATTAACACATTATCTAACTTAATGTTAGTGTTACGGGAGACAGATAGAGTTTCCAATATATTTCTCCTAAGTGATCTTTAGCACCAAAAACTTTTGACTCGGATTCACGTATGTGTACATCTTCACCCATGAAGTTATCTCTATATCTCCATTGCTCCAGATTAAATGCACTTTTCCAACTCTTGGATTCTGTACCCTGGAGAAAAACAGTAATGATACAACCCTCCCTTCTAGTATACATAGGGAGAGAAGCATATACGAATACCACTGGAACTAAAAAAACATTCTGCCCATGGATTCTTCTTTTACAGTTTTGGTTTTGGAAAACTAAATTTAAATGTTTAGTTACCAAGAAAAACCATCCTTGGGAAGAAAACTATTAGAAAATGGAATACTTTATTTTTGAAGTTCATAGCATATTTTTTTAACCAAGAGAGTTACCACCTGAGTTAGAGATCATTTTATTACTTTAATTCACGGTGCAACACCAATGAATATATATGACCATATAAGCTAGATCCTTCCTTGAATTAGGAAGATGGAATATAATTATCTGGAAGGGGGGATACTGGTGTGGGGGGGGGGTGCAGGTGGGGTGTCTAGGAGGGTTGTCCGAGGGGGGCTACTGGGCAGGGGGAGGGTGCAGGTGCAGTGCAAGGGGGTGTCCAGGTGGGGGATGGGGTGCAAGGGGGGGGGGGTCTGCAAGACAGGGGGAGGGTGCAGGTGCGGTGCAAGGGGGTGTCCAGGAGGGGGTGGGGTGGAAGGGGGTGCAGGGGGGTCTTCAGGGCAGGGGGAGGGTGCAGGTGGGGTGTCTAGGAGGGTTGTATGTGGGGGGTCTGCAGGTGGGGGTGTAGGGGGAGGGTGCGGGTGCGGGTGCGGTGCAAGGGGGGTCCAAGAGGGGGGGGGGGGCTGGAAGGGGGGATACTGGTGGAGGTGTAGGGGGTCTCTAGGGTAGTGGGAAGGGTGTAGGTGCGCTGCAAGGGGGTGTCCAGAAGGGGGGGAGACCTGGCAGGGGGGTCTGCAGGGGGGTCTGCAGGGCATGGGGGAGGGTGCAGGTGGGGTGTCTAGGAGGGGGTGTCCAGGGGGGTGCAGGGGAGGGGGTATCCATGGGGGGGGGGATGATGTATTACATCAATGTCTATCCGTCGAGTGATGTGTCAAATTATTAGATATACACTAATGACACTAGTGTTATCATACATGATCAGAACATGTGTATTAGTGAAACCATTATCTAGCCCTTTGGAAATACCCTAGGATTCTGCTGAGTTCTTTTTCAACAGCAAGGACTGCTCTCAGTTCTTTGGCCCTTTGCAGAGACTCTTCAATACACCCCTTGGATGTCCAATACCAATTCAACGGCTCCTTTATCTGTCCAAAAGAGACTGTTAACTGGGTATTTTTTCCACACCGAAGTTGTAAACAGTTGTTGAACAGTCTAGAGAAATCCCCATGCTACATCAACCAAGCCATATGTTTCTATATTTTCAGATATCGTTGATGCACCTGGGGGTGTAGGGGGGTCTTCTTATCCAGGGTCTGTCTGAGGGGGGGGGGTCCATGGGAGTGTATAGGGGTCGGGGTTCTAGGGTGAGGGGGTGTTTAGTGGGGGTGAAAGGGGGCTGTCCAGGGGGCATGGGGGCTGTCCAGTGGGGTGCAGGGGGCATGGGGGTCCAGGGGGGCATGGGGTGCAGGGGGTGTTCAAGGGGGTAGTCCAGGGGGTACAAGGGGGTGCAAGAGGGATGTTTGGGGGGTGTTCAATGGGCCTGTCCAAGGGGGCATGGGGGTCCAGTGGGGGTGCAAGGAGTTGTCCAGGGTGTGCAAGGGGGTTGTCTAGGTGGGGCATGGGGGTGTTAGGGGGATGTTCAAGGGGGTGCAGGGGGATGTCTAGGTGGTACATGGGGGTGTCCAGTGGGGGTCTAAGGGGGATGTCCTTGGAGGGGCATGGGGGCTGTCCAGTGGGGTGTAGGGGAGGCGTGGGGGTCCAAGGGGGATGAGGGTGTAGGGGGTGTTCAAGGGGGCTATTCAGGGGGGGGGGGGTGCAAGGGGGTACAAGAGGGATGTCCTGGGGGGTGTTCAAGGGGCCTGTCCAGGGGGGAATGGGGGTCTAGTTGGGGTGCAAGGGGGCTGTCCAGGGGGGAATGGGGGTGTAGGGGGGATGTCCAGGCGGTGCATGGGGGTGTCTAGTGGGGGTACAAGGGGGCTATCCAGGGGGCATGGGGGTTGTCCAGTGAGGTGAAGGGGGCATGGGGTGCAGGGGGTGTTCAAGGGGGTTATTCAGGGGGTGTGAAAGGGGTGCAAGAGGTCTGTCCGAGGGGGGGTGTTCAAGGGTGTTGTCCAGGGGGGCATGGGGGTCCAGTGGGGGTGAAGGGGGCTATCTAGGGGGGTGCAAGGGGGCTGTCTAGGTGGTTCATGAGGGTGCGGGGGGGAGGGGATGTTCAAGGGGGTGCAGGGGGGCTCTCCAGGCGGTTCATGGTGGTTCGAGGGGGGGGGATGGTCAAGGGGGTGCTGGGGGGATGTCCAGGTGGGGGCATGGGGGTGGAAGGGGTGTTCAAGGTGGGGGGGGGGGGTTGTGGGTTTTGTTTTATGAATTGGGAAGGCCTACAACCATGAATTCAAACCGTGGTTGTAGGTCTATTTCCATAGTTTTAAACCGTGGCTAAAACCATATAGCCACGGTTCTGAACTGTGGAAATAGGACGTATATGGTTTACTGTTCTACCACGGTTTCAAACCATGGCTATAGTCCTTTAGCAATAGTTTTGAACCGTGGATACAACCCTTTTTCCATGGTTCAAACCATGGATATAGGCCTTTAGCCACGGTTTGAAATAGTGGCTATAGGTCTTTCCCTATAGCCATGCCAATACTAGGCACGGTCCGTTGAACCATGGCTATAACCTATAGCCATGGTTCTTGGGCTTATAGACACGGTTTGAAACCGTAGCTATAGCCTAAATTTTCAGTAGTGCATGTTACACAATCCCAGTCAGTGTCGATTGAAACAAAAGCTATTGAAGATAACATAACATGAAATATTGGGGTTCTAAATTCTCCACTACTTCATTAAATTTTGTTTTAGAAATTTAAACTTTGAATCGAAAACTATCGTTTAGACTTTTCAAAATATCTTTATTGAAATCCCACATATGAAAATGGATTAATGAGACCACCATTTATAAATAAATAAAGGTATGTATGAAGGTCACTAGATATAAAAAATATTAGGGTTCCTTGTAAGAAAACATGGATATGAATGAAAAATATAACTATCGTGTTCTGATGGATAGTGATAGATAATATGATTAGGTGAAAGTAAACCATCCCAAATATAGAATTCGGTGATTATCTAAGGGACCATTTGATTCATTGTATAAATAAATAGGATGTAAATTTTGGTTTCTTGATCCTTTTCCTTATATATTACGAATTAATTTACTTCATAGACTAATCACACAAGGAAACATACTTATTTGACAAGTATAGTTTCATCCTTTAACTAATTCCTACCATAAACTAATCTTTCTCTTGAAAAGATAATAAAATTCAAAAACAAATCTATTTTACTTAATCTTATAAGGTTATGAAAATGAACTTATACAATTTAAATAAATAAAACTATGTTTTACTAACTAGAAACTTCCCATAGGCCAGTGGTAAGTGATAAATCCTTATCGCACATGGTTGTGGGTTCGATTCCTGTTGCCTTGTTCAACGCAATGGGTTGTTGCACATCCTGACATTTGTCCTTTTCTTAAAAATATATTATTATTACATTAAAAAAATAACCTTAAGAAAAAAATTTATCCTTAAACAATAATATCCAATGTTTAACTTAATCCATTCCAACCTTTAGAGTTATCCAAAATACTTTTTTCCAAACTCACAATCCAAAAATGTATAAGGAAGGTCACTAACTATCTAAAATAAACATAACATAATGCAGATCCTTTTTATCACATACCAAACAACTTAAAACCTTCATCATGTATTCTCTTGTAAAATGGTAATCACCTGAATTACAATAAAACCTTATTGAATGTGTTCATTCTTCCTTATTCCTTATGTAAAACATAGAATATAGATATACTCCTTAAATCCAAAAATGTTGTAAACTCCAATAATGGTGGAATAAACAAACCATTAATCAGTTCCAAGGTAGTCAATATTATCCAATTTACTTTATCTAATCAATCATCTCTTTATTCTAACATCATTATCACAGTATGATAAACTGATTAAGGCTTATCTATCCCTCCACTGTATATTTTCCAAAAAGTATAACTGGAAATTGTGTCACATTACTTAGTACCATACAATCTCAAATCCTTAATGAAATAGTACTAGAGTGAAATCCTTATATAATTCTTAATTATTATAAATATTACATTGCTAATAAAATATTAGAATAAAATAATTCTTGAATATGCATATTAATCATTCCTCTTCATCTGTGGTAGTATGATAACTTTCTCATTATCCAATATATTTATATGGGGAATATTCCTTTGATGATTGGGATATTTATTCGCATATTGTCCCATCTCCATGTAGTTGAAGAATTTTACATTACAGACCTTTATTTTACCCGTGAAATCACAAACTTGGTGTCCTTTTTCTCCACACTTATAACAAACTCTCATTCCTTTCAAACATTACCAAGGTGATTTTTTCTAAAGTTATCACATGTGTGAAAATCCTTCATTGACTTATTACCTTTATCCATATTTTTCTCTTGCATCCTCTTCTTCTCTTATTTCCCTTAAAATCCATAGACCTATGAGAATTTTTTACTTATCTTATTAACACATGATACTATTACCTCATATAATGAGAATACATTGGTGACTAATTTCCTTTGAAATGTTGGTTTAAGACCACGAAATATATGATCTTTATTACTCTTTATATCATGTGCATTGCTGAAGTTTACATTCCTTATTCTAGGAACCATTTCTATAATATGGAATACAGTGGATTAACTAATAAATTTATGTTATTTTTATAAATCTAAATATGGTATATCACATAACATAAATTTATGAATCCTAAATCATAGAATCATAAACTTTGGAAACATTGGGAGAATCTTTAATTTTAAATCCTTTATAATGGTAGGTAAATAAAATGTGAATTATCCTATTAATATCCATGGTAGTGTCAAACCAAGTGTGCAGTAAGGCCTATTGTTGTGTCCTAGCTTACCCAATGTCAAGCCCAGAACAACTTGCAAGAGTTATTATTCCTTGGTACATCAGAACCAAAACTAGGACCACTTGTAGTATCCATACAAGGATGTATTTTCAAGGAATACCCATATAATCTCCACATTACCAAAACTTTAGGTTGTTTCTATATAATTATCCTCAAAGTCTATCTTAGGATTATAATCCCTAATATATGTTTTCTAAATACATTTCCAAGGTTGTTGCTAAACGTTATTTGACACCAACTATAATGACCCAACCCCAGATTTCTAATAACAGTTCATTATTTTAATACATTAGCATGATTACAAGGAATCAAATTCCAAAGTAACGATCAGTTTATCAGTCTTGGGAAATAGATTACATATATTATGTTATCATTAAAATTCAAAACATAAAATGAAATATATATAATCCTTTGATAATTCCATTATTCTCATGTCTTATCCCTTTATATAAATCCTAATACACTTCTTGGAATCCTGATAAAATAAAACACAATAAAGGCGTGATCTCAGATGTTCAGTTAGGAGAATATAAGATTTCATAAATAACATTAAACTTTAATAAAAGTATAAAACTAAAATGAAATCCTTTTAAACATAAACATTGACATCATAGGGAAAGAATAAATCATATAATTTCATTTAAACATTCACACATATATTTTAATAGTCAAATAATCACATGTAATATCAATATCTAATCTAATAATGAGGGAATTTATAATTTCAGACATCTGAAACATACCGTCGAGGCCTCATCCAAGACATCTAAAAATAAATGGTTAAGGCCTTAGCCAAATCCATATCTGAAAATAAATTTTCAATATAACAACCCATACTTTACATACATTGTTAATACCTAAAAATTGAAGTACACTTATTACAACATATAACAAAACCATGAAAGGACCATATAGGTATAGTGTCTTTATAAAATTGGAAACATAAACAACTGGTTCATAAATCATCTACGTTGTCTCCCATTTATTTCAGAATATCTAGAGTCCCTTTTTTGGAATATCCTACTTAATATCCTCTTTCCTAACCTGGGGAAAATAAAACATACAAAAGGGTGAGCTCAAATTCTCAGTAAGGGTAAACAAAAGAAATATCAAACATATCATATTTATAAGAACATAACATTTTTAAAATCTTATACTGCAAAAGAGATCATAACATGGGATAAATCATAGAAGTGAAATGTAATTCCAATAATCATAACTTAAAACATGAGGCTTTTTGGCATACACACATAATGATAGAAAATAATTTCTTAGTAGTCAAGACTCATTTCCAAGACCATCTTAGCAGACAAAGTCATTTTCTGAACCGAGTTCACTCCTCGTTTCAGTCCTGTTTCACAGAACCGGTTTAACCTGTCATTCCAGCCATGTCTATCTCATGAGATATAAATCATTACCCAATGCATTGGAGGGAGATATAGCTCCCACCCATCTCATAATGATTCCATTATTATGTGAGCCACAAAATCATAAATCATACATTATAGCTTAACCCTTGTAATAAAAATGGGATTCTTAAACATCGTGACATCATAAAACAATTCATATAAGATAAAGGAATTCTTAAAAATAATTCCATCACAACATAACCAAATCAATGTAATAATAGGGATAGAAACAGAACCCTATATTATCTTAGATGGAAAATAATTTTGATAAAACACTTGAACTCCATTCTTGAGGAAAATATCCTTTCTACTTCAAAAACATTTTTCCTTTCTTAACATGTCATATAATTTTAAACTAAAAGAAGTTGATTAAAAATAAACTTGAAAACTTGTAAAGTATGATTCATGGAAATAATGTTCTAAAAATCCATTCATGTCGTATAAGATAAAAAAACATTCTTCCCGTACTTTGGCCGGAAAAGTCAAAAAGTACCTTGTATTAAAAACGACAAAAGATTCCTTTCATATCTTTTACTAAAAACTCACTGAAGGGTAAAATTGGATTTAAAAAATTGTAGGAGGATATAAATAGTATTACATATTTAGGAAACATGGATGTGGATGATAAATATTCCCCAGTAAATTCTGAAGTATAACCAATCTCGGATAAAAATTGAGATTGCGAGATTTTCCCTTACCTTAGGTCCGATTTTCTTCGTAAGTGTCTGAAACTCCTGTATAATGATTTAAATAATGTCATTGACTTATTCCAGAATCATACTTATTTTTATGATATCATATATGGTCATATTCTTAGCTTCTTATTTGTAATATTTCATTGCTACTTGTTATTCGGGTGTTTATTGCTTTATGTTCGTATGTGTGTTTTGTCGAATAAATTCTTATTCCTCCTTTTTGGTTATAGACACCTCATTTACATAATGGTATTTTTGTAATATATATCATATTTATTCGTTCAATTATTTTATATAATCATTATTCAATTAAGATCATGTAGAACGAGTCGCATCACATCGTGGAGACGGTATTCCGTACGTACGCACGAGCGATGATATCGTTCCCATGATCGTGGAATTGTATTGGAGTTTATGTATACTATTTAAGAATAAATATAAATTTAAAATAATCATATATATTCATTATTTTTACCATTATACCCATCCAAGTAAGGTGGTGGTGGAAAATATATTACACCATGACGTGGAGACGGTATTCCGTACGTACGCACGCACGGTGATTTCATTTTCTGTAGGATGGATAGATGGTGAAATAGGGTTGTTTCATACTAATAATAGCATATTATTATATTAGTGATACTTATGTTATTACTTCATAATGAAACAACTAAATAAGAAGAAGTGGAAGATGAAATAAAGTTGAAAGAATCGGTAACAGACATTACCTCTTCTTTCAAGCGCCTCTTTGAGACCTCCTCTTAGGGAACTAAAATTGGTCTTTGAAGAAGACAAGAACCTCTAGGATGTTTCTAGGTAATTGGAGATGATAATTTGGCAGGGTTTGTCAGATCTTGAAGGCTAAAAGTGGTGTGAGGAAGAGAGGGAGGAGGTGCCCTTTTATAAGGGAGGAGAGGGGAACCTTTGGAAAAACTAAAAATATTATTTTATTATAAAGTCATATTCGGTTTTTAATAGCTTCAAATTGATTTATTTCGAAGATAAGGTGGGGATGGGTCGAAATAATATCATCCAATAGAATTTAGACAAGTTTAGGTATCTATTTTAACCTTATCATTTAGATTTAACTTTAAGTTAGATAATTTGACTTTTACCGTGTCTTCTTGTTTTCTTACACTATAAGGTTAATAAACTTACTATAACAAGCCAACCGAACCCCAAGTTTTTTATTATTAATATATATAACCTTATCTAAGTAATTTTTCCGAACCTTAGATTTGTAGGAATAAAATAAAAGTTAATAATATAATATTTGTTTTAAAAACTATTTTATGTCAATTTTGACACTATATGGTAATTGATTTTTGTGAAAATCATAACAGAAATATTAGTTCGAAAAAAGTAAATTAGATCAATAATAACATGTCATATTAACATAGAAAATTATTTTAATTCATAGAAAGTCTCAAATTACATTTATTTGGGTATTTATAACATCAATTATGTCAATATTTCATTAATAATATAATTACTGCATCATCATTGTGTCATAAATAAATTAAATTATTTAAAGTCTAAAATTTACAAATAAACTCCCTTTATGTAGGAAATCGTTTTGTGTTTCTAATGAATATTTATAGTCGAATTTATCTTATGTATAACACTATATTAAAAATTATTTACTTATTAAACTTTGTTTTTTAAATATTTTATCCCTTCTTTAAATAAATTAATATTAAATGTCCTAATCAAATCCATGTGGTTCTAAATGGTTGTATTTTATTCCTAAGGTTGTTTTTCGTCAAATTAAACTTATCCAATAGAATTAGTACATGTTTTAGGGTAATAATAATATCATTTTTACCCTTAATTACCCTATTTACTTTTAACCGTGGTAAATAAAAGTAAAAAGTTGTTATTCACCAAAAATTATTTTCATCTCATTGAACCACATTTTACTTACTGACATAAACCGTGTCTCTCAGATTTTTTAAATTCCATTCACAAAAGAGGTAAAATTATGTTTTATGTAAATTTGCAAAATCTCATAGTAGGTGGGTAAAAGACGTTGAAAAGTTCAATAAAATTTTTATATATCTAAAATTATTATAAAATGACTCCAATGAATTGAATTGAACTTATATAGGTATTATGTATCAATTTTTACCTAAAATAAATTTAAATAAAATAAATAATTATTTAAATAAAAAGTCAGTTTTTAAATAGTAACCCAGTGTTTTCACTATTCATCAAAAATTGAAAATTTTCAGAAAAATGCCAAAATTTCACCCTAGGCTAATTTCGATATTCCGAATCCAAAAATGAAGTCCATTTTAAAAAATAAAATTTATAACATTTCAAAAATTGGTTATTACAAATCTTAACGGCTAGTTGTAATAATATTTTAATAGCATATCGTTGTTTAGTGAAACTCGTTATTGCGTACAACGCAAGCTATCGAGGAAGGCCGCAATTGCGTGTAAAGAAAGCCAAGCTAGTGTTATGTGTAGTGAAAGATCCCTTTGATGATTTCTATAACATAAAAACAAAATATTTCTCATAAAATTCTCGGTTGTTACATTCTACCCCCCTTAAAATGTATTTTGCCCTCGAAATTTGTCACTTTGTAACAAACAGATGAGGATACCTCTCCCTCATAATATCCTAAAGCTCCCATGTAGCTTATTCTAATTGGTGGTTCCTCCATACAAATTTCACTAAGTGAGTGGTCTTGTTCCGTAGGAATTTTTCGCTACGATCTAGAATCTTTATCGGCTGTTCTTCATAAGAATGATCTTGCTCCAGCGGTACAACTTATGAGCTGAGTACATGTGAAGGATCATGTATGTACTTTCTCAAGAGAGATACATGGAACACATTTTGAACTTGAGAGAGATTTTGTGGAAGCTCCAATCGGTAATCTACCTTCCCAACACTATCCAGAATTTCAAATGATCAATATATCTAGGGCTCAACTTTCCCTTCTTTCCAAATCTCATGACCCTCTTCCAGGGAGATATTCGTAAGAACACTTTATCACCCACTTCAAACTCTAGGTCTTTTATTCGGTTGTCGGCATAACTTTTTTGTCAACTTTGAGCTGCTCTTATGTGTTGTTGAATAGATATGAACTTTTCTGCCATCTCATCAACAAGATAAGGTCCTAATAGCTTTCTTTCCCCAACTTCATCCCAGCAAGTTGGAGTTCTGCATTTCTTTCCATAGAGAGCCTCATTAGGAGCCATCTGAATACTAGACTGAAAGCTATTATTATAAGAAAATTCCACCAAAGATAGGTTTTGATCCCAACCACCTTTGAAATCCATAGAACAAGCTCTCAACATGTCTTCTAGAGTTTGAATTGTCCTCTCAGACTGACCGTCTATCTGAGGATGGTAAAAAGTGCTGAAACTCAACTCTGTATCTAGAGCATGCTGAAGACTTCTCCAGAATTTCAAGGTAAACATTGGATCCTGATCAGATATAATGGAAATTAGTACTCCATGCAATCTTACCACTTCATTTACATATATCCTGGTAAGCTGATCAAGAGAAAAATCTTCTCTAATCGCAATGAAGTGTGCCGACTTCTTAAGACGATCAAGTATAACTCAGATAGCATTATTTCCTTTGGATGTTTTAGGAAGTCCAATGATAAAGTCCATAGTGATGTTTTCCCATTTCCATTATGGTATGGGTAATGGTTGTAACATCCCCGTAGAATTTTGTCTCTTAGCTTTAACTTGCTGAAATACCAAGCATCAAGAGACATATTCAGCAACATCTCTTTTCATGCCATCCCACCAGAAGTACTCTTTAAGGTCCCTATACATCTTTGTACTTCCAGGATGAATAGAAAATGAAGAACTATGAGCCTAATCCAGCATCTCCTTCTTTAATTCTGGGATGGGAGGAACACAAACCCGATTCCTGGACCTTATTATCCCATCACAATCAAGGTTGAATTCAGGAACATTTCTCAACTTCTTTTTCAACTCTACATCTTCTTTCTGTGCCTCTTTAATCTTCACGTGTATAGATGGTTGAAAATTCATTTGGGAAAGATAAGATTTTTCCCTTTCCATTATAATTCCAAGATCCATCCTTTGTAAATCCATAAATATTGGATCTTTTGTGGTCCACATCATGGATAAGCTAGCATGGTCTTGTCGACTTAATACATCTTCCAACTTGTTTGATTTCCCAGGGTGGTAATGAATTGAGAAATCGTAATCATTAATCAGCTCCAACCATCTTCTTTGATGCATATTCAGATCCTTTTGTGTGAAAATATACTTCAAACTTTTATGATCAGTATAAATATCACACCTTTCACCATAAAGATAATACCTCCAAATCTTTAGTGCAAAGATTAACGCAGCTAACTCCAAATCATGAGTTGGGTAATTTTTCTCATGGATTTTCAACTGTCATGAAGCATAAGCTATCACCATATCATTTTTCATAAGAAAAAACCCCAATCCCTTCTTGGATGCATCACTGTAGATCACAAACCTTCCTCCACTGCAAGGTAGTGTGAGAACAGGTGCACTGGCTAATCTTCTTTTTAGCTCATTGAAATTCTCTTCACATTCCTCCATCCAAACAAACTTAACTCCTTTCCGAGTCAACTTGGTGAGTGGGTTAGATAACCTTGAAAAATATTTCACAAAACATCGTTAATATCCATCCAAACTAAGAAAACTTCGAATCTCAGTTACTATTGTTGGTCTCGACCATCTTTCGATAGCCTCTGTTTTTTCTGGATCCATAGATATCCCCTCTTTTGAGATTATGTGACCCAAAAATGCAACTTTTTTAAGCCAAAATTCACATTTGATAAATTTGGAATAAAGATTCTCCTTTCTCAAGGTCTTCAATATAATTCTCAAGTGATATTCATGTTCTTACTTTCTCTTTGAATAGACAAGAATATCATCTATAAAGACTACCATAAACTGATCAAGATAGTCTCTAAAGACTCTGTTCATAAGATCCATGAAGATAGAAGGGGAATTAGTAAGACCAAATGGCATCACTATAAATTCATAGTGTCTATACCTTGTACGGAAAGTCGTCTTTGGTATATCCTCCCTTTTGAACCTTAATTGATGATACCCTGAACGAAGATGAATCTTGGAAAATTATTGAGCTCCGCGTAGTTGGTCAAATAAGTCATCAATGCATGGGAGAGGATATTTGTTCTTTATAGTGGTATTGTTAAGTTCTTGATAATCAACGCAGAGTCTCATTGATCCATCTTTATTCTTAACAAACAGAACAGGTGCTCCCCAAGGTGACGCACTTGGGAGTATGAATCCATTATCAAGATTCTCTTGGAGTTGCTTCTTCAATTCCTGCAACTCAATTGGGGTCATTCTATAAGGTGACTTTGAAATAGGCAAAGCACCCGGTACGAGTTATATTGAAAACTCAACTTCACAATTTGGTGGAGGAATAGGAAATTCCTCCAGAAAGACATCATCAAACTCCCATACAATGAGAATATTCTTAATCATGAGTTTCTCTCTAACCATTTGAGATAAATAACCCTCATTTAGTGGAATCAAGACCCATAAGATGAAAGAAATTTCCACTGGAAGTTTATGTTCATCCTTGCATCGATAGACGATCATAAATTGATCTGGAATATGAAATGTGACTTCCCTTATTTGGAAATTGATATGAGCTCCATATAAAAAAAGCAAATCCATGCCAAGAATCACATCAAATTACACTATAGGAAGGATAACAAGATTTGCAGGAATCACTTTCCCACAAACTTCAATCGGAGAAGAATTATAAACTTTTGATGTGACTGTTGTGCCATTAGGGGTTGTCACAGCTAACTCAACATCTAATTGTTGAGGTAAAATGGTGATACCCTTAGAAAATTATTCAGAAATAAAAGAGTGCGTGGATCCAAAATCAAATAAAACATTTGCTACTTTAGAGTGGATGGTAAGTGTACCTCTCACCACTTCGTTGTCGTACTCCACATCGCCGATAGTAATTGCATGTGACATTCCTTTGTCTTTGGCCTTAAGAGTTTGTTGACGTCGTTCATCATCATCAATCCTTGGATTTGGGCATTGATTGGAATAATTCCCCATCTCCTTGCACTTGAAACATTGAAGTGGAGTAGGTTCATTCTGTGTATCCCTTACTTTTTTTGCATCATTAGAAATCTTCTTCCCATTATTTCGACATTCAATTGCCTGATGACCTTCTTTTCCACACATATAACATTTGCTTGTCCCTTTAAGACAATTTCCTCCATGTTTCTTTCCACACTTTGATCATAAGAAAAAACTCATCTTCTTTTCAATGTGGTCTTTATATTTTCTTTTGAATTCCATTTTCCTCATCTTATCAAACCCATATGACTGATGGGTTACTCCAATCTCCATCTCAACCTTGAGAGCACATCGAACGATTTCCTCGTAACTATTGAAGTCCCTTATGGCTAACGCCCTTTGAAGACTTGGTTTTAAGCCACTAAAGAATCGATCGATCTTACTCTCAGGTTGGATAATAATACCAGAAGCGTACCTTGAAAGTCTTGTAAACTTTTCTTCATATGTACCTACAGATTCATCATCCTTTTGCTTCAGTTCAAGAAACTCATTATCCATCTTTGTTCAAAGAATATGAGGGAATTACTTATTGAAAAATAATTTCTTGAACTCATCCCATTCCATGGACTCAATTTCATCCCTTTGCCTCATAATCTTAATAAGATTACACCATTGATCAGCATCACCTTCCAAACGATACACTGCTATGATGACATTATCATGTTCAGAACATTGAAGAACTGAAAATATCTTTTCAGGGGTACTGATCCATTGTTCAGCCACTAATGGATCAGAAGACCCACTGAATGAAGGTGGACGCTACCTCATGAAGGATTCAACAGAATGTTATTCCTTCCTTTTCTTGTTTGGAAGTTCTGCATGATTCATAGCTTGAGAAAGTTGTGTGAGCATGGCTAAATATTTTTCATTCCAGCTCCCATAACGTTTGGTTGCTCAGGGGGACAATCATTGCATTGCCCATCATATTCGGTATTAACACGGTTCCTTCGCATTCCATCCATTGACTAAAATCAAGAAGAATAGTGTGAGAAACACTAACTATAATAGTAAAACCACATAATAAAGAATAAAATTTCACACTTAAGGTCTTATCATAGGTTGTTCATTTCCATTTCTAAAACACTAAGATTTTGTTCTATGATTGGACATATCCATAGGTTTCTTACTAAGTCTTTCACATCCTAGTTTCCAAAGGTTGACTATACCTTTTCCTCTGATACCAACGATAATGACCCATAATTTACATACATTGTTAATACTTCAAAATTGAAGTACACTTATTACAACATATAACAAAACCATAAAAGGAATGTATAGGTATAGTGTCTTTAGAAACTGGGAAACATAAACAACTGGTTCATAAATCATCTACGTTGTCTCCCATTTATTTCATCATATCTAGAGTCCCTTTTTTGGAATATCCTTCTTAATATCCTTCTTCCTAACCCGGGGAAAAGAAAACATACAAAAGGGTGAGATCAAATGCTCAGTAAGGGTAAACAAAATAAATATCAAACATATCATATTTATAAGAACATAACATTTTGAAAATCTTATCCTGCAAAAGAGATCATAACATGAGACAAATCATAGAAGTGAAATGTAATTCCAATAATCATAACTTAAAACATGAGGCTTTGTGGCATACACACATAATCATAGAAAATCATTTCTTAGTAGTCAAGACACATTTCCAAGACTATCTTAGTGGACAAATTCCTTTTCTGAACCGAGTTCACTCCTCGTTTCAGTCCTGTTTCACTGAACCGGTATAACCTGTTATTCCAGCCATGTCTATCACATGAGATATAAATCTTTACCCAATGCATTGGAGGGTGATATAGGTCCCACCTATCTCATAATGATACCATTATTATGTGTGCCACAAAATCATAAATCATACATCATAGCTTAACCCATGTAATAAAAATGGGATTCTTAAACATCGTGAAATCATAAAACAATTCATATAAGATAAAGGAATTCATAAAAATAATTCCATCACAACATAATCAAATCAATGTAATAATAGGGATAGAAACAGAACCCTATATTATCTTAGATGGAAAATAATTTTGATAAAACACTTGAACTCCATTCTTGAGGAAAATATCCTTTCTACTTCAAAAACATTTTTCCTTTCTTAACATGTCATACAGTTTTAAACTAAAATAAGTTGATTAAAAATAAACTTGAAAACTTTTAAAGGAAGCTTCATGGAAATAATGTTCTAAAAATCCATTCATGCCATATAAGTTAAAAAAACATTCTTCCCGTACTTTGGCTGGAAAAGTCAAAATGTACCTCGTATGAAAAACGAAAAAAGATTCCTTTCATATATTTTACTAAAAACTCACCAATGGGTAAAATTGGATTTAAACAATTGTAGGAGGATATAAATAATATTACATATTGTGGAAACATGGATGTGGATGATAAATATTCCCCAGTAAATTCTGAATTATAAACACTCTCGGATAAAAATTGAGATTGCGAGATTTTCCCTTAACTTAGGTCTGATTTGCTTCGTAAGTGTCCGAACGTCCTGTATAATGATTTAAATAATGTCATTGACTTATTCCAAAATCATAATTATTTTTATGATATCATATATGGTCATATTCTTAGCTTCTTATTAGTAATATTTCATTGCTACTTATTATTCGGGTGTTTATTTCTTTATGTGCGTATGTGTGTTTTGTCAAATAAATTCTTATTCCTCTTTTTAGGTTTCAGAAATCTCATTTCCAGAATGTTATTTATGTAATATATATCATATTTATTCATTAAATTCATTTCTATAATCATTATGCAATGAATATCATGTAGAACGATTCGCATCACATTGTGGAGACGGTATTCCGTACGTACGCACGAGCGATGATATCATTCCCATGATCATGGAATTGTATTGAGGTGTATGTATACTATTTTAGAATCAATATCAATTTACAATAATCATATATAGTAATTCTTTACACCATTATACATATCCAAGTAAGGTGGTGGTGGAAAATAGATTACACCACGACGTGGAGATCGTATTCCGTACGTACGCATGCACGGTGATTTCATTTTCAGTAGGATGGATAGATGGTGAAATAGGGTTGTTTCATACTAATAATAACATATCATTATATGAGTGATACTGATGTTATTACTTCATAATGAAACAACTAAATAAGAAGAAGTGGAAGAAGAAATAAAGTTGAAAGAATCGGTAACGGACATTACCTCTTCTTTGAAGCGCCTCTTTGAGACCTCCTTTTAGGGCACTAAAACTGGTCTTGGAAGAAGACCAGAACCTCTAGGATGTTTTTAGGGAAGTGGATAAGAGAATTCGGCAGGGTTTTTACAAGATTGAAGGCTCAAAGTGGTGTGAGGAAGAGAGGGAGGAGGTGCCCTTTTATAAGGGAGGCGAGGGGAACCTTTGGAAAAACAAAAAATATTATTTTATTATAAAGCCATATTCGGTTTTTAATAGCTCCAAATTGATTTATTTAGAAGCTAAAGTGGGTATGGGTCCAAATACTTCCATCCAATAGAATTTAGACAAGATTAGGTATCCATTTTAACCTTATCATTTAGATTTAATTTTAAGTTAGATAATTTAACTTTTACCGTGTCTTCATGTTTTCTTACACTATAAGGTTAATAAACTTACTATAACAAGCCAACATAATCCCAAGTTGTTTAGTATTAATATATATAACCTTATATAAGTCATTTGGCCGAACCGTATATTTTTAGGAATAAAATAACAATTAATAATATAATATTTGTTTTAAAAACTATTTTATGACAATTTTGATAGTATTTGGTAATTGATTTTTTTTTAAATCATAACAGAAATATTAGTTCTAAAAAAGTTAATTAAATCAATACTAACATGTCATATTAACATATAAAATTATTTTAATTCATAAAAAGTCTAAAATTACAATTATTTGGGTATTTATAACATCAATTATGTCAATATTTTATTTATAATATAATTACTGCATCATCATTGTGTCATAAATAAATTAAATTATTTAAAGTATAAAAATTAAAAATAAAATACCATGATTTAGGAAATAGTTTTATCTTTCTAATGAATATTTATAGTCGAATTTATATTATGTATAACCCTATATTAAAAATGATTTACTTATTAAACATTGATTTTAACTATTTTAACCCTTCTTTAAATAAATTAATATTAAATGTCCTAATCTAATCCATGTAAGCGTAAATGGTAATATTTTATTCCTAAGGTTGTTTTTGGTCAAATTTCACTTGTCCAATAAAATTAGGACATGTGTTAGGGTAATAATAATATCATTTTTACCCTTAATTACCCTATTTACTTTTAGTCGTGGTAAATAAAAATAAAAAGTTACTATTCACCAAAAATTATTTTCATCTCATTGAACCACATTTTACTTACTGACATCAACCGTGTCTCTTGGATTGTTTAAATTTCATTCAAAAAAGCGGTAAAATTAAGTTTTATGTAAATTTGAAAATTCTCCTAGGAGGTGGGTAAAAGACGGTGAAAAGTTCAATAAATAATTTATATATCTAAAATTATTATAAAATGACTCCAATGAATTGCATAGAACTTATATAGAAATTATGTATCAATTTTGACCTAAAATAAATTTAAATAAAATAAATAATTATTTAAAAAAAAAGTCGGTTTTTAAATAGTAACCCAGTGTTTTCACTATTCATCAAAAATTGAATGTTTTTAGAAAAATACCAAAATTTACCCTATGCTAATTTCAATATTCCCAATCCAAAAATGAAGTCCATTTTGAAAAATAAAATATATAAAATTTCAAAAAGTGGTTATTACTATTCATAATGGCTAGTTTTAATAATATTTTAATAGCATATCGTTGTTTAGTGAAACTCGGTATTGCGTACAACACAGGCTATCGAGGAAGGCCGCAATTGCGTTTAAAGCAAGACAAGCTAGTGTTGTGTGTCGTGAAATATCCCTTTGATGGTTTATATAACATAAAAACAAAATATTTCTCATTAATGTCTTGGGTGTTACATTCAAGGCCTCAACCAAGTCCATGTCTAGTTTTTTTTTAGACCTAATAATGCATCAAGGGGCTTTAGTGGTCCCCACATGTCACTTACTAAGTCAAATGCATTCCACTTATGAAAAGGGTAAAACATAACATAAACATTCATATCAAAACTATCATAAAAATTGTTAATACTTTAACATAAACCATGAATGGTATCAAAATATCACATCCACATCCAAATATATCATAAACCCTTAAAAACAATATATAAGATTGTATCATAATAAATCAACCTCAATTATTCATAAAATCGAAAAAAGGATGTTGACATAGATGAAAATAATCTAATAATATTATTAAAACTCTTTGATAGAGATATCCTTTTTTTACATTAAAATAATTTAAAAGTTTCTCAATTAAAAAAGAAAACATTTATTTTAAAAATAACCTTGTAATTTTGTATGGGAAGATTCAAATTTTTAAGGCATCATAATGGATGAATATATCCACTCATTCTGTATAAGTTAGAAAACATTCTTTCTTTAATTTTTCAAAAAAGTAAAAAAGTGTCTCCTTTAGAAAATGACCAAAATAATCCTTTAAAAATGTTTTATAAAAATCCAAACAAGGGTAACAATGTATTTGAACAATTGCAAGTAATATTTTGAAATGCATTTTAAGAAACATTAACATGTATGATAAAGATGTCCCAATAAATACTTACATATAAAAAACTCGGATAATAATGAGATTGTGAAATTAACTCTTACCACTTTGAATATTTAAATCATAAGACTGATGTATTCAAGTGAATATTTAAATACAATGATGATAAATTTATCCATGATATCAAATATTTTTGGGTAAGCACAAACACCTCAAATAAAAAATAGGTTGTGAACAAGACTTATATCTCACAAAAATTAAAAGTGAGATGGAATTCCATTAACCCAGGTCTGATACTCTCTGTACGTGTCTGAAACTCCAGTATAATGGATTTTAACACATTATTAACTTCTACCAGAATAATAATAATATTTATTATATCATATATTATTTATTTATGACTTTATATTACTCATTTATTAATAAGCCTCATGTTAAAGAAACGTCCCGGGTAATAATCTATTTATTTATCATATGTGTTTTGAATTGTTATTATTGATAATATTATATAGATCATGATTTAATTAATTCCTAAATGTAAAAAATTGTTTTTATGTAATAAATATTTTGAATATAAATATATATAATATATTGATATATAAAATGAAACACTCCGTTCATGGAGATGGTAGGTCGTACTTACACATGAATGATGTTTTGGTTTTTTATCGTATTGAATGGAAGAAAGTAAATGGAATATATTTATTTATATATATATATATATATTATTCCAATGGAATTATTATGTCATGTATTTCACACTTATTCATAATAAATATTTTTTATAATCATTCTCAAATGTTTAATGTGGAGGATTAATCTCATCATGTTGTGGAGACGGTAAGCCATACGTACGCACAAGCGACGATATAATTTCATTAATGAATAATGGCATGGAATTGGATGGAATATGAATTTTACAGAAACATTATCCTGTTATATTTATTATTAAATTATTTATATTCATCGGTATACCCATATAAATAAAGTATAGATGAAAAACAGTTTAAACCACAATTGGTGACTTAGAGATGGGATTTAACTTCTACAAGGCGTCCTACATATACTATGACAAATAGGAATCAAAAACCATGTTGTTATTTTGAAATTTTATAAGGCCATGTGAATGAAACTATTTATATAGATTAATATCATACAGTAAGGACCTAAATGTTGGGTTCATACCTCGATGAGGCATCCTACATATCCTTTTCGAGATAGGAATTTAAATTTATGAGTTATTTGGACATAGTTTAAGGACATGTTATCGAACCCATCTATCCAGTTTAATTCCATGTGGTAAGGATATAAATATTGGACTTAGACCTCGATGAGGAATCCTGCGTATCTTGTTTGAGAAAGTAATCAGAGTCTATGTAGTTATTATGATGGGAGTCTACATCATGCGAGATATTATAGTAAAGGCCCATGTGGGACTTATGAACATAAGGATTCAAAAATGATAGGCCCACACTGGAGAATCCCCATAATGTTATTTATAAATTCATCACGGGTCTCTAATCCCACATGATATATTCCCAATGTGTGATACAAGATACAATAAGAGATTAGACACATTCCATGGGGGTAATTTTTTATGGGGCTTACACACTAATGTTTCCCTTTGAGAGTTATTTTTTCCCATCTCATAGAGGATGTGGTATAGAGTTCAAGAGTTTTAAATTCATCCCACAAATATTGTTTATAATAGTAATTAGAGTCATCATAGTTTGATCAAACCCTTAGTACACTAATCAATGAGGTGAATGATCATCCCATGATATTGATTGTGTCCCGATGTATGAAATGTTGGGAAACTTATGGGGCTTACACAAAAGTGGATTCCCATTGGGGATCAAGACTTTAGAAGGTGTCCTACATATCCTATTTGTGAAGGAATCAGTTTTATCATAGTTCAGTTCATCCCTAAACCATTGATTGGGTTAAGGTACATTGACGGGATGGTCAGGGTATAAAATTAAAATGATTATTATGTATGAGCCCACTTCTCATTCATTTATGGGTGAGAAAGTATGGTCCACCCATGGGAATGATTGGGTCCCAATGGTTGAAATGTCTAATACATGGAAATACATACACTAATGTGGATTTATATTTTATCATGGGACTTAGAAAATAATCCTACGTATCTTGGTTATTAAATGAATCTGGTTTCTCATAGTTCAGTTGATTTCATTGTCTGTTGATGGATAAGGTAGATTGACTAGCCCATGGGAATGTTTGGGTCATTATGGTTGAAATTTCAAAGACACGGTGAGACATACACCAATGTGGATGCCCATTCGATCTAGAGAGTTAGTATAATGACCCATACTTTACATACATTGTTAATACTTCAAAATTGAAGTACACTTCTTACAACATATAACAAAACCAGGAAAGGACCGTATAAGTATAGTGTCTTTAGAAACTGGGAAACATAAACAACTGGTTCATAAATCATCTACGTTGTATCCCATTTATTTTATCAAATATTGAGTCCCTTTTTTGCAATATCCTACTTTATATCCTTCTTCCTGACCTGGGGAAATGAAAACATACAAAAGGGTGAGCTCAAATTCTCAGTAAGGGTAAACAAAAGAAATGTCAAACATATCATATTTATAAGAACATAACTTTTTGAAAATATTATCCTGCAAAAGAGATCATAACTTGGGATAAATCATAGAAGTGAAATGTAATTCCAATAATCCTAACATAAAACATGAGGATTTTTGGCATACACACAAAATCATAGAAAATCATTTCTTAGTATTCAAGACTCATTGCCAAGACTATCTTAGCGGACAAAGTCCTTTTCTTAACCGAGTTCACTCCTCGTTTCAGTCTTGTTTCAATGAACCGGTTTAATCTGCCATTCCAGCCATGTCTATCTCATGAGATATAAATATTTTACCAATGTATTGGAGGGAGATATAGGTCCCACCCATCTCATAATGATACCATTATTATTTGTGCCACAAAATCATAAATCATACATCATAGCTTAACCCAGGTAATAAAAATGGGATTCTTAAACATCGTGAAATCATAAAAAAATTCATATAAGATAAAGGAATTCATAAAAATAATTTCATCACAACATAATAAAATCAATGTAATAATAGGGACAGAAACAGAACCCTATATTATCTTAGATGGAAAATAATTTTGATAAAACACTTGAACTCCATTCTTGAAGAAAATATTCTTTCTACTTCAAAAACATTTTTCCTTTCTTAACATGTCATAAAATTTTAAACTAAAAGAAGTTGATTAAAAATAAACTTGAAAACTTGTAAAGGAAGCTTCATGGAAATAATGTTCTAAAAATCCATTCATTCCATATAAGTTAAAAAAACATTCTTCCCGTACTTTGGCCAGAAAAGTCAAAAAGTACCTCATATGAAAAACGAAAAAAGATTCCTGTCATATATTTTACTAAAAACTCACCGAACATTAAAATTGGATTTAAAAAATTGTAGTAGGATATAAATAATATTACATATTGAGGAAACATGGATGTGGATGATAAATATTCCCCAGTAAATTCTGAATTATAAACAATCTCGGATAAAAATTGAGATTGTGAGATTTACCCTTACCTTAGGTCCGATTTGCTTCGTAAGTGTCCGAACCTCCTGTATAATGATTTAAATAATTTCATTGACTTATTCCAGAATCATAATAATTTTTATGATATCATATATGGTAATATTTTTAGCTTCTTATTAGTAATATTTAATTGCAACTTGTTATTCGGGTGTTTATTGCTTTATGTTCTTATGTGTGTTTTGTCGAATAAATTCTTATTACTCTTTTTAGGTTATAGACACCTCATTTAAAGAATGGTATTTGTGTAATATATATCATATTTATTCATTAAATTCATTTATATAGTCATTATGCAATGAAGATCATGTAGAACGAGTCACATCACATCGTGGAGATGGTATTCCGTACGTACGCACGAGCGATGATATCGTTCCCATGATCGTGGAATTGTATTGGAGTGTATTTCTACTATATCAGAATCAATATCAATTTAAAATAATCATATATAGTCATTATTTACACCATTATACCCATCCAAGTAAGGTGGTGGTGGAAAATAGTTTACACCACAGCGTGGAGACGGTATTCCGTACGTACGCACGCGCGGTGATTTCATTTTCCATAGGATGGATAGATGGTGAAATAGGGTTGTTTAATACTAATAATAACATATAAGTATATGAGTGATACTTATGTTATTACTTAATAATGAAAAAACTAAATAAGAAGCAGTGGAAGAAGAAATAATGTTGAAAGAATCGGCAACGGACATCACCTCTTCTTTGAAGCGCCTCTTTGAGACCTCTTCTTAGGGCACTAAAATTGGTCTTTGAAGAAGACCAGAACCTCTAGGATGTTTATAGGGAAGTGGAGAAGAGAATTTGGCAGGGGTTGGACGAGCTTGAAGGCTCAAAGTTGTGTGAGGAAGAGAGGGTGGAGGTGCCCTTTTATAAGGGAGGAGAGGGGCACATTTGGAAAAACTAAAAATACTATTTTATTATAAAGTCATATTCGGTTTTTAATAGCTCTAAATTGATTTATTTCGAAGCTAAGGTGGGTATGGGTATAAATAATCTCATAAAATATAATTTAGATATGTTTAGGTATCTATTTTAACCTTATCATTTAGATTTAACTTTAAGTTAGATAATTTAACTTTTACCGTGTCTTCTTGTTTTCCTACACTATAAGATTAATAAACATACTATAACAAGGAAAAAGAACCCCAAGTTGTTTATTATTAATATATATAACCTTATCTAAGTCATTTGGCCAAACCTTAGATTTTTATGAATAAAATAACAATTAATAATATAATATTTTTTTTAAAAACTATTTATGTCAATTATGACACTATTTGGTAATAGTTTTTTTTTGAAAATCATAACAGAAATATTAGTTCGAAAAAAGTAAATTAAATAAATAATAACATGTCATATTAACATAGAAAATTAATTTAATTCATAAAAAGTCTAAAATTAGATATATTTGGGTATTTATAACATCAATTATGTCAATATTTCATTAATAATATAATTACTGCATCATCATTGTGTCATAAATAAATTAAAATATTTAAAGTCTAAAAATTAAAAATAAAATATGATTATGTAGGAAATCATTTTATCTTACTAATTAATATTTATAGTCGAATTTATCTTATGTATAACCCTATATTAAAAATGATTTACTTATTAAACATTGATTTTTAACTATTTTAACCCTTCTTTAAATAAATTAATATTAAATATCCTAATCTAATCCATGTGGGCCTAAATGGTCATATTTTATTACTAAGGTTGTTTTTGGTCGAATTACACTTATCCAATAGAATTAGGACATGTTTTAGAGTAAAACTAATATAATTTTTACCCTTAATTTCCCTATTTACTTTTAGTCGTGGTAATAAAAGTAAAAAGTTACTATTCACCAAAAATTATTTTCATCTCATTGAACCACATTTTACTTACTGACATCATCCGTATCTCTCGTATTTTTTAAATTCCATTCACAAAAGATGTAAAATTAACTTTTATGTAAATTTGCAAATTCTCCTAGGAGGTGCGTAAAAGACGAAGAAAAGTTCAATAAAATTTTTATATATCTAAAATTATTATAAAATGACTCCAATAAATTGCATTGAACTTATATAGGTATTATGTATCAATTTTTATCTAAAATATATTTAAATAAAATAAATAAGTATTTAAATAAAAACATGGTTTTTAAATAGTAACCCAGTGTTTTCACTATTCATAAAAAATTGAAAGTTTTCAAAAAAATACTAAAATTTCACCCTAGGCTAATTTCGATATTCCGAATCCAAAAATGAAGTCCATTTTGAAAAATAAAATTTATAAAATTTTAAAAAGTGGTTATTACTATTCATAACGGTTAGTTTTAATAATATTTTAATAGCATATCGTTGTTTAGTGAAACTTGGTATTGCGTACAACGCAAGCTATCGAGGAAGGCCGCAATTGCATGTAAAGCAAGTCAAGCTAGTGTTGTGTGTAGTGAAATATCCCTTTGATGATTTATATAACATAAAAACAAAATATTTTTTATAAAAGTCTCGGGTGTTAGAGTCAAGGCCTCAGCCAAGTCCATGTCTAGTTTTTCTTTTGAGACTTACTAATGCATCAAGGGGCTTTAGTGGTCCCCACATGTCACTTAATAAGTCCAATGCATTCCACTTATGAAAGGGGTAAAACATAACATAAACATTCATATCAAAACTAGCATAAAAATTGTTAATACTTTACAATAAACCATGAATGGTATCAAAATATCAAATCCACATCCAAATATATCATAAACCTTTCAATACAATACAGAAGATTTTATAATAATAAATCAACCGTAATTAATCATAAAATCGAACAAGGGATATTGACATAGATGAAAATAATCTAATAATATTATTAAAACTCTTTGAGAGAGATATCCTTTTTTTACTTTAAAATTATTTAAAATTTTCTCAATTAAAAAAGAAAATATTTATTTTAAAAATAACCTTGTAATTTTGTATTGGAAGATTCAAATTTTTAAGGCATCATAATGGAGGAAAATATCCACTCGTGCAGTATAAGTTAAAAAACATTCTTTATTTAATTTTTCGAAAAAGTAAAAATGTTCCTCCTTTAAAAAATGACAAAAATATTCCTTTAAAAATGTTTTATAAAAAGTCAAACAAGGGTAACAATGAATTTGAAAAATTGAAAGTAATATTTGAAATACATTTTAAGAAACATTGACATGGATGATAAAGATGTTCCAATATATACTTACGTATAAAAAACTCGGATGATAATGAGATTGTGAAATTGACTCTTACCACTTTGAATATTTAAATCATAAGACTGATGTATTCAAGTGAATATTTAAATACAATGAAGATAAATTTATCCATGATATCAAATATAATTGGGTAAGCACAAACACCTCAAACAAGAAATAGGTGGTGAACAAGACTTATATCTCACAAAAATTAAAAGTGATATGGAATTCCAGTAACACAGGTCTGATACTCTCTGTACGTGTCTGAAACTACTGTATAATGGATTTTAACACATTATTAACTTCTACCGGAATCATAATAATATTTATTATATCATATATTATTCATTTATGACTTTAAATTACTCATTTATTAATAAGTCCCATGTTAAAGAAACGTTTCAGGTAATAATTTCTTTATTTATCATATGTGTTTTGAATTGTTATTATTGATAATATTATATAGATCATGATTTAATTAATTCATAAATGTAAAAAATAGTTTTTATGTCATAAATATTCTAAATATAAATATATATAATATATTGACATATAAAATGAAACACTCCATTCATAGAGACGGTAGGTCGTACTTACACATGAATGATGTTTCTGTTTTTTATCGTATTGAATGGATGAAAGTAAATGGAATATATGTATTTATATATATATATATATTATTCAAATGGAATTATAATGTCATGTATTTCATACTTATTCATAATAAATATTTTTTATAATCAGTCTCAAATTTTTAATGTGGAGGATTAATCTCATCGTGTTGTGGAGACGGTAAGCCATACGTACGCACAAGCGACGATATAATTTCATTAATGAATAATGGTATGGAATTGGATGGAATGTGAATTTTACAGAAACATTATCATGTTATATTTATTATTTTAATTCTCTATATTCATCAGTATAACCATCTAAATAATGTATAGATGAAAAATAGTTTAAACCACAATTGGTGACTTAGATATGGGATTTAACTTCTACAAGAAGTCCTACGTATACTATGAAAAATAGGAATCAAAAACCATGTTGTTAATTTGAAATTTTATAAGGCCATGTCAATGAAACTATTTATATGGCTTAATATCATACAGTAAAAACCTAAATGTTTGGTTCATACCTCGATGAGGTGTTATACATATCCTTTTCAATATAGGAATTTGAATTTATGAGTTATTTGGACATAGTTTAAGCTCATGTTATCGAACCCATCTATGTAGTTTAATTCCATGTGGTAAGGATATAAATATTGTAATTAGACCTTCATGAGGAATCCTACATATCTATTTTGTTAAGGGAATCAGAGTCTATGTAGTTATGACGATGGGAGTCTACATCATGAGAGATATTATAGAAAAGGCCTAGGTGGGACTTATGAACATAAGGATTCACAATGATAGACCCACACTGGAGAATCCCCATCATGTTATTTATAAAATCATCACTGGTCTCTAATCCCACATGATATATTCCCAATGTGTGAAACAAGATACAATAAGAGATTAGAAACATTCCATGGGGGTAATTTTTTATGGGGCATACACATTAATGTTTCCCTTTGAGAGTTATTTTTTCTCATCTCATAGAGGATGCAGTATAGAGTTCAAGAATTTTAAATTCATCCAACAAATCTTTTTTATAATAATAATTAGAGTCATCATAGTTTGATCAAACCCTTAGTCCACTAATCAATGAGGTGAATGACCATCCCATGATATTGATTGTGTCCCGATGTATGAAATGTTGGAAAAATGATGGGGCTTACACAAAAGTGGATTCTCATTGGGGATCAAGACTTTAGAAGGCGTCCTACATATCCTATTTTTGAAGGAATCAGTTTTATCAAAGTTCAGTTCATCCCTAACCCATTGATTGGGTTAAGGTACATTGACGGGATGGTCAGGGTATAAAATTAAAATGATTATTATGTATGATCCCACTTCTCATTCGTTTATGGGTGAGAAAGTATGGTCCACCAATGGGAATGATTTTGTCCCAATGGTTGAAATGTATGATACATGGAAAGACATACACTAAAGTGGATTTATATTTTATCATGAGACTTAGAAAGGAATCCTACGTATCTTGGTTATTAAAAGAATCTGGTTTCTCATAGTTCAGTTGATTTCATTGTCTGTTGATGGATAAGGTAGATTGACCAGCCCATGGGAATGTCTGGGTCATTATGGTTGAAATTTCAAAGACATGGTGAGACATACACCGATGTGGATGCCCATTGGATCTAGAGACTTAGTATAACGACCCATACTTTACATACATTGTTAATACTTCAAAATTGAAGTGCACTTATTACAACATATAACAAAACCATGAAAGGACCGTATAGGTATAGTGTCTTTAGAAACTGGGAAACATAAACAACTGGTTCATAAATCATCTACGTTGTCTCCAATTTATTTTATCATATCTAGAGTCCATTTTTTGGAATATCCTACTTAATATCCTTCTTCCTGACCTGGGGAAAAGAAAACATACAAAAGGGTAAGCTTAAATTCTCAGTAAGGGTAAACAAAAGAAATATCAAACATATCATGTAACACCTGAGACTTTTATAAGAAATATTTTGTTTTTATTTTATATAAATCATCAAAGAAATCTTTCAATACACACAACACTAGCTTGGTTTGATTTACACACAATGTCGACCTTCCTTGATAGCTTGCGTTGTACGCAATACCAAGTTTCACTAAACAACGATATGCTATTAAAATATTATTAAAACTAGCCATTATAAATAGTAATAACAACTTTTTGAAATTTTGTAAATTTTATTTTTCAAAATGGACTTCATTTTTGGAATCGGAATATTGAAATTATCCTAGGGTGAAATTTTGGTATTTTTCTGAAAACTTTCATTTTATGATGAATAGTGAAAACACTGGTTTACTATTTAAAAACCGACTTTTTATTTAAATAATTATTTATTTTATTTAAATTTATTTTAGTTCAAAATTAATAAATAATACCTATATAAGTTCAATGTAATTCATTGGAGTAATTTTAGAATAATTTTAGATTTATAAAAATTTTATTGAACTTTTCACCGTCTTTTACCCACCTCCTAGGAGAATTTGAAAATTTACATAAAACTTAATTTTACCGCTTCTGTGAGTGGAATTTAAGAAATCCAAGAGACATGGTTGATTCCAGTAAGTAAAATTTGGTTCAATGAGATGAAAATATTTTTTTGGTGAATAGTAACTTTTTACTTTTATTTACCACAGTTAAAAGTAAATAGGGTAATTAAGAGTAAAAATGATATTATTATTACCCTAACACATGTGTTAATTCTATTGGATAAGTGTAATTCGACCAAAAACAACCTTAGAAATAATATATGACCATTTCTGCCCACTTGGATTAGATTAGGACTTTTATTATTAATTTATTTAAAGAAGGGTTAAAATAGTTAAAATCAATGTTTAATAATGTACATAATTTTTAATATAGGGTTATATATGAGATAAATTATATTATAAATATTAATTAGAAATCT
This sequence comes from Viscum album, assembly GCA_963277665.1. Taxonomy (NCBI): domain Eukaryota; kingdom Viridiplantae; phylum Streptophyta; class Magnoliopsida; order Santalales; family Viscaceae; genus Viscum; species Viscum album. The sequence goes on along the minus strand of OY728164.1, from coordinate 1,506,941,551 downwards.
AAAACGATTTCCTACATAATGGTATTTTATTTGTAATTTTTAGACATTAAATAATTTAATTTATTTATGACACAATTATGATGCAGTAATTATCTTATTAATGAAATATTGACATAATTGATGTTATAAATACCCAAATAAATGTAATATGAGACTTTTATGAATTATACTAATTTTATAGGTTACTATGACATGTTATTGTTGATTTAATTAACTTTTTTAGAATTAATCATTCTGTTATGATTTTCACAAAAATCGATTACTAAATAGTGTCAAAATTGACATAAAATAGTTTTTAAAACAAATATTATATTATTAATTGTAATTTTATTCCTAAAAATCTAAGGTTCGGCCAAATGACATATATAAGGTTATATATATTAATAATAAACAACTTGGGGTTCTTTTGGCTTGTTATAGTAAGTTTATTAACCTTAAAGTGTAAGAACGCAAAAAGACACGGTAAAAGTAAAATTATCTAACTTAAAGTTAAATCTAAATGATAATTTTAAAATAGTAAACTAAACTTGTCCAAATTATATTTTATGAGAGTATTTCGACCCATCCCCACCTTATCTTTGAAATAAATTAATTTTGAGCTATTTAAAACCAAATATGTCTTTATAATAAAATAATATTTTTAGTTTTTCCAAAGGAGCCCCTCTCCTCCCTTATAAAAGGGAACCTCCTCCCTCTCTTCCTCACACCACTTTGAGCATTCATGCTCGGCCAAACCCTGCCAATTTCTCCTATCCACTTCCCTAGAAACATCCTAGATGTCCTGGGCTTCTTTTAAGACCAATTTTAGTGCCCTAAAAGGAGGTCTCAAAGAAGCGTTTCAAAGAAGAGGTAATGTCCGTTACCGATTATTTCAACTTTATTTCTTATTCCACTTCTTCTTATTTAGTTGTTTCATTATGAATTAATAACATAAGTATCACTCATATAATGATATTTTATTATATGTATGAAACAACCCTATTTCACCACCTATCCATCCTACGGAAAATGAAATCATTGCGCGTGCGTACGTACGAAATACCGTCTCCAGGCCCTGGTGTAATCTATTTTCCACCACCACCTTACTTGGATGGGTATAATGGTTTAAATAATGAATATATATGATTATTGTAAAGTGATATCGATTCTGAAATAGTATAAATACACTCCAATACAATTCCACAATCATGGGAATGATATCATCCCTCGTGCGTACGTACGGAATACCGTCTCCACGATGTGATGCGACTCGTTCTACATGATTTTCATTGAATAATTATTACATAAATGAATTGAGTGAATAAATGTGATATATATTACACTAATACCATTCTGTAAATGATGTATCTATAACCTAAAAATAATAATAAGAATTTATTCAATAAAACACGCATAAGAACAAAAAGTAATAAACACCCGAATAACAAGTAGCAATGAAATATTACTAATAATAAGATAATAATATGACCATATATGATATCATAACAATTATTATGATTCTGTAATAAGTCAATGAAATTATTTAAATCATTATACAGGAGGTACGGACACTTACGAAGCAAATCGGACCTAAGGTAAGGGAAATATCACAATCTCATTTTTATCCGAGATTGTTTATACTTTGGAATTTACTGAGGTGTATTTTATCATCCACATCCATGTTTCCTCAATATGTAATATTATTTCCATCCACCTACAATTTTTTAAATCCAATTTCACCCTTTGGTGAGTTTTTAGTAAAAGATATGAAATGAATCTTTTGTCATTTATCGTACGAGGTACTTTTTGACTTTTCCGACAAAAGTACGAGAAGAATGTTTTTTTTAAATTCTATGGCATGAATGGATTTTTAAAACATTATTTCCAAGAATATTCCTTTATAAGTTTTAAAGTTTATTTTTAATCAACTTCTTTTAGTTTAGAATTGTATGACATGTTAAGAAAGGAAAAGTGTTTTTGAAGTAGAAAGGATATTTTCCTCAAGAATGGAGTTCAAGTGTTTTATCAAAATTATTTTCCATCTAAGATAATAAAGGGTTCTGTTTCTATCCCTATTATTACATTGATTTTATTATGTTGTGATGGAATTATTTTTATGAATTCCTTTATCTTATATGAATTGTTTTATGATGTCACGATGTTTAAGAATCCCATTTTTTATTACATGGGTTATGCTATGATATATGGTTTATGATTTTATGGAACACATAAGAATGGTATCATTATGAGATGGGTGGGACCTATATCTACCTCCAATCCATTGGTTAAGGATTTTATATCTCATGAGATAGACATGGATGGAATGGCAGGTTAAACTGGTTCAGTGAAACAGGACTGAAACGAGGAGTGAACTCGGTTCAGAAATGGACTTTTTCCACTAAGATAGTCTTGGAAATGAGTCTTAACTAATAATAAATGATTCTCCAGTATTATGTATGTATTCCACAAATCTTCATGTTTTATGTTATGATTATTGTGATTACATTTCACTGCCATGATTTATCCCATGTTATTAAATTATGATCTCTTTTGCAGGGTAAGATTTCCAAAATGTTATGTTCTTATGAATATGATGTGATTGATATTTCTTTTGTTTACCCTTACTGAGAATTTAAGCTCACCCTTTTGTATGTTTTCTTTCCCCAGGTCAGGAAGAAGGTTATTAAGTAAGATATGCCAAAAGGGACTATAGATATGATGAAATAAATGGGAGACAGTGTAGATGCTTTATGAACTAGTTGTTTATGTTTCCCAGTTTCTAAAGACACTATACCTATATGGTCCTTTCATGGTTTTGTTATATGTTGTAATAAGTGTACTTCACTTTTGAATTAATAAAAATGTATGTAAAGTATGGGTCGTTATAGTTGGTATTAGAGGAAAGGTATAGTCAACCTTTGGAAACTAGGATGTGAAAGCCTTAGTAAGAACCCTAAGGATAAGTCTAAGCATAGAACACAATCTTAGTGTTTTAAAAATTTCCATGAACAACCAATGATAAGGCCTTAAGTGTGAAATTTTATTCTTGATTATGTGGTTTTCCTATTATAATTAGTGTTGTTCACACTATTCTTCTTGGTTTTATTCCATGGCTGGAACCCGAAGGAACCGTGTTAATGCGGAATGCGACGGGCAATGCAATGATTGTCCCCCTGAGCGACCAAACGTTATGGGAGCTGGAATGAAAAATCTTGTATCCATGATCACACAACTTTCTCAAGCTATGAATCATGTCGGACTTCCAAATGAGCAAACAAAGGAGCAACATTCTGTTGAATCCTTCATGAGGCAGCATCCACCCTCATTCAGCGGGTCTACTAATCCATTAGTTGCTGAACAATGGATCAGTACTACTGAAAATATATTTTCAGTTCTTCAATGTTCTGAACATGATAAAGCCATCTTAGCAGTGTATCATTTGGAAGGTGATGCTGATCAATGGTGGAATCTTATCAAGAATACGAGCCCAAGAGTTGAAATTGAGTCCATGGAATGGGACGAGTTCAAGAACTTATTTTTCAATAAGTACTTCCCTCGTATTCTCTGAACAAAGATGGAGAAGGAGTTTCTTGAACTAAAGTAAAAGGATGATAAATCTGTTGGTACCTATGAAGAAAATTTTACAAGACTTGCAAGGTACGCTTCTGGTATTATTATCCAACCTGAGAGTAAGATCGATCGATTATTTAGTGGCATAAAACCAAGTCTTCGAAGGGCGTTATCCATAAGGGACTTCAATAGCTACGAGGAAATAGTTCGATGTGCTCTCAAAGTTGAGATGGATATTGGAGTAACCCATCAGTCATATGGGTTTGATAAGAAGAGGAAAATGGAATTCAAAGGAAAATCTAAAGAGCACACTGAAAAGAAGATGAGTTTTCCCTTATGCTCAAAGTGTGGAAAGAAACATGGAGGGAGTTGTCTTAAAGGGACAATTAAATGTTTCAAATGTGGAAAGGAAGGTCATCGGGTATTTGAATGCCGCAACAATGGGAAGAAGATGTATCGTGATGCGAACAATGAAAAGGCTACACAGAGTGAACCTCCTACACTTAAATGTTACAAGTGCAAGGAAATGGGGCATTATTCCAATAAATGCCCTAATCCAAAGATTTTTTATGATGATTGACGTCAACAAACTCTTAATGATAAAGAAAAAGGAAAGTCACATGCAATTTCTATCAGCGATGTGGAGTATGATAACGAAGTGGTGAAAGGTACACTTACCATCCACTCTAAAGTAGAAAATGTTTTATTTGATTCTGGATCCACCCACTCCTTTATTTCTGAAGAATTTTCTAAGGGTATCATCGTATTACCTCAACAATTAGACGTTGAGTTAGCTGTGACAACCCCTAATGGCACAACAGTCGCATAAAAAGTTTATAATTCTTCTATGATTGAAGTTTGTGGGAATGTGTTTCCTGCAAATCTTTTGATCCTTCCTATAGTGGAATTTGATGTGATTCTTGGCATCGATTGGCTTTCTCTATATGGAGCTCATATCAATTTCCATTGAAGGGAAGTCACATTTCATATTCCAGATCAATCTTTGATCATCTATCTATGTAAGGATTAACATAACCTTCCAGTGGAAATTTCTTCCATCTTATGCGTCTTGATTCCACTAAATGAAGGTTATTTATCTCAAATGGTTAGTGAGAAACTCACAATTAAGAATATGCCCATTATTAGAGAGTTTGATGATGTCTTTCCGGAGGAATTGCCAGGTCTTCCACCAAATCATGAAGTTGAGTTTTCAATAGAACTCGTACCGGGTTCTTTACCTATTTCAAAGACACCTTATAGAATGGACCCAATTGAGTTGCAGGAATTGAAGAAGCAACTCCAAGAGAATATTGATAAGGGGTTCATAGGCCCTAGCGTGTCACCTTGGGGATCACCTGTTCTATATTTTAAGAAGAAAGATGGATCAATGAGACTCTGCATTGATTATCGAGAACTTAACAAGATCACTATCAAGAATAAATATCCTCTCCTGCGCATTGATGACTTATTTGACCAACTACACGGAGCTCAATACTATTCCAAGATTGATCTTCGTTCAGGGTATCATCAATTAAGGGTCAAAAGGGAGGATATACCAAATACATCTTTCCGTACAAGGTATGGACACTATGAATTTATAGTGATTCCATTTGGTCTTACTAATGCCCCTGCAATATTCATGGATCTGATGAATAGAGTCTTTAGAGACTAAATTGATCAGTTTTTGGTAGTCTTTATAGACGATATTCTTGTATATTCAAAGAGAAAGGAATAACATGAAGATCACTTGACAATTATATTGAAGACCCAGAGAAAGTAGAAGCATTATGCCAAATTTACCAAGTGTAAATTTTGGCTTCAAAAAGTTTCATTTTTGGGTCACATAATCTCAAAAGAGGGGATATCTATGGAGCCAGCAAAAATAGAGGTTATCGAAAGATGGTCGAGACCAACAACAGTAACTGAGATCTGAAGTTTTCTTGGTTTGTCTGGATATTATAGACATTTTGTGAATTATTTTTCACGATTATCTAATCCACTCACCAGGTTGACTCGGAAAGAAGTTAAGTTTGTTTGGACGGAGGAATGTGAAGAGAATTTCAAGGAGTTGAAAAGAAGGTTATCCAGTGCACCTGTGCTCACACTGCCTTGTAGTGGAGAAAGGTTTGTGATCTACAGTGATGCATCCAAGAAGGGATTGGGGTGTGTTCTTATGCAAAATGATATGGTGATAGCTTATGCCTCACGATAGTTGAAAATCCATGAGCAAAATTACCCAACTCATGATTTGGAGTTAGCTGCGGTAATCTTTTCATTAAAGATTTGGAGGCATTATCTTTATGGAGGAAGGTGTGAAATTTATACAGATCATAAAAGTTTAAAGTATATTTTCACACAAAAGGAGCTGAATATGTTCCAAAGAAGATGGTTGGAGCTGATTAAGGATTTTGACTGCTCAATTCATTACCACCCTGGGAAAGAAAACAAGGTGGAAGATGCATTAAGTCGACAAGACCATGCCAGTTTATCCATGATGAGGATCACAAAAGATCCAATATTTATGTATTTACAAAGGATGGATCTTGGAATTATAATGAAATGGGAAAATTGTATCTTTCTCAAATGAATGTTCAACCATCTATACATGTTAAGATTAAAGAAGCACAGAAAGAAGATGTAGAGTTACAAAAGAAGGTGATAAATGTTCCTGAATTCAACCTTGATTGTGATGGGATAATACAGTTCAGGAATCGGGTTTGTGTTCCTCCCATCCCCGAATTAAAGAAGGAGCTGCTGGATGAGGCTCATAGTACTTTATTCTCTATTCATCCTAGAAGCACGAAGATGTATAGGGACCTGAAAGAGTACTTTTGGTGGGATGGCATGAAAAGAGATGTTGCTGAATATGTCTCTCGATGCTTGGTTTGTCAGCAAGTTAAAGCTGAGAGACAGAAGCCTAAGGGGATGTTACAACCATTACCCATACCCAAATGGAAATGGGAAAACATCACTATGGACTTTATCACAGGACTTCCTAAAACATCCAAAGGCAATAATGCTATCTGGGTCATAGTTGATCGTCTTACAAAGTATTCACACTTCATTGTTATTAGAGTGTATTTCTCTCTGGATCATCTTGCCAGGATATATGTAAAGGAAGTGGTAAGATTACATGGAGTACCACTTTCGTTTATATCTGATAGGGATCTACGGTTTACCTCAAAGTTCTGGCGAAGTCTTCAGCATACTCTGGATACATAGTTGAGTTTCCACACTGCTTATCATCCTCAGACAGACAGTCAGTCTGATAGGACAATTCAAACTCTAGATGTTATATTGAGAGCTTGCTCTATGGATTTCAAAGGTGGTTGGGATCAACACCTACCTTTGGTGGAATTTTCTTATAATAATATCTTTCACTCCAGTATTCAGATGGCTCCTTATGAAGCTCTCTATGGAAATAAATGCAGGACTCCAACTTGCTGGGATGAAGTTGGGGAAAGAAAGCTATTAGGACCTGATCTTGTTGATGAGATGGAAGAAAAGGTCTGATCTATTCAACAACACATAAGAGTAGCTCAGAGTAGACAAAAAAAGTTATGCCAAAAACCGAAGAAAAGGCTTAGAGTTTGAAGTGGGTGATAAAGTGTTCTTACAAATATCTCCTTGGAAGAGAGTAATGAGATTTGGAAAGAAGGGAAAGATGAGCCCTTGGTATATCGGTCCTTTAGAAATATTGGATCGTGTTGGGAAGGTAGCTTACCGATTGGCGCTTCCACCGAATCTCTCTCATGTTCACGATGTGTTCAATGTATCTCTCCCGAGAAAGTACATACCTGGTCCTTCACATGTACTTAGATCAAAAGTTGTACCGCTGGAACAAGATATTTCTTATGAAGAACAGCCGATAGAGATTCTCGATCTTAGTGAAAAATTCCTATGGAACAAGACCACTCACTTGGTGAAAGTTTTATGGAGGAACCACCAATTAGAAGAAGCTACAAGGGAGCTTGAGGATATGATGAGGGAGAGGTATCCCCATCTGTTTGTTACAAGTGACAAATTTCGAGGGCGAAATTCATTTTAAGGGGGGTAGAATGTAACACCCGAGATTTTTATAAGAAATATTTTGTTTTTATTTTATATAAATCATTTAAGGAATCTTTCACTACACACAACACTAGCTTGGATTGCTTTATATGCAATCGCGACCTTCCTTGATAGCTTGCATCGTACGCAATACCGAGTTTCACTAAACAACTATATGCTATTAAAATATTATTAAAACTAGCCATTATGAATAGTAATAACCACTTTTTGAAATTTTGTAAATTTTACTTTTCAAAATGGACTTCATTTTTGGATTCGGAATATCGAAATTAGCCCAGGGTGAAATTTTGTTATTTTTCTGGAAACTTTCAATTTTTGATTAATAGTGAAAACACTGGGTTACTATTTAAAAACCGACTTTTTATTTAAATAATTATTTATTTTATTTAAATTTATTTTAGGTCAAAATTGATACATAATGCCTATATAAGTTCAATTTAATTCATTGGAGTAATTTTATAATAATTTTAGATATATAAAAATTTTATTGAACTTGTCACCGTCTTTTACCCACCTCCTAGGGGAATTTGCAAATTTACATAAAACTTAATTTTACCGCTTCTGTGAGTGGAATTTCAAAAATCCGAGAGACACGGTTGATGTCAATAAGTAAAATGTGGTTCAATGAGATGAAAATAATTTTTGGTGAATAGTAACTTTTTACTTTTATTTACCACAGTTAAAAGTAAATAGGTTAATTAAGAGTAAAAATGATATTATTATTAACCTAAAACATGTCCTAATTCTATTGGATAAGTGTAATTCGACCGAAAATAACCTTATGAATAAAATATGACCATTTAGGCCCACATGGATTAGATTAGGACATTTATTATTAATTTATTTAAAGAAGGGTTAAAATAGTTAAAATCAAAGTTTAATAATGTAAATAATTTTTAATATAGGGTTATACATGAAAACAATTAGACTATAAATATTCATTAAAAAGATAAAACGATTTCCTACATAATGGTATTTTATTTTCAATTTTTAGACTTTAAATAATTTAATTTATTTATGAAACAATGATGATGCAGTAATTATCTTATTAATGAAATATTGACATAATTGATGTTATAAATACCCAAATAAATGTAATTTGAGCCTTTTTATGAATTCCAATAATTTTATAGGTTAATATCACATGTTAGTATTTATATAATTAACTTTTTTAGAATTAATCATTCTGTTATGATTTTCAAAAAAATCAATTACTAAATAGTGTCAAAATTGACATAAAATAGTTTTTAAAACAAATATTATATTATTAATTGTTATTTTATTCCTAACAATATAAGGTTCGGCCAAATGACCTATAAAAGGTTATATATATTAATAATAAACAACTTGGGGTTTTTTTTGGCTTGTTATAGTATGTTTATTAACCTTATAGTGTAAGAACACAAAAAGACACGGTAAAAGTAAAATTATCTAACTTACAGTTAAATCTAAATGATAACGTTAAAATAGTAAACTAAACTTGTAAAAATTATATTTTATGAGATTATTTCGACCCATCCCCACCTTAGATTCGAAATAAATCAATTTGGATCTATTTACAACCGAATATGGCTTTATAATAAAATAATATTTTTAGTTTTTCCAAAGGAGCCCCTCTCATCCCTTATAAAAGGGCACCTCCTCCCTCTCTTCCTCACACCACATTGAGCCTTCAAGCTCGGCCAACCCCTGCCAATTTATCCTCTCCACTTCCCTAGAAACATACTAGAGTTCCTGGTCTACTTCAAATACCAATTTTAGTGCCCTGAAAGGAGGTCTCAAAGAAGCGCTTCAAAGAAGAGGTAATGTCCGTTACCGATTCTTTCAACTTTATTTCTTCTTCCAATTCTTCTTATTTAGTTGTTTCATTATGAATTAATTACATCAGTATCACTCATATACTTATATGTTATTATAACTATGAAACAACCCTATTTCACCATCTATCCATCCTACGGAAAATGAAATCACCACGCGTGCGTACGTACGGAATACCGTCTCCACGCCGTGGTGTAATATATTTTCCACCACCACCTTACTTGGATGAGTATAATGGTGTAAATAATGAATATATATGATTACTGTAAATTGATATTGATTATGAAATAGTATACATACACTCCAATACAATTCCACGATCATGCGAACGATATCATCGCTCGTTCGTACGTACGGAATATCGTCTCCACGATGTGATGCGACTCATTCTACATGAATTTCATTTCATAATGATTACATAAATGAATTGAGTGAATAAATATGATATATATTACTCTAATACCTTTCATTAATTGAGGTATCTATAACCTAAAAAGAATAATAAGAATTTATTCGACAAAACACGCATAAGAACAAAAAGTAATAAACACCCGAATAACAAGTAGCAATGAAATATTACTAAGAATAAGCTAATAATCTGACCATATATGATATCATAACAATGATTATGATTCTGGAATAAGTCAATGACATTATTAAAATCATTATACATGAGGTTTTGACACTTACGAAGCAAATCGGACCTAAGGTAAGTGAAATATCACAATCTAATTTTTATCCGAGATTGTTTATACTTTGGAATTTACTGGGGTGTATTTTATCATCCACATCCATGTTTCCTCAATATGTAATATTATTTCCATCCACCTACAATTTTTTAAATCCAATTTTACCCTTCGGTGAGTTTTTAGTAAAATATTTGAAAGGAATCTTTTGTTGTTTTTCGTACGAGGTACTTTTTGACTTTTCCGACAAAAGTACGAGAAAAATGTTTTTTTTAACTTATACGGCATGAATGGATTTTTAAAAAATTATTTACAAGAAGCTTACTTTACAAGTTTTCAAGTTAATTTTTAATCAACTTCTTTTAGTTTAGAATTGTATGACATGTTAAGAATGGAAAAGTGTTTTTGAAGTAGAAAGGATATTTTCCTTAAGAATGGAGTTCAAGTGTTTTATCAAAATTATTTTCCATCTAAGATAATAAAGGGTTCTGTTTCTATCCCTATTATTACATTCATCTTATTATGTTGTGATAGAATTATTTTTATGAATTCCTTTATCTTATATGAATTGTTTTATGATGTCATGATGTTTAAGAATCCCATTTTTATTACATGGGCTATGCTATGATGTATGGTTTATGATTTTGTGGCACACATAAGAATTGTATCATTATGAGATGGGTGGGACCTATATCTCCCTACAATGCATTGGGTGAAGATTTTATATCTCATGAGACATACATGGCTGGAACGGCAGGTTAAACCGGTTTAGTGAAACAGAACTGAAACGAGGAGTGAACTCGGTTCAAAAATTGACTTTGTCCACTAAGATAGTCTTGGAAATGAGTCTTGACTAATAAGAAATGATTCTATATGATTATGTGTGTATGCCGCAAATCTTCATGTTTTAAGTTATGATTATTGTGATTACATTTCACTGCCATGATTTATCCCATGTTATGAAATTATGATCTCTTTTGCAGGGTAAGATTTCCAAAATGTTATGTTCTTATGAATATGATGTGATTGATATTTCTTTTCTTTACCCTTACTGTGCATTTGAGCTCACACTTTTGTAAGTTTTCTTTCCCCAGGTCAGGAAGAAGGTTCTTAAGTAAGATATGCCAAAAGGGACTATAGATATGATGAAATAAATGGGAGACAGTGTAGACGCTTTATGAACCAGTTGTTTATGTTTCCCAGTTTCTAAAGACATTATACCTATACGGTCCTTTCATGGTTTTTTTATATGTTGTAATCAGTTTACTTCAATTTTTAAGTACTAACAATGTAAGTTAAGTATGGGTCGTTATATATCATATTTATAAGAACATAACATTTTGAAAATCTTATCCTGTAAAAGAGATCATAACATGGGATAAATCATAGAAGTGAAATGTAATTCCAATAATCATAACTTAAAACATGAGGCTTTGTGGCATACACACATAATCATAAAAAATCATTTCTTAGTAGTCAAGACTCATTTCCAAGACTATCTTAGCGGACAAATTCCTTTTCTGAACCGAGTTCACTCCTCGTTTCAGTCCTGTTTCACTGAACCGGTTTAACCTTCCATTCCAGCCATGTCTATCTCATGAGATATAAATATTTACCCAATGAATTTGAGGTAGTCCCACCCATCTCATAATCATACCATTATTATGTGTGCCACAAAATCATAAACCATACATCATATCTTAACCCATGTAATAAAAATGGGATTCTTAAACATCGTGATATTATAAAACAATTTGTATAAGATAAAGTAATTCATAAAAATAATTCCATCACTACATAATAAAATCAATGTAATAATAGGGATAGAAAAAGAACCCTATATTATCTTATATGGAAAATAATTTTGATAAAACACTTGAACTCCATTCTTGAGGAAAATATCCTTCCTACTTCAAAAATATTTTTCCTTTCTTAACATGTCATAGAATTTTAAACTAAAAGAAGTTGATTAAAAATAAATTTTAAAACTTGTAAATGAAGATTCATGTAAATGATGTTCTAAAAATCCATTCATGCCATATAAGTTAAAAAAATATCCTTCCCGTACTTTGGCCGGAAAAGTCAAAAAGTACCTCGTATGAAAAACGACAAAAGATTCCTTTCATATCTTTTACTAAAAACTCACCGAAGGGTAAAATTGGATTTAAAAAATTTTAGGAGGATATAAATTATATTAAATATTGAGGAAACATGTATGTGGATGATAAATATTCCCCAGTGAATTCTGAATTATAAACAATCTCGGATAAAAATTGAGATTACGAGATTTTCCCTTACCTTAGATCTGATTTGATTCGTAAGTGTATGAACCTCCTGTATAATGATTTAAATAATGTCATTGACTTATTCCAGGATCATAATTATTTTTATGATATCATATATGGTCAAATTCTTATCTTCTTATTAGTAATATTTCATTGCTACTTGTTATTCGGGTGTTTATTGCTTTATGTTCGTATGTGTGTTTTGTCGAATAAATTCTTATTCCTATTTTTTTAGGTTATAGAAACCTCATTTACAGAATGTTATTTGTGTAATATATATGATATTTATTCATTAAATTCATTTAAATAATCATTATTAAATGAAGATCATGTAGAACGAGTCGCATCACATCGTGGAGACGATATTCCTTACGTACGCACGAGCGATGATATCGTTCCCATGATCGTGGAATTGTATTGGAGTGTATGTATACTACTTCAGAATCAATATAAATTTACAATAATCATATATAGTCATTATTTACACCATTATACCCATCCAAGTAAGGTGGTGGTGGAAAATAGATTACACCACGGCGTGGAGACGGTATTCCGTACGTACGCACGCGCGGTGATTTTGTTTTCCGTTGGATGGATAGATGGTGAAATATGGTTGTTTCATACTAATAATAACATATCAGTATATTATTGATACTTATGTTATTACTTCATGATTAAACAACTAAAGAAGAATAAGTGGAAGAAGAAATAAAGTTGAAAGAATCAGCAACAGACATTACATCTTCTTTGAAGCGCCTCTTTGAGACCTCCTCTTAGGGTACTAAAATTGGTCTTTGAAGAAGACCAGACCCTCTAGTATTTTTCTAGGTAAGTGGAGAAGAGAATTTGGCAGGGGTTTGCTGAGCTTGAAATCTCAAAGTGGTGTGAGGAATAGAGGGACGAGCTGCCCTTTTATAAGGGAGGAGAGGGGCACCTTTGGAAAAACTAAAAATATTATTTTATTATAAAGTCATATTCAGTTTTTAATAGCTCCAAATTGATTTATTTAGAAGCTAAGGTGGGGATGGGTCAAAATACTCTCATCCAATATAATTTAGACAATTTTAAGTATCTATTTTAACCTTATCATTTTGATTTAACTTTAAGTTAGATAATTTAACTTTTACCGTGTCTTTTTATTTTCTTACACTATAAGGTTAATAAACGTACTATAACAAGCCAAACGAACCCCAAGTTGTTTATTATTAATATATATAACCTTATCTAAGTAATTCGTCCGAACCTTATATTTTTAGGAATAAAATAACAATTAATAATATAATATTTGTTTTAAAAACTATTTTATGTCAATTTTGACACTATTTGGTAATTGATTTTTGTGGAAATCATAACAGAAAGATTGGTTCGAAAAAAATTTAATTAAATCAATAATATCATGTCATATTAACATATAAAATTATTTTAATTCATAAAAATTATCAAATTACATTTATTTGGGTATTTATAACATCAATTATGTCAATATTTCATTAATAATATAATTATTGCATCATCATTGTGTCATAAATAAATTAAATTATTTAAAGTCTGAAAATTAAAAATAAAAAATGATTATGTATGAAATATTTTTATATTTCTAATGAATATTTATAGTCGAATATATCTTATGTATAACCCTATATTAAAAATGATTTACTTATTAAACGTTGATTTTTAACTATTTTAACCCTTCTTTAAATAAATTAATATTAAATGTCCTAATTTAATCCATGTGGGTCTAAATGGCCATATATTATTCCTAAGGTTGTTTTTGGTCTAATTAAAATTTTATAGTAGAATTATGAAATGTGTTAGGGTAATAATAATATCATTTTTACCCTTAATTTCCCTATTTACTTTTAGCCCTGGTAAATAAAAGTAAAAAGTTACTATTCACTAAAAATTATTTTCATCTCATTGAACCAAATTTTACTTACTGAAATCAACCGTGTCTCTTTTATTTTTTAAATTCCATTCACAAAAGAAGTAAAATTAAGAATTATGTAAATTTGCAAATTCTCCTAGGAGGTGGGTAAAAGATGGTGAAAAGTTCAATAAAATTTTTATATATCTAAAATTATTATAAAATGACTCCAATGAATTTCATTGAACTTATATAGGTATTATGTATCAATTTTGACCTAAAATAAATTTTAATAAAATAAATAATTATTTAAATAAAAAGTCAGTTTTTAAATAGTAACCCAGTGTTTTCACTATTCATCAAAAATTGAAAGTTTTCCGAAAAATACCAAAATTTCACCCTAGGCTAATTTAGATATTCCGAATCCAAAAATGAAGTCCATTTTGAAAAATAAAATTTATAAAATTTCAAAAAGTGGTTATTACTATTCATAATGGCTAGTTTAAATAATATTTTAATAGCATATTGTTGTTTATTGAAACTCGGTATTGCGTACAACACAAGCTATCGAGGAAGGCCGCAATTGCGTGTAAAGAAAGCCAAGCTAGTGTTGTGTGTAGTGAAATATCCCTTTGATGATTTATAAAACATAAAAACAAAATATTTCTCATAAAAGTCTCGGGTGTTACATTCTACCCCCCTTAAAATGAATTTTCCCTCGAAATTCATCACTTTGTAACAAACAGATGAGGATACCTATCCCTAATCATATCCTAAAGCTCCCATGTAGCGTCTTCTAATTGGTGGTTCCTCCATAAAACTTTCACTAATAATGTGGTCTTGTTCCGTAGGACTTTTTCGCTACGATCCAGAATCTCTATCGGCTGTTCTTCATAAGAAAGATCTTGCTCCAGCGATACAACTTTTGAGCTGAGTACATGTGAAGGATTAGGTATTTAATTTCTCAAGAGAGATACATGGAACACATCGTGAACTTGAGAGAGATTCGGTGGAAGTGCCAATCGGTAAGCTACCTTCCCAACACGATCCGGAATTTCAAAAGGACCGATATATCTAGGGCTCAACTTTCCCTTCTTTCCAAATCACATAACCCTCTTCCAGGGAGATATTTGTAAGAACACTTTATCACCCACTTCAAACTCTAGGTCTTTTCTTCAGTTGTCGGCATAACTTTTTTTCGACTTTGAACTTCTCTGATGTGTTGTTGAATATATCTGACCTTTTCTTCCATCTCGTCAACAAGATCAGGTCTTAATAGCTTTCCTTCCCCAACTTCATCCCATCAAGTTGGTTTTTTGCATTTCTTTATATAGAGAGCTTCATAAGGAGCCATCTGAATACTGGAGTGAAAGCTATTATTATAAGAAAATTCCACCAAAGATAGGTGTTGATCCCAACCACCTTTAAAATCCATAGAGCAAGCTCTCAACATGTCTTCTAGAGTTTGAATTGTCCTCTCAGATTGACCGTTTGTCTAAGGATGGTAAGCGGTGCTGAAACTAAACTCTCTATCTAGAGCATGGTGAATACTTCTCCATAATTTCAAGGTAAACCATGGATATAAATTATATATAATGGAAAGTGGTACTCCATGCAATCTTACCACTTCCTTTACATATATTCTGGCAAGATGATGAAGAGAAAAATCTTCTCTAATAACAAGGAAGTGTGCTGACTTCGTAAGATGATCAACTATAACCCAAAAAGCATTATTTCCTTTGGATGTTTTAGGAAGTCCGGTGACAAAGTCCATAGTGATGTTTTCCCATTTCCATTCTGGTATGGGTAATAGTTGTAACATCCCCTTAGACTTTTGTCTCTCAACTTTAACTTGCAGACAAACCAAGCATCGAGAGACATATTTACCAACATCTCTTTTCATGCCATCCCACCAGAAGTACTATTTCAGGTCCTTATACATCTTTGTACTTCCAGGATGAATAGAAAATGAAGAACTATGAGCCTCGTCCAGTAGCTCCTTCTTTAATTCTAGGATGGGAGGAACACAAACCCGGTTCCTAAACCTTATTATCCCATCACAATCGAGATTGAATTCAGGAACATTTCTCACCTTCTTTTGTAACTCTATATCTTCTTTCTGTGCCTCTTTAATCTTCAAATGTATAGATGGTTGAACATTCATTTGAGAAAGATAAGATTTTTCCCTTTCCATTATAATTCCATGATCCATCCTTTGCGAATCCATAAATATTGGATCTTTTGTGATCCTCATCATGGATAAGCTAGCATGGTTTGTCGACTTAATGCATCTACCACCTTGTTTGCTTTCCCAGGGTAGTAATGAATTGAGCAGTCATAATCCTTAATCAGCTCCAACCATATTATTTGACGCATATTCAGATCCTTTTGTGTGAAAATATACTTCAAACTTTTATGATCAGTAAAAATATCACACCTTTCACTATAAAGATAATGCCTCCAAATCTTTAATGAAAAGATTACCACAGCTAACTCCAAATCATGAGTTGGTTAATTTTGCTCATGGATTTTCAACTGTCGTGAGGCATAAGCTATCACCATATCATTTTGCATAAGAACACACCCCAATTCCCTCTTGGATGCATCACTATAGATCAAAAACCTTTCTCCACTACAAGGTAGTGTGAGCACAGGTGCACTGACTAACCTTCTTTTTAGATCTTTGATATTCTCTTCACATTCCTCCGTTCAAACAAACTTAACTCCTTTTCGAGTCAACTTGATGAGTGGATTAGATAACCTTGAAAAAAAATTCACAAAACATCGGTAATATCCAGCAAAACCAAGAGAACTTTGGATCTCAGTTACTGTTGTTGGTCTCGACCATCTTTTGATAACCTCTGTTTTTGCTGGATCCCCAAATATCCCCTCTTTTGAGATTATGTGACCCAAAAATGTAAATTTTTGAAGCCAAAATTCACACTTGGTAAATTTAGCATAAAGATTCTCCTTTCTCAAGGTCTTCAATATAATTCTCAAGTGATCTTCATGTTCTTACTTTATCTTTGAATAGACAAGAATATCATCTATAAATACTACCACAAACTGATCAAGATAGTCTCTAAAGACTCTATTCATAAGATCTATGAAGATAACAGGGGCATTAGTAAGACCAAATGGCATCAATATAAATTCATAGTGTCCATACCTTGTACGGAAATTCGTGTTTGGTATATCCTCCCTTTTGACCCTTAATTAATGACACCCTAAACGAAGATCAATCTTTGAAAAGTATTGAGCTCCGCGTAGTTGGTCAAATAAGTCATCAATGCGTGGGAGAGGATATTTGTTCTTAATAGTGATCTTGTTATGTTCTCGATAATCAATGTAGAGTCTCATTGATCCATCTTTCTTCTTAACAAACAGAATAGGTGCTCCCCAAGGTGACGCACTAGGTCGTATGAATCCATTATCAATATTCTCTTGGAGTTTCTTCTTCAATTCCTACAACTCAATTGGGGTCATTCTATAAGGTGTCTTTGAAATAGGCAAAGCACCCGGTACAAGTTCTATTGAAAACTCAACTTCACGATTTGGTGGAAGACCAGGAAATTCCTCCGGAAAGACATCATCAAACTCTCGTACAATGGGAATATTCTTAATCGTGAGTTTCTCTCCAACCATTTGAGATAAATAACCCTCATTTAGTGGAATCAAGACCCATAAGATGGAAGAAATTTCCACTGGAAGGTTATGTTCATCCTTGCATCGATAGATGATCATAGATTGATCTGGAATATGAAATGTGACTTCCCTTATTTGGAAATTGATATGAGCTTCATATAAAGAAATCCAATCCATGCCAAGAATCACATCAAATTCCACTATAGGAAGGATCACAAGATTTTCAGGCAGCACTTTCCCACAAACTTCAATTGGAGAAAAATTATAATCTTTTTATGCGACTGTTGTGCCATTAGGGGTTGTCACAGCTAACTCAACATCTAATTTTTTAGGTAATACGGTGATACCCTTATAAAATTCTTCAAAAATAAAAGAGTTGGTGGATCCAAAATCAAATAAAACATTTTCTACTTTAGAGTGGATGGTATGTGTACCTCTCACCACTTCGTTGTCGTACTCCACATCGCCGATAGTAATTGCATGTGACTTTCCTTTGCCTTTGGCCTTAAGAGTTTGTTGATGTCGATCATCATCATCAACCCTTGGATTTGGGAATTGATTAGCATAATGCCCCATCTCCTTGCACATGAAAAATTAAAGTGTAGTTGGTTCATTCTATGTATCCTTTCCTTTTTTGCATCATTAGACAACTTCTTCCCATTATTTCGACATTCAATTTCCCGATGACCTTCTTTTCCACACTTATAATGTTTTTTTGTACCCTTAATACAATTTCCTCCATGTTTCTTTCCACACTTTGAGCATGAGGGAAAACTCATCTTCTTTTCAGTGTGGTCTTTAGATTTTCCTTTGAATTCCATTTTCCTCTTCTTATCAAACCCATATGACTGATGGGTTACTTCAATCTCCATTTCAACCTTGAGAGCACATCGAACAATTTCCTCGTAACTATTTAAGTCCCTTGTGGTTAACGCCCTTCGAAGAATTGGTTTTAAGACACTAAATAATCGATCGATCTTACTCTCAGGTTGGATAATAATACTAGAAGCGTACATTGCAAGTCTTATAAAATTTGCTTCATATGTTCCAACATATTCATCATCCTTTTGCTTCAGTTCAAGAAACTCCTTCTCCATCTTTGTTTGAAGAATACGAGGGAAGTACTTATTGAAAAATAATTTCTTGAAATCGTCCCATTCCATGGACTCAATTTCATCCCCTTACCTCATATTCTTAATAAGATTCCACAATTGATCTGCATCACCTTCCAAATGATACACTGCTATGATGACTTTATCATGTTCAGAACATTGAAGAACTGAAAATATCTTTTCAGTTGTACCGATCCATTTTTCATCCACTAATGGATTAGAAGACCCACTGAATGAAGGTGGACGCTGCCTCATGAAGTATTAAATAGAATTTTTCTCCTTCCTTTGCTTTTTTGGAAGTCCTGCATGATTCATAGCTTGAGAAAGTTGTGTGACCATGGCTACAAGATTTTTCATTCCAGCTCCAATAATGTTTGGTTGCTCAGGGGGACAATCATTACATTGCCCGTCGCATTCCGCATTAACACGGTTCCTTTGAGTTCCATCCATTGACTAAAACCAAGAAGAATAGTGTGAGAAACACTAATTATAATAGGAAAAACACATAATCAAGAATAAAATTTCACACTTATGGTCTTATCATAGGTTGTTCATGGCCATTTCTAAAACACTAAGATTGTGTTCTATACTTAGACATATCCTTAGGATTCTTACTAAGGCTTTCACATCCTAGTTTCAAAAGGTTGACTATACCTTTCCTCTGATACCAACTAAACTGACTCATACTTTACATACATTGTTAATACATCAAAATTGAAGTACACTTATTACAACATATAACAAAACCATGAAAGGACCGTATAGGTATAGTGTCTTTAGAAACTGGGAAACATAAACAACTGGTTCATAAATCATCTACGTTGTCTCTCATTTATTTAATCATATCTAGAGTCCCTTTTTTGGAATATCATACTTAATATCCTTCTTCCAGACCAGGGGAAAAGAAAACATACAAAAGGGTGAGCTCAAATTCTTAGTAAGGGTAAACAAACGAAATATCAAACATATCATATTTATAAGAACATAACATTTTGAAAATATTATCCTTCAAAAGAGATCATAACATGGGATAAATCATAGAAGTGAAATGTAATTCCAATAATCATAACTTAAAACATGAGGCTTTGTGGAATACACACATAATTATAAAAAATCATTTCTTAGTAGTCAAGACTCATTTCCAAGACTATCTTAGCGCACAAAGTCCTTTTCTGAACCGAGTTCACTCCTCATTTCAGTCCTGTTTCACTGAACCGGTTTAATGTGCCGTTCCATCCATATCTATCTCATGAGATATAAATATTTACCCAATTCATTGGAGGGAGATATAGGTCGCACACATCTCATAATGATACCATTATTATGTGTGCCACAAAATCATAAATCATACATCACAGCTTAACCCATGTAATAAAAATGGGATTCTTAAACATCATGACATCATAAAACAATTCATATAAGATAAAGGAATTCATATAAATAATTCCATCACAACATAATCAAATCATTGTAATAATAAAGATATAAACATAACCCTATATTATTTTAGATGGAAAATAATTTTGATAAAACCCTTGAACTGAATTCTTGAGGAAAATATCTTTTCTACTTCAAAAACATTTTTCCTTTATTAACATGTCATACAATATTAAAATAAAAGAAGTTGATTAAAAATAAACTTGAAAACTTGTAAAGGAAGCTTCATGGAAAAATGTTCTAAAAATCCATTCATGCCGTATAAGTTAAAAAAACATTCTTCACGTACTTTGGCTAGAAAAGTCATAAAGTACCTCGTATGAAAAATGACAAAATATTCCTTTTATATCTTTTACTAAAAACTCGCTGAAGGGTAAAATTGGATTTAAACAATTATAGGAGGATATAAATAATATTACATATTGAGTAAACATGGATGTGTATTATAAATATTCCCTAGTAAATTCTGAAGTATAAACAGTCTTGGATAAAAATTGTGATTGCAAGATTTTCCCTTACCTTAGGTCTGATTTGCTTCGCAAGTGTCCGAAACTCCTGTAAAATGATTTAAATAATTTCATTGAATTATTCCAGAATCATACTTATTTTTATGATATCATATATGGTCATATTCTTAGCTTCTTATTAGTAATATTTCATTGCTACTTGTTATTCGGGTGTTTATTGCTTTATGTTCGTATGTGTGTTTTGTCGAATAAATTATTATTAATATTTTTAGGTTATAGACACCTCATTTCCAGAATGTTATTTGTGTAATATATATCATATTTATTCATTAAATTCATTTATATAATCATTATGCAATGAATATCATGTAGAACGAGTCGCATCACATCGTGGAGACGGTATTCCGTACGTACGCACGAGCGATGTTATCGTTCCCATGATCTTGGAATTGTATTGGAGTGTATGTATAATATTTCAGAATAAATATCAATTTACAATAATCATATATAGTCATTATTTACACAATTATACCCATCCAAGTAAGTTGGTGGTGGAAAATAGATTACACCACGACGTGGAGACGGTATTCCGTACGTACGCACGCACGGTGATTTCGTTTTCCGTAGGATGGATAGATGGTGAAATAGGGTTGTTTCATACTAATAATAACATATCATTATATGAGTGATACTGATGTTATTACATCATAATTAAACAAATAAATAATAATAAGTGGAAGAAGAAATAAAGTTGAAAGAATCGGTAACGGACATTACCTCTTCTTTGAAGCGCCTCTTTGAGACCTTCTCTTCGGGCACTAAAATTGGTCTTTGAAGATAACCAAAACATCTAGGATGTTTCCAGGGAAGTGTAGAGGATAAATTGTCAGGGGTTGGCCGAGCTTTAAGGCTCAAAGTGGTGTGAGGAAGAGAGGGTGGAGGTGCCCTTTTATAAGGGAGGAGAGGGGTACCTTTGGAAAAACTAAAAATATTATTTTATTATAAATTCATATTCGGTATTTAATATCTCCAAATTGATTTATTTCGAAGATAAGGTGGGTATGGGTCAAAATACTCTCATTAAATAGAATTTAGACAAGTTTAGGTATCTATTTTAACCTTATCATTTAGATTTAACTTTAAGTTAGATAATTTAACTTTTAAAGTGTCTTCTTTTTTTCTTACACTATAAGGTTAATAAACATACTATAACAAGCCAAAAGAACCAAAAGTTGTTTATTATTAAAATATATAACTTAATCTAAGTCATTTGGTTGATCCTTATATTTTTAGGAATAAAATAACAATTAATAATATAATATTTGTTTTAAACACTATTTTATGTCAATTTTGACACTATTTAGTAATTGATTTTTGTGAAAATCATAACAGAAATATTAGTTATAAAAATGTTAATTAAATCAATAATAACCTGTCATATTAACATATAAAATTATTGAAATTCATAAAAAGTCTCAAATTACATTTATTTGGGTATTTATAACATCAATTATGTCAATATTTCATTAATAATATAATTATTGCATCGTCATTGTGTCATAAATAAATTAAATTATTTAAAGTCTGAAAATTAAAAATAAAATACCATTATGTAGGAATTCTTTTTAGATTTCTAATTAATATTTATAGTCGAATTTATCTTATGTATAACCCTATATTAAAAATGATTTACTTATTAAACATTGATTTTAACTATTTTAACCCTTCTTTAAATAAATTAATATTAAATCTCCTAATCTAATCCATGTGGGCCTAAATGGTCATATTTTATTCTTAAGGTTGTTTTTAGTCGAATTAAACTTATCTAGTAGAATTATGAAATGTGTTAGGGTAATAATAATATCATTTTTACCCTTAATTTCCCTATTTACTTTTAGCTGTGGTAAATAAAAGTAAAAAGTTACTATTCACCAAAAATTATTTTCATCTCATTGAACCACATTTTAATTACTGAAATCAACCGTGTCTCTTTTATTTTTGAAATTCCATTCACAAAAGAGGTAAAATTACGTTTTATGTAAATTTGCAAATTCTCATAGGAGGTGGGTAAAAGACGGTGAAAAGTTCAATAAAATTTTTATATATCTAAAATTATTATAAAATGACTCCAATGAATTGCATTGAACTTATATAGGTATTATGTAACAATTTTGACCTAAAATAAATTTAAATAAAATAAATAATTATTTAAATAAAAAGTCAGTTTTTAAATAATAACCCAGTGTTTCCACTATTCACCAAAAATTGAATGTTTTCAGAAAAATACCAAATTTTCACCCTAGGCTAATTTCGATATTTCAAATCCAAAAATGAAGTCCATTTTGAAAAATAAAATTTATAAAATTTCAAAAAGTGGTTATTACTATTCATAACGACTAGTTTTAATAATATTTTAATAGCATATCGTGTTTTAGTGAAACTCGGTATTGCGTACAACGCAAGCTATCGAGGAAGGCCGCAATTGCGTGTAAAGAAAGCCAAGCTAGTGTTGTGTGTAGTGAAAGATCCCTTTGATGATTTATATAACATAAAAACAAAATATTTCTCATAAAAGTCTCGAGTGTTACTCTTAGGAAGGTGTCATACGTATCTATTTTATAAAGGAATCAGAGTTCTCATAGTTCAATTACCCCTTAGCCTGTTGATAGGATAAGGTGGTTGATCACACTCATAGACATTATTATTACCCTGATGTTTTAGGAATGATAAGGTCTTATAGAAGAATGGTTTTCCTCTTGATGTGGGATTACACACTAAGGCTACCCTTATATGTTGGACATACCATATTATGCCACTGATTAGGTCTTACAAACTGAGCCTACCCTTTCACATACTCTTTCTCTATCTTCTAATAGATAACGAGATATGGTGACAATGGAAGTTATGTCCAAGATAATGACACTAATAGGGTCACATTAGTGTGTAACCCTTTCCCATTAAAGACATGTCCATTTAAAAGGGGTATGTGGCCAATGTTTCCTAGTAGGGGTCTATATTTCATAGGTTTAGGTATATATACTAGATAAAATTGACATGTACAACGGTATTTTTCAAACAATTCGATGTGAGATGCTGAGGGTGGCCCGATCTTCACGACATCAGGTGATTAATAAAGGATGTGGTTTAGGAATAAGTGGTGTTGATGGGTATGTATAGTGGATGAAATTAGTCAATAAATTCTATAATACAAATGAACTACTAGTTATACAATGCACTTTAAAAAGGAATATGATTTTCAACCCACACAAAAACAAGCTTGAGTTGAGACACAAATTTGGGGGCTTTGTGATCGTGGACCACCAATATAATTTGTATATTGACAAGATATGAATGCACAAGATCATGGGGAAAAACTGGAATAATCCTCACACAACAATGATAAATAATTCATAATTTCCTTATCAAATCTTGAATTCCATACAAGATCCATGGGGGTGGATATTTATAGCCAAGGGGTGATATAATATTCATGTTTCTAATACCCTAATGCCACAAAGTCTAAAACAAATTTCTTCCCATAAATTCAAAAAGATAAAATCTAACAAATAATTTTGGGAAACTAATCCCATAACATTCAAAGTATCACCCATCATATTTTATATTGAGTGCATAGCCCATCAAATTTGAATTTAGTGTCCAAAGATTGCATTCTAGAATTCTACATGTGGGAAAGGCATCAAAATTCGTGAAACCATGTGGGCCATGATTTAAAAATCATGTTTGGGATTGATTAATTGATATAATTGGATCATTTTCTCCATCCATGAAAGGAAAGATCAATTGTGCCTTTGATTTAATGAGATGGGGGTCCATTGTAGCATCCAACCTATTTAATATCCCTTGCATCATCAAGCCTTGAAAATCCAACTGCTCCACCTAGGAAATTGACCTGACTCCTTAAACATGGTTCACATCACCCTCCCCTTGTTGAAAAATATTCGACCATGACTCTTATTCCTCTATATACAAAAAAGGATAATGACCATAAACATTGAAAGTTCCTCTGGAACCATAATCACCTAATATAGCTATCATGTAAGCATTGTTTTTAATCATTTCAAGAACTCTGAAAGGTCCATATCCTCATGGAATGATTTTTGATTTACTCTTGTCGGGAAATCTATCCTTCTACATATGAATCTAGACTAATTTACTAGGATAGAACAATAATTTCCTTTTACCCTTGTTTTCATGATCAATGTATTTCAGGGTCATTTTCTTTATATTTTTCCTTACCTTTTCATGGAGTTTCTTAATGAATTTTTTATTCCCTTTCTCATCCAAATTAGTTTCTTCATACAAAGAATAAGGAACTATATCAATATGGGAAATGTGGTTAGAGCTATAACTAATTTCAAATGGAGAATATTTAGTAGTCTAATGCTTGTCCCTATTATATGAAAATTACACATGTGGTAGAAACTCCTCCCAATTCATCAGTTTCTTCTTGAAAATTATTCGTAGTAGGGAAGATGGTGTCTGATTCACCACCTCTATTTTTTCATTGGTTTGGGGATGAAAAATAGTGGAAAATAGTAACTTCATACCCATGTGTGTATGCATGATATTATAAATGTAACTAATGGATTTTGTGTCTTGATCCAAAACAATATTCATTGGCATTCAATGGATTCTGACTTCTTCCTCAAATAAAGGTGTTGCAATGTTTGTGGTGTCATATATTTTATGATAAGGAATAAAATGTTATATTTTATAAAACTAATCCACCATAAAAAATATAATCTCTCCCCCTTTTGGACTATGGTAACCCCACAATGATTTCCATAGATATGTCCTCCCAAGGGTTGTTTGGTATTGGGAGAGAAATATATAATCCATGTGGGTTCAGTTTCGGTTTGGATTTATGGAAGACAATTAACTTTACCATAAATATTTCTATATCTCTAGACATCCTAGTCCAATAAAAACGATCACTAAGAACACTTAAAGTTTTTACAACACCAAAATGTCCCATTAACCCAATAGAATGTTACTCCATTAGTAAAAGTAAATGGATAGAGAAATTGGGAATGAAAATATTATCAACCTGGGATATATATCCATCACATAAATAGAAATACTTCCAACTAGATATAGGTTTATAATGTCTATTAGGTTCACAAAAATCTATATTAGTGGTATATAAATCCTTAATGTATTCAAAACCAGAGAGTTTTGAATAAAACTAGGATAAAATATAATATCTATGTGAAAGAGCATCAAACATAGTATTTTTTTTACCCGTTTTATGTTTGATGACATATGGAAATGATTTAATGGATTCTATCCATCTATCATGTCTCCTATTTAGTTTATACTAAATCCTAAGGTATTTAAAAGCCTCATTATCATAATGGATAAAAAAATATTTAGGCCAAAGATAATGATTCCATGATTCTAGAAATATAAACAATGCATACAACTCTTTATCATATGTGGCATATTTTAGAGATAGTCTATTTAAATTCTCACTAAAGAAAGAAACAGTCTTACCTTCTTGCATGAGTACTCCTCCCATGTCAATATTTCTTACATCACATTAAATTTCATAAGTCTTAACAAAGTCTAAAAGTTAAATTAGAGGAGTGTGGGTCAGTTTCTCCATCAGATCATAGAAGGCCTTCTCCAGATTTATCCCCCATTTTAAAGGAATGTTCTTCTTTGTCAACCCATTCAACAGTGTAGCTAGTTTGATGAATCCCTTCACAAATATCATGTAAAAACTAAAAAAACCATGGAAACTTCTTACGCATCTAATGGAGGTTTTATTTTTTTCATTCATGTATTGCTTTTATCTTCTTAGTGTCAACTTAAACTCCATTTACGCTTACAAAAAATTTGAGGAAAACAATATCATCAAGGAAATTTTTTCACTTATTGATGTTTTAAAACATGTTTTCTTTCCTTAAACCTCTAGTAATTTTCTTAAGTGATATAGATGTTCATGAAAATTCCTACTATACATAAAAATATCATCAAATTAAACCACTAAAAAATTTCCTATATATTCACGTAAGACATGGTTCATTAACCTCATAAATTTTCTAGGTGCATTGGTGAGACCAAAGGGCATGACTAACCATTCATAATATCCATTTTTTGTCTTATATTATGTTTTCCACTCATCTATTTATCTCATCCAAATTGTATGGTAGAAAATTCTTAAATAAATTTTGGAGAAAATAGTATATTCATTTAACTCTTATGTTATATCATCTAACCTAGGTATTGGATGAAGATACTTGGTCTTGATGTTATTGATGGCTCTGAAGTCAATGCACATTCTCAATGTATTATCCTTCTTCAGCACTATAATCACTAATGAAACACAAGGAATAAGGATTTATCTGATATATCCCACATCTAATAAATCCTAAATTTTCCTTTGAATTTTTATTTTCTCCACCGGGTCGGTGCGATATACAGGGTGGTTCAGTAGTGATTCTTCGGGTATTTGGTCAATTTGATGCTCAATACCTCAAATGGGTGGAAACCTGTTGGAACCTCTTCTGTGAAGACATCATTATACTCCTGCAACAAAGACTCAATAACAATAAGAAAAGGGGGTATGTCGTTAGTGTTTGGAAACACCTCTTTGTACATAAGTACTATGATTTTTTTCTTTGAAAACAAAGCTTCCTTAACCACACTCCATTTTTAAACATCATAATTTTCTCTTATTTAATTTTTTTCATCTTTATTTGTCTTTACTCTCCATTTATATTTGTCTCTAATTTTATCTCTTTCCATCATTATATCCTTTTTAATATTCACACTTTTTTCTTCATCACTCATTTTTTTATTATATCTCAAAATGTGATCTTCTAAAATGTATTAGGGGCATGTGGTTAAGGGTTATAGGTCCCCCTATAAGTAAAAAAGAGTGATATTTCAATATCCCATCATGTGTAACACACCGATCGTACTACCATGGTCGACCCAAAAACAAGTGTAATGACATTATAGGAAAAAAATTGCACAAAATCACATCTTTATACATATTTATGCTGAACAATACCTTCACTTTCTTAGTTACCTTCATCTCTCCTCAATCATTTAACCAATAAAGTCAGTACGGATGTTGGTGCTTCAAAGTTTGGATTCCCAACTACTACACCAACACGGTGTTATCCATATTGATACAACTTCCCCCATCAATAATAACATTACATACATTATCATTGATCTTGCATCACATATACAAAAATTTCTCTTGCTTATCCTTCTCTCTGATGGTCATTTTTTACGTAAAACTCTCATAGTGTAAACAATATCACCATCCTCAACAAATTATCCATTATCAATTTTAGGGGATTCCTCCTCTTCCTCCTCTTATAACTATCCATTGGCCTCAAATTCTCTATACTTTTTGATGCCCATGGTGTGCTGGTTTGGGAATTCAATTGTGATGTGACCCCTTCCTTGACATTTGAAACATCAAATATCCCGATTGCTTTTTTTATCCTACAAATTTGGTTTCTTAGGTGCAAGAATTACATTGTAAGTTTTTCAATCAATCACCTCTTTTCCTTTTATGTCTCTCCAATATCCATCCATGAATTTATACACGGAGCGAAAGGGGTAGTGGGTTTCCTCATATTTCTCCATTTTTTTATTTTTTGCTCAATCTTGGTGGCTTGGTTGATCATATCTTTTATTTCCACATGGTGGTACATCTCTACTTGATTGGAAATCTACTAATTGAGCCCATGTAAGAATTATTGAATAGTTTCCTCTATATCCTACTCATTTTTTTCTTGAATTGTGGAAATTTCCATCTCCTTATAGCAATCTTCAACAATCTTACTCCATTTCATGAGGTGTTGAATCTTGTTGTATATATCTTTATGGTAGTGTGAGAGAAAAAATCACTTCCTCATGGTGAAATTCATATCATCCCAAGTATGTATAGGATGTATTCTATAATATTCTATATCCTTTTTTACTCGATCCCACCATATTAATGCATAATTATTTAATTCAATGGTTGAATGTTTTACCTTTTTCTTCTCAAAATAGGTATAACATGAAAACGCCTACTTGATCTGCATATCCCACTCCAAGTATGCTTCAAAATCTCTTTCCCTTAAAAAAGAAGGTACATAGACCTTGATCCCACGAAGTAGGTCATCATCATGTGGTATCCATTTTCCTCATATATGTTGTTGGTATAACTTTCTCTTTTATGGGACATCCTCAATATCATCATCAAGGTTTTCTATCTCCCCCTCCATGATGTGGGGGAGACGTGGTGTTAGAGCACACCATGGGTCATCATGAATCATCCTCAGGCATGGTTGATTCTCCATGTTGTAAATCCCCTCATGTAGGACCTCCAAATTCCCATCAAGAAGCTTCTCTAAATGGCTCACCAAATATTTCATTTAGAGTGATGTATCTTCATGTACAGGAGATCTACTTTGACTTCCTTCATCACTATCATGATCAATTATCTTCCCACGATCTTCTACAATGATATGTTGCACAAAAAAACACACATTAGTAGAAACACACAAAGTGGTACACAAACACTCACACAAGTGAAGATACACAAACACACAAGATATACACACTAACACACACAATATTTACACACTCACTCATGTATGTATACACACTCACACACACACACAGGTATTTATTTTTTTAATTTCTCTCCTCTCTCAACACTCAATTCAAATCCTAATATCATATGAAGTCTAATACCTTGCACAAGGCGATCATGTTCCATCAATCCATCCCATGTCATGATTATATTTAATGATGGTTTGACACAACTAATTTGAGTGGTAAGAGGTAACAAAAAGGCAAATAGTGAAAAATATGGTAGAAATGGGTAAAATTTGAATGGTGGGGGTATAAAGGTAGTATGTGGGTTTTTTCCGATTGTGCGAGGTAAGAAATATTAATAACAATATGAGCGAAAATGACATGAAGATGATGTAAAATAATGGAGAAAGTAAAGTATAGAAATAGAAAATGAAAATAATGTAAATAAAAAAGAATTAATTGTATCCTATTTTTTCTTTTTTCAAATATCCCTAAAATATTTGTTCTTAGAATTTTAAAGAACAGTATGATGAAGGGAGAGGATGATGATTTTTTTTAAATATCTCAATGAAATGATTTTTTTTAGTTTTTAAAATAATGAAATGATGAGGTGGGAGATTTTTTTCTATTTCCCAATACAAATGACATATAGAAAATTAATTGTGAAAAGAAGATGGAAGAATAATTGGATAAAAAATATTTCATTCCTCTACAACACATAACAATTATAGAGGTTCTCAAATAAAAATAGTTTTTTTTAAATTGGCGGGTAATAAGAAAAATGAGAAGGGTATGAGATAGAAAAAGGGTGATAGATACCGACCATGTAAAACGGAACTCTGATACCAACTGATGTAAGATGCTTGAGGTGGCTTAATCTTCACGGTGCATCATGGTGGATGAAGGATGAAATTTGGGGATAACTGGTGGGTTATGGATATAAATAGTGGATGAAAATATTTAATCAACAATATAAAGATTGTGACCTACTAGTTAAATAACACACTCAAGGGAGGGATGTGATATCCAATCCACATAGGAACACACTTGAGTTGAGGCATAGAATTGGGGCTTTATTATCTTAGATCATAAATCTAAATTATAGATTAATAAGTCAAGAATTTTTAAGAGCAAGGGGAAAATGGGAATAATCCTAACACAATAAGTAAAAACAAATAATAATCTCTCTATTTCAATCTTGAATGTCATACAAGCAGCATGGGGGTGGCGATTTATAAAAAATGGGTGATAAAATAGTCAAGGTTCTAATACCCAATAGTCATTACAGCTAATCCAACTTTTTCCCCTTAAATTCAAAAAAATAAAAGTCTAAAAAAGACTTTTGGGAAAGGTAGAACATAACTTTCTAACTATATCCAACCAGATTTTACTTTGAGTCCATAGCCCACCAAATTTGAATTTGGTGTCCAAAGATTCCATTCTAGAATTTTCCATGTGCCCAAGGCTTCCAAATTCATTAAATGTAACACCCCGAGCTTCCACGATACGCCTCTCTTTCAACAATGCAATAGCTTGCATTGTACGCAAGTTCGAGTTCTAACACACCGCGACTAATCAAAGTAGTCGTTATGAATAGTAATAACCACTTTTTAAAATTATATAAATTTTATATTTCAAAATGGACTTCATTTTTTTATTCTTAATATCGAAATTATCCTAAGTTGAATTTTTTTGTAATTTTCTGAGAACTTCAATTTTTTTATGAATAGTGAAAAATACTTAAAAACAACTTTTTTAATCAAAATAATTTATAGTCATAAATTATACTATTGAGTGGTTTTAAAGTATAATTATAATATATTTTTACCCTTTTATCCAATGGTGTTCATTATAATTAATTTAACATTGAAATTGGACATAAACAATTGTCAATCTTTTGATATATATTGTTTCTTAAAAACACGCTATTTATTGTTACAGCGGGAATTAATTAGAAAATTAATTAATGAAACTTATATGTTTGTAATTTTTCAAAATAGACATCATTTTTTAATTCATAATATCAATTATAGCTTAGGGTAAAATTTTGGCATTGTTCTGAAAAACCTCAATTTTTTGATGAATAGTGAAACCACTAAGTGGTAGTTAAATAACTGATTTTTCATTTAAATGAAATATTACCACTTTTGGGATTTGATTTTCAAAAATCCGATATACATGGTTGTCATTAGGAAGTAAAATTTGGTTCAATGGGATTAAAATAATTTTTTGTGAATAGTAACTTTTAAGTATAATTAATCGCGATTAAAGGTAATTAGTGAAATTTAAGGTAAAAATTGTATTATAAAAATATGAAATGACCTTTACACTTGTCCTACCTCTATTGTATGAGTCATGGCCGACCAAGACAATCCATGTGTCAACTTGGGGACCCCATGGAGCCACTGTGGTAGGAAAATGACATTAAAAACTTTTTATTTAATGTTAAAATAAAAAATGTAACAAACATAAGTTGTTTTACTAAAACAATTTTTAAATGGGGTTATAAAAGTCATAATTTTTACTACAAGTATTAATTAGAAATATAAAAAGATTTACTACATCATGATATTTTTTCTAAAATTTTTAGACATTAAATAAATTAAATTATTTATGACACCATGATGATGCAACGATTACCTCATTAATTAACGATTTAGATCAAATGAAAAGATAATGTAAAATACAAGGCATAAACTTGTCAAAAACCTATTGGATGAGTATATTTAGAACCCTTATAACCTTAGACATGAATTATATAATTGTAGGACCTTTAAAATCCGAAACTTATTATATAATAAAGTAACATTTCATTACTTTCCAAAAGTGCCCCTCCTCTCCACTTATAAAAGGCCCCCACCACTACCACCTTACTCACACTTTCAAAGCCATTTGGCTCGGACTACCTCTGCCCAAATACTCTCACAACTTCTCCCCCTTACTCCAAGAATCCTCACTTTGGGCAGAATTCTTACCAAGGAAGCCTTTGGATCAAATCAAAAGAGTTACCCAATTTTAAGGTAATGTCTTCTCTTATGTTATTTTGTTTTATATTTCTTATCCAACCCCTAAAATATTTTTATTCATTTATTTTGTAACAACACCAGTATCCTAAATATACTAGGATGTTGTTATGAGAATTATTCTAGCTACACTTACACACACCTACATCTAATGGTTAAAGAACATACTGTCTCTGTGGATGGCGAATTTCTGCCTCACGAAACGATGATTGTTCAACACTCATATAACACCTTAAAAGGTGGCCATTAAGATGTCACTCTATTTATATATGATATATAATATGTTTATGTTTCACTTAAGGTTCTGTATTTTTCATTTATGGCATACCTTTTTTGTTTCCATTATGGGTAAATGCGATATTTTCATTTTAGGATGTACGGACTACCGCCCCCTCAAAGTGATTTGAATCGTTAATGCCATATGTGGGATGTATAAAGGATGGATTAAATGATATTATATATGATATTATACTAGAATTATAATATACCTTTATATAATTATGATTTCATTCCATTAAATATGAAATAGATATGAAAGTAGTGTCCATGCATACGTACGGCTTACCGTCTCCATGAACGGTGCATTTCATTTCTTACCTCTAAATGTTCTATAATATTATGAATGAATGTATATACTGGATATATATGATATATATGATATCCAAAACATGAATATAATTCTGTATATAATAGATATTTCACCACATGAACAACTTGTAATTATAAGAAGTTTATTTTTGACTCAAGTACCAAAGATCAACAAAATGACTGTTATTAACTTAAATAATTACATAATGTTCATAAAATGGTAATAAGTGACAATGAACATGAAAAAGGTTCTTAATCAAGTAGAAATTAACTCTAGTTTATTATTCAGGAGGTTAAAGAATGGTCGAGTCAAGTCGGACATGAGGTTAGGGAATTTCTTAACCCAATTTCCATTCTTTGGGTTAATCTCCTACTTTCAAATTATGTCATGATATTATTATGTCATATCTTGTATTTGTACTTTCTTTATGTGTACTTAAAATTAATATACATAATAGATCTATTTTATTTTAAAAATGATCTTTGTAAGGACTTCATCTCAATCTCCTTTCGTTGAGGCATATTTGGTTTTATACAAAACTTTCCTTTATACGGTGTATAAACCCCTTTGACTTTTACTTTTATTCAAAAGGAATCTTTTTATACGAAGCGTTTTTACTAAACGAAAAAAGGAATGTTTTTTCTTACGTATGAGGCGACACCGACTTCTCCGCTTCCGTGACCATTATTTGAGTTTCAGCTTCCTCTACAAGCTATAACTTTTTTTAAAATGAAAAATAAATTCCATGTTTTAATTTTCTTTTATTTTGGTATTGAAAATGGTTTTGAAAGTGTTTTTATTATATCAATGTGTTGTATTGATATCTTGTGATTGAAATGTTAAAATTTTATGTTTCCTTTATGCATATTTTATGTGATATGATTATGTTATGGTTTATGATATGTTTAAACCTGTTCATATGAGGAATGAATTGTACTTAATAAGTGATGGGTGGAGCCCGCTATAGCTCCTCGATGAATCGGCAGGTATCATGAGACAAACTAGTGTCTTGGCACGAGGCCTTGACAAAATCTTATTTGTGGTCTTGGCACGAGGCCCTGGCTACGTGGTTATGATAGTCTGGAATTATGCATTCCATCATTATGAAAGTGGTTATTGATATTGCAGGTGATTATTCGACTAGTAGAATATTCATGTGAATAAGTAAATGGCATTATATAATTTTACTTTTTCCATATTATGTTTAAGTTCAAGTTTAAAAGGATTTTGTTTTAGTCATACATTTCCTTAAATGTTTATGTTTATTTATCAAAGCTTCGGCTATGTTGTTATCCTTACTGAGCATCTGAGCTCACCCCTTTCAATGTTTTAATTTTTTCAGGATGTGATGAAGTATTTTATGAATGACCTGCAGGGATAGTCAGAAGAGGATATGAGTGTGGAAAATGGAGACTATGTTATTGTAGTTTTTCACTTTGTGATGTAATGTAACATTTATGAATGTATCTAGTGTTTCCAAGGATACTAAACTAATCAGTCTTTCGAGACTTGATCTTTTGTGATCATTCCAATGTTACGGATTAATGCACTGACTCCGGGTAACTGGGGTCGGGGCGTTAAAGTTGGTATTAGAGGCAGTTTAGTACTAACCTTGGAAGCTAGACTTAGATAAACTCTGATTAGAGCACATAGACCAAAGATAGACTTTGAGGATTAGTATAGAAGAACTTCCTAGAATTTTGGTATTATAGAGATTTTGTGAGTTTTCCGAGCAATACATCCCTGTCTGGATACGAGAAGGTAGAGGGGGCTCTAGCACAGATGTACATAGGGGTAAAACCCGAAAACACCGCTTTGAGCTAGACTCGAATGGGAACTGGTGCATGACAACGGGCCTTGCTGCACTCGTGGTTACGACACTCCCGGGGGATATGCTTAGGATAATTCTCATTTTCTTTACAAACAAATATGAAGGGTTATGAGTATATACTTCCTCAAAGAAAACATTTTTATGGATTATATCCATAAATAGTTCAATTTATGTTAAGTATTTTACAAGTATGGAATTATGTATTTTGATTCATAAACTAATATAGTTTATGCCATTGTTTAGAAATAGCACCTAGTGGAAGGAATGGAAACCGTATCAATGCACGCACTCCATGTAGGGATTTCCCTCCTACTCAAGATAATTATTGTGGAGTTGGATATACAACTGGTACTGATCAACTTATTACCATACTAGGAGAACTCACTCAGGTTATGAATAATAACCTTACTCGTATGGAGCACCCCGATCCGCAACGTGGAGGATCAATGTTAGACCGCTTCATGTGGCAACAACCACCAACATTTAATGGGGGTAAAAATTCATTAGTAGCTGATCAATGGATAAACTCCTTAGAGAAAATATTCCAAGCCTTGGGAGTAGCGAAAGGGAGAAGGTTATCATGGCAGTTTACCGCCTCACTGGAGATGCCAATCAATGGTGGTCATTGATTCAAAATAAAAAGGAAGATTAAGAAGTATCAAGTATGGAATGGAGAGAGTTCAAAGATATTTTCTTAGAAAAATACTTTCCACATGACCATCGAGAAGATATGGAAAGGCAATTTCTGAGTCTGAGACAAAAGGTAGATGAGAATGTCGCAAAGTATGAGGCCAACTTTACAAGGTTAGCGAGGTATGCTGCAGATTATATACGTAACCCAAGGAGTAAGATTGATCGTTTCTTTGATGGGTTAAAACCATTTCTCCGTCGAGCTTTAGTATCACAATCCTTCTCATTGTACGAAGATATTGTCTCGTGTGCTATCAAGACAGAAAAGATATTCTCTAAGTCTTATGACAATAAAGTAAAGTAAGAGAAGAAGAGAACGGTGGAACAAGAGACGGATAAAGGGAAAAAGGGAAAGAAGGATTTTCCATTATGTGATAATTGTGGGAAGAATCACCCAGGTACTTGCCTAAAAGGAATGGGAGTTTGTTATAAATGTGGAGAAAAAGGTCACCAGGCGCGCAATTACAAGGGAAAGAAAGAGGCTATCAATGTTGAATGCTACAATTGTAGAGAAATGGGGCATTATGCAATTGAATGTCCTAAGCGTCAGGGAAAATTACCTCAGAAAAGGCCAAGGGATCAAGGACAATCTTATGTTGTTACTACAATTTAAGTAGAATAATTAATGTATTGGTGCTTTTGGACTCAAGGATTATATTATGGTTATAAGAATAATGTGATATATATAAGGATTGTACTGCAGTACTTGTTCTTTTCATTAAGGTCTTAATATGATGATGGTAATCATTTTTTTAGTATGTGACAATAAGAGAAACTTTACTTTGTTTGGGTAATCTGATAAATTGATTTTGGAATTAAGAGACCTTTTAGAGAAAGTCTGGACAGATGTATTTTGGATAACTATAATGGTTGGAATGGATTAAGTTGATCTTTGGATAGTATTGTTTAAGGTTAAAACATTTATGAAGATTATTTTTGGAATATTATAATACTATAGTTTTAGGAAAAGGACAACCTACAGGGTGGGGGATAACCCGTCACATCGGACAAAGCTACAGGAATCGAACCCACAACCATAGTGCGACAGGACTTTATTACCTACCACTAGCCTACAGGAAGTCCCTGGTTATTACAAAATATTTTTCCAAATCTAAATGGTATGTGGTAATATTTATAACCTTATAAAATTAGGATAAATATAATATTTTTTAGTTCTATTATCTTTTTGAGTGAAAGATGAGTTTGTGGTAGAAATTAGTTGAGGGTTGAAACTCTACTTGTCACGCATAAATATATATATACCTATATCTTATTCTATGAATAAATTAATTCTTAAACTTTAGTAAAGGGATATTAAAACAAAAAAATGTGTTATCCTAATACCTTATGTCTTATTGAACTGATAATATTTTAAATCAACATAGATTGAAGGCTTTGAGGCCCTCAATTTTACACTTGTTTTGGATTGATGACCTCAATCACTCCCTACAAATATTTATTTTTTCCCTCCAATTATATGTCCCTAATTTCCACCAATGTTCTCTTTATCGAGATCATAATTTGGTGGTGAATTTTTCATTTCTCTTTCCCTCTTATTAAGGCTAAATTCTATTAACCTTATTTCTGATGTGGGTTTTCCACAAAGGTATTTTCTATTTTCAACCTTTTATTTTCAAAGAAAAATTTCAAATTGTGAGGATGCAATTTATTGAAGGATGGGAGAATGTAACACCCTGAGCTTCCACGATACGTCTGTCTTTCAACAATGAAATAGCTTGCATTGTACGCAAGTTCGAGTTCTAACACACCGCGACTAATCAAAGTAGCCGTTATGAATAGTAATAACCACTTTCTAAAATTATAGAAATTTTATATTTCAAAATAGACTTTATTTTTGTATTCGTAATATCAAAATTATCCTAAGTG
Source organism: Viscum album (assembly GCA_963277665.1). Lineage (NCBI taxonomy): Eukaryota > Viridiplantae > Streptophyta > Magnoliopsida > Santalales > Viscaceae > Viscum > Viscum album. The sequence goes on along the minus strand of OY728164.1, from coordinate 1,506,904,026 downwards.
GAATTTTTTTGTAATTTTCTTAGAACTTCCATTTTTTTATGAATAGTGAAAAATACTTTAAAACAACTTTTTTAATAAAAATAATTTATAGTCATAAATTATAATATTGAGTGGTTTTAAATTATAATTATAATATATTTTTACCATTTTATCCAATGTTTTTCATTAGAATTAATTTAACATTGAAATTGGACATAAACAATTGTCAATCTTTTGATATATATTGTTTCTTTAAAACACGCTATTTGTTGTTATAGATGGAATTAATTAGAAAATTAATTAATGAAACTTATATGTTTGGAATTTTTCAAAATAGACATCATTTTTGAATTCAGAATATCAATTATAGCTTAGGGTAAAATTTTGGAATTGTTCTAAAAAACTTCAATTTTTGATGAATAGTGAAACCACTAAGTGGTAGTTAAATAACTGATTTTTCGTTTAAATGAAATATTACCACTTCTGTGATTTGATTTTCAAAAATCCGACATGCATTCTTGTCATTAGGAAGTAAAATGTGGTTCAATGGAATTAAAATAATTTTAGGTGAATAATAGCTTTTAAGTTTAATTAATTGCGATTAAAGGTAATTAGTGAAATTTAAGGTAAAATTGAGATTATAAAAATATGAAATGACCTTTACACTTGTCCTAACTCTATTGGATGATTCATGGCCGACCAAGAAAATCCATGGGTCAACTTGGAGACCCCATGGAGCCACTTTGGTAGGAAAATGACATTAAAAACTTTTTATTTAATGTTAAAATAAAAATGTCACAAACATAAGTTGTTTTACTAAAAAAAATTAAATGGGGTTATACAAGTAATATTTTTGACTATAAATATTAATTATAAATATAAAAAGATTTCCTACATCATTATATTTTTTTTATAATTTTTAGACATTAAATAAAGTAAATTATTTATGACACCATGATGATACAACGATTACCTCATTAATTAACGATTTAAATAAAATGAAAATATAATGTAAAATCCAAGTCTTAAACTTGTCAAAAACCTATTGGATGAGTATATTTCGAACCCTTAGCACCTTATCCTCTAAATATATAAGTGTGGGACCTTTAAAATCCGAAACGCATTATATAATAAAGTAACATTTCATTACTTTCCAAAAGTGCCCCTCCTCTCCACTTATAAAAGGCCCCCACCACTACCACCTTACTCACACTTTCAAAGCCTTTTGGATCGGCCATCCTCTGCCCAAATACTCTCCCAACTTCCCTCCCTTACTCTTAGAAGCCTCACTTTGGGTAGAATTCTTTCCAGTGAAGCCTTGGGCTCAAATCAAAAGAGTTACCCAATTTTAAGGTAATGTCTTCTCTTATGTTATTTTGTTTTATTTTGCTTATCCAACCCCATAAACTATTTTTATTCATTTATTTTGTAACAAAACCAGTATACTCAATATACTAGTATGTTGTTATGAGAAGTATTCTAGCTACAATTACACACACCTACATCTAATGGTTAAAGAACATACTGTTTCTGTGGATGGCGAATTTCTGCCTCACGAAACGATGATTGTTCAACACTCATATAGCACCTTCAAAGGTGGCCATTAAGATGTCACTCTATTTATATATGATATATAATATGTTTATGTTTTACTGAAGGTTCTGTATTTTTCATTTATGGCATACCTTTCTTGTTTCCATTATGGGTAAATGCGATATTTTCATTTTAGGAAGTGCGGACTACCGCCCCCTCAAAGTGATTTGAATCATTAATGTCATATGTGGGATGTATAAAGGATGGAGTAAATGATATTTTATATGATATTATACTGGAATTATAATATAACTTTATATCATTATGATTTCATTCCATTAACTATGAAATATAAATGAAAGTAGCGTTCATGCGTACGTACGGCTTACTGTCTCCATGAACGGTGCATTTCATTTCTTACCTCTAAATGTTATGTAATATTATGAATGAATGTATATACTGGATATATATGATATATATGATATCTACAACATGAATATAATTCTGTATATAATGGATATTTCACCACATGAACAACTTGTAATTATAAGAAGTTTATTTTTGACTCAAGTACCAAAGATCGACAAAATGACCGTTATTAACTTAAATAATTACATAATGTTCATAACATGGTAATAAGTCATAATGAACATGAAAAAGGTTCTTAAGAAAATAGAAATTAACTCTAGTTTATTATTCAGGAGGTTAAAGAATGTTCGAGTCAAGTCGGACACGAGGTAAGGGAATTTCTTAACCCAATTTCCATTCTTTGGGTTAATCTCCTACTTTCAAATTATGTCATGATATTATTATGTCATATCTTGTATTTTTACTTTATTTATGTGTACTTATAATGAATACACATAATAGATCTATTTTATTTTAAAAATGATCTTTGTAAGGACTTCATCTCAATCTCTTTTCATTGAGGCATATTTGGTTTTATACACAACTTTCCTTTATACGGTGTATAAACCCCTTTCAATTTTACTTTTATTCAAAAGGAATATTTTTATACGAAGCATTTTTACTAAACGAGAAAAGGAATGTTTTTTCTTACATATGCGGTGACAACGACTTCTCCGCTACCGTGACCTTTATTTGTGTTTCGGCTTCCTCTAGAAGCAATAACGTTTTTTAAAATGAAAAATAAATTCCATGTTTTAATTTTCTTTTATTTTGGTTTCGAAAATGGTTTTGAAAGTGTTTTAATTATATCAATGTGTTGCATTGATATCTTGTGATTGAAATTTGGAAATGTTATGTTTCATTTATGCATATTTTATGTGATATGATTATGTTTGGTTTATGATATGTTTAAACCTGTTCATATGAGGAATGCATTGTACTTAATAAGTGACGGGTGGAGCCCGCTATATCTCCTCGATGCATCGGCAGGTCTCATGAGACAAACTAGTATCTTGGCACGAGGCCTTGAAAAAATCTTATTCGTGGTCTTGGCATGAGGCCTTGGCTACGTGGTTATGATAGTCTGGCATTATGAATTCCATAATTATGAAAGTGGTTATTGATATTGCATGTGATTATTCGACCAGTAGAATATCCATGTGAATAAGTAAATGGAATTATCTCATTTTACTTTTGCCATATTATGTTGAAGTTCAAGTTTAAAAGGCTTTTGTTTTAGTCGTACATTGCCTTAAATGTTTATGTTTATTTATGAAAGCTTCCGCTATATTGTTATCCTTACTGAGCATCTGAGCTCACCCCTTTCAATGTTTTAATTTTTCCAGGATGTGATGAATTATTTTATTAATGACCTGTAGGGATAGTCAGAAGAGGATATGAGTGTGGAAAATGGAGACTATGTTATTTTTGTTTTTCACTTTGTGATGTAATGTAACATTTATGAATGTATCTAGTGTTTCCAAGGCTACTAAACTAATCGGTCTTTCGAGACTTGATCTTTTGTGATCATGCCAATGTTACGGAGTAATGCACCGACTCCGGGTAACTGGGGTCGGGGCATTACATTAAACCATGTGTACCAATCTTTAGACATCATGTTTTCACATGAATAAGTTATATAAGAGGCCCATTTTCTTCACCCATGCAATGAAAAATCCATTGGGCCTTTAAGGAAGTGAGATGAGATCCCATTGTAGCATTCAACCTCTTTAATATCTCTCACATCATTAGGCCATAAAAATCCAAATCCTCCACCAGAGAAATTGACTCATTGCCTTCAACATGGTTCGCATAACATGTTTATCTACCTTCTGGATATGTCATGATTGTATTCCTGAAATGTTTGGGGAATCAATATGACATGGTAGACATATACAAGGGTGTGTTCTTAATCATTTGAATTTTCTTGTATGTATTTCCATAATAAAATTGGGCAAGTCCAAGGTGCCTCACATGACCTAAGCATACATGTTTTGGGTATTTCATATGATCTGAGCAGACATGATCATACTCTGTCGCATTATTGAACTGACATGCCTTGGATGTCATTGCTTAATCAACAAATACATTTATGGGGACTTACTCACGTCTAGATTACCTTTCATAATTCACTAAATATTCTTGGATTCCCTCTATTAATCAAATGAGAACATGTATGAGGCCTTGTGAATAATTAAAGTCGACATGACTATAAACTATCACACGATCAACCTGACTTTTCTTCGGGCCATCGCCTGAAAATACCGACATGTCAATGGGAAATCTCATGATCATGCCAACATGTCAGTAAACTATCATGAGATCAATATGAATGGTCCAAATATTATCTTGTGATTATGAGGATATGTCAAGGGGTTGTCACTAGATCAACTTTCATTGTATTTCGGCTGTGACATGGAAATGGTGACATGTAAATCAACTATCGTGAGATCAACCTGAATTTTCAAATTCTTATCACGAGACCAACATGATATGTCCATGAGCCATAACATGATCAATTAGGATTTTTTATAGAATATTTTGTGATCAAATTGGTTTTTCCAATGCTTCATAAGGGAATCACAAGACCGGTGACAAATCATGTGATCACATGTCCCTAATAGAGTTACATGGAGGGGTCTCGTGAATAAGTTTATGATCACTCGAATGAAAATGGGGAATTATTGAGGGTTGAAGAAACCAATGTAATGGTATTATTCCAAAAGTTTCATGGGTAATAATTCAGGCTAAGGTGTTCATGTAAAGTGTTTAAAACATAGGGATTTCATGGGAAATAGGTCATTTATATGTACTCATACTCACATCAAAAGGTACTCTCATGATTACCCATTTTTCATGTGATTTGCCTAAACTCATAACGGTCTTTCAAGGGAATCTACAAACATATGCATATGCTTCCCAATGAAACTAAAATAATGGATTAGGGTCTATGGAACATATAGAAATGGGTTTTTCCATTTTATTACTTTCATGCTGAGGAGTTTCTTCATAATTACACCACATGATGCTCGCACTCATGAAATCTGCATGGCCTTCATGAGGTATTGTGATGGGTTTTATTCTTATGTTAAGGAGTTTTATATCAATGTTTTTGAATTCATGTATGAAAACACAAATTTCATAGAGAGGATTAGTGCATGGAATATGTGGGGTGGCATATGGTAATTGTGTGATGGCTTAAGGATGCATGATCACAGGTGCATAAGTCTATTGTACAACCAAGGGGGTATTTTAAAAGCGTCTTGCATGTTGAGGAATGCATGTTCGAGGATGCGTTCAAATATCATGAGACTAGGGGTTGTTAAATCATGAGAACAATGTATTGTGCAATTTTAGGTTCCTTTTTTTCTATTATCTCTATATGGAAACACAATTTTAGTAGGAACCCATGCCACTGTGTAGCATGAGGTTTTGTTATTTTTGCAATCATATGACTCACATGGGGCCTCATGAGAGGCCCTATGATCATTACCAGGAGGTTAAAATCCAAATAATAAGTATTAACAAATGTATACATGACATAAAAAGTTCCTAGACAAACAACATATTCATTAGTTCATATGCTCATCAAAGCTACATGTCAAAGAGGGAAGTTCGTGTGGTATTATGCCACTCACATGAAGGGTTCATGTGATGGTTTTTTTTGGAAGGTTCTTATGAATGGATCCCCCAATTACTAGGATATGATCTCTGAAGGAAGCTTTTGACTCTTATGTCTCCCATCTCTTCCTTGATATCATCTTTTTCTTCTATTCTCCTTCCACCCTCGTGTTTGTTTTCTTTAATGGGAGATGGGTTTATGTGGTCTGAGGTTGCTTGAAGGTGAAGCATCTTTGTATAAAGAAGATGCCATGTGTTCTAATAAAGGTGGTGGAGGCTTCATGATATAATCATCATGTTATCATGAGATGGTTTCTCTTGATGGTATACTGGATAGTCTTAGGATCTTCATTCATCATCCTAAGGGCCTCACATGAATGCTTGTATTCATGTGGTTCCTTGGAATTACAAAGTTGTAGAGATTGGATAGATTTACATTACCAACTTTGAGGGGTCCCATGATCCCATATTATGGATGATGGTAGGTTATTCTAATATTAAAGGATATAGTCTTTCCATATGAATCATTGGTTCCATCTTATTTTCCTTGCCTGATCACCATCATCGTATCACGTGATTCGTAGTGCCTTGCACGATGGATTCATGCGCTCACATGACTATTTTAACGCAACACCTCTTCCTAGAATGGCGTATGCTCTCTTGATAAAACAAAATAATTCTTGATGATAAAATATGCCGAAGACAGGATATTCATGCACTAAAACACTTTACTTAATGACTTTAGTGGTTGTCTGCATTTCTTCACATGACTATCGTGACCTTTGGAAATTTTTATGATGGATTCTCGTTATTTGAATGAATGATATAATGCAATGGAGTTTCATGGTATGATCCTACCACAAGAAGAAAAATATTATTTAATTCATTCCTTATACATTGAGTTAGTCTTGGCTACATTGGATTGATCATCGAGGGAGGATTTCATAGAGGGTCAAGGATGGAGAAACATCAAGTGACTCTGCAATATCGAACCAGTGGCATGAGAGTGAAATAGATGAGAAATCGTGAGTGAGGTTAAAGATGATATCATGATCACGATCAAAAAATTGGGATTGATCTGATTGGGTGGATGAGGTTATTAAAACCTTTTTATCTGTGGTTGAACAATACTCACGGTTTCATCATCCCACATCAAAATATCATTGTGATTTCCATCCAATATATCTACAATGAAACAATTGCTATTTGGTCAAGACAATAATGGGGTATAACACCTTTATTACCTACACACACCACCACCCAGGCATCGAATCTGCAAGCTCTTGACCCGCACTATTTTTTCCTTCGTTCTCACGCAATCTGGGCCCCGCACATGGGCTCGCCCGCTACCTGTGTGCACTATGCCTCATTCCATCCTCTAACTAGACCAGGATGTAATACCCTAAAACATGACAATATATTCATTTCAGAATGAAAATAATTTTTTTTATCTTTCTTCATAAAAAAACCCTGGTAAACTTATTCTACACACAATATTGAGTTAGCTTTTGTTACATTCAAGACATAGTTCTAATGACATTTAATAGCATGCTTATTTTAAAACTAAATTTTTATAAATTTAAAAATTTTAATTTTCAAATTAAAATTCATTTTTGAATTCATATTTTAAAAATTATTTTATGGTGAGTTTTGATATTTTTTTGAGAAGTTTTATTTCTTGATGAATAGTGAAAATACTACATTTTAGTTGAAAACTTCCTTTTAGTTTAAACAATTATTAATGTGAAATTATATTTTAAATTATTTTTAAAGTAAAAAAATATCACTTATACATATATTAATACAATTTAGGTCATTGGTATCATTTTTATATTGAATTTAGATATTAAATCTTAATGGAATTTGGACAATTTTCACATAAAACCCTGCTTTCTTGCCATGTCTATGACATTAACATTAAAATTAATTTTGAAACTTATATAAGATTAATTAGGAAAAGATGGAAATAAATATTTTGAGTTATTATAATATTTATGTTTTAATAAGGTCAACTTAATTTTTGATTCAATAGAATAGTGATTGTAATTAAAATTAATCACAACTATTAAGGTAAAAATTAGTCTACTTAGTGGTTCAACTTTAATATTAAGGGAAAAAATTACCTAAAAACTTGTCCCAAATCCATTGGATGCCAATATTTTGACCAAATTAATTCTTGATTCAAATTTTATGAGTTATTTGGATACTATTCCTTTATAGTGACCTATATAATAAGTTATATAAGGAGAAACAAAAAAGTAACCTTACTTACCATTAACATTTATAAGTCCTTGAGATATGAAAAAAAAAATCATATTTTCAGTTATACATATCCCATTGAAATATAAATTATTATTTTATAATAATAACTTATCATTAATTTTTAGATATGATTTAGTTACTTAAAATTCCTATGAAAATCCAACACAATGATTATTTAGTTAATAATTAAGTAAAATAAATGATACTAAAAATATTAAAAGCGAAGAAAAATAAATGAATTATTGTATTACATTATTTTTTATGAATATTTCATGTCAAAGTTTTATGAATTTCATATATTTTAATTCAATCATTTTTTTATATTTTTAAATTTAAATTAATTAAATAATGTCAAAATTGTCATTAATGTTATTATATAATAAATAATATTTTTTAAAAGATTTAAAATTTACTAAAAAACCTAAATTCTTCCAAATTATTTGTAACTATTAATAAATATAAAATATCTTCTATTAATGGACCAATTTATCTATTATAATGAGCACATTGGCCCTAAAATAGTAAAAACATTATTAGCACGGTTTGGGTTAAAGTAGTGTTTTTGCATGTCACATGCGCTTGTTTTAAGATTAATTTCCCAAACACATTGGATATTTATTTTGTAAATTAGATATCATTTTTTAATTTATTGGTTTAGTATTTTCTAATAAATATCACAATAATTTAGTCATAATTTTTAAATTACTTTGGATAAAAAACTAGTTACATTAATAAAAACCAAAATGGTGAAATTGAGGAAACTTATAAGTTAAGGAATAAAATTATAAAAACGCCATTATTTTTGTGTGTTACAGGTTTTAAAAAACCATAATTTTACTTTAATATATTATTTTTAAATTTTTAAGGACCATGAGGTATGTTAGATCTCCAAATAGTGTTAACCTTTTTATATTTACAAAAATTCCACTCCCCCTCCACTACAAAAAGGCATTCACCCCTCCCACTACATCACACATCTCAGTACATTTGGATCATCCAAACTCTCTCCAATAAACTCCCAAAATTCAACCCCTAGAAATAGATACCTCACTTTGGGTAGAATGAAATCCATGTAAGTCCTGTGGTGAAAACCAAAATAAGTTACTCGAAAAAGAAGAAGATAAAGACACACGTGACAATTCGGACTCAAGGTAAGGGATTCTTGTCTCAATTTTTCTTCCATGAGGCATACACCATTATCTCTACTTATTTATTTTTTGTTCTTTGTATTCTTCCCATATGTAATTTAATATCATTATTCACTCATATTTCATGGTATTCTATATTTAAATTTGATTTATCTCATCCAAGTGGTTTGATTTGAAAATTTCCAAGTTGTAAAATTTATCATTGAAATATAAATTTATTTTGTGATTGTTATATTAATCTTGAAGAAATCAATTTATTGTAATCATTTTTCATTGGAATTATATTTAATTTAATATCCATTTTACTTTAGGATGTATATAATTATTTCCTAAAACATATACCATTTTTACATATGGTGTTCACTTTGAAAGTTATATGATTAGTGTGGAAATTTGGATGAATCTGTATCCTTCACCCAATAGAGATATTTGATAAGGCATGTTGTTTATGATTTAAATAGTTTCTTCAATACATGAGTAATTTTTTAGTCATAAAGTATTTGGGTTGGGGACAGGTTAATGAAAGCACCTCGATACATTAATAGTCTCTTGGGATGAAATCAATTGTTGTCAAACCATTCTTGTTTGTTTCCAAGTATTTTTAAGTTGTCAGGAGGATATATATTGACATAAATCAGGTGGGTTTCTACCCATATACTTAATTTTTTTGGAGGATATATCTTGATATTAACTATATTGAGGATATGTCTTGATAGTGCAGATGTCTAACATTATGCATTCTGTCATTATTGTTATTCCACGTGATTATTTTATTAGGTAGAGTATCCATGGTCAAGTTTTAAGATCATTTGATTATTTATATGGAATTATTTGATCATTTTTTTTCATTCCAAATTTATTATTCATTATTAATTCATGATATTTTCCACTATAGATTACCCTTACTGAGCATTTGTGATCACCCTTATTTTTTCCTTTCTTAGGGTACGAAGATGAATTCTAGGAATGAGTTTCAATGATATTGAGAATTTTATTTTTTTTATGTATTTTTTTTCATATTCCAAATTTAAAATGGGTTTTATATATGTAATTAAGTTTTCCAAAACTTTTAAATTGATTGGCCCTTCGATATTTAATTACATTTAGTGCTGAAAATGTAATAACATAAGGCACCGGCTCTTGGTTTCTAGGGTTGGGGAATTACAATTGGTATCATATGATGTTTAGTAGAAAACATGGGAACTAGATTTAAAAACTCATAGACTATAGAAATAAAACCCTATGATATACTTTGTGTTTAATTATAGAAAAGCATCCCAAAGAGACCATATTTTTGATTTTGTGATTAGATGCCCATAAATGTTTCAATTTATTTAATTTAATTCACAAGTTTTGATATTATAATATATTTTCTATAATGATATGACTAAATATAGTGTACCACATCATTTAGAAATGGCTATAGTAGATGTAATGGGAACCTCAACAATGAACATGATCCAAAAGAGTAAGAATGATCATAACTTTTATGGTCTTAATCCAGTATTTAAAAGGGAACTAGTCTTCCAAACATTCTCATTATATGAGGAAATAGTGTTATGTGCTAACAAGATATATAAATAATTCACTAAGTGTTATGTCATTAGAGGGAAGAACAAGAACAAGAGTAAACTGCTACTACAAAAAATGTCTTTAACAATGCTAGAATATGCCTTTATTAGTGCTGAAAAAGCATTGATAAATACAATGTTATTAAAATCCTAAAACACTTAACAATGCTTAAAAATCATTGTTAAAGGGGGTAAAATAAATTCAGACATCCATGAGCTCGAACCCCTTTAGTAGCACTTCCTTGACCCCTTTAACAGTGCTCCACCCCTATCAGAGCTTTTCACCCCACCACCCCTTTTATAATTGCCTTTTGAATTTACAACCTCATGTTCACCTACCTGGACTCAAACTCTACACCTCTCCTTCAATGATAGAATTCCTTTACCACTACACCATGTTGTTTTTCTATCTGTTTTATGATATTTCTGTTTATTTATAAATATTTTTTTATATTTATATAACTATTCTTAAAAACATTTATAAAATATATGTGTGTGTGATTTATATAAACTTATATTTATATAAATATATTATATATTATATTCATTTACATATACCAGAATATAATATAAATATATATCTTTTTATTAATACACATATATATGTATATATGAATATTAAAAATATATTTGTATATTGTAAAAAATGGTTAGATGTTATTTTAAATACATTTTTGGAATATTTATTTATTTAGATATATTATAAATTATATTTTTATATAAATATGTTGATATATATATTTATATGAGTTATTTATTATAATTAAATATAAGAAACCATGCATATATTTAATTATAAATAAAATTACGGTGTGAAAAACCCCATAAAATTTAAAAACCATAATATCAATATAAATGAAAGACCTAGAAATAAATTCCGTCCCCACAAAAAAATGAAAAAATACCCCCCTTAAATGAGGCTAAAATATATAGAATGTTAAAAAATCACATTAACCTGACTAAAAACTCAGTTTTGGAGGCCTTCTATGCATTTTTTGTCCTTGAAAAATATTATATAGGTTTACATGTGTCACTGAGATTATAGATCATTTTAGGCTTTGATTTGATATATGGTAGAGCTCAAACAGACACCAAGATTAAAAGTTATGGTCGTTTGATGTTCTAGTTACGTTTTTAACCTATTTTAGATATTTTATTAATTTTTAGATTTTTTATCTACACATTGATATTAGATGACTATTACTCTATAATAATAAGAAAATTATTAATTAATAACATTTTTAGTTATTTTATAATACATTTTCACTAAATATCATATATATTAAGTGTAAATGCCTATTTACCTTATCTAAACATATTTTAAAAAATATTTATTATATTTATATCAATATAAATATATTTATTTATTAAAATATTATTTTTAATTAAATATATATTTTTTGAAGTATAATTTTATCAGTGGTTTTTTAAAAACACTAATAAAATACCCCATTTTTTAACGCTTTTTTAAAAACACTCATAAATGGTCGGACTTTATTAGCCCTTATTAAAAAGCACTGATAAATTCCCCCCTTTAATAGAGCTTTTTTAGCGCTGACAAAGGGGGTCATTAGCATTGTTTTTAGCTAGTGCTGTTGAAGCCCTAGCACTGAATAAACCAATTCTTTTACTAGCGAGCTAAGGAAAATATGGATAAAGGAATGAAGGGAAAGAAGGATTTTCTCACATGTGATAATTGGGGAAAGAAACACCCTAGTAAATTCATGAAGGTAATGGGATTTTGTTATATATAAATAAATAGAGGTCACAAAGAAAAAGAATGAAAAGGTAAGAATAGAAAAGAAGTTGATATCCAGTGTTTCAACTATAGTGAAATGGGTCATTATGCAAATAAATTCTCCAAGCATAAATGAAAGCTAAGGGATGAATGTTTGGATTATTCTATTGATAAAACCAAATTTGAATGATTAATGTACAAATGTATTTGGATCTAATGAAAATGTTGTAAAAGTATTTTCTGGATGATGTTCTCAGCATATAAATTAGGAAATATATAATTATTGTATAGTAGTACAAATTCATTAAGGATATGATATCGTATGTTGAATGGTACTAAGAAAAGTTATTCAGTTACAAGTTAATCATTTTGGAAAACATATGGTTGAGGGAAATATAAACCTTAAAATGTCCCTAACAATGAGACAATGATGTTTGTATAAAGATATTATTAGTATGTATAAATTAAATTGGATACTACTAACTACCTTAGAACTATTTTAAATTTTTTGGATTATAATACTCAAGAGGTTCATAAGGATAACCATTTATGAAATGGTTTAGGTAAATATTTTTGAAAGTCTTTAGAGGTTAAAGTATTACTTCACCATATGATGCAAACTGTTCTAAGTGATGAATTATAAATATATCAAGGAATATCCAAATTATAATATTATGTTTATAAAAGAGAAATGTATCAAGTAAGTATATTTACTTATATTCTTATAGAGTGAAATAATTTCTCAACTTTAGGAAAAAGTTATTAAAACTAAAATATTTTTCTATTATCATCATTTTTTATGATATCAATGAACATTTCAATAACTATGGTTTATGGATTTGTGGTCTTTAACTTTCAGATGAACAAGTCCTCTTTCACACTCTATTAGAACATGATAGTTATATTTTTCTTCTATGTTCATGTTTTCACTAATGTTCTATTATTTGAAATCCTAGTTTTTTGGTGAACTTCTCATTTTCCTATCTCTCTTATCAAGAAGTTGTGCTATAAAACATATTTACGATGTGGGGTTTTCAATAATAGTATTTTTAAGAATCAAACACTTGATTACTGAGATCATGTTTAAATTGTGAGGACACAATTTAATTAAGGTGTAGAAAATTTAACACCCCAAGACTTTACAATATTTTTATTTTAGAATAAAATAATTATTTTATATATTGATCTATACAAAAAATCATCTTAACATCCTTGTATACACAATAGGTATTTATCTTTTATTACATGCAAGACTGAGTTTTATCACCTTTTAATAGAGCACCTATTCTAAAACAAAATTTTAACAGTTTTATAAATTTTATTTTTCAAAATAAAATTCAGTTTTTAATTCAAAATTTTTAAATTATATTAGGGTGATTCTTTTAGTTTTTTATGAGAAGTTTCATTTTTGATGAATAATGAAAAATACTATATTTTAGTTTAAAATAGGCTTTTCATTTAAATAAGTATTACTATTAATTTTTTTTAAAGTAAACAAATATGATTTATACATCTATTAATACATTTTAGTTCATTGTATATTTTTTATATTTAATTTAAACATAAAAACTTAATGATTTTTTGAACATTTTCATTTAGAAGCCTTCTTTCTCTCCATGTCTTTGGGATTAACAATAAATTTAATTTTTCTACTTCTGTGAATTTAATTTTTGAAAATAGATATACATAGTTTTAATTAGAATAATATTTATGGTCTAATAATATCAACACAAATTTTAACTAAAAAATTATTAAATATAATTAAAATTAATCTCAACTATTAAGGAAAAAATTATTTTACTTTATGGTTAAACTTTAATATTAATGGTGAAAATGACCTAGAAAATTGTCCAAAATTCATTGGCTACCCATATTTAGATTATAAACCTTTTTGTTTCGTATTTTATGAGTTAGTGATATATCATTCCATGAATGTGACCTATAAAATAAGTTAAGTAAGTAAAAACACAAAAAATAAACCTTCTTTACCTTTAACATTTATAAATCCTTGAGATATAGACAAAAAAATCATATTTTCTATTATACATAACCTTTTGAAATATAAATAAGTTATTTATATCATAATTATTTATCTTTAATATAGAGAGATGAATTATTTATATAAAATTATTAATAAAATCCAATGAATTGATTATTTAGTTACTAATTAAGTAAAATAAATGGTACTAAAAATATTAAAATTAATAAAAATTGAATGAGTTATTGTGTTACATTATTTTTCTAATAATTTTTATTATTAATGATATATGAACTTAATATATTTGAATTCCATAATTTATTTTATATTTTTAAATTTAAATTAATTAATTAATGTCAAAATTGACATTATTTTTATTTTATAATAAATTATATTCTATTTAAATATTTAAAATTTAAATATATTCATATATTATGCTAATTAATTTTTAAATTCTAATAAATATAAAATATTTTCTATTCATGGACCAATTTATCTTTTATAATGAACATATTGACACCTAAATAGTAAAAACATTATTAGCACGGTTCGGGTTAAAGTAGCGTTTTTGTGCATTACATGAAATTTTTTTAAATTTAATTTCCAACACACATGGGATCATTATTCTATAAATTATATATCATATTTAGAATTTAGTGGGTCAGTGTTTAAATAAATTTCACTTTAATTTATTCTTAATAGTTAAATTACTTAGGATATAAAACTAGTTACTTTAATAAAAACAAAAATGGTAAAAGTGGGGAAACTTAGATGGTAAGGAACAAAACTATAAAAAAGAACTTTTTGTGTAGTGGAATTTCGCATCGACCATACTTTCAGTTTATTTCATTATTTGTCAACTTTTTAGGCACATGATGTATAAGATAACTCTCAATAGTGTTTACCTTTTTATATTTACCGAAATGTCACTCCGCATCCACCAAAAAATGGCCCTCACCCATCCCACATTATCAAACCTCTCAAGCCATTTGTCTCTTCCAACATCTACTCAAATAATCTCCCAAAATCCATCCCCTAAACCTAGAATCCTCACATTATGTATATTGAAATCTATGTAATCTCTTTAGTGAAAAGTAAAATGAGTTACTTGAAAAAGAGGAATAAAAAACATACGTAAAAAGCCAGACTCAAGGTAAGTGATTCTTTTCTCACTTTTTATAATGTGAGTAATACACCATTTCCACCAATTATTTATTTTTTGTGGTTTATATTTTGAAACCTTTTCATTTACTATCATTATTCACTCATATTTCATGGTATCCTATGTTTTAATATTTATTATCTCATCCTAGGGGTTTGATTTTAAAATTTCCAAGTGAAAAAAGTTATATTTGAAATCTCACATTGTTTTTTATTATTAACTTTATCTTGAAACAATTACTTTTATGTAATCATTTTTCATTGGAAATTATACTAATTTAAATATCCATATTCTTGTATGATGGATATGATTATTTCCTAAACCGTATAAAATTTTTACATACACACTTCACTTTGAAATAAATTTGATTTATTGGGGAAATATTGATAAATCTGTATACATTACTGAATACGAACATATGATAAGGCACATTATTTATGATTCAATTTTTTTTAAATATATGGTGAATTTTTTAGACATAAATTATATGGTTTTTTGATATGTTAATTCAATCCCCTCGATGCATCGGTAGACTCATGGGATGAAATCAGTTGGCGAAAAACCCGTCGTGTTTGTTTCCAAGTAGTTCTAAATTTTCAGGAGGATATATATTGACACAAATTAGATGGGTTTTGACACACAAAACTAAACTATATTGAGGATAAATCTTTATAGTAACTGTCTTGGGGATTGATCTTGATAGTGCAGACATCCAACATTATCAATTCAATCATTATTGTTATTCCATGTGACTATTTGATTAGTCAGAATATCCATGGTCAGGCTCTAAGATCATGTGATTATTTATATGGCATTATTCAATAATTTTTTATTATTTCCATAATGATTATTCATTATTAATTCAAGATATATTCCACTATAATTCATTCTTACTTAGTATTTGAGCTCAACATTTTTTTCTTCCTTTCCCCAAGGCATGAAGTTATATTACTGGAATGAGTTTCAAGGATGATGAGGATTTTTTTTGTATTATGTTTTTTATTCCTAGTTTAAAATGGGTTCCATGTATGTTATTTAGTTTTCCAAAACCTCTAATATAATCGGTCCTTCATGATTTGATTCATTTTAATCATTCCAATGTAATAATATAAGGCACTGGCTCTAGGATTCTGGGGTCGGGTGTTACACAGGATGAATCTCATTTGGTGTGGTTAAACATAGTGTCACATGGGCCTATGGTTGATCCTTGGCTTGTTTAGTCAGTGTATTTGCCATATGTTTTTTCTAAGGGAGGAGTAATATTCATAAAAACATAGAATAATATTATAATTAAAATGAACTCAAAGTGAAAAATATATTCCATTTATTCATCAAATATATTATTCAAATACACAACCTTTGAGTCCTTTATTAAAAGTATGTCATTACTCTTTCATTGTCTTCAAACTTCGAAAAATCTTGGTAGAAAAGTGCATATCACACAAATATGGTTGTCAACAAAATACTCCTCCTCAAAATGATATTCATTTTGAATTCAAAGAATATG
Organism: Viscum album; assembly: GCA_963277665.1. Lineage (NCBI taxonomy): Eukaryota > Viridiplantae > Streptophyta > Magnoliopsida > Santalales > Viscaceae > Viscum > Viscum album. The sequence goes on along the minus strand of OY728164.1, from coordinate 1,506,887,119 downwards.
ATTATTAGGTACACATAGATCACTTTTCCATATATTTTATCATCTGATGGGATTTGATACTGATCCCCATAAGAGGTTCTTCATAGAGTGTGTTGACTAAGGAACTCTCAAGCACTTATGAAGATGAGACTTTTGGCCAATAATGATTTTCCGAATCCAATATAGTAAGTAGATTTGGCTTGGGATATGGATTCCCTGAATTTTGAATGTATATTGATTCTATAATGAAACAATGATTTGGTGAAAAGGAACTTTTGGTTAGTTAAAAAGTAAGGTACTTGGATGTATCTATGTATCCCATGAGAATGGGAATCAACCCATAAGAAGTTATGAAATATTCCATTGTGTAGACCAAACACATTCATAGGGGTCAATAGTTCATGGATAAATAATTCTATGAAGAATGTCCTTATGTATATCTATGTCGCATGTAGGAAGGCGGTGTCACTATTTTGTGAAGAAATCCCAGGTAGAGATCCATGTTCGGGTGGATATATTTCTCAGATCATCCATGATTCTCATCCTTTGTGTGTAATAACAAAAATATCCAATTGAATAGATTTGAGTTCTTAACTTACAAAAGGTTTCTATTTTGAGAAATTTTCATTAATTCCCACTAATAAGAGATTCCTCATTATTTCATGTGCTCGGATTATCTTGATATCACCTGATTTACAAGGATAATTTTGATATGGTATTCATCTTGAAGATTTAATTCTATAACTTCTTCCTAATTCAAGGTACTTAGAAAGTATAGATTGATTTTTTAGGTCTATATAGTCGTCCCCGCAATCTTTTTATCTATTCATTTATATTTTTATAACTTTTTCCTAAGCTTCATATGGAGTAATGATTTACTAGGCATGGACATGGATGTTTCTCAGGCCACCTTCTTATTGGTTACAGACCTGAAAAGTTTTGTGCCTCTTCTATTTTATAGATGTTCAATATTTCATGGATCACACAAAGTGTGTGTCCAGTGAGAAGACACCCATATTTTTTCTAGGATTACTTTATCGGGTTTTCATCCTAGAAATCATTATATCTCTTTTAGTTTGACTATTTTATGGTCTTTCAATCTATAACATCATTGTGGTGTAGTTTAGGGTCTTTTATCTCATACATTCGGTTGCATTAGTTTAGGGTATTTTAGATCGAACCTTTGATGTGATGTATTTGAAGGTAAACTAGAATTTATATGACTGATGAATATGTAATAGGGCATAAATTTGAGGAATGACCCAAGATACCATAAGGTTCTGAGTTAGTCCATGGAATTTCCATAGCTTGTGAGGATCAGAGTTGCATTCTTGAAAAGAGGATATTCCTCTGGTTGGTAGGTCTAATCCCTTTATGAATCTATAAGATTTTCAAAAGGAGGTTTCCCCATTATTTTCAATGGAAATTGATGATTTATAAAGGTAATATGGGGATATGGAAAAAAATATATGGAATAAGGATTCCACCTAGATAGTTGGAATATGGTTTTGTAAATCTTGTTCATAGGAGCCTGAATCGATGAATTGTGGAATGAGCCATACATTATAGGGATGACCCAAGATACCCTATGGTTTTGAGTTACACGGTGGTGTCTTCGAGGCTCAGGAGGATTAGAGTCCCTTTATTATAAGTATGGGATAACTCTAATTGGTTGGTTAAATCCCTTATACAACAGTTTATAGGGCTTAAATTCAAGTTCATGTAGAGTTGATCCCCTCTCTTTTCCCATTGCCACGAAATATCTAGGAAGAATTAGGATTCTTGTTAATGTAGTTGGATATAGATCAAAATCTATCCAGGAAGGATTATGGAACCATAGGGAAGTTTGGATCTTAATTGGAAAGCTCATGTCCTACACCCCGTGGTTTCAAATCATTAGGTGTGGGCCATCAAAAGTTTCTGAAATTGACTTTTACATCCCTACTTTTAGAAAGGGTGAAAACATTTTGGTTTAACATTGATGATGTCAAATATTCCTGAATAGTCTTTTGTGGAAATTTTAAATCATGGTATAGAAATATATGAGCTAAATAAAGGTGGGAACTGATGGGTATAGATCAACCATTAGTGATGTTATGAGACTCTATTGTTCCATGTGGTAGGGATGATAAATCATAATTCAATGGTTGGTTTGGATCATCATGTCTATGTTATGAGTCTGGTATGAGGAGGTTGTTCCAGCTTTAGACTTCAAAGGCAAGAAGGTGGTTTATGAAATCTGTAATATTCAAGAAAGTATCAAGCACCCTAAAAGTTGTTTCACTGCATAATGAACAAATTATCTTGGTGAAGAGATGTGAAACCCCCTTACTCTAACATTTTCCTACAATAAGGGGTCCATTAATTATAGATTTTATTTTACTAGGGCCACAAAGTAGACCCTTTGAACTTTATGCCTCATTTATTTTCACCCTAATTTTTTCCTAAACACCTAAGATAAAGGGTCTAGAGAGAAAAGAATTAAATTTTTCCCAGGCCTCCCTTTCTGGGTTTTTGACCTGATAACCATTACATATATTTAACTATCTGTTTGGGGTATTTCTATTTGGACTATTATAAGATAAAATTCTAATGTATTACAACTTTGACCAAAGTGTATGTAGTTTAGTGTCATGATTCTTGTGGACATTTTCCTTTAATTTTAACATCAAGTAGTGTGGAAGTTTTCCTTGTAGTTTAGTATCATGTAGTGAAGAAATATTTGTTTCCCTTGAATTTAACATCATGTGAAATGGTCGTATTTTACATCATGTAGTTTGATGTTATGCAGTAAGTATGTGGGAACCAATGTGAAAAATTATTCAAGATGTATAATGTGTGCAAGCATGTCACACGTAGATCTGACACATATGTGGGAAAAATGATCTAGTATGAGAGGTGAATGTCTTAGAATGATTGGGTATTCATGGAATATGCATACCCTAGAATGGAAGAGTACTAGAATATGATTCCATAATACTACTTTTACAATGGGTACGATAAATAGATGTGTAACATTGAGGGAATCTGAATCCACTAGAATAGTTGGTTTATGGATGGTCAAAATCATAACCCAAGAATATATGAGTTAACTAGTTGTGATAACAAGTGGGTATAGATCAATCATTGGTAATGTTGAGAGCCTCTAATGTTCCATGTGGTCTAGAAAATAACTTCTGGATTTAAGGAAGACTTCCTGGGATCTGAAAGTCCATTTAGAGGATCCAGTCCCAGTTACCAGTTTTCTATAGGGATGAACCAAGAGAAAATAATCATAATGTCTATAGGGTTCCAAGAGAAGAATATAATCTTATATTATTGGTTGTGTTGACTTAGATACAGATGATATGAAGTCGGATCCTAGAAATCATAATATTTAAGAAGGGTTTAAGAATTCTATATGCTACTATAGAATGTATTAAACATATTTCATGGTGAATGAATAAAATAAAATATTCATGAATATAGAACCATAAGAGGGGATGATTTTTTCAATGTGAAGACCTTTGGTAATGTAGTTTAATTTCATATGACTAGGAATGTTTCCTTTAAGATAAATTCCATGTGGTGAGGAAAATTCCCTTTTAGTTTAATGTCAAGCAGTGAGTAATTTTTTTTCAAGTTTGATTTCGTGAAGTAAAGACATTTTCCATGTAGTTTAGTGTTATATGGTAAGGATGTAGGATCACAAAAATAAAAATGGATATTGTGACTAGGCCTAAGACTGTAGGTATAGGCATTACTACATATCCTATGATAAAAATAATCATGACACACATTATTCTTGAATGAGAATATCTCTAAATAGTTCTAACCCATATTTAGAGGGGGGAATTGTTCACATTGATTTTTTAGATAGTCCTGTGATTGGAGATCCATGGGTCTCTATGTATCCTATGATGATAGGAATTTATATAAATGTAGTTCTCAAGGAACTGTGCAGTTTAACATCATGCGGCAAGGATATAGTCTTCCCAATATGGAAAGGGGTTTTGTGGCTGGGACCAAGGATGGAAATATAGGCATACTACATATCCTATGGTAATAGGAATCATTCCACACATAGTTCATAAGAAACAATCATCATGTTAAAGTCTAAACTATACACATGGACAGTGAATTTATATGTTTATTTTTTGTGATGGGACCCGAGGTTGGAGATTTGGGCGTCACTACATATCATATTATTTCAGGAATCAACTCTCATGTAGATCATTAATTGAGATGTGGTAGGGTTCTAATAACTAATAATAGAAATCCTATTAGGTTAGGCTCACATGAATGTTTATTTTTATTGCCCGCAACGTAAATAAACCATGCATTTTAAAATCATGCAGAGATGAATCATGGTGTGCCTTTTAAGGACTTTCATTTAGAACCATGATTAACTTGTCATGATATTTTATGCATTGTTTGTGTAGGGAATCCCTTACTGAAATTCCTAATCTCATGTGATCTATGCTCGGTGTGAGAAATAAGGAATGATAGGTGTTCCTCTCACCATTCAAAAGCAATTTAGGATAGAAAAAGGGTATTTTGTATCATATGGTGGATGGATGAAGATATATGATCAAGGTATCCATACATATCTATTTGAGATTTTTAGTTTAATGTCATGTGTAAAGGATGTCAGCCATGTAGTTTAATGTTTTTCGGTAAGGATGTGGGTGACTCAACGTGAAAGTGGAAAACATTTCTGGATCCATGTAGTTTTATTTCATGCAGTAATGATATTTTCCATTCAGTTTTACATCATATGTTAAGACAAGTATCACTTGATGTGAAAGGGAAGTAGCATTATGGTTGGGCTAAAAAATAGAGGTTCATTCATCACTACGTATCATGTGATTATAGGAATAAATCCGTACATATTTCCTAGAAGGAGGTACTCCTAGTGTGGAGTTAACTCTCAGGCATGGATGGGGTAAATTCATCCATCCTTTTCATAGATATAGAATGTGTTTGGTGAGTCATTATTGAGATGCTTCTTCCCATGCATTTTTACATGTTGTGGGATGGACTTATTCTGTGTCGTTTAACATCATGTGGTTAGGACCTATTTCATACAGTTTAAAATCATGTTTTTAGGATGTGAGACATTAAGTAGTTTAACGTCTTTCTTTCAGGATGAGGGTCCCTTGATGTGAATAAATATGAACATTGAGGATCTATTTAGTTTAATGTCATGATACTAGGATGGGATTCCTATAGTTTAATGTTATGTGTTTAGGATGTACTCCCTTCATTTTAATTTCATGTGCTCCGGAAGTTTTTGTGCAGTTTAATGTCATGAGATTAGGAAATGGTCATGCATATTATCTTCATTCTATTAGGATGTGTTACATTCAGTTTAAAATCATGTGTCTAGGATGTTTTTTGTGTAATATGATGTTATGTGACTTGGGCATGGTCATGTAGTTTAACATCCTACATCGAGGAAATGTTTGTGTAGTTTGAAATCATATGACTAGGATGTGTTCATGTAGTTTAACGTCATGCAGCTAGGACATGTTCATGTAGTTTATTACGATTTTACTGTGATGTCATCGTCCAATTTAACATCATGCGACTTAGACGTCATAGTACAGTTTAAAATTATAAAACATATATGTGTTCATGCAATTTAACTTCATTCGACTAGGACGTGTTCATTAAGTTTAACGCCAGGAGACTATAATGTTTCTATGTAGTTTAACATTATATTACCAGGACATGTCTTTTTAGTTGAATTTCATGTGACTAGGATATTGTTTTAATGAAACCTTTTAGGATGTTGGATTCCTCCTTTTTGATGATGTTCAGAAGGATCTTATGCATATTTCATGAGTTTCAGGATCCCCTAACTCTATCAATCCTTCATTCACATGAGTCTCTAACCAATATTTAAATCTAAATTAATTGTCTATTGTGCACCCGAGACATCTATGGTAGGGGAAACAATTTTAATGGCCTATAAACTATGCCCTCACCAAAATCCAAATTATTGGGAGTTTTAACCAATCATTCTCCGATGTATAATTAATTTACTTGGGGGTAAGATTTGATTAGAAGGAAAATTTCTTTTTCCTTTGGTCATCAAGAGATGGGTAACCATGCTGCTTCCCTCAAGTTCTACATATACCTCTTTTGGAATGGTTATATAGTTTTGTTTGGAATATAGGAAGAAAAGCCTCAGTATTAATTGGTTTGAGGGTGTATTATGAGGAATTTTGGTTCTTGTATGAAATATATACTTTCAACTGAATAAATGATTCCAACCCTCCTAAGGGCTTTGTGGAAACCACTAATGTTGTATTAATTCTAGAATATCCACAATGTGGAGGTGGAAAATATGGAAACACCACAAGCCATGTGGGAAGGGGGTCTTGAAAATAAGAAAATTCTCCTATACCTTTAGGTTGGGGTGATGTGGAACAATGTTTATATTTTACCTGATGAGGGGATGAAAAATATGAAAATTCCCCCAACCTTATGCCATGGGGAACTTCACTGCAAGGTGGACTTCTGCAAGAATGTGTTATTGAATAATTTCTAGGAAAAGAACCCATGAAAATTCCAACACTTATATCCTAAATATCCTTATTATCTCATTGTAGTTGAGAAATTTGTTCTTATGTAGAAATTTCCTTGTCATTTTCATGAGGTTAGTTGGTAGGATCCATGAAAACACCATTTAATATGTTGATGGTGGGATGAGTGGATGATGATGGGAGTACCAATCTCCATCCCATAGACTATATACACTATTTCTATTATCCATATACACTAATTCCATTGTCTTATGAAATACAAACACAGTCAGTAATACCTTCTATAGATGCCAGAAAGGTATCATCGATCTCTTATTTTTATATGCTAGAAAAAAAGGTATGCCAAACTATTGTGACTTAGATAGATTTAGGAGAGTATGATTATATTCTTCAGCTGTGTTATTTTCTATATCCAATGATAATTCTTTAGATTTGATTGATATCATCGTGACAGAGACAAAATTGGGATGGTGTTCCTCTTCAATAGAGTATCTCATTTGGTGGGTTGGTGCTCGATATGTTGTTTGGCTAGACAACTCCCATTGTACCATTTTAGGGGTTTGTTTTCTTGATATCATTTGATGGGTTGGTTCCTATAGTTAAATTTGAGGGTTTAGTTCCCATAAGAATTTTTGGGGGGTTGGTTCCCATATTGATTATGATCTCTAGGTAAAATACGATAAAACCTCATCCCTATGAGAAGGGGTTCTTCCAAGGATTCCATAGTCACCAAGACTATTTATGATGAAGTCAGAAGCTCATGGATTGTAATGATGTGTTATTGAATCTTAGAAACTTCTAGGATACACTAGTGTGTCTTAGATAGATTGACAGTAGCATGGATATAAGCTTGGTCTAGAGATGCACTATTTGGATACCTCTGGCGAGCTCTCCTATTGGATTCACCAATATAGACAGTTATTGTAGGCACAACCTCCTATGTATCTCCTTGTTGAATCATGGTCACATGTTGATGATGATGGATATAATGGATGAGGTCCCTCCTATGAAGCTCTAGATTGATTGATTTGAATGAATGATTGTCCTTATCCACCTCTCTGAGGCATAGAAGGTAGGTGTCACTGTGTTCTAGGGATAGACTCCTAAAGTGTTTAAATGTGGCAATAAGGGCCACTTACCCTTATATGGAATGTTTTGGTAAAGAATGCCAGTGTGGATTCATCCTAAAAAGAATTTCATGGTCTGATACTAGAGTTATGATGGAGCTGTTGATGTGGTACTCCTAGACCAAGTTGTTCACCAACTATAACAGGAGGTGTTGTGTTAGTGATAGTGAACGTCGAGGCCTTGAGGCTAAAGTAGCTTCTCGAGTGATCTTGAAATCCATTTGTGCATTTTATGAGGTCATTTCTATTGTAAGGAATCTATAAAATCTTGAGAAAGAAACATGAAACCTTATTATTGAAGCATCATATATAAGAGTACATGTTTGATCAATAAAATTAACAATTTAAATGATAAAGTGTTGGTACCTTATTTTTATGCAAGGTTCATCATAGTTAAAATAAACATGTAAAGTTCACCATTTTGGATCATAATGAGGGAAAAAAACTGCCCTAATGGGTGCTAGACAATCATTCCTTTTTAACCCATGAAAGGGATGACGTAGTTAAAGAATTTTACATCAGGTTCACCATTTTTTTTATCAGGAAAGACATGGATTTGATTGTCCTGATGGTATGATTGTGGGGGGGGGGTTCATTTCCTTTATCAGACTATCACATCATTTTCACCATTTATTTAGTCTTCACTTGAAACTCCCAATGGTTCCCACATCCATAAATGGATATAGGCCTACTTTCCAAAGGTAGGTTGTCCTTTGGGGTTTCAAACACAAAAATTCTTAGGAACTCACATTGGTTGAGAGGATGGGAGGTCCAGATCATCACACCCTTTTGGGGTGAATATTTTCATACTCTAGGACACTCTTTTATATTTAAGATATGTTTGTGAAATCTTTCCCAGGCTCCGATACGGGTCTGGTTAACCCTATTTTAATGACCTGATTATGAACATGTATTGATGGGAATCACTGTGTAGATATCACGAGCTCCCTATCACTTTGTTATTTGTTTATTATGATTTATGTAATGGACATGTTTGGGAAATATTGATTTTATTATCCCATAGGGGAGTAGTTTCTATCTTGGAGATGGGATTGAAACTCTACCCATCATCCAAAATATCATATATAAAAATTGAATGAAATCCAAATTGTACATTTGACATAGTTTAAGGTCATGAAATTGGACCCATCCACATAGTTATACATCATGTGGTAAGAATTTAAATATCAAGCTCAGAACTCAATGATGCATCCTATATATCCTATTTGTGACAGAAATCATATTTTACATAGTTATAATAACATATTTTAAGGACGTGTGACTGGACCTATCCATGGAGTTTAACATTATGCAATAAGTACATAAATATCATGCTCGTACCTCAATGAGGAATCCTATGTACCCTATTGGAGATAGGAACCATAGTCTAAATAGTTCTTATGACGGGCATCAGTGTCATGAGAGATGTGAAAATAGAGGTCCTCGGTGGGACTTAGTCATATAAGAATACATAATGATACTTCCATACTATGGGAATTACCATCATTCCATTTATATAATCATCCATGGTCTCTAAGACCACATGATCCATGTTCGGTGTTAGAAACAAGAGACAGTGGGAGATCAGACACATTGCATGGGAGAAAATTTGTATAGGGCTTACATGTTAAAGTTTCTCTTTAAGAGGTATGATTTCATGTCTCATGGTGGATGTATTATAGGTCTTATACTGTAATAATGAGTCATGCATATCCAATTTATAACATGAGTCAGAGTTATCATAGTTCGATTGGACTCTCATTTTGTTGATGGATAAGATAGAATGATCATCCCATGGGAATGATTGGGTCTCAATGGTTGAAATATCATATACATGAGGGGACTAACACTAAATTGGATTCCCATTGTATATAAAGCCTTATGAAGGAATAGTATTTAACCTATTTGGATAGGAATCAGATTTCTCATATTTTAGTTTATCCCTAACCCATTGATGGGTTTGAGGTAATTTGTGGGAATTTTCTGGGATTAAACTTAAAATGGTTTCTATGTATGAGCCTAATTCTCATTATCTGATGGGTAAGGAAGGATTGTCATACCATGGGAATTATTGGGTCATGGTGTTTGAAATGCCGGATACATGGTGGTACTTACATTAATGTTGATGCCTATTTGATCTTGGACCTTAGAAAGGTGTCCTCTATATCCTGGTTATTTCAAGAATTATATTTCTCATAGTTCAGTTGATATCTGTATCCCCTAATGGATGAGGTAGAATGATCATCATATGGGAATTATTGGGTCTTGATGGTTGAAATATCATAGACATAGTGAGACTTATACCGAAGTGGATGGCCATTAAATCTCATACTATAGCTAGGAAGGTGTCCTATGTAACCTTTTTTCATAGGAATCAGAGTTATCATATTCCAATTACCCCTTAAATCATTTATGGGATAAGGTGAGTGATCAATCTCGGATACATTTTTGTTTTCCCCAAGGTTTTTGGAATGTTAGGGGATTATACCAGTATGGATTCCCTCTTGATCAAGGATTACACACTAAGACATCACTTATATGCAGCACATACCATATTATCCCATCAATCGGGGATTACACATTGATGCTATGATTCGTCATATTCGTTATCTATCTTCTGATAGATAAAGAGTGATAGTGACCATGAAAGGTATATCCAAGAGAATGACACCAATAGAGTCTCAGGAGTGTGTAACCATTTCCCATTAACAACATGCCCCTTTAAAAGGGGTATGCATATGAAGGTTCTTGGTCAGAGACCACAAGAAATGGGTATAGTTTTATCTGCTGGATGAAGTGAAAATGTCATAGGGGATTTTCCCGAAAAGTTTTTGCTACCTTCTTGATGTATATTGATTTTATTCCCAACATGTTTTGGGTATCAATATGACATGGCAGACACATCCAAAGGTGTCTATCTAATCAATTGACTTGTTTTTGATGTCACTGCATACTTAAAGCATACATGTACAAGGTTCATTGCATAACATGAGAATACATGTCTAGGTTCTTTCACGTGATCAAATAAAACATGAACACACTCTATCAAATGATCGATCTAACTTGTCTTCGATTTCCTTTCTTAATCAATGAAGACATGTATGGGGTCTTCCGAACGTTCTAAGTCCTTCGCTTAATCCACTAACTTGTCTTGTATTTCCTCACTTAATAAAAGAGTACATGTCTGGGTTATTTCACATGATCAATGTATACATGAATATACATTGTCACATGATCAACCTGACTTGTCTTCAAACTATCACATGAAAATACTAGCATGTCAATGGAAAATCACATGATCATTAATACATGTTAATAAAAAATCATGAGATTAGTCTAACTTGTCCAGAGCCTATCTTGTGACAATGCATACATGTCAAGGGTTTTTCACCTGATAAACTTGTTATGTCTTAAAATATCCATATGACAATGGTGACATGTCAATCAGTTATCACGAGATCAACCTGAATTTTCCAAGGCAAGTCATGTGACCATCATGAATTGTCCCTAATCCATCTCATGATCAATTAGACTTTTCCATAGACTTTTTGGGGATCATCATGATTTTTAAAAGGCTAGATGTGAGAATTATGATACTAGTTATAAATCATGTAATCATGTGTCCCTAATAGAGTTATGTGGTGGGGTCTTGCAAACATGTTTAGTATCACTCTAATGAAAAGGGGGGAATTCTTAGGGGTTGAGGAAACCTATCCATAGGTATTATTCCTAATTTCTCATGGAAAATGATTCATTATTGAGTGTTCATGTTGAGGGAGTATACCATAGGTATTTCATATAAAAAGGAGGTCATATCCATGGACTCATCTGCATGTCAAACAACACTCACATGATGACCCATTTTTCATGTGATTCTCATGAACTCAGAAGTGTCTTGTGAGGGATTATGTTAACATACATCGAGGCTTACAAGTAAAACCACAAGCTTGGATGAGTTTAAATGGTTTATATAGCTGAGGGTTTTTCCATTATCTTACATGTATGTCAATGGGTGACTTAATAAAGGGACCACATGATTCCTGAACTCATGTGATCTACATGACCTTCATAAGGTCTTATGATGGGTTTTTTGATTACGAATGGGCATTTTATATAAAGAATATCATGTGAATGGATGAAAACACACATTTCATGGAATGTGGTAACATGCATATGGGAGACACATGATTTATTAAGTCCACATGACCATAAGTGCATGAGTCCTTTACGCAACCAAGGGGGTATGCCGAAAGGGTCTTGTAAGTTGGGGCATACATGTTTGGGGTTGCATGTTGATATCATGAGACCAAGGGGTTTTTGTCATTGCGACAATAATGGATTGTGAAATTGGAGGTTCTTTATTGTTTTTAATCTCTATATGGAAACACATTTGTAGTAGGAACCCTTTCCATCGCATCACATGATGTTCTATAATTCATATAATTTCATGGCCTAAAGGGGGTCTCGTGAGAGGCCTTGTTATCATGTAAAAAAGGTTCACATTGGGAATGTTGGTTTTTATGGAGTTTTACATGATATACAAAGTGCTTGGCCAAACCAAATATTCATTGGTTCATACACTCATAAAGGTTGTGTGCCAAAGAGGGAGGTTAGTATGATCTTATGTTGATCATGTGATGGGTTCTTGGTTTAGTATTTTATTGCAGGATCTCATGAAAGGAGCCCTTGATTACCTATAAATGATCTCTGAAGGTAGAAACAGACTCCTTTTTTACCCTATCCACATCACTCCCTTCTTTTCCACTGATTTCCTTCCTCCCTCATGTGTGTTTTTTAGAAGGAAAATGGGGTTTATATAGGTCAAGGCACCCTGAATGTGGTGCCTCTTTGTTCGGGGAGGACACCGCATGTGATGGATGAGGCGGTGGAGGATTAATGGGATAATAATCATGCGAACATGAGATAGTTTCTTGAAATGTTATAATGGAAAACTATCAAAGATTCATTGATCATCCCATGGGCCACACATTGACTAATTGTATTCATGCAGTTTCATGACAAGATAAAGTGGTGGAGCTTCTTCGGATTCACATTACCATCTTCAAGGTGTCACATGATCCCATATAGAGGATGATAGTAGGTTCTTGTGATATGGTAGGATACACTATTTTCATTTGAAGCCTTAGTTCTGTCTGCTTTCCCTTTCTCGATCATCGTCATTATATCACGTAATTCGTGGTGCCTTTCACGATGGATTCCTGAGATCACCTGACCATTTTCACATGATGCCTCTTTAAAGCATGGTGAATACTCTCTTGATTATATCAATTAATTCCAATGATAAAATATGAGTAATAAAGGAGATTCATGTGGTCGTAAGCATTACACGATGACTTCAGTGGTTGTTTGTACTAATTTGCCTAACCTTCATGACCTTCAAAAATTATTGCATAGGATTCTCACAGTTATAATAAATGGGATGTGATGTAATTTCATGTTCAGATCCTGCTGTATGAATGTAAACATAGTTTCATGAATTCCTGGGATATTGAGTGAGTCTTAGATTCCATTCCTCAATTACTAGGGAAATATTTCTTGGAGGATCGAGCAACGACAAGTGTCTCTATAGCGTCGAAACTATTGTGTGAGATTATAGTGGATGAGATGGGGAGTGGGAGGTTGAAGATGATCATGTTATTGTGATCATTAGTACAAGATTAATTTAATCAGGTTGATCTAGTTATTTCTTCCTTGTTAACCATGGGTGAACAATACCCACGGTTTCTTCATCCCACATCAAAATCTCATTTTCCTTTCCCTTCAGTATATCAGCAAATCCATGACCATTGTTTGGTCAAGCTTATAATAGGGTTCAGCACCTGTACCACCTATACACACCACCGCTAGAGATTTGTACCTATAGGCTCCCATACCATGCTATGCGTGCCTTCGATATCACATAATCTGGTCCCTACACATGGGATCATCCACTACATGTAGACACTATGTCTTCTTCCATACACTGGCTGGCCCAGGTGGCTCCCATTGGGCATGGTCAACCATGGTATCGCATGGAACTATGGTTGAACATTGTATTGGCTATTAATTAGATTATCCATATTATCTGTCCAATGGATGAGTAATTTTATTTAAAACATAGAATAATATCCTAAGTAAAATGAAATCAAATCCCAAAATGTATTCCCATTATACATCAATGTTATTCTTTAAAGATTCAACCTTCATGTAAATTCTATAAATTATATCAATACTCTTTAATTGTATTAAAACATATGAAATCCATAATAGAAAAGTTCATATCATGCAATTATGGTTGTTAACATTTATTCCTCACAATAGTTAAAGATCCAAGAGCAAAGCTACCCAACACATGATCTGGAGATATCGTCTCTAATATTTTCCTTGAAAATATTATGGAACTACCTATATTGTGATAATTGTGACATATATTCTAATAATAAGAGTTTATAGTATATATTCACATAGAAGGAGCTCAAAATTCACCAAATAAAATGGTTAGAGTTAATCATGGACTATGGTTACACTATTCACTACCATTCGAGAAAGGTGAAAAGGTAGATGATGCTCTTAGTAGAAAAGAACACACTACTCTATCCATGATGTGGATTGAGAAAGACCCTATATTTAGGATATGCAAGGGATGGGTTTGGAAATCATAACAGCAAGGAATACATCCTACCTTGACCAAATGATTACCTAACCATCTATCGAAGAGAAGATCGAGGCATAAAGGGATGATCTACAGTTACAAAAGAAGTTTAATGTAGTAATGGAGGTGAAACTACATGATTTATAGATCTATGATAGCGGTGTGATTCTATTTGGGATAAGGAATTGTGTGCCTTAATCACCTGGGATAAAGAAGGAACTATTACATAATGAACAGAGATCATTATTCTCTATTAATATTAGAAGTACCGAGATGTATCATGATATTTGATAACACTTCTGGTAGGATAACATGAAAAATGTTATCATATATCATGGTGTTTGGTATGTTAGAATGTTAAATTAGAGTGATAGAAGTCCAAGGGGATGATGAAACTTTTGCCTATACCCATATGGAAATGGGTGAATGTCAATATTGACTTTGTAATTGGTATCCCGAAGACATACAAAGGTAACAATGATATATGAATTATGGTGAATCAACTCACCAATATTGACCACTTTATCACTATTATAGAATATTTCTTTATTGAGAATATTTCCATGATATATGTGAAGGATTTGGTGAGGATGCATGGGGTTTCACTTTTGATCATCTCTGATTATGATCATGGGTTCACACCTAAATTCTAGATAATTATTCAACATTACTAGAGTACTAAATTGAATTTCAGCCTGTCCTGTCACCCTATAGCTGATGGCCAATCTGGAAGAACTACTCAGACACCTAAGGACATGATTAGTGCCAACTTGATGGAATTCAAAGGTCAATGGGATCAACATCTCCCATTAGTTGAGTTATCATTAACTATAGTCGCCACTCAAGTAATCAGATGGATCCATATGAATCCTTTTATGAGAAGCCCAAATGGCCCGAAGGCCTTATTTTTTATTTTATTATGGATAATCCCCCTTTTAAGGGTTGAAGGGGAACCCGTACATGACCCATAGGCCCAAGGCACAAGTCCAGACAACCCCGTAATACATGGACCGAAGGCCCATAGGCATACCATGCCTAATACATGACCTGTAGGCCTAGCCCACTTGAACTGCCCCTCCCTAGCTTTCTGTATCATTGATCACCTAGCTCCCACCTTTCATTATTGATCAGATAGCATTACCTCATACAAAGCTACACGGTTCCTGGTCCTGATGGCGGCTGCCATACACTCTCATTCTTCTAATCCAGTTAACTCTGCATCTAGTGGCTGTTACTCATGTTGCTCTGATCTTCTTCTGGGGAATGTTCTGTGTGAACTAGGCTACTCCTTGGAAAAAGTATTCCTTCAAATATCAACATGGAAGAGAGTCAGTCAGTTTGGAAAGAAAGGTAAGCTTATCCCAAGATACAATGGACCCTTTGAGATCCTTGGTTGCATAGGATAAGGTCCCAATCATCTTGAAATTCCACAAAATATGGCTCAATTTCATAAAGTGTTCCATGTATCTCTCCTAAGTAATTATATACCTAACCCCTCACATGTACTTAATCTAGTGGTGGTACAACTAGAGAACAACCTCTCATATAAAGAGAATTTAGTGAAGATATTGAACCAGAGAAAAAAAGTCTTACACGATAAGACAAATCACCTAGTAAAAGTATTTTTGGGTAATCATAAGTATGAAGAGGTGGCAAGGGAACTGAAGGAAGCAATAAAGGGCAAATACCCATACCTGTTTTCACCTTAGTATGTAAAACAAAATTTTAAGAGTGAAATTTTAAAAGGGGGGAAGAATGTATTGACCTAAACTTTTTTCATTGGAGTTTCTCTTCTTATAATTATTTCATAAAACACATGAATCACATAAATATCTAAATAAAAACTTTATTCTCATTAATAATGAATGAAATAAGTGATATTTATAGAAGTTAAAGAACCTATACCGATGGAATAGTAACCCAACTATTGGTATATTAATATGACCATTAGGTATAGTATTCCATCCAATAGAATAGAAACCTCACCTATAATAGTGTTAATAAAATTTAAGCATCTTATAAATAAAAATATGATATAATTATAAAATGGTTTATGTAAATAAATTTTAAATTAAGTGTCGATATTTTTGTAAAGCATAAGTAATTTGTTACAAATTTTATAATTAATATTATGAATTAAAATAAAATTTATTTTCATAAAATATATTCAAAAATTAATATTTTATGACTTATAATTTTAAGGTAATTATATGAGTCCTTGATTAATTTTTCAAAATGTCATAAAATTTGTTATAATATTAAAATCATTATTTTTCAAGTAAATGATGATTTTATTTAAAAATTAAATTTATCATATATAAAAAATTATTTTGATAAAATGGATTTCATTTTTTAGTTCGAAACATCAAAAAATGGTTGGATTAAATTTTTGGGATTTCTCTAAAATAGTTGGATTTTTGGTGAATAGTTAAATATGATAATTTATGATATAATCTAAATACATGAATTTATTTTCATCACGCACTCGGTTGTGGTGGTTGTGGGTTTGGGTTTTGGGCCATCGGTCACGAGGTCGAGTCCCCGGACCTATTTTCTTCTTGCGTGCATTGTAATACCCCCCTTTAGATACATGGTTTTTTTAGTCATTGTTGATGTATGGATGATGTAAGAACCGTTATATCTAACTATCCTTCTCTATTTACTATATTTATTCTTGGTAATCAACATTATTGATATTCTTCATCCAAAATAATAAACTAATGAATAAAATAATCAAAAAACACCCATATCCTCCACTATAAATACAACACCTAACCACCTCTTATCCTAACACCTTCTAAGCCATGTAACTTGTATAAATTCTTCACAATTCCATCCCAAACCTTCATTCCCACATCCAATAGCTTCGGGTCTCAAAAAAAGACCAAATCCAAGTCCTTTAAGGATGTTCTCATTGACGACGAGTTTTTGTTTTTCTTTACCACCTTCAACACTGGTTATAAAAACATTATTAATAACTTCTATCATATAATTTGAACAATATATGGGAATTATGTTACATAAAATAATATGAGTTTGTGATGGTCGTAAAAACTTCCAAAATAAATTAAAAAATTTTATCAACGTTTTATCTAATGAATCATCCTCATACCATAATATCAAATGATATATTAAATCATTTAAAATTATTAAAGTTCATTAGTACTAAATAATATAACTTCTGGATAATTTATTCCCATTTTACATGAGCCTCTATATTTATACTCAAGGGAACCATCCATAAACCATGAAAACGAACTCTCCCAAGATGATGAGATTAAACTTTATAACTCAAAAAAATGACCATAAATAAACATAATAAAATTATAATAAATAAATTAAATGTTAATAGGTTTAGGATTAAGTAATTAATGAATCTAATATTATTATCTCGGATATTAAGTACAAGTTTAGAAGGTATTGAGACATAAAGTAAGGGGATTATCGAACCCAACTCCATTTCTTTGGGTTAGTCCCCTTTTATTACAAAATTTAGTTTGGATTTTTTTAATGATCCCTAAATATATTTTAATTCTTCATCCATTTTCATTTAAAGGATATATATTTTTCTAATATGATCTTATAAAAAATACAAATATTTTTCAAAGGAACTATTGTTTCCAAAGAACATCTTGTCTCATCTTGAGTTATTTATTCTTCCTTGAAAAATGAAGATTCTTATAAAAAAATGTATTCCTTTTTCATTTTCCATTTCTGAACCCAAATTTTCCTCATGAATGTATTCCTTATGAAATAATTATGAAACCCATTCATTCACATGAATTACTTCATTACATTGATTAATATACATTCTTTGTGGAATGCATGATTATGTAAATGTTATGATGTGATGGGTGGGCCTAAAATTATATAGCCATTTGGTGCATTGTGTAATGTGATGTATTTCATAAGATGATGTTTATTATGTGTGAACATTATATATTTTTTTCATAATTTGGGGGTTATTATTATGCGCATTTTCTATGCATGAACATGATACTATCTTTATTCACAACTATGTGGGGTTTTTTACCACAAAGATATGATGTTTCATTTTTATATATGTCCACATTAGACTCCTTTATCTATTTTTTCCTATCATGATTATTATGATGATCCTATGATTATGTTATGATGATGATGATTTTGATCACCCATTCTATATTTATTTGTGTCTTTATTTATCATCTTAATCATCTTTTATCTCACCCCATTCCTTGATGTATATCCTCAAGTGACTATGTGTACATAGGAGAACGTGAGATTTAAAGAGATAAAGAATAATATTTTTAATAAATATTTTTTTTTTATTGATATTTTATTTATGATACTAATTTTTTCATGATATTAAACCTTTAGATCCTGGATTGTAACGGTTTTATGTTTTTATCATAAAAATAATGTAATAGTCATGTAAGAAAAAGTAAGGTCACAATATAAATGTATTTCATTCCATTCTTTGATATTAATTTATTATTTAAATTATCTTGATTTCATTTATAAAAGAATTATTAAATTGAGAGTGTGTGTGTGTGCATGCAAATAGGGATTTAAATGGTGTTGGTGGATGTAAGGATTGGAAATGGTTTATCCCCTTTGTGAATGGTTAGAAATAAAAAAAATTGTGCTTAGTGGGTTTATGAAAAAATGGGATTAGTGTGATTTGTAAATTATACAAATCACGTAGTAACATTGGGTATCGAGGTGGATAGACAAAAGATTAGTATGCTAGATGAGTCAGCGGGGCCTTATCCTAATCTCTCTAGTAGGATAATAAGATAACACTAGCTGAACTATACTATGATATTTGGGTACCACTAGAACTTTATATTTTCCATCTCTAGTGGCTCTCACATTTGGGTATTTATTCTTATGATTGATCACCGAGAGTACCTGGATCCTATGATCCCAATAACCATGACTCATAAGGGTTTTCCCATAGTGCTTCTACTGTGTTTCTTTCATTATTATACCTTATCTCAGTTATTAATATATCATTTACTTTCCTTTAAAATTTGAATAATGTTTTTAAAATTAAACTATTTTCCTTCTTTTAAAAATGGACACTTTTATTTTTCTTATAAATAACATGCATGGATAACTTGGTGGAATTTTATAGGGAATGTGGTCTCACACCATACATATACCTAATAGATATATCTAGGCCTTATTTTTATTTATCTAGATAAATTAAAGGTCTTCCATAGAGGTTGTAATGGGTTCTCTTATTCAAAAATTATTCTTTTTGGTAGGTGTGGATGGTGTTTTCATAATTGGTTTTGACCCTCATCCCACATGGAGGTTCATGTTTCTTTTTTTGGGCCCCTCCCCTTTGTTTACACTAAGTTCTTGGTATTGATGTAAATGTAACTTAATATCTGTATGTATATATGATTCCCTTATATAACTATTCTATTGGTAGTGGATGTGGAATTTATGTGAATGTTACATTGTTGATGTTTCTTTTTATTCATAATGGAAAAGTATTCTTGAAGTAGTTATTTGTTTCATAGGCACTAGTTCTAGCCCATGGGGATCAGGAACACCCTTCATGCCATGAAATGGGCTGGTTAGAGTGTTAGGTTAGATTTGAAACTAAATTATTTTGTTAGAAATGGTATCAAAGTAGTTTTCCCCAATTATTTGAATCTTGATAATCATAAAAGTTTGGATTGGTAGGATATAGGACTTTTGGGAATGAGGATCTAGTTATGAGTGGGGTGTTTGGCCAACACACCTCATGACGGTCCATTTGATACCATGGGATGTTGGGATTTTGTTTAACTATTCCATAAGGTATAAGGCATTGTCTATATACTTTTCTTGGGAACTAGGGAAGGGTGAAGTGGTTCAGATTATGGTTTGATTATTTTTTAGTTTTGGGATTTACATGGGTTTTTTATCATGTTTTATATTTGAACCTCTCTGGGAGATGTATTTATAGTTTATTTTTTGTATTATGTTTTTATTTTTTCATATCATTCCTATACTAAGACTTAATGTACATCCATGGGAGGAGGATAGAGATATTTGTTTCTCACCATTTTATCAGGGATTAGTTGAGGTACTGGTTCAGGTAAGATAATACATGGATTAGAGAGTTATCTATAGACTTTATCAGGCTATGAAAGTTGAATAGGGACCATAAAAGGATTATGCTCAAGAGTTCCTTAAGCATATCCCCCCTTCTTTCCTGAGAAGTATGGATCCCTAGGAAGTGGAAGATTGGGTGGAGAAAATTGTTAGGATCTTTTAATTCCTTAGAAATCCAAGAGCTATTAATCAGAATTGTCCCAATTTATTATTTTAAGGACCTCATCATAGGTGTTGTGAGTTAGTTGTTTAGGTAGGTAAACATGAGTTAATTGAAATAATTTAAGGAAATCGTTAATGAGAAGTAATTTCCTAATAGATTAGACCTTGCCAAATTTTGGTATTTCCCTTACCTCCTTCATAGGGAGTGTTCTGTGTTGTAATATAATGACTACTTCATTGAGCTACTTCATTTTTCTTCTGAGGTAGCTTCCAATGAGTTGATGAAGTATCAATGGTTTGAAATGGGGTGGTGATTAGACATTTAATCACAGGTATTCTTGTTCATTTTTAAGACTTCTGATGAGGTGTTTTACCATGCATTGATATATGAAATAAATCATTAGGGCATGTTATATTTTTATGGTATATTTTTAGTTTTTATCCAAAGTGGGAGTGGACTATTTTAAAAGTAGATGAAGCATGAAGATAAGGAAAGGGAGGTTGTAACTCTGTACATTGACCCCAACTACCTTTTTTTATAGTTACTGGTGATAGATCATTCATGTGTCCTCATTGTGGTAAGCATGTATATGTATGAACCACATGTTGTTTTTTACTTAGTTTGTTACATTGTTGTAGCTGCATGGGCCACTTGAAATAGTTTTTCAAGAGCGTGATCTCATCTCAGATTAATGTAGACTCTAAAGATTCTATGGGAAAAAAATATCGGTCAGATGCATCCAGAGCTATGGGGTCTCATTCTAGTGGATTTGGTGGAAACTTTTTATCTAATTTTAGGATGAATCTACTTAATGTAGAGTCATAAGTCAATATTTGAAAATATGCATCGATAAAGGTGGGTTACCTTCATGCTATGAATCAAGAACTAGTGGAATAAAATCTGGGACATGTGATAGATCAAGGTACTATTATTATTGAACCTTTAATAATGGTTTCTTTGTTTGATACATGTGCTTCTAATTTGGTTATTTCTACTATCCTTGTGAAATTTTTGAAAATACAATTTTTCTTTTTTTTTTGTATTCCATGCAGTTGGTTACACTTCTTGGTAGGATGAAGGAGTAGGGGTTTCAATTCCCATTTTTCATTGTCTCCTTGGAAATGGTTAAGCTAAAATCATAAATTATTATCCTTGAAATGGACCTCTTTGATGTAATTCTGGGAATGGATTGGATGACGTTCTTCAAGGCCCACATCAATTTCCATTGTTGGAGGGTGACCTTTATGGAACCCAATGGGAGCACTTGGGTTTTTCAAGGTGAATTAGATGCATGGTTAGGATGATATATACCTACACTTATAGATCTAGATATTATTACTTTCTAGGTATCTTCTCTATTGATAGAGAATTATGGGAATGGCTCAGAGTGTGGGTTTATTTCTGTTGTGGATGAGTTTCTTGAGGTATTCGCTGAGTATTTCTTAGGTCTACCTCCTTAATAGGGTGTAAATTTTAACATATATTTGGCACTGAGGACACAATCTATATCTCATCCCTCATATTTTATGCCCCCACATCGTTTATGTAATTAAATATATGACTAAAAATCCAAAGATTTCATTCTACCAAACATCTCTTTTGGGATACTCCATTTCTCTTTACTAAAAAATTTGATGGATCCCTTTAGTAGAGTATCGACTACTAGAAGATGATCTAGGTCACCATAAAAATTAAATAATTTTTCCCTTATATTAATGATTTATTTGACGAAATCAAAAGAGTAGGGTAGTTTTCAAAGATCAACCTATATTTAGGGTGTCACTAGGTCAAGGTGAGAGAGGCATACATTCACAAGACTACTTTTCAAAGAAGTTATGACCATTTTTAGTATTTAAATATGCCATTGATTTTAAAAAAATTATCCAGTGGTTTTCATTTCTTGGATGAACTGGGTTTTCCATAGATACCTTGACTCCTGTGTAATATTGTTTGTTGAAGGAATCCATATCTATTAAAAATTATAAGAGAAGTATGGGAAGCATTTAAGGGTTGTTCTAGTAAAGTTGTGATATCATCATCTTTATGAAAATCTCTTTAAATTTTTTTCTATATATGTGAATTTAAGTTTATTTGATATTTTATCTCATAAAATGGAGTTTCTATTTA
Organism: Viscum album; assembly: GCA_963277665.1. Classification (NCBI taxonomy): domain Eukaryota; kingdom Viridiplantae; phylum Streptophyta; class Magnoliopsida; order Santalales; family Viscaceae; genus Viscum; species Viscum album. Next base: position 1,506,864,448 of record OY728164.1, on the reverse strand, counting down.
ACCATAGAAGTTCAAGGTAGGGATTTCATGGGAAAATATGGGGAATATCTTTGAGATCAAGAGTTCTCTGGTCCTAGAAGTGTATTATAGGTGATTATTCAAAGATTTATCTCAGCTTGCCTCACCTATGACCACTCTCACATAGATATTTCTGAAGCTCATTTGGAACTTGGAATGACAATAATCTTTTTAAGAGATTAAAATAGGTTTAAAACCATCCCTATCCCGAATTTTCTTGAGGTTGGAAAGTATTATGTGTTTTATTATGATGTTTAGGTTTGGGTTTCAGTTGTGTTCTTATATAGGGTGACCATGTGGTGGAAAATGACTCTCAAAAACTCTGAACACAAAAGAGGGATTACCCAACCCATGACCTCAAACATTTTGTAGTGGTGAATTCCCTCAAATCCTAGAGGCACTATCTTTTTTTGGTTAAGTTTATGGTCTACACAGACCATAAAATCTTGAGCTATATCTTCTCCAATAATGATTTAAACTTGAGGTAGTTGTAATGGATTGATTACCTTCAGGGGTTTGAATTTAATATTATATACACCCTAGGTAAGGGAAATGTGGACACTAACACCTTGTGTAGGAATTTGGCTACACATTCTCTAAAAGATTCCAGTGATGAGTGGAATTTGATGGGGCATTTGGATCAGATTCACCTTGAATCCATGGAATATAGTGGGGTTATGTTCTTGTTTAGTTTTTAGTTGACTCCATCTCTTCTCAATATGATTCACGAAGAGAAACACATAGATGATATGTTCTATACATAAACTATATTTTTTAATGGTGGGGAGGTTCATAGAGAATTTTCTTTTTCCTGTGATGGTATTCAATGTTTTAGGGGCCTTTTTATTGTTCCTTCATCTATTAAAAAGGATATGATGTAGAAATTCTATCAATATAAATGGTCCATTCATCTTGGTTCCACCAAAATGTTTTTATGATGTGCATCATCAGTTCTAGTGACCGATTATGTGGTGTGACATAGCTTACAATGTATCACAACGTTAGACCTATCATCCCGTTAATTATGAGCATCGGAGACACTCAGTTTTAATTCAACCTATTCCCATTTATACATAGATGTTGTACAAGGTGTCCATGTATTTCATCACAGTGTTACCTTATACACCCTGGGGGAGGAACACAACTTGGATGGTTATCTGTCATATAAGAAATTCTTCACATTGTATTCTAGTTAAGGACTCAACCAATTTGGATCAGTTAAGTAAGTTTTATTTTCAATAGATCATAAAGTTGTATTGTTTATTATCTACTATAATTTTAAGCATGGTCTCCAACTTTACATATCATTTTTAGGAAAGACTACTTAAGGAAATGGGTTCATAGGTTAGACATAGCATAGCATACCATCCACAAAATTAAAGTCAGATAGAGCGGGCGAACAAGATGATGTAATATATTCTTTATGCCTACATGTTATATTTTTGAGTCTCATGGGGAAACTATCATGTATTAGTCAAATATTATTATAAAAATAGCTACCGATCATAGATTAATATGGCACTACTACAAATAGGGCTTTTAAAAGTGCTAAAAATCGCCTTTAACAGTGCTAAAAAAGCACTGTTCATCACGGCGAAGATAAAGAGGGTCCCCTTTATCAGTACTCAAAATAGCTCAGATAAAGGGTCCCCTCTATCTGCGCTAAAAAAAGTGCTGATAAAGGTCCCCCTTTATCATCACTTGTTTAGCACGGATACAGGGCGACCTTTATCAGCGCTATTTTGAGTGATGATAAAGTCCCCCCTTTATCAGCTTTCAAAATAGCCCAAATAAAGGTCAAGTTGTCTAAGAAAACCAAGCACCTACATAGCACTACACACCTGAGACAACACCTGCACACACAACAAAAAAACTACTGCAAAAAACAACACCTACACACAAACAAAGCATAGAAGAACAAAACAGCATGCACAAGAGTTTCCCAAACAATGATATATACATTTACTTGAAATCATGAATACAAAAAAAATAGACTGTTTTATACATTTCAAACAATGTTTTATATGGTTAAAATTATAATTATCCAAAAAACAGTTAAAAACAATAATGTTTCATAGTTTTTTCATCTATGATCCCCTCTCAAAAATTGCCATCCATGGTATTAGTTAGAGAACAAAGCATCTGAACTCTGGAAAAAATTCCATCTATATAAGAAAACAAATATTATGTTATTAATACAATAATAAAATAAATTAAACATTAATATGAAAGAAGAAATTATTAAAATTTCAATTGTTACATGTTATAACCTTTATATGTCCATATTTCCTTGGATTTAATTAATAATTTAGAAGAGGCTCAACATAATTCATTGACTTATAAATATTGTTTTATTAAGATTACATGGATGATAAAAGAAAAGGAATAAATGTCAACAATAATATGGAATCCAAAAGTTTTCATTTATTGACATTAAAAAAATAGAGGAAACTCCACAGTCTACAGTCTCCCATAACTCCCCAAATATGGGGTGTAGGATAAAGTTAGAATTCTCAAAGTAGTATGTGCTCAGAATACCCCCCTTGAAATATTCTAGCTAATGATCTAGAGTTGGCTATGGATTAGGAAAAATGAGAAACTAATTTTGTTTCCACATCTTCACCCTGTTTAGTGCCTCTTCCCTACAAGCATCATCAAATCTGGACTTTTCTACAACATAGATAAGATTATGATACTCTATCACTATTTTCTCTACAGCATTGAGCATTTATTATAGGTGATACAATTCATGTTAGAAGCTTTCTATCTCATACCTCCTATCACTGACTAAATTTTTAGGAGGTTTTACTTCTATTGTACACATGGATGCTTCATTCAAGTCTTAATTGTGATATCGAATGTCTGAATTTTATGCCTCCTCCATCGATACTCTCATCTCAATGAACCTCTTTTTCTCCCTCATGGTGACCACCTCCTTCACACTAGCATGGAGTTATTGATAATATAACTCACTATAACCAAGGGTTGTGAACATGTACTAGAGGTTTCCAAACATGTATTTTAGCTCTTTTAAGGTTATCTCCATGATTATATTCCAAATACCCCCCACACTTGTCACTAAAACTATTGATGAAATGTTTCTTATTCTAAAACTCAACTCAGGACTAGTCAAGAAATAAGAATATACTCTAGGACCAAGTTTCTAAGTGAGGGACTCATAATCACATCCCATTATGTTCTTGAAAAGGGAAAGACATGTTCCCTAGTTATTATAGCGGGGAGAGATAGAAGTGGAATGGTCTAGGACTTCTTAGCTCTAATGAGAAGTTAGTCTGATAAAGAATATAAATATTATTAGTCAATATAAAAATAATGCCATCAAAAAAATCTATATTCATGATAATAATTTTGAACATACCTCTATCGTCCACATTATTATCCACTTACATCACGCCAACATTGAATTTATTGGTGATAATGAAATATTCCTATAAAAAATGACCTCGATTCACATATAAAGTCCCTTCTATCAATACTAATTATTCTTCACCTTTAAGTGCTTCAAGTGTACATAGAATTTATACAATATGACACATACATGATGGTGTATTCAATTTCATAGGAGTATTCAATTTTAGAATAAATTCAAACATTTTATTAGTGATACCACCATCCTAGATAGGTTATAAACATAATAGTTACATATATCAAGAGCCTCCTACCTACCCCTGGACCCCCACTCCACCTACAACACCCTCCCTCCTCCTGGAAAACCCCCCTCCCTCCCCCTGCAGCCCCCTCTCATTCTCGGGATAGCCCCCCCCCCCCCCCACTCCTCTTATAGCCCCCTCCCTTTCCCTGGACAACCCCTCCCCCTCCAACCCCAGGACAACCCCCCCATACACACACACACACATCCCCCCTGGATAGCCCCTTTCCCACCCCTTGGACATCCCCCCTCCCCTCATGGACACCCCCCCACTTTTGAACACCCCCATGGACACCCCCCCTCCTGGACACCCCCCCTCCTGGACACCCCCCACTTCTGGACACCCCCCTTCTCAAAAACCCCTGTTTCCTGGATACCCCCACCCACCCTCCCACCTGGACACCCTCTCCCTCCTGGACACCCCCTTCCTCCTAGTTCTTTAGTGTGATTAACCAGACCCACCACCCTCCCCAAGACAACCACCCTAGACAACCCCCTCCCTACCCTTGCACACCCCCCCCCCCACTCCACATGCAAAGCCCCTCCCTGCCCTTGGAAAACCCCCCATCCCTCCCCTTAACCCTCGTCCCTTTCCCTAGACAACCCCCCCCCCCCACACACACACACACACACCACCACCACTCCCCCTATATCCCCCACCATTTCCCTGGACAACCCCCTCCCCCTCCGACCCCCTAGACAAATCCCCCCCCCACCCACCCTACACATCCCCCCTAGACAACCCCCTTCTCACCCCATGGATATCCTCCCTACCCTCTTGGACACCCCCCCCACTCCTGGACACCCCCTCCCTCATAGACACCCCTCCACCCTAGACACCCCTACCCACCCTCACACCTAGACACCCCTCCCCCCTGGACACACCCCTCCCTCCCCTCCTGGACACACCCCCACTTCTGGACACCCCCTCCCTCATGGACACCCCTTCCTAGACACCCTCCACCCTCCCACTTGGACACCCCCTCCCTCTTGGATACCTCACTCTCCTCTTGGACACCCCCCACTCCTGGATACCCCCTCCCTCCTAGACACCCCCACCCATATATAAGGAAAACTAATTGAAAAATTGAAAATAAAAGATATTGGTTCCCATCAAGCTTTTAAGATGCTCATGAGTGGACGGAATGACTATGCATTGGTCGACTTGCACACGACCATTGAAGCTTTATGTGATCATGTAAATAAGACAATAATACAAGAATCATGGTTCAAGTGAATTACCTTAATTGATTATGTTATTTTCTTGTGTCATTTGATCATGTGATGAGATCACACGATCAGTTCACATGAAGCATTAAAACAATGGAGCTTATGTGACACGATCACATGAAGAGGCTTATGTGAAGTAGAGTAAAAACCTAAGAGTTGTGGTAGAGCTATGAAATATTGAGTCATTAGGGAAATAGATTTCCCATTACACTCTTATATATAAGAAATTTCACAGAATACCAAGAGTATCGTAGAATACTAAAAGAAAAATAGAAGCCCAAGGGAATCAGTCAGGTATTCACTTCCTTATAACAAAGTCCTTTTTATCTTCTAGAATTTTTATGTGAGGTGTGTATGCATCTGGGAATTGATGTGATGCAGTATCTATATGAGGTGCGTAGGCACCCAAAATTTTATGGTCATGCATATGTATATATGATGTGGGTTTATTTAAGAAATTGTTGATATACAAGATCTGTAGAAAATGATTTTACTGTACAAACATCAAGATTAACTCTGTGATTGAGTAGACACAATGTCGTTTCTCTTCTTGTAAAGGCATGTCACATGGATAGAAATATTCTAAAATAAATGAACCATGTAAGGAATAATGAAAATAAAATCAACGTTTCATTATATAATTTTTCATTAAAATAGATATATTATATCATAACATTACCTTTACATCTTTCCAAATGGTTTCTTTGGTCCAGATATAAGCTAATAACAAAACTAATGATTCTTTGTGCACTTTTATACTGTTGGTTAACTACCTCTTACCATAGAATCTGATCTAAACTTCTGATCTGGCATCCCCTTGATTCTCTCATTAGGCACCATCTCTATGATATCAACACTCAGCATTCACTTTTCCTTCTCTTCCTACACCTATTTACCTAGTAAACAGGTGCAGGAAGAGAAGGAAAAGTGAAGTCTAAATGATGATATCATATAGATGGTGTCGGATGAGAGAATCACGAGGACACCGAATCAGATGTTCAGATTAGATGTTATGATAAGAGGTAGTTAACCAACAGTAGTGAATAATCCTTAGTTTTGTTATTAAATTTGTGAGTGTTGCATAACCAATATTCTTCCAACAAACTACATCAATAGAAACAGCTTCATAAATGACCATAGTACAGAATAAAAATGATCCATGTAATAATAGTTTATGTCTAGTGATTTTATAAACATAGAAACATAAATAACTAGTTCATAAGAGTCACTCATTAAGTTTTGCTTTACTAGAAAGAAAAATAATTTCTAAAACCATACTTCATAACCTAAAGATATAAAACATTATAATGGGTTATAATATATGCTCAATAAGTGTAAAAAATGCAGATATCAATGATCATATAAGGATAACATTAGTAGGAATTCACCTTCATCGTATTTGTGTACAATCTTCCATCAAGTATACTGCTCATTCATTTCTAAACACATCTATATAATCTTGTGAATATGAGTTTTTGTGACAGTCATGGTAGTACTAAAAAAATATAAATACAAAAAGGATTAATAAATATTTTAAATGAACTCATAATTATTTTCATAAATACCTCTTCAAGGATGCTAGTTTGTTAATGAAATATGATCTCTTTCATAAATTTAAAAACATAATAACCACAGTCCTTTCCGTTTGTTGGTTTTGGTCACTGTGGAAATATCAAAAGAAATAAGTAATTTATTTTGATATGTGATTGGATAGTGTAATATTATTATATATACCAAGATACTTTCCCATTTGTAGATCTTGTGGGATTTCATGACCTCAGGCCCTAGATTTATTCCATGAAGTAGACGATATTGATGCACCACCCTATCATAACAGTAACCTCATTAAAAGATAATATAAATTATATAACTAGATTTTTAGTTCTAAAATGTTGGATGGAGGGTATTACAGATTGAAAAATTCCATCATGTGTGGTCGGTTTGTTGAATATCCATGCATTGGATCAAGAAAATAAATCTTTGGAGTATCCAAATTGATTGCAATCAGCATCCAATGCTTCCTAAAAACACAAAAAGGAAAAATTAATTAAATAAATGAAAATATAGTTGATATGATTAAATTGTAGAGTTTTACCCCTACATCATTGGTATTAAAAAGATTCTATCATCCGTAATTTTGTTTTCAAATTATTTGAGCAGGGATGACATTATTTCAACCTCTTTAGCAGAACTTAATTCTTATTTTGAAGAGGTGATGTGAGGACTAACGAGTCCAAAAAAATATCACGGGGAAATCCATTCAATTGTTTTTCATATATAACCAGTGAAAAATATGAAATTTATTTAGTCATAATTATCATAGTATATCAGCTTTTTTAAAATAAAATAATGAAAACATACCTCATGTATACATTTACAACTGATGCACCTATCCATTCATACTTGAAGATTTCATTTACATTTTTAGCACTAATAAAATCTTATTTTTCTTCTCCCTACATATTTTTTTAAAAATCAAATGTGTGAGAATTGTTTTCTATCAACATTGTATCCACATGATCCTTCAATGATATTAAATGTGGATATAGAATGGGTGGGGAGAATGTGCTCTCATTAGATTGTTTCAATCGGTTAGTTGATCCTTAAGATGGGTTTGATTCAATATTTTATTTAACCCCTTCTCTTTGTCTTTATATAATAACATTCATTGGTTTAGACCTTTTTTCATTAAATGTTAAAGGTTCATATTGAAAAATAAATTGGAAATGGATACCTCCTTGTCGACATGTTTTTTTACAAGAATTGACAGCCATGCGATGAATGTTCCAACATCTTGTTAAACCGTATAAATGTGTTCATCGTCATTTGGAATAGGTAGCTTGTCACTTGGATCATTAAATACATTAATTGAAACTTTGACATGATTTTTTGGAAGTTGTCTGTTGTTTAGCATGTCGTTCTACATATTGAACACTGTAGCCCTCATTACAAGGTGATAGGTGGAAAAAATGCAACGTAAAGCTATAGGAATTAGATCTTTCTTCAAAATATGGAAGTCATGTGATTTCAGACCCTTTAATTTTTAATCGCTCATTGACATGATTTACTTGATATTTGATGAATGCCCCTCTAGAACCTTTACTTCTTTAAAGATGTTGCAAAACTGATATCTCTCTTGCCTCAAAAGTGTGTAAGCAATTGGAGGAAGAAATGTTCATTTTTCACCCTTCACTGGTGCCAGCTCTTCTCGTATTCTCATATCAACCATGTCCAATCTAACCTTAATTCCATCCTTGTTTTCAGGTTCATTTAGCAACATACTGATGTCACTATCACATACATTTTTTCAACATTCCTAACATCGTGAAAATGTATGACATACAGACAACTCCAGTATGGTAATTCAAAAAAACTGATCTCTTTTTCCAACCGGTTTTTTTAAAAGGGTTTACCAAAATTAGTGTCCACATATTTTACTTTCTCAAACAATTGATCACCTATTAGTGGAGATGGGGTTGTATGTTCTTCTAAACATCCATTGGATGATGTCATCTGAGATCGGTACTTATGTTGTCGGGCTAGAAATCTGTGATGTCTTAGAAACTTTTTTTTCGATGAATGTTTCAACCTAATTAACTGTATACCTTGTTCACAAATGGGACACCCCTTAGTTACTTTAATCCTATATCATGAAAAATTTCTATAATAAGGAAATTTATTTATCATCCCGTACAACATGGTTCTCAAAATGAAATCTTCATTTTTGTAAGCATCATACAACATAACACTTAAATCCCACATTAATTTCAAATACTTGATCAATGAAGCCAAATAAACATCAATATCATTACCTAGATGTTTTGGTCTTGATATAAGCATATATAACATGATTCATTTTTGTTTCACGCATAACCACGGTGGTAAGTTTTAATTTACCAACATAATTGGCTATGTACTGTGACCGTTGCTTTGAAAACCAAAAGGATTCACCACATCTATAGATAAGGCAAGACAAAGGTTTCTCATATCCTTTCCAAATTCAGGATACTCATGATCAATTATCTTCCATTGAGGAGATTATTTCGGGTGACGTAGTTCCCCATCTTTAATTCTTGTATCTGCATTCCATTTCAATTTTCCTGTATTCTCCTCACTTCTATATGGGTGCCAAAACCTTGGAATTATTGGAAAGTACCATAAAACTTTGTAGGACATGATTTATCTTTATTGTATTGAAAAGCACCACAATTTGGGAATTCTTTATGTTATTTTTGGTTCTTGGGAAACAATATACAGTCATTTGGGAAGGTGTGTATTCTTTTGGAAATCATACCCATCGAACGTAGCATTCATTTTGCATCGTATGTTCAGCTCAAGAGCTCATTATCTTTTAAGAGCGTGTGATTCAGGAGAGAAATTAGTTCTATAAAACTGGAGTCACTCCACCCATTGACTTCTTTCAAATTATGCAGCTTCGGTATGGCTGGAAATGCTGTATATTTAGTGCAATCAGCATATAATGGCATTTTTGCACAACTCTTTAACTTGTCAAACAATTTTGGGCAATCACGAAGTTCATCTTCAACTATCCTTGTAATTTACTCAATATGATCTTCATAATAATTCACATATATAATCATATCCTCCATATGATAGTCTTCATTGTTCATGCTGGTAATAATATCATATGATCTTTAAAACGTAGTGTTATCCCAGCCACTAACTATATTTGTTTTTCCCCATGTTTATTCCAACATGTATAACTTTGATCTATTCCATGACATATCAGGTGTTCTTCCAACTCCTCTAGGCTATTTTTTCTTGAATAAAAACAACATAAATAGTGAGAAAGGATTTGATAAGGGTCACATGCATGATATTTTGCAAACTTGATAAAGTCTTTCATGCCATATTCATAATCTTTTGTCAACCGATTGGCATTCATCCATTCTTTATTCATATTCATCCTATTTGATACAGTAATATTAATATTTAACAAAATAATTACACAAAATATGTTAAAAGGGATATGAGAATCCCTTGCACTAGAATGTATTAGTATCCCACATGTGATCTATATGCATTGTTGTAAACCGGTTTATAGTGTTTCTCTAGAAACATAATGTCTCTAGTCAAGAACTATGTTACTAAACTAATAGATGGTATTATTTTCAATAGAGTGATTGCAGGTGGAAAGATTCATTACATGTGTTGTTATGGTTATTTGACTAGGGTGTCCATAAAGTGTCTCATAGAGTCCTCTAGTGAAGTGGTTTTCAAAGATTCAATGGAATTTCACTAGTAAAAAAGTGGTGGTTCCATTGAAATAGGTAAAGTTTGGATTGATATTCAATGGTGGAAGAAATAAAACATAGAAACAAAATTCTTACTAATCATTCCAACAACCGAAATACCATACAAACACACAATCGTGCTCATAATCACAATACCATATAAACCAAACAATCATAATTTCAGATTTTACAAAGCATCCCTTATTCAATTTTGTTTGTTAATTTAGGGGTTATCAAAAAAGTTTTATCATCTTGATAAATTCATTCATTAGTCAAGTATACGTAAATTACAAATTTTTATATTCAAATGTTTAACATGAACCAACCAACATGCAATTCATTTAGTGTGAAAACAAGGTCCACCAACAACCATGATTTTCAGCGGGGCATTTAGCTCGTACATTTCACATTATAACCATCAATATCAAACAGTAATAACATGCAAAGAAGAGGAAACCAATGAGTAAGAGGAGAAAAAACATTGTGAATGTGTCGTTCAGCACGTGGTAGAGGTGCATTCGCGGCAGAGGAGAGGCACGCTACAGAGGATATTTCCATCTAAAAAGAAAACAGATAATGAGAAATCTTTTTTTATACCTATCCAAAATAGGTTTAATGAGATTTTGTAATGGGGAATGTCTGGTTGAAAAATGTTATTATTCAATAGTGTGGTTTTATTTTCCTTATATGATATCTACATCCTGTTTATTTATTTTTTGCATATCTATTATTTTCCTAGATATTCAACTTATGAATAGGACATGTCTTCCTTTCAAGAGAAAGATCATTTTAAATTTACTCTAATTTAGGGGTAAAATATTCCACATTAATTGTATCTTTTTTCCAGGATATCATTGTTATCACATAGGGATCATGAACGCCTCTTTGGTTAGTGGAAAGTCAGGATAGTTTTTGGTTATGATACCATCCTAGGTCGTATCATTATATTTCTAATTGTAATTGACCCATGCCCATTTAAATATATGATTGGGTGGGGGGGGGATCAGACACTAATATATAGAAGGATTAATACAAGTAAAAATTATCATATGCTCTCCAATATAAGTGATGAAGGATTAAACATACATCGAGTGAGGGAGAACCACCCAAGAGGAGAGGAAGGGGAGGGTGGCATAGTGTGGAGGTGTTCTAGACCAGAAGAGGGGAAAATCTAGTAAAACATAAAAGGATCAAAGGGGAATGGGTGGGTTGTTTGGGGGTAGGGGGCTAAAGGGGTGTGGGGGAGGGGTGTGGACTATCCAGGGAGGGGGGATGCCTAGGTGGGGTGGGGTGGGGGGATTCAGGGGTGTGGGGGAGGGGGTGTGGGATGTACAGGGGGGTTGTCTACTATAAAACGACCATTAGGGATCCTAAATAGTGAATTATGAGAAATGAAAATTATGAAGAAGAGGGGTTTGGGTGATGGGGTCGAGTGTATAATAAGGAATAGGGGAACATCAATAAAAATACTAAAAAATATCTTTTAATTTCAAGAATAGGGTACATTATGGTGTAGCCTAAGGGTCTATTCCATAGTGCTCCCTATGATATCACATTGTTGAATTGCCACAAGGTATACACTACAACACTCATCCCCTAGTCATGAGCCATTAAATCTTGATCATGAATTGGATGTGACTATATGCCTCATGGAATAACATCTACCCCCCAAAAAACAATATGGAGGGCATAACATATCCAACCTCCCATATGATCCAAACCGTTAACATAAGGCGGGTACCATGGATAAACTCACATACATAAAAGAGGAGCTAAAGAGGAATAACCAATCTTACTATCAACACAATCAGAACCACTAAAATAATTTATGTCTTGTGGAAAACTGTAAATACCCCATGTTGTATAGCCAAACATAAACTTTAAAAAAAATTAAAGAATGTTCGCCTTGGTGGGGTATCTCTAAATTAAAATCCCAAGGTCTCTAGGCCTCATACTCATCATATATATATATTAATGATTTAGATATAATGAACAAGCATGGAAGATAAGACTCATCCTAGATCTTAACTTTCCAATGATTGATACCTAACATTGAGCAAGGGGCTATTATATAAGAAGCTCATACATGACAAATCCTAAAAAGCCTCACTAAACGTATACATCATTATCATATCCTATAGTTAAAAAATATATCATGATGATCCCAAGACCTATAGGTAAGAATACATCAACAATAAATCTATTTATTCATATTTATTTACCAACCTACACCACCCCATTTATGGATTTCCCTACCCTTAAGGTTATAAAGAATCCACATTATCATTTTCACTAACATCATAATAAACCCCTTTCCATGTACAGTACCTATAAGGTTTCTAAGGAAGATGTCACAATTTCATATTTCCATGATAAATATTTTCTGTGGGATAATAAATACAAACCATGTACTCCACATGATATAATATTTAAAATAATCATTGATATATCTCATACAAAAACCTACCCACTAGTTATTCCATCACTAGTACCCACCAAGGCATCCCCCCAATCAAATTATTGGGGGACTAAATATCATAGGATAACACAAATACCATGGGAAATAAGATTATATCTCCTTACGTTCAATGATATAATGATCACTCTCTAATCTATTATCTCACTCGGTCCATTGGGCCACCCTAAAAATATTATATACATCTTATACAATGGTTTACATGTATCTAGATCAATACCTAGTCTCTTAAGAGTCCTGGGACATCAAAAAAGGTGGTTAGAAATCAATAAATTAAATTCATTAAGAATCATCTAAATTGAATACATTTATAAATAAATGATCAGCCAATCTCAAATTTCCTAGAAATAAGCATCACCTATCTCTATCATAAGAACACCACATGTATAGAGAACCACCCATTAGTTTCAACAAAACAAAAATGGGAATAATTTGATCATAAGGATTTTATAAAAAACCATTTCTCATAATGTCCCAAAAGAAAAAAAAACATTTTTAGGGTGAAAATCCAAATAAAATGATTTAAAATATCTTCTAAATCAACTCTTAAGACCAATATTATGAATATAATTTTATAAAACCACATGAGATCCAAAAATCCAAAATAATAACATTTTTAATAGTGAAAGTATATCAAAATTTTTACAATATAACTCATATGGGTTAACAAACCCCTGCAAAATCTAACAACCCCTTTATGACACTTCAATAACATTACACACCACAAAAACATTATTTATAAATTAATAGGTGTAAAACTCCCATTTAAAAACCTTTATATAGTACTGAATTAGAAATTTTAAAATATTTTTATTCTTTGAAGGCCACTTGGGAATTTTTCTACACAATTGGTACTTATCCTATTCCATAATAAGTCTTAAAAACCTTCTAGAAATAAACATTATTCTATCATATGACAAATACATATAAACAAGATGGATGATTCTTCCTTCAACGAAAACTAGCAAGAAAAGGCACAATATGTCCTTATAAACCATTAATAAATAAAACCCCCATGATTAATGTAACCGTATATATGATTTCAAGATCCAGATAATCTAGGGTTCACAAGAGAAAACTAAAAAGGGAATTGAATGGTCAAAAGTATTGAAGGAATGAGAAGGAGGTTTATTTGGGAAACCCTTTTTTAAAAGAGGAACAAATACACCAAAATGATGAAGATGAAGGAGGAGAAGCTCACCACAAACCATGGAGGTATTTACAAGATAGAGGGAAGGATGAGGGGGATCTAAAGACTTATATGAAAAGTGAATTATTGTAAATTATAAAATTTTGAACACCTTGTTAGATCATATAAATCATCCAAAGGGATTTCCAAGTTACATCCTAGTAGTGCGGTAGCCAGTGTTAAGGAAAATTCTCCCCCCATGGTTTCTCAAGTTGACATTACACACTTGGAAATTACATCAACTAGTCCTGGAAGATAGAACTATAAAATTATAGTGTGAACTAATATGATTAATGCATGGTTTCTATAAAAATACACAAGAATTGAGCCATGACCCATACGCACCAATGGTTCAAAATTGTTTTACCTAGGTTTCCCATATTTCTCATAGATGTGTGTGCTACCAATGATGAATGAACTTATATAGATCAAAATAAACTAAAAATTCATATCTATAAGGGTTTACAAGTATGAGGTAGCGTAGCAGAGGAGGGATCGCGATAGAGGCATCGACGGTGGAGGAAACGGCGACAGAGGCAGCGGTGGCGGAGGCAACAACGACGGAGGAGGGATCGCGGTAGAGGTAATAGCGGCAGAGGAAGTGGTGGCAGAGGAGGAAAAGGATGGTCACAGCATAGGAGGAGGAAAAGGTCACAGCGGCAGAGGAGGTGGAGGAAGATGAGGGGTCGTGGAAGAGGAGGGGTCGCGTCAAAGGAGGGGTCACAATCGTAGGGTTCAGCTTCCGCAAAGGCTTGAACGGGTGTGAGGGAGGAGGTTTATGTTCGGGTTCATTTATAAAAACTGTTGGAACCTTTATCAGCGCTTGTTAAAATCACAATTAAAGGTATGTTTTTTCAGCGCTAAAATAAAACAAGTGATAAAACATACCTTTATCAGCACTTTTTAGCACTGATAAAGTACATATTTATCAGTCTTATAATTTTAGTGATGATAAATACTTATTTTATAAAGGTATAATTTTAATAATTGATTTATATTCTTATATATTTATTTAAAATGATATATAGGATGAATATATATTTATTTATTAATAATTATACTATAAATAGTATATATATATAAATATTGGTATATAATTGTTAATATATATTAATAAAATTATTTAATTATATATATATTTAATTATAATCTTAGAAATAATTTTTTCAATTAAAACATTATATATTTTTTTTTTAAATTATTAAAAAATTTATATTAAATATAAAAAATGTTTTTTATTTAATGTATACATATAAACATTATTTTTTAATATAAATTTAATAATTTTATATAAATTAATAATAAAAACATTTATCAGTGCTAATAATAGTGTTGATAAAGGTACACCCCTTCATTAGTGCTTTCTGTTCAGCGCGGATAAAGGGTAGCACTTCCCTTGCCCCATTTTGTGGTAGTGTGGATCCCTTTGATATTTTTTTATGGTTGAACATGTCAGTCTTCTTTATACTTGAGAGAAGTGGGTGAAACTTCATTAGTGGGATCGAGCATCATGGAAGAGAAAACTTGAAAAAAAAATTATGATTACTAAGGTTTCGTTGACATCTCAGATCACTTACATATATTAAGATAACTACCAATGCATAGCATTGGAATATTTAGTGGGTACATGGGTTTTCCTGAAGGTGAGACCTCTCATGGGACATCATCATTTTGGGAGGAAGGGGAATCTTATTCCAAGCCATATCAGACCTTTTGAAAACACTAAATGGATTGGTATGGTAACATATTATTTAGAGTTTCATTCTAATTTTAAATTGATCCACAACATCTTCCACATCTTATGGTTGAAAACGTACAATACAAAACCTTATTTTTTGCTGGGATGCAATGAGCTTGAGTTGGAGCCCGATCTACCACTACCTGAGCATTTAGTCTAAATTTTGGATTATCAAGTGAACTTTTTTCAGGGAAATTATATTCCATTATTTATAGTCTTATGCTAGCATGGGAATGAATATAATTACACATGGGAATAAAATTCCCTAGTAGATGAGTAGTATCACCACTTGTTCACTAATCAGACCATTGGTTGACTTTTGGGGGGAGGAAAGTTTCATGGTGGGGAGAATTATCACAGACATGTTGTATTTTTAGGTATTTTTAATTTATTTATAGTCCATATATAATTCCATAGCATTACTAGTTTTTTTAAATAAAAAATAGGTTTTTTAGGGATATATAGTGGTTCATGGTTGGTTCATGATTAGTAAAAAAACCATGAACCAACCCTATAAAAACCATGTGGCTAAAAAATATGCTCTGTAAGGATCACATGGCTAGTATAATGTCCATGTTCTATCCCAAGAAAATTATTTGTCCTCCACCTAGGGGGAAGAGTGGTATCCACATGGGTGGCACGTGATCTGGTAGATCGTCCATCAAAATTGTGTGACCTTCCCAATTGGGAAAAAAAATTGTTTTTCCAAAAATAACCCGCCCAATTTTTAATCCACTTTCACCCCTCGTTTTTTCAAATAATCTCCCAAAACCTTAAGCATTCCTCCACTCTTATCCACCTCCCTCATACATTTTTTAGTGACTTGGGTTTGATTTCACTATGAATCATTACTCTTGTAACTAGGTGATTAGGGATCATACTTTCCATGTTAGAAAATATAATTACATGAATCTTAATATATCATTAATTAATGAAATTAGTTACATAACATGTAAAATGTAAGTATATACACCTTTAATAAGAGTTTAGGTGCATAACAAAATAAGAGTTTCAAAGATGGAAAATTGAGATAAAACTATTTTACTGAATTTGTAGATTTTGAAAACTAAACCCCATGAAAGAAGGATCATATAATGGATATTTGAATACCCATAAATTTAAGTATATGATACATATAATTCAATCATGTTCATAAAAAACACCACACAAGATTAAATATTGGTGAACATAGCTTGAATCTCATGGAAATTAACAGTGAGATGAAAATCCCCTTAGCTTGTGTCTTGATTCTCTCTGTACTCATACAAGATTCTTGTATAATAAATATAATTTTATTATAAATATTTTAAATAAGAATATTATTATACATAATACCATATATATGGTTTTATTATGACCATATATTACCTTCTTTTTAACAATCATTTGTTAAAGTTTTACTTTGGGTAATATTTTCTTTTTTCTTCGCATGTGTCTTAATTTGTTATAACATTGGTCCTTATAATTATATCATGATTCCAGAATGTATAGAATGATATAAATATCTGGCATATAAATTATAATTATTTTATAATAATATATAGAATAATGAATTATGTAATGGAATACACTGTTCTTGGAGATGGTAAGCAGTTCGTATGCATGAACAATGTTTCCGTTTTTATTATTGTATTAAAAGAAAGTATGTAAATGACATATGTATATATATGTATTTTTATATATATGTATGTATATATATATCATTATTATAGTATCAAGATAATATTATATATATCATACGATTTCATTAATCCCATTCCATGTGGTGTGTGAATGAATCATATCGCTTTGAGGGGGCGGTAATCCACACTTCCTCAAACGAGATTATCATATTAACCCCAAATTCAAATGAAAATGATGTGTGTTATAAAAGAAATAAAGAATCGTAAAGTCATAATAAATTTAATATATTACATATATATATAAATTTTCCATCATAATTTCCACCATGATTGGTGTTAAATGAGAAATGCACAATCATCATTTCATGAGACTGTAGTTCGCCATACACCAAAATAATATGTTCAAAATACATTAGATGGAGGTGTGTGTAATTTTAGGTCATAAAAATTGTGTAAAAACATCCTATTATATGGAGAATTTTTTTTTGGCACACAATAAGGGAATAAATAGAGTGGAAGGGTGGAGAAGGAAAATAAAGAAAAAGATCTTGAGAGAAGATATTACATCTTAATCAGATGACTCCTTTTGGTTTGTGCCAAAAGGATTACTTGAGAAGATTTCTACCCAAAGGGAGGCTTCATGGTTGAAGGTAAAATTTTTGGGAGTCTACTTGGGCAGATCGTAGACTAACTTAAAAGGTTTGAGAGGTGTGAGGAATGGGTAGAGGTGGTAACCTTTTATAGGGATGGAAAAGGACTCACATGGACTTTTTAGAAAACAAATTAGGTGTGCACATGTTATTACCTAAAATAAGTCACAAAAAACAACCAAGATCAAGAATGGAAGATGTATTGAAGAACTATGGATAGACAAAAAGTCATTTTTCAACTAAAAAGCATGATCTTCATTATTCATCAAAAAATGAAGTTTCTCAGAAAAATCCTAAACATTTACCCTAAGATAATATTGAAATTCGGAATTCAAAAATGATGTTTATTTTATCAAATTCAATTTATAAATATTTCTATAATTACTCTCATTATTAGAAGCAATTCATATGAGAAAATTATGTTTTTAAACACAAAAAGGAGTTTACAAAATATATTATCTTTCATTGTCAATATGTTTTATTTATATAAATAGATTATAAAAAATATTTATAAAGTATTTATTACTATTCATAATAAAATGTTTAATGGATAGGTTATAATTAAACTATTTCAATAATTAAAATAATTAAAAGATATGTTTTGTATAAACTTTGTGTTGTTTCCATAGCACGCCAAGTCGGTGTTGCGTGTAACGTACACCAAGTCATTGTTTCGTGTGAAATAAATATTTGACTTATTGAACTGAAAGATATAAATGAAAATTTAAATTTATTTTAAAAAAACAGGTTCATAAAAACTTGGGGTGTTACAGTGTTCTACATTGAAAGTTATTTATTTATCTAGGGAAATATTGATAAATTTGTACTCTCTACTCAATATGGATATTTAATGGTAAGGCACATTGTTCATGGATTAAATAAATTATTCGATATAAACAAAATAATTTGAACATGAAAACAAGGGTGGGTTACGATTATAGAAATCCCCCTGATGCATCAGTTTTCTCATGATACTAATGAGTTGAATAATCTTAGTTAAATGGGTTTCTACCCATCGATTTTAAACTATAAAGAGGATAGATCTTGATGATAGATGTATCATGTGCCTGATACATGATGTCCAATAATTAATAATTCCATTCATTAAGAATTAAGTTATTGTTATCAATGAGATTTTCAAAATGATATTATCCATCGATGCATTTATTTTTCAGTTTATGGATTAAATGGAATGTGTTTTTAGTTATTTACCTTTTCATATTGATTATTCCTTATCCGGTTATGACAATCAGTTAATTGATTAAATGTAATGTTCCTTATGTTATTTACCTATAAATATTGATTATTTTGGGTCGTATTATCCATGATATTTTCTCCATGAAATTATATTTGGAGTTATTTCATTCTCATCTTATTGATTTAATGTCATGTTTGTCAAGATATTTATAATGCCATGATGATTATGCTTATTGATTCATGATATATTTTATTGTACCTAACCCTTAATGATAATTTCATATCACCCTTATTTTTTTATTTTCCCAATAATCCATGAAGTGTACTATGATTTATATTCAAGTAGTGTACTATGATTTATATTCAAGTATATTATGGGGGAAAATGTTATTCTTAAAAAAAATTATGTTGTAATTTTTTTTCATATGTAATGTAAGACTCAAGTATGTATCTGGTTTACCAAAAATACTAAACTCTTTGTCCCTTTGGGATATGATTCCTTGTATCTTATACCAATTTAACAAAGTAGACACTCAGTTCGAGCTACCAAGGTTGGGGTCACTACAGAGATTCCTTAACATCTCATTGCCCTAGATCCTGTTTAACTTTCTCCTAGAGTTTAGAATATATATATGTAGATTTTTCTTCATGAAGGTCTTATCATTAGTCCTCCTTTAACTCATGAATCATTAAAACCCCATAAAAAGTGGAATATACCACTTTTTATTCAAATATTCTAATACACAAACCCTCAAAATGTTTGTGAAGGCAATATGCTTTTCAACCTATTTCCCTTAATGGGATTTCAATTATCACAATATAAATACAACACCATTCTCATTTTCTAACGAATCAATTTTCAAAAATGGATTTGGTATTAGAACTACTTTCATAATTTATTAAAAACACATAATCAATAATAATATCTTACATATAAGGAACCCTGTAGTCATTGAAGCCGGTGGGAACTAATCTTCATTTATAGTGATTGTGATAGTATTAATGAATGGTTCAGTGGGAGGAACCTATTTTGAGGGACCAGCCTCATCAAATATATTGTTACCATCACTAAATGTGAAAGAATTGGGCTTCACCTTAGTCTAATATTTGGGCTTCATAGTCTATTTGGTGCTTAGGGATTATACCATGTTTGTAGACACTATCTTTCTAATCACACACGTATCTGTGAAATCCTCCCCTTTAAGTTTCTCACTCTAAGTAACTCTCTCCCTAGGATTATTATATAGTTTAAGATATTTTATCTAATGGGATAATCTACTTAGTATCATATTTTCATATCACTTGATGCAATATCATATGTAATTTGGAGATAAACCAATCAAAGAACCAATAATTGTAAATATTGTTCAAGAACGTGTATCCTTGCACACCAACATAAACCAAAATTAGAATAATTCCATTGGTTGATAAAAATCATGAACTCTACTTTTGACTCGCTATATACATATAAATTACTATTAAAATTGAAATGGTTAATAATGTTCACAGATAATGATCCTATCAATTCAGGCTTCCAGTACCCCATCTCAAAGTGAGATAATATAAGAGCGTTTCTATCCTGTAACACTAGAATTATTAGTTATTATTCAAGTTCATGTATCAAAAAAAGATAATGTGAAATGAAATTAAATACTTATTTAATTAACCACCCCACTATTAAATAGATATATTAGTTACACACTACTTAGATTTTTCACATTTTGGTTGAGTATGCAGTGAGAAATCAACATATTGTTTTGAAACTCATATCCACTAAAGTAATAGGTCACCCTAATATACATGATTTTAATTAGTCCATAAACCTATTAAGAATTAATTTTATATTAGATATAACCTAACCTATGGTAAATTAAATTCAAAAATTACAAATTAATGTTAATTTTTCATCCTTGTGGTAACTACATGGCTGTAAAGAAAGTTCTCATTTTGACCCCCCCCCAATTGAGAATCTTTTATAGATAGGGTCCACCCATAGAGGAAAATTATAAGGAATTCTATTATTTGAACATATAATGCCTCATTTTCCATAAACTAATTACCTCATTCAGTATACTATCTCTCCTCTAAAACTAACCAATATAACCCATTAGTCTTGCATGTTTTTTGGGAAAGAAAATATTTTGACTGATATTATTTTGGGTTCTATATACAAGGATATAAAAAATAAAATTCCTATAATAGAATGATATAAATAAATAAATATAGAAATTCCTTCTCGGTTATTTCCCATGTTCCATTAATATATCCTTTACTAAATATGTAGTTCAATCACAGTCAATCCATAAATTTGATTCTGAGGGAAATTTGTCATATATTTCCATGAGGATCTAGATATATCTAATTAGATATGTGTTATAAAGTAAAATACAAACCTATTTGTGAAATAAATATAAAATGTTAGTTTTGAGAACCATTAACTGATTAAATGGAGAACAAGATCGGTGTTGTGATAAACCATGAATTCTAGAACCCAATATTTTTGATATAGTATAATCACTTATATTAATGATACAAAATACTCATTGCTTTGATGTACCCAATATGCTCAAACCCATATATTTAAAAAGTTACATCTGGGAAAAATATCCCAGTTCATGTTCCATATTTCCCTATTCTTTCTTATTTAGATAGAAATAATTATTGATTAATCCTAAGTTAAAAGTCCATGTTCTTGGTACTGGTAAGAATTTTTAAATGAAGAATTTTTAAGGATATGAACTTCCCCTATTCCATCCTCTTAGATGAGTTGACTATCAAAATAGATTTTTTCATAATCATTCCATAATAATGTTAAAAACCATGCCAATCATAAATTGTCTCTAAGTATTAAAACCAGTACATAATATTAAAGACCAATGTTGTAAAAATGAAACCTATGAAATATAATGTAGTTTTATTCTTCAGGTTCAATGATCCATATAATGATTTAGAAACAAGATGAGACAATGTTTCGTAGATCAACCTTTATTTTAGAGTTGAAAACAATTTTCCCTATAGAATGAGAAAACATGGGAAGTTTAAAAGAATATAAAAATTTGGAAAAGATATTACAAATGTGTAACTCTTATGAAATATGTTTCTCAAATAAATATTATATAGTAACATTAGAACCTACCATTCAAACAAAAAAGTAAGGAATTCACTTAAGCAAGGCAGGGATGTGAATTTCATAATCCCAAGGTATTTTGAATGAGATATAAATTTTTTTTCTCATCACAAAACACCAAGGAACTGTATAAAAGATTGGGGGCCCAATTTATAACTATAGAAATGCTAATTCAAGTTCTAGTTTCATAGAAATAGATGAAATAAAAAGACCAAAAGTCCTTCATTTTTCTATACAATTTGATTTTTTTAATTCTAGATATATCGAATTATGAGTGGGTTATTTATAGACACTAACAATAGTTTATCTTTAATAATTGGTGTAAAAAGAAGTTTTTAGATACTTTAGATGTTTTTTTGAAAATTTTAGATCACACAAACACATTCTCTATTTCTCATTCTCACATGACTGTGTATCACATGAATAAGATTAAAAATCCATGTACCACTAAAAATAGACATTTTCATCCATATTTCCCTATAAAACATGAATAATTCTCATATTTATATGGTTTAAAAATTTATTGAGGAGGTCAAAGCTTCTCCATAATTACATGATTTTTCTGATTCCTCCCAAGGTGAATCTTATAATACAATTGGTAAATTAGTGGGACAATAAGGTATGGGATCATGTCTGTATTTCACAGGAATTTTTTTAGAGAATGTGTTGATCCAAAAGTTTTGTTAATTTCTTTTTGATTATTATTTTCACAAACACCCACATTTATGATGCTAATAAAGTAAACTTAAGTTAATTTTGGGATATTAATTAGTAGAATAATTATTCTTATTCTAGAAGAATATTTATTCTTTAATCCGTGAGAAGATATTTTTTTCGTAAAGGAGAATTATTATAGATGGGGTTTATAAGTGATCTGAAAACACTATTCATATCCTACATTTGGAGGGAAACTTATGGTTTGTAAACCCAAAGTTTGGATTAAAAGTATGGATCCAGAAAACTACTTTTAGAATAAAACCTACATTTTATGAATAAATATATGATTTACCATCCCTACTTTTTTAATCAACTGTATGTTTTCAACCACACATTCGAAGTTTATTTCTATGGAGACAAACCCTACGTTTGATTTGTTGAATGATGGTGTTTTAAATTAAATATATTTTTCATGTTTTCTAAAATGGTATTTTTTAAGTAAATATATTTTTATATATTTTTAAATAACAATTCATAATCTTGTGGTTAAAAAATTAAATCATTATTTTATCTATGAGAAGTTACAACTCAATTTGAACATTTTGAATTCAAATATATGTTATTTGTCTTGGAATATTTATGGACCAATTTGGTGTACAGTATGTTTGATGATAGTGATAAATAATTATATGTTCATATTATATAAATACATAGATTTTATTCTTCTAAAAAAATATATACACAAATAGATTTCTGTTTGAAAATAGGAACATGCCATTCCCTTAATAGGTACATTTTGGAGACAAGAATGTGTTAATCCTTGTTTGTTCAACTATATTTGTTACAATTGTATTTGATATCTCATATTTTGATGTAGTTCAAAAAAGATCTTATCAGATATACACTTTGGATACATTCATTTTTTATAATCTTCCTAGAATTTTCTCTTCTGCTATCTAAAGAAATCCATATTAACATTAAAGATTTTACTACTATTGTGTTTTGTTAAAAATAATATACAACTATTAGTTTCTATTGTATATGTGTTCCAAATCTATTTAAACATCCAAATGAAAAGTTATTATTTGTTTCAGAATATTGGAGTTTTTACTCAGTCATTGGTGGAGTGTTAGCTTCTCATACTATGTTGTGGTTATTTGGGTCCCTATAAATGAACCATAAGCCCTTGTAAAAGTCCTGATTGTAAGTAGTAAACTTTCTATAATAATTGTGACATCCCAAACCTAGATTCCACAAAGAGGTTCTATGATCCTAGTTGGAAACATGACCTCAAGGGCATCTACCTAAACGCCAGAGGCTTCCAACTTGCAACGAGGGCCTAAGGTGTGTCTGTGGGGAGATTATGTCCTCGTTACAAGAGTATATCAAAGTTGATAACTTATAAGAATATGTAAATAAGTATTGGAATAAAGATAAGTAAATATATGGAAATGAAAAAAGATAATAATAACAATAACTAAAACAATTGATATAACAATTATAAATATACAAGAACTGGTGATGATATGTCATGTATCTAGAAAGATGGAAAACATGTCTACACATAGAAAACAAGCATACTATACCAAAGTAAAAAAAATGAATAAAAAAATATCCCAGAATATCTAGCTCCTACTCAGTCATATTCTACTGGCTCCATCCTAATACGGTAAGCAATCAAGTGTTCATAGATATCTGCTTCTCTTTTCCAACATCTGCATCAATATAATCTTCCCTGGTACAAGAGGCACCTAGATAGGGTGTGAGATAAATATTAGTAGGGAACCACCAACGGGTTCTATAACAACATGTCTATGTAATATAAACTAAAATAGTTAAATCATGAATATATATATATAAATCAATATAGTAATGTAAATACCCAAGTACCAACTTCAGCCCTTGGTTCGTGTTTGAACATGTAACCAGCTGATTAAGTAATTTAATCCAGTTTATATAAATAGGTCATGTGAGGAATACTCATCAATAAAATCACCTCATTATAGTAATATTAGTGTTGGTTCCAAGGAAAAATAAGGAAACAAAATGATTATAATATAAAATGGTTCCAAGGTAAACACCAAGGCAACCTAGACCTCAAGGGCGTCCAACTCAGTAGTTTTTATAGCCTGAATAAGAGTAAGGGTGTAATCCAATGATAGTTTTCCATGGAATTACACAATAGTATGATCTATATAATTCCAATTAATACATCCATGTTTAAGTAGGATAAGTTATTGCTAGGACCAAGGTTAAAACCAAGGCACCTCGTGTCTGAAGAAACCATTTTGGATCTAAGGAGTGTATCTATGGAAAACTGTAACAGTAAATAAGGGATCCTATAGTAACATACTGAGCATCCACTAATAGAATAGGATCATTTTCCAAGGTTGGTCTCAACCAAGGAAACTATCACCCTTGAATTGGAATGTCGTCCACGAGTGCTTAAGAAATTTCCTCGGGATTCCATGAAGCTACTCGAGCATAACCATACCCATAAATATGTAATGTTACTTATCTATAATCAAGAACCTTACATATTAATTCATTTAATAATTTTTTTTCATATATTAGTTTTGAAAATTAACAATTTATAGGTTCATTTCATGCATCTCATAGAGGTGATAAAAAAGTTCAGGACATGCAACTTTTTAATCCATTCATAAGAGTAATAGTTAGTTCATTAGGTTCATTCGCTACCTCCCATAATAAGTGGAAATGGGTGTTGTTACATGAAAACAACCATAAAATACATTTCTTAAGTCTAAGCCATATATATAATACTTTCCAATTCCATTTCATAATTTATCAATAAATTAGAAGCACTTACCTTTGGCAGGACAAGTGTGGTTCAATATAGTATTATCCATTTCACAAATCAATAGGAATTTAATATAAGGAGTATCACCATTAGAGTGGTCAAGATCAAAGGCACCCAAACGGGGGCTCCAAGGTGTCAAAACACTAAAACCCAACTATGGAAAATCACCCTACATGGGGTGCTTGAAAATTGTGGACATAACAACTAACATTTATTCACATATATGGAAGGGTTCATTTAATGAGGTTCTAATGACTATAAGAAAGAAATATAAATTTAACAAATGAATCCCAATGAAATCAGTGTGACAACACAGCAATTTCCAAAACAATGGAAATTTAGAAAAGAGTTATAGACCACTAAACATAGGCTCGTATGACTATCCTCATCCAGTATTAACCTCTAATTTGGATTTAATAGGAGTTGATCTGATGAATGGGTCAATGGTATGATATTGGGGCATATGATCTTGCATCTAAATAGAGTCATTGATAGGAAGAAAAATATTATAATATTAAAAAGGAATCAAGAACATATCGGTGTGAATCTAATGAGATGAACGATGGTCAAATTGAACCTTGAATAGATGGTAGATCTGATTTCCTAAAATATAATTTAAAAAGATTCTAAAGGGGAGGGGTTGGGTGTTCTATCTTCTAGAAAACAAAAAGGGAGAGGGGTTTTATTTAAAACATCACTTTTAGAAAAAAAATGTAATTTTACCCCAAATTTACACTTCGCATCGTTTGGATGCATGGTTTTCCAGACTATTCATAAACTATACATGGTCTACTATAGGAAAGGGCATAGCCCATTGTTAGGTCACACCATTAGGTAAATTGTGGTTCAACCATGCGAAATGCCTCTGAAACTATCTATAGTTTTTCGAACGACCTTGCAGCCCAAGTTGCATGGTCAAGGAAAACCATGAACCCAATTCCATCCCATTTTCCAACTCTGCACAGTTTAAAAAATCTATGTTCCCTACCTCTCATGGTTTAAACTAACCATGTGAAAGTCTATTTTATTCCAAAAATTCAGGTTTCAGGCTCCAAACAATCCTCGAACACCACTGAGACCTTAAGTAACCAATTAGGCAACCATATTAGGTCCATAAAAGTGAAAAAGGCCAAAATTTTAAGGATTCATACCTACATCAAAAACTGGGTTATTACAATTAGTTAATGAATTCCCGAGTAAAAGGACTTGTGAGTGAAATCACCAAGATCATGGAGAGAGCATTGGTGGAGTGGGATAGGGTATCCTTGTGCCCTAAACAACAATATATTGTCATGTTTTTTTCATTTATTTATATCCACTTCTCACTCTACTTTAATATAGAAGGAAATGATTACTTCATTTCAATAGTGAATTTTTATTTGTATCATGTTTTTAAAGGAACACAATTCCCCCTATTGTGTCTTTTTCTTTTCCATTTTGACCTTACAAGTGGTATTAGAGGATAGGATCCATTGGATATATTTATTTTTTAGAAATCCTTGAATATTATATTTTATCTATCCTATAACAATAAGTAATATCAAAGGTTGTGATCTTTTGGAATATTGAATATTTCTTTTGGATCTAACAAACCCGATTTAATGATTCGAATGAAGTTAATTATAAATCGTTGATCTTAGAGAAGGAATGTTGATAAATCGTGCTCCATATTTTAATAGTTATAATTATGGATGATTGAATGCAAACATGATTATTTATTTGAACGATATTGGAATAAGAGTTTATTTAAAGGCAATAAATCCTTATTAAATTTATTAAGGTGGTCTAAAAAATGGAATGATGATCACGAAAAATAATATGATCATAATTAAAGAGTAATAAAAGATATTGTATGGGTTTTAAGAACTAATGAATTTAATAAAGTCTCTCAATGGGCTACTATATATGACATATGGTAGACTCTTTCTATTTTATATGAGGAAACTGATAATGTTAGAAAATTAAGATAAAATACTTTAAAATTGAAGTTTGATACTTTTAGAATGCACAAAACTGAAAACATCACTCAGATTAATGATTGATTGATATAACTTTTTACTAATTTTTTACACCTTTAAGAAAACAATTAACTATTCATAATTTAAAATATTTAATATGTTACACTTCTAAATGGAATGATATCTTCTCATATTTTTTAATCTACACTAGTTGAAGAATTAAATATGAAATAATTTATTGGAACCCAGATGATGTATGAGGATGATATTTAGGCAGAATATGAAGATCATATTTTTATCAAAAGGGAAAATGTTATACGTAAAAATACAATGGATGAATCATTTGATTCGAGATATCCAGATTCAAACCAAGAATTATCATATCTTGCTAAAATATTTGAAAAATTGTATAATAGGAGGAAGGAAAAGAATAATGAAGGTAGACATTGTGAATGTAAAGAGATGGGCCACACAAAGTATAAATGTCCTATAATTAAATATAAAATCAAAGATAATTATGAGTGGAAATGAAATAAAGTCATGAAGACAAGATAGAGTGATACTTCTAATTCCAATAATGAATATATCACAAACATTGAAGATGAGAATGAAAATAAAATGGTAAATCTATGTATTATGGTTCATACTTATGAGGTACACAATTCTAATTCAAACTTTGAAAATTTTTCTTAAGAAGAACTTGATAAATGTTATTTATTATACAAAAAAATTGTTATCTTTAAAAAAAGTACACAAAAACCAAAGAAATTCTTATGATATTACTTTTAAATATAAAGAATGTTTCAAAAAAAAGATTTCATATTTAAAACCAAAATGTTCTTGTGATTTTCATGAATATAAAATTAAGAAACTATTTGTATAAGTTAATACTTTAAAATAATTCTCAAGTATGATTATTAAATAGAGCAAATTATTTATATCAGATTCTTGGAAAAAATAAAATTCATAATGGTAAATAAGAATAGGTAGTAATGGAAAAAGACAAAAACTGAATAGAAATTATTTTCATTGTGGTTATAAAATAAAAATCATGGCTATTAAAGAAATTATTATGGAGTAAGTGGACACTATGAAAATTATTTTTTATTTATAAACCAATAATTTTATTTTATTAAAAAAATTATTATTCAAAATAATTATCTAAATTTAATTATAAATTCTCTTCTCAGAATAAGAAAATACGGTTACCTAAAAAATTAATTTCTAACACTAATAATGCTAAAATTATATGCGTACCAAAAGTAAATTGTTTAATATATTACAGGTATGAACAACTAGACTTCATTTTTATATTATTCAGTGGCTTCTTAAATGTTATGTATTTTTTTATTTCATTGGAAACTTTATGAAAGATGGAATTGATAATCCAAAAAGTATTTAATTTTCATTTTAACATTCATTTTAAATGAACTAACTATTTAATACAGGGGTATAAAACCTCTTATAAATAAAACTAATTAAATATCTTCACTCTATCATTTTATGGAATGTATAAATATGTTAAAATCTTGATTATATGAATTTTTATTTAAATTCCATAATAAAAAAACTTGTAAAATATTTATGTCCATGTAAACTTTTTTTTATATATCTCACATAAAAATATTCTCTAAAAAATTATAATTCAAGGGGAGAAGAAAATTGTAATTTATATTGTAAAAAAATATAGGTTTATGAAACAATAAATTTTTAATTTAAACTTTTAATATTATTTTTCAAAAAAACAATTTCATTTACATAATATCTTATTTTAGAATAGATTTCTTAAGTAAAACTATATTTTCATAAATTAAAAATTGAAATGATTAATCTATATCTCTAACTCGAGAATATGAAGCACTATCTGTAAATATTTAGAGTGAAACATATTTTATTACTCTTTCAAATACTAGAAACTTATTCTCAAAACCTCTTAAAATTTTGGTTTCCCTTCATTAAAATAATAATTTCAAAGACTATTGAGGAAACCACCCCAAGAATAATGAAGCGATATAGTACTTTAGGCTCAGAATAAAGTTTTTATCAATAAAAAAGTGAGGTAATCCTTCTATTGATCTGTTTGGAGAATAATCAGTTTTCTTTATTAAATATTCATTTAAAAAATCTTATGAAAAATATAATTAAATTTATTGTTTTGAAGAACATGATGTTTTATCCTCCCAAATAGTTACAGTTTGAATTATTTTTTTAAGATCATCCATTAAATATTAATATTTAAAATGAAGAATTATAAAAGCTTCATGAAGATCTAAAATCATCTAGAAAATCATATGAAGAACTAAAAAATATTTTTTTTCAATTTTTTTTTGATACACTTTAAAAGAAGTATCAAAATATGAAAGAAATCTTAGTTTCTAAAACTGAATTTGAAATGTTTAAAGTGGAGATGATAATTCATATTGAGACACTAAAACTATAAGTTGTTTCTAATTTGTATATCAATGAGTTAAAATATTTTTTACTTAAGTGGTTTTCATCTTCTTCATTTTTTCAATGATAATAGGATTCTCAAAGTAGAATAGAAAAGATATCAAAAGTTATAGCTATTATGTGTGAAAAAGGTCAAGGTTTGGAAAGTTCATATAATCTATCTAATACTTACAAAAATCTTATATCTTCTTTATCGTTGTAGATTATTATTAATCCAAGTTATATGTATTATTTTTTTGATTCCCTTAATTTAAATATCATTTTTTCATTTTATATGTTAAATATTCTATAAACCATTTCATAATTTCTTTTTGATGTCACAAAAATGAGGAGAAATTTCAGGTTGAGACATTTTTGATAAATTTTTGAGAATTTTATTATGTGGAATAAAAATAAAAATTATATGGAAATTTTTGTGTTTAAAAATATCAAATAAATGTGAAAGATTTCATTGTATTGATAATTTTTTTAAGGGGAAATGTGCTTAAAATTTATTTCTTTTAAAAAGTTTATTTTTTTTTAATTTTAATAATTTTTTTGGGGTTTTTTATCATCAACAATGGGGAGATTATGGATCACATGTTTATTCAATAATTTCCCTTTTTTATTTTGACG
Organism: Viscum album; assembly: GCA_963277665.1. Taxonomy (NCBI): domain Eukaryota; kingdom Viridiplantae; phylum Streptophyta; class Magnoliopsida; order Santalales; family Viscaceae; genus Viscum; species Viscum album. The sequence continues at coordinate 1,506,833,774 of OY728164.1, read as the reverse complement.
ATCAAAAACGCCAAAAATTATCTTGCTCATAAAGTCACTTTAAGTGAACTTCAGGATATTAATTACTAGAATATTTATTCTTATTTGAGAGAAATATTCAGTATTTAATCTGTGGGACTATATTGGTTCTCAAATTAAAAGGATTGTGGATGGTTTTAATAAGTAATCTGGAAACATTATCCATACCCTACGTTTGTAGAAAAATGTATTATTTTTAAACCCTACATTTGGAATAAAATTATGGATCATAAAACCCACTTTTGGGAGAATTCATACATTTCAGGAATAAATGCATCGTTCATCATCAATAATTTTTTAATCAACCATACTTTTGGGTTTTATTACTATGTAGACAACCCCTAAATTTTACTTTGTCAAATATGGAGTTTAGATTCATTATATTTTATGATTTTTCTACAATGGTCACATCAAAATTAAATAAATTTTTAAAATTATTTAAATAATGATTAAAAAAGTTATGGTCAACAGATTAAATCAATCATATTTATATAGGAAGTTATGACTCTGTTTGAAAATTTTGAATTAAGATATTTGAGATATATCATGCAATGTTTTTAGAGCTTCTTGATATAAAATAAGTTCAACCATCTTGATAAATACTGAGATGTTCATCTTTTACAAATACATATATTTTATTATTTTTAAAAATAATATATACATAGAGAGATGTGAGTTTGAAAATAAGTAGGTGTCACTTCCTTCAGAGAAACAATTTGGAGACATACATTTTTTAATCGTTGTTTGTTCGATTATTGTTCTTATTCTTGTATTTCATTGTTAATATTTTGTTGTAGTTTTAAAAACTTCTCATGAGAGATACATTGTGAAGATATACATGTTTTATGATCTATCTAATATCATCTCTACTACTTTCTAAATAAATCTTTTTTGACATTGAATATTTTTCTTCTATTTTGTTCTTTTGAAAATCATATACAATTGTCAGTTGATGTTGAAATTGTGTGTCGTAGCTACTTCAACATATACATCCGAAACTATTATTTTTTAGAGTATTGGATGCTCTCACACAATCATTATTAGAGTACCATATTCTCATAATAATGTTTGGATATTTCTATTCCCTTTAAAAGAACCAAAATCCCTTATAAAAGCCTTGACTATAAGGTGTCAACTGCCTACACTTAGTTATATAAGTCCCTAGAAAAATGACTTGATGGTGAAATAAACATACTTATGTAGAGATCATTGGTGGAGTGGACTAGGGGATATTTTTACACTTAACCACTAGGAATAATTGTGTAATTTTCCTTTATTTATATTTGATTCTCACTCTTCTTTAAGGGATAAGTAAAGGATTGCATCATTTCAATAAGGATGTTTAGTTTCTATCAAGTTTTTAAAGAAACATAATTCACCCCCTATTGTTTCCTCGTCATTTTCATTTCAACCTAACACTATTTCTCTTATTTATTATTTATGTCCTTGAATTATAGGGAATCTCTCAAACTAAGGTCACCCAACCCCTCTGAATACCATATCAACAAATGTGCTCTAAAGACTAAATGACCCCTATTACAAGGAAGAAATAATTTTTAACAAAAGGATTCATAGTTTACCTATGTATTAGGTAACTATTTACCCCATACTAGGGATATCTTTTATCACATACCCATCTGTGGGAATATTCAGAAACACAAAACAAGCACTAGGGAAATACATGATGTGTGTTTCTATTATGCCTCATACATGATTTTGGTCCCTTTTGACTATGTTCCCTTATCAGTGATCCTCCACTAGTTTAATTATACCCATATCAATCCCTATTCATATTAGTACCGCTAAAATTATTTAAAATGACCACATGATTTCATACTCCTCTTATAAAGGAGATTCCATATATTGTATAAGATTCCCCCATGTCTCTCTTCTTCCATTCATAAAACCTCAAAAAATAGTCAATCGAATACCCCCTTGGTAATAAAAAATCTTCAACTTAGGGAGGCCATGAAAAACATTAATTACCTATATTCTAGCATGGTTTTTGTAGTGTAATCGTCTATTCAAGGACCTATGGCTCATCATAATTCCCACACAATCTCACTAGCTCTTAAACTTACTCCTTTCAATGATTTTTACCATCGAGTTCCATTATTAATGAAACTCTCATTTCATTTAGCATCATCGATTGATGACTGTTTCTTTTTCAGGTCTTCCTATTTGGAGTAAACCCCAAACCTTTACATAGTTCATCTACTATTATGAATTATTATGGATTCTCATTCATAAGTCTAACACTCATATAATGTCTAGGCATAATTCACCTATTGTTGCAAGTCATTAGACTATAAATTGTAATTCATAGTTTTCTTAGTTAGATAACCTTAAAATTTCCTACATTGGTCCTTATCACATAACCACAAAAATTAATGTAATATGGGACCTTTTCACATGACCTTAAAATGTATGGAATACCCTACTCATATTGAATTAAAGTGTATATTATACATTTTTACTTGATTTAATATTGTAAACCTCATTTTTTAGGACAAGTAGCATTCCATTTCATGTATATTAAAACTATGAAATAAAAATACATGTATTTTTATTCTAAACTATGGAGGATATGAAAAAATCCCTCTACAGGCTCAATAATATGACCATGAAAACATTCACTACTTTCCACACCTTAATTAATTCATGGATGTCAGGAAGAATTTCCCTAATCATAAGTCTTCTTGGGAGACCTTAAACAAACTTTTAAGTCAATTAACCTTATGAGGATGGAACAAAACTCAAGTGTAGCCATAAGTCATCTCGTGAAACCTTAAATCCAAGCATAACCCAAATCATCTTCCTAGATATAACTAAACTCTACCATACTCTTAATTATTCCTAGATGAACTTAAAATCAAGTCGAAAACTAAAGTCTTTCTAGGATACCATAAAGATTAACATAAATATATTTACTGAAATTCATGTAACTAGACTCTAACATAACCCCAATTCCTTCCCATTAGGCTTTAAGTTATTTCTTTTCATTTTTTACACTATCTTGGACAACAAAAAACTCAAGAGTGACTTCTTATACAACGTTAATACACATACTAACGATGAAAAACACCCTCATGTAATAAACATGAGATACCCTTCTCTTAAAACATAGGATGAACTAAATTTATTTGGTTTCCTTTAAAATAAATTAAATCCAACTAATACCATAATAACAAGTGATGTTAAATAAATTGGTATTATTATCGTGAAGTATTTATAAAACTTGTCTTAAATTTATATGTGATTCTTAAACTATAAAATAATGTTATTTATGATATGATTCAACCTAAAATCCTATTTGTTTTAATATATATACCATATAAACTAAGTATTCCATCCTCGTTTCTCATAAGGATGTTTTTATGAAAAATATGTTAGGTACGAAACTTCAAAAATAGTCCTAATGATCTAATTTCGTTGATAGTATGAAAATATAGTTACGATTGATCATGTAGATACATAATTCCATTTATGAGAGTTAATATAGTTTTATATTTGTATTCCTATTAGTTTTCATTATTTCTATTATGTATATGGTGTTTTAATTCTTAAATTAGGTTTTTGGTATAGAAATATCAAAATATATTTCTTATAGATGCCTCAAGAAATTAACGATCACAATAGATTTATTTTGGGGATCCTATTGAACTATATTATTTCCCTTCTCTTGTAAGGGGACACCAATGGATATTTATATGTTTTCATCTTTCCCCTATATAGATAAATCTTTGGAATATGATTAATTTTCCCTTTTATCTATATTAATGTTCCTTTAACACATGATTAGTTTTTTACAACATCTTTCATCTTGTATTTTGATTATATCTCAAAGTAGGCCTTTTTGGTTTCTATAATTTCTTTGTTAGCACATGGAAACCAACACCCATGGAAAATTATTTTATTTATTTTCATCTTTTAATTTATAAAATAATTATATTTAAATATTTATTACTTCCCTATTTGGTATTGGTCCTATATACACTTAATATTACGGCAGATAGGTGGGGGTTGGGTGTTGAATGCCTAATATGTGTGATGTATTCAAACCATATATGTGTCCTTTGGAATACATGATGAGTTGATTGTATGTGATCTAGGTATATGAATTTCACTTTACATAAGGGTTCTTAGGAATTAGTGATAAGAGCATTGATAGTTTCCTTTTAGTGATAGTGGTGTATATCTTAAGTATAGATGACTAGTTATGTTTTTTTTTATTTTTAGTCTATGTATACATGGGTTGGGTTATAGTTGTATTAATTTACGGTATTTAATTTTTTTGTATATTTATTTTGTTTTTGGGTCTACATAATTTAGATATATATCTTACTTTCATATGCTCTAATGTGGGATAAAACTTGCATTTCCCGATTTTCTATTCATATGTTTCTTTCCATTGGAGGGAATGCTTTTTATTTTTTGAATTTCCAATATATAGATTATTAATAAATTATTTTTGATAGAATATACTAATGACCCAAATTAAAATTAATATAGAGAGAATCAATCCCCTTATAATTATATTTATCCCTTAGATATTATTACATTCTTTAGGAATTAAGAAGTGTGTTTGAGGTTTTTTAGTGATTCATGTTGAACTATGGGAACCGAAATTGGTTGTTACAAAACCCATTTGAATCATTACATAAAAATGTCTTATCACATCTAATACATCATTGTTGAAATTTAAAAAACAGAGTTCCATAATTTAATGAAGTAAAATAGAAATCAAAATAATTAACTCAGGGAATTTTTCTTTGTCATATAAACTATTATGAGACACAAAATCATAAATTAGTTTCATATATTCATGAATGCCTCAGCTTAAACTTCCATCAACAAGTTACACTAAGTAGGGGAATCAATTAAAACCAAATAAATATGAATTTCACCATATCATCCATATAAATTCACTATTTATTCTATCATCATTCATAATTCACTATATACAATTTATTTATCACTCCCTCCCTCACAATCCCTTTAGACAAATAATTTATTTAAAATAAACCTACATGATCAAAAAGGAGTCACTAAGAGGGTGGTTTTAACACCCCAAGATTCCACGGTACATTACCCTTTGAATAATGCAATAGCTTATGTTATACGAAACATGGAGTTTTAATGCACCATGACCAATCAAACTAGCTGTTACGAATAGTAATACCCACTTTTTGAAATTTTATAAATTTTAATTTTCAAAATGGACTTCATTTTTGAATTTGGAATATCAAAATTATCTTAGGGTGAATTTTATTTATTTTTGTGAAAACTTTCAATTTTTGATGAATAGTGAAAAACACTGCGTTATTGTTTAAAACTGACCTTTTATTTAAATAATTAGTTATTTATTTAAATTTATTTTAGGTAAAAATAGATACATAATACCTATATATTTTAAATTTAATTCATTGGATTCATTTTATAATAATATTATATATATATAATTTTATTTAACTTTTTACCGTCTTTTACCCACCTTTTATGCGCATTTGCATATTTGCATAAAACGTAATTTTACAGCTTCGGTGAATTGAATTTCAAAAATCCGAGAGACACGGTTGACATCAGTAAGTAAAATTTGGTTCAATAAGATGGAAATAATTTCTGCTGAATAGTAAATTTTGACTTTTAATTACCACAGTTAAAAGTAAATAGGGTAATTAAAAGTAAAAATGATATTATAATTACCCTAACACATGTCATGATTCTATTGGATAAGTTTATTTCGACCAAAATCCAACTTAGGAATAAAATATGACCCTTTTGGTTCACTTGTATAAGATTATGATATTTATTATTATTTTATTTAAAGTAGAGTTAAAAGTGTTAAATTCAATTATTAATAACTAAACCATTTTTAATATATGGTTATACATAATAAAAATTAGACTATAAATATTAATTATAAATATAAAGTTATTTTCTACATAATGGTATTTTATTTATAATTTTTAAACATTAAATAATTAAATTTATTTGTGACACAATGATGATGCAGTAATTACCTTATTAATGAAATATTAAAATAATAGATATTATAAATATCCAAATAAATGTAAATTGAAACTTATGATGAAATCCACATACTTTATAGGTTAATATGACATGTTAGGGTTTATTAACTAAATTTTATTCGAACTGATAAAGTTTTTATGGATTTCAAAAAAATCAAATACTAAATAGTGTCAAAATTTACATAATTGGGTTTTTAAAACAAATACTATATTATTAATTGATATAATATTCCTAAAAATCTAAGTTTCGGTCAAAGGACTTAGATAAGGTTATATATATATAATTAACCACTTGGGGTTCTCTTGGTAGTTTGTAGTAAGTTTATTAACCACATAATATAAAAATACAAAGAGACGTGTTAAATGTCAAACTATTTATCTAAGAGTAAAATCTAAACAATAAGGTTAATATGGTGCCATAAACCTATCTAAAACCTATTATCTTAGAGTTTTTCAACCCATACCCACCTTATAATCAAAATAAAACCTTTTTTATCCATTATAAACTGAATATGATTGTATAATAATATAATATTTCAAGCTTATCCTATAGTGACCCTCACCTCTCTTATAAAACGGTACTTACCCTTCTCTCAAAATCACACCTCAAAATCCATTTGGGTCATCCAAACCCTAAAAAAATATCCTACCAACTATCCTATCTTAAACCTAGATTCCTTAATTTGATTATAATGCAATCCTATGGATCCCTTTTGATCAACTCAAAAGGAAACAAGCTAAGAAGATGTAATAATTTCCCCACCTCTTTCAAAGTTCTTTTCTTCTTCCACTTCCTCTTTATTTGTTGTTTCCATAACAAAATAATAACTTCAGTACCTTCTATATAATATTATGTTATTATAAATTTGGTACAACCATATTCATTATTTTATCCATCCTAAGAATGAAAAGTTACCATATGTGCGTACGTACGGCTTACCATCTCCACGTCGTGGTGTAGTTTGTTATTCAAACACTTCATTATTTGGATGGGTATAATAATGAGTATAACTAATTTAAATAATAAATATAATATTTTAATGATTCTTTATATATGATATACCATCCAAATACATACTATTTCACCATCAATATAATGATATTGTCGCTCGTACGTACGTACGGATTACCATCTCCACAAACGTGATGAGATTCATTCTCCATCGTAATCATTCAAGAATAATTTTCATTTTATGATTAAAAATAATGTTTAAGAACTTAATATCATTCTTGATATGAATCAAATACATCATATCCATAACAAATATGACGTACAAAAAAAACATATAAAGAAAAATGAATCATTTAACACCCGAAACAATGATACAACTAAAATATTACTAACAAAGCAGTATTAGAAGATCATATATGATATAATATTTGTGTATATGGTTCCTTTATAATTTAATAAAAATTATTTAACTATTATACAAGAGTTTAATGTACCCTAAACCAAGGAAAAGTACAAGGTAAGGGTTAATTATACAATCTCTTCATTATCCGAGGTTGTTTTTACGTGAGTATCTACTAGGACCTCTTTATCATCCACTTCCATGTTTCTTAAAAAAAATTTAAAAACATTTTTACTATTTCCTAGACTATGGGTGAAATTAATTTATACCCTTTTTTAACTTTTATATAATGTTTATAAAGGAATCTTTCCTTTTTTTTTTCCAAATAAGGACTTTTACGACATTTTCGACAAAATTAAGGAAAGAATGTTTTTTAACTTATATGGCGAGTGTGGATATTTTCCACCATTATGACATCTTCTAAGATTACATTACAATATTATAATAATATTTTCAAAATAAATGTTTGATTTTATAATTATGTGACTTTAAAATGATTTCAAAATAGAAAGAGATATTTCTCTTAAATTGTTTTGATTTCATCTATGTCAACATCTTTTGATCGATTTTACACTTGTTTAAAGTTGATTTATTATGATAAAATCATCCATATTATATTAAAGGTTTTGTGATATTTTTGACTGTGGATGTGTTATTTTTATACCATTCATGTTTTATGGTTAAATTATTAACATATATTATGCTAGTTTTAATATGATTTTTTATGTTGTGTTTAGACCTTTTCTTTTGAGGAATGTGTTGGATATAGTAAGTGATAGGTGGATCCTTCTATAGATTCTCGATACATCAGTAGGTCTCATGAGACAAACTAGTGTCTTGGCATAAGGCCTTGAAAAAATAGTTTTTGTAGTCTTGGCACGAGGCCTTGACTATGTGGTTATGATGTCCGACATTATGTGTTCCATCTTTATGAAATTGGTTATTGATATTGCATGCGGTTATCCAACAAGTAGAATATCCATGTGAATAAGTAAATAGAATTATTTGATTTATATTTTCCATATTATACTGAAGTTTTAAATTTAAAAGGCTTATGTCTTAGCATTTTACATTTCCTTAAATGTTTATCCTTATTATGAAAGTTTCTTTTATATTGTTATCTCTACTAATCATCTGAGCTCACCCCTTTCTATGATTTATTTTTCCCAGGATATGAAAAAGTATTTTATGGTTGAACTGCAGGGATATGATAAGGGATATATGTGTGTTCAAAGGGGAAAAAATGCTGTTGTTGTTTTTATTTCATGATATAATGTAAAACTAATTTATGTATATAGTACTTCCAAGGCTACTAAACTAATCGGTCTTTAAAGACTTTATCTCTTGTGATCATGGAAAAGTTATGTAATAATTAATTGACTCTGGGTAACTAGGTTCAGGGAATTACAGTTGGTATAAGAGGAAGTTTAATACAATCCTTGGAAGCTAGATTTAGAACAACTCTGATTATGGAACATTACCCTAAGATAGACCTTGAGGATTGGTATAGAATAAATTCTTAGAATTTTGGTAATGTAGAAAATTTGTGATTTTTCCAAGAAATACATCCTTTTCAATATATGAGAAGGTAGAGGTTTCTCTGTTACTGATGTAACTAGGATTGAAAAATCCAATAAAGAGTTTTGGGCTTGACTCGGGGTATCCTGGTACACGACAACGGGCCTTGCTGCACTCTTGGTTATGACACTCCCAGAGGATATACATAGGATAATTCACATTTTCTTTACAAACCATTATGAAGGATTTATGAGTGTATACCTCCTCAAAGAAAACATTTTTATGATTATGGATTATATCCAAAAACTGTACACCTTATGTTAAGTGTTTTACAAGTTTGGAATTATGTATTTTGATTCATAAAATAGTTTACTGCATGCCATTGTTTAGAAATGGCACCTTGTGGAAGGAATGGAAACTATATCAACATAGGTAATCCATGTAGGGAATTCCATCCTACTCAAGATAATTATAGTGGAGTTGGTGATGCAATTGGTGCTGATCATCTTATCACCATACTGGGGAAACTCACTCAGGTTATGAATAATAACCTTACCTGTATGGAGCACCCTGATCCACATAGTGGAGGATCAATGATAGACTGCTTCAGGAGGCAACAACCACCAACATTAAATGAGACTACAAATCCATTTGTATCTGTTCAATGTATAAGTTTCTTAGAGAAAATATTTTATTCTTTGGGGATTAATTAAAGGTAAAATGTTGTCATGGCAGTTTATCGCCTCACGGGAGATCCATATCATTGGTGGTCATTAATTCAAAAAACAATGGAGGATGAAGAAGTATCAAGTATGTAATAGAGGGTGTTTAAAGATCTTTTAGTAGAAAAATAATTTCCTCGTGACCATCAAGCGTATATGGGAAGATGATTTCTTGAGTCTGAGTCAAAAAGAGGATGAGAATGTCGCAATGTATGAGGATAACTTTAGAAGGTTATCAAGGCATGAAGAAAATTATATACGTAACACAAGGATTAAGATTGATTGATTCTTCGATGGGTTAAAACCATTTCTCCATAGAGCACTAGTCTCACAATCCTTCTCATCATATAAAGATATTATCTCATGTGATATCAAGATAGAAAAAGAATTATCTAAGTGTTACGACTTTAAATCAAAGCATGAGAAGAAGATATCTACTGAAAACATTGGAAATCAAAATAAGGGGTAGAAGGGAAAATTTGAATATCCATCCTACAGTAAATGTGGGAAGAAACACCCTGGTACTTGCCTGAAGGGAATGGAAGTATGTTACTAGTGTGGTGAAAAAGGCCACCAAGTTCATGATTTTATGGGAAAGAAAGAGGTTTTCAATGTTGAATGATACAATTGTAGAGAAATGGGGAATTATAAAAATGAATTTCCTAAGTTCCAAAGAAAACATACCTCAAAAAAGGCCAAAGGAGAAAGGCCAAGCTTATGTGATCCCTACTGCTAAGGTTGAAGCTCTAAAAGATGTGGTGACGGGTAATTTAATAGTTTATTCAAGTTTAGCCAATGATTTATTTGATTCTAGATCATCGCATTGTTTCATATCTTCCCAGTTTTTTAAGAAAATTAGATATTTCCAATTTGATTTAACAAGGTAGTTGTCAGTCAAAACTCTTAAGGGAAGTATCATTGCAACAATGTTTTGTGAATCAGTCCTCATTAAGGCATATAAATGTTCTTTATCTACTGATCTCATCATCATACCCATGATTTAATTTCATATAATCCTTGGTATGGATTGTCTTTCGGACCATGATATGAAAAATTATTGTAATAAGAAGGAGGTTACAATTTTTGATGATGATAAGGAGTACCTTATCTTTATATCAGAAACGTCGCCACCTAATTCTTATCTAGATCCACCCCAAGTACCTCAACAAAATTAAATTATTGGGGAGGAAGAGAATGAAATATCTATGGGTGAGGAAAATATTGTTTGAAAAGAGGGAATACCTATTGTACAAGAATATGTTGATGTGTTTCTAGAGGATTTATCTGGACATCCTCCAGAACAATAAATTGAGTTTTCCATTGTTTTAATTCCTCGTTCAAGGCCCATATCAAAGACACCTTATAGAATGTCCACTGTGTAATTAGTGGGACTAAAGAAACTACTAGAGTAATTGAGTAAAAAATTATTTATTCACCCTATATTTTCTCCATGGTGATCCCATGTTATTTTTGTTAAGGAGAAAGATGGATCTATGAGGTTGTACAATTACTATGGGGAGATCAATGCTATAACAATAAAGAACAAGTATCCCTTACATCGCATTGATGATTTATCCAATCAACGTCATGGAGAACAATATTTTTCAAATATTGAGCTTTGGTTTGGATATCATCAGTTGTGTGTGAAGAAGGAAGACATTCTGAAAATAGAATTTCGAACCAGGTACGGGCCTTACGAGTTTACAGTAATGCCTTTTGGATTGACTAATGCAACATCGGTCTTTATGGATCCAATGAATAGAGTTTTCAAGGAATATTTTGATGACTTTATAGTGGTATTTATTGATGATATCTTGGTATACTCAAAAATATATGAAGATCATGAAAATCACTTGCTAACTATTCTGAAAACCCTTAGAAGAAACAAATTATATGGGATGTTTAGAAAGTGTGAATTTTGGATTCAAGAGATTTATTTTCTTGGATATATTTTCTCTAAGGATGGAATCTCTGTTGATCTTTTAAAGACCAAGTCAATCCAACAATGACTAGCACCGACGAGTATAACTGAGGTATGGAGTTTTATTGGTTTAACAAGTTATTATCGACGTTTTGTCCAGAAATTTTCCCGATTGGATAACCCATTAACAAAGATCACATGTAAAGGGGTTAAATTTGTTTGGAAAAAATAGTGTGAAGAATTTTTTGAATAAATAAAGTGAATATTAGTCAATTATCCTATATTTACGCTACTATTGGGGAATGATGGGTTTTTTATTTATAGTGATGCTTCAAAGAAAGGACTTGGTTGTTTCCTTATGCAGAATGATAGAGTTATTTCCTATGCATCATGACAGCTAAAGATTCATGAAAAAAATTATCCTAATTATGATCTTGAGTTAGAAACTGTAATATTTTCTTTGAAGATATGGATACACTGTCTCTGTGATGAAAAATGTGACATATAAACCAATCGGAAGAGTTTGAAGTATATTTTCTCTTGAAATGAACTCAAAATGACGCAAAAAAGATGGCTTGAACTACTCAAAGATTATGATTGCATTATACACTACCACCCAGGAAGGAAAATAAGGTGGAAGATGCTTTGAGAAGAAAGGATTAGGGAGTTTTGAAAAGGATGATATTTAAAATGTATCCTATGTTTATGGATCTAGTAAATATAGATATGGGAATAATCATGGAAGGTAAAACATCAATACTTTTTCAAATGGTTGCTAAACCATCTTTACTAGAAATGATATAAAGTTCTCAGACTGATGAGGAGGATTTTCAAAAGAAAATTAAAGCTGTGAATGATGGGAGATTGACTGACTTCATATATGAAGATGGGATTTTTAAATTTTGGAAGAGTCTTCGTGTTTCTGAAATACCTGATCTAAAAAGGGAATTGTTGGATTATGCTCATAGCTCCAATTTTTCTATACACTCTAGTATCACTAATATGTATAGAGATTTGAAGGAACATTTTTTGTGGGACAACATGAAAAGGGAGATTGCTGATTATGTGTCAAGATGTACGGCTTTTCAACATGTGAAGAATAGAAGACAATATCCTAGAGGAGTCATGAAACCTCTTCCCATACCTGAGTGGAAATGGGATGATATTATGATGGACTTTGTCATGGGACTACTAAAGACTCTTCGAAAGAATGATGCAATATGGGTCATTGTTGATCATTTTACCAAGTCAGCACATTTTCTTTCTATAAGAGAAGATTTACCACTTGAACATTTAGAAATACTATATATTAATAAAGGTGTAAGACTTCATGGAGCACCCCTATTGATTTTTTTTTATCGTGATCTCTGTTTTACATCAAGATTTTGGAAAAGTCTTCAGAAGGCCTTGGATACTGAACTTCGTTTGAGCACTGCCTGCCACCCTCAAACTAATGGACAATCAGAACTGACTATTCAAACCATAGAACACATGTTGATATCTTGCTCACTTGACTTTCAAGGTATGTGGGATTAATATTTACCACTTGTAGAATTTTTCTATAACAATAGCTTCCATTAAAGTATTCAGATGGCGCCATATGAAGCGTTATATGGAAAGAGATGTCGCACACCGACTTTTTGGGATGATTTTGGCAAAAGAAAACTCGTAGGCCTAGAACTTGTTGAGGAAATAATGGAAAAGGTTAAGATTATCCAAACCCACATCAAAGCAGCTCAAAGTATGCAAAAGAGATATATCGATAACCGAAGGAAGGATTTGGAATTTCAAGTAGGAGATAATGTTTTCTTGAAGGTATCTCCATGGAAGGGTGTTATATGATTTGGTAAGAAGGGTATATTGAGTCCTAGGTACATCAGACCTTTAGAAATTCTATAACAAATTGGAGTTGTAGCATATCATTTGGAAGTGCCTCCAAGTCTCTCCAAAGTTCATGATGTGTACTACATGTCTCTGTTGAGAAAATACATGCCTGGCCCAACGCATATACTCACCTATGAAGAAATAGAACTTGAACCCGACCTGTCTTATCATGAAGAGCCTATCAGAATTCTTAATACTAGAGAACAAGTGTTGAGAAACTGGATGTCTCATCTGGAGAAATTTTTATGGAGAAACCATAAGATGGAAAAGGCGATGTGGGAACCTGAGGAAAATATGATGATGAACCACCCGAATCTATTTACGCAAAAGTATTCTAGAAATTTCAAGGATTAAATTATTTGAAGGAGTGTATAATGTAACACCCAAAGCTTTCATGGTACGTTTCCCTTTGAATAATGCAATAGCTTGCGTTGTACACAACTTAGAGTTTTAACACACCACAACCAATCAAACTAGCCATTATGAATTGTAATTCCCAATTTTTAAAATTTTTTAATTTTATTTTTTAAAATGGGATTCATTTTTGCATTTGGAATATCAAAATTATCTTAGGGTGAATTTTTGGTATTTTTCTGAAAAATTTCAATTTTCGATGAATAGTAAAAAACACTGCATTATTGTTTAAAACTGACTTTTTATATAAATAATTTGTTATTTTATTTAAATTAATTCTGGTAAAAATAGGTACATAATACCAGTATATGTTCAATTTAATTCATTGGATTCATTTTATAATAATATTAGATATATAAGATTTTGTTGAACTTTTTACCTTCTTTTACCCACCTTCAAGGTGCATTTGAAACTTTTTATTAAATGAAATTTTACCGCTTATGTAAATTGAATTTAAAAAATCTGAGAGACACAGTCGGCATCAGTAATTACAGTTTGTTTCAATAAGATGAAAATAATTTTTGGTGAATAGTAACTTTTGACTTTTATTTACCGCGGTTAAAAGTAAATAGGGTAATTAAAAGTAACAATGATATTATAATTACCATAACACATGTCCTAATTATATTGTATATGTTTATTTCGTCCAAAATAAATCTTAGGAATAAAATATGATCCTTTTGGTCAACTTTGATTATATTAGGACATTTATTATTATTCTATTTAAAGAAGAGTTAAAAGTGTTAAATTCAAAGTTTAATAACTAAACTATTTTCAATATAGTGTTATAAACAAGATATATTCTACTATAAATATTAATTATAAAGATAAAAAGATATAATACATTATGGTATTTTATTTATAATTTTTAGACATTAAATAATTAAATTTATTTATGACACAATGAAGATGCAGTAATTACCTTATTAACGAATAATTAAAATAATTGATATTATAAATATCCAAATAATTGTAAATTTTGACTTATGATGAATTACACTAATTTTATAGGTTAATATGACATGTTAGGGTTTATTAAATATATTTTATTCGAAGTGATTAAGTTTTTATTGCTTTTAAAAAAATCAAATACTAAATAGTGTCAAAATTGACATAATTGAGTTTTTTAAAACAAATACTATATTATTAATTGAAATAATATTCCTAAAAGTCAAAGGTTTAGAAAAAGAACATAGATAATGTTATTTATTTCAATAATGAACTACTTAGTCTCTCTTTTAGTTTATAGTAACTTTATTAAGCATATAATATAAAAATACAAAGAGACATGATAAATGTCAAACTATTTTACTAACAGTTTAATCTAAAAGATAACTTTAATATGGTGACCTAAACCTGTATAAAACCATTTTTTTGAGATTTTTTCAACCCATCCCTAACTTATACTAGAAATAAATCCTTCAGGTTCCATTATAAACAGAATATGATTGTATAATAAAATAATATTTCATGGTTTTCTTAAAGTGACCCTCACCTCTCTTATAAAAGGGTACTTCCCCTTCTCTAAAAATCACACCTCCAGAGCCATTTTTCCCATCCAACTCCTACCCAAATATCCTCCCAACTGTCCTCACTTGGATCTAGAGGCCTTACTTTGATCATAAATCCAACCTATGGATCCCTTTTTATCAACTCAAAAAGAAACACCCAAAGAAGATGTAATAATTTCACCCCCACATTCAAAGTTCTTTTCTTCTTCCACTTCCTCTTTCTTTGTTGTTTCCATACCAAAATAATAAATCCAGTACCTTATACATACTTTTATTTCATTATAAATATGGTACAACCATATTCATTATTCTATCCATCCTATGAATGAAAAGTCACCATATGTGCGTATGTACGGCTTTTCGTCTCCGCGTTGTTGTGTAGTTTGTTATTCAAACACATCATTATTTGGATAGGTATAATAATTAGTAAAAATGATGTAAATAATAAATATTAAATTTTAATGATTATGTATATATAATATACCATCCAATTACATATTATTTCTCCATCAATATAATGATATTTTCGCTTGTGCGTACGTACAGATTACCGTCTCTACGAATGCGATGAGATTCATTCCCCATCGTAATCATTCAAGAATAATTTTCATTTATGATTAAAAATAATTTTTAATAACTTAATATTATTCTCGATATGAATCAAATATATCCTATCCATAAAAAACAAGACTTACATAATAAAACATATAAAGAAAAATGAATCAGTTAACACCTGAAACAATGATACAACTAAAATATTATTAACAAATAAATATTAGAAGATCGTATATGATATCATATTTGTGTATATGGTTCTTGTATAATTTAATAAAATTGATTTAACTATAATAAAAGATGTTAAATTACCCTTGACCAATGAAAATTACAAGGTAAGGTTTAATTATACAATCTCTTCATTATCAGAGGTTTTTTTTACGTGAGTATCTACTGGGACCTCTTTATCATCCACATCTGTGTTTCTTAAAAATTTATTTCAAAAAATTTTTACTATTTCTTAGACTATGTTTTAAATTCATTTATAACCTTTTTTGACTTTTTATATAATTTTTATAAATAAATATTTTCATTTTTTCCAAACATGGTCCTTTACGAACTTTTCGACAAAATAAAGGAAAGAATGTTTTTTAACTTATATGGCGAGTGCAGCTATTTTACGCCATTATAACATCTTCTAAGCTTCCCTTAAAATCTTATAAGAACATTTTCAAAATAAATTTTTTATTTTATAATTATTTTACTTTTAAATGATTTCAAAATAGAAAGAGATATTTCTCTCAAATAGTTTTGATTTCATCTATGTCAACATCCTTTGATGGATTATACACTTGTTTAAAGTTTATTTATTATGATACAATCTTCCATATGGTATTAAAGATTTTGTGATATGTTTGAATGTGGATGTGTTATTTTTATACCATTCATGATTTATGGTTAAATTATTAACATTCCATATGCTAGTTTTATTATGAATTTTTATGTTATGTTTCAACTTTGTCTTATGAGGAATGAATTGGAATTAGTAAGTGATGGGTGGATCCCACTATAGCTCCTCGATACATCAGTAGATCTCATGAGACAAACTAGTGTATTGGAATAAGGCCATGAAAAAATATTATTTGTATTCTTGTAATGAGGCCTTGACTATGTGGTTATGATGTCCGGCATTATACATTTCACCATAATGAAATTGGTTATTGATATTGCATGTGATTATTCGACTAGTAGAATATCCATGTGAATAAGTAAATGGAATTATTTGATTTATATTTTCCATGTTATGCTTAAATTTGAAATTTTAAAGGATTATGTTTTAGTATTTTACATTGCCTTAAATGTTTATGCTTATTATGAAAGTTTTTTCTATTTTGTTATCCTTACTGAGCATCTTATCTCACCCCTTTATATGTTTTATTTTTTCAAGGATGTGAAGAAGTATTTTATGGTTGAACTGTAGGGATATGATAATGGATATAACTGTGTTCAAAGGGGAAAAAATGTTTTTGCTGTTTTTATTTCATGATGTAATGTAAAACTTATTTATGTGTATAGTACTTCCAAGGCTACTAAACAAATTGGTGTTTAGAGACTTGATCTCTTGTGATCATGCCAATGTTAGGTAATAATGCACCGAATCTGGGTAACAAGGGTCGGGGAATTACAGTGGGGTTGAATCAGTGATTCTAAATATTTTTATGATTCCTTGGTGAAAAAAAACATCATCACTTGTTACAGTGAATATTGATCACTATTCAACACCCACAAAAAAATAAAGAGATAACATATGTACATGGTTTACCTCTCAAAATGGGAATGTGAGTCCTTTGGAAGATCTAAATTCTTCCACGATCATACGGCCTAGTAGATTCAAATAGTAGGTATAACGATCGTGGTTTTTCCTTCAACTTGTATTACATCATGTTTCTTGACTATTAAAGTGAATCTCCCACTTGTAATAATGAATATAAAAAATATGATAGAAATAATAAGAAATCCTTCCACCTGTATCCTTCAATTGTTGAGTTAATACTCTTATTATTCTTCTTTTACTGTTGTTCCAATATGCACAAAAAATTATTCTTTTTCTTCCTCATAATCTTATTACCACTTCTTCCATATTACTTTCTCATTATAATTATTCAAAAAATTTACATATAAATAGAAAAAATTTATTTTTAAGTTTTAATTTGAAATTTAAATTCAAATGAACAACTTTTCTTTTGAAATCAGCCATTGGATATTTGTCCAAAAAGATCCTAATCATCCAATTAAAAATGGTATTTATTTAATATTGAAATAAAAACTATATTACATATATGAATCCAAGTCTATAATTACCCATTAATATTCTTAGAACACCATCTTATGGCATGTTCTAGATGGTTCTAAAGCATCCGATCCATTTTTAGTAGTTTTCAAATAACTGATTTACATGGTTACAACATGGTCCATAGGATACAACACATAGGTCATAAAATATCCAGAACCACTAAAGTTCACTTAAACTACCTATGTGGTGTGGGATAATTTTCAATGGAGTAGTCATCCTCTATCCTCTTGACTATGGTGCTTTCCATAGAGTTATGGCATGGAGTTGAAAAAATCTACAGAGTCCCCAAAAATCAAAATCTATACATTAGTGTCGTGGTTATGTTTTGCGACATGTGGAACCTTCTCTATATCATAGAAAACCCACTAAACCATTCAGGTGACAATTTTTCTACTCGCACCAAAATTAGACCCAGCCTTCTCTGTAGTTTTTCCAAGAGACTGTAGCATGGCCCCTTACACTGTGGTGTGGTCACCACTTCTTCCAATCTCTACTTCTCCTCCACCTCTCCTTCAACATTATTTAATACTTGACCTCATTAATGATATATGATAACTATGAAAACATCACATAGCATCTTCTAAATTACTAATAATATGATTTATGTATTGAAAACAAAATCCAATTCTACCAATCATATCCATTTTACCAACTCTTTAACCTCTCAAAAACATAACAACATTAGTACACTTGGGGCTTAACAATATCCCCTTTGGGATTTAGTTTTAAATCAAGGAATATAAATCTCTATGAAACACTAAAACCATATAAATTGATAATCACTAAATAATTATAATCATACATGAGTGAACTCTATATTGAAAAAATAATACTGAATAGTTAATATCATGTTGTCCTTAAATATTGATCTAGTGCAACATCTTCCTTCACATGAACTTCAAAATAACACTAAAAACATTAAAAAAATGAAATATTCCAACAACCACCTAAAATAAACTATTAAAATAGATCTCACATACTAAAATCTTAGCTACCCCTTTTGATAACTCTCTATAAATATATGCACCCCCAAATGGATAAAACACATATCAATGGATACTCCCCTATATATTTTACTCCTTTATCAAACAATATAAATATAAACATCAAGGAAAGATTTATGTTATCAATTATTCTCCCCATTTGAAAAAACTATACAAATAAAATACGATAGGGTGAAAATCATACTATACATTAGCCCTGTAAAGAGTGAGTTTGAACACTAGAATTCAACATTATATTCTAGAATTCTTCCTTCAAAAGTTTCTTGATGAAGACATTCATAATTTTCTCCTTTATATAAAACAAATAAGCTTTAATTCATTCTCCTCTGCTAGATCATTGATGAAGAGATATTTTAAATCAATATGAATGGACCTTGAATAATGAAATATATTTTCTAAAAGCTTAATTTTAATTTTATTATCATATCCCAATATTAATTGTATATCATCAATTAAACTTTCAAATCATAAATTTGATTATTAATCCAGATAATTTGTGTTGGGGTATGAGTATAATCTATATATTCATCCTCACCAGTGCTCAATCTTACTGAATTTTTTTTCTTGAATTCCAAAAAACACATATTTCTCCAAGAAAGAAATCTCTCATGGATATAGAATGATGTCATTAACACAACCTTCCCAATATAAATCTAAATGACCAAAAATATCATGATTATCTTTGATATAATATTTTAGACAAAAAAATATATTATGGATTTGATGTATATAAGTATTCTCTTTTTATCCAAAAAATGAGACTCTTTTGGACAACTTTGATACCTAGAACAAAGCATGATAGATACACAATATCTAATCTTGAAGCTATCAAATACAATAAGCTTCCAATCAGATTCCAAAATTCCATTGGTTTAGCTACCATTCCCTTTTAATCTTTTTTTAACTTCATTCCATTAGAAATTGGTATATAAATAGGCCTTGAATTATCCAAGAAAAACTTCAGTAACACCTCATTAGTATACTTATCTTGAAATAAAAGAATATAATCCTTCTCTTGAGAAATTTGTAAGATGATAAAGTATCACATCTCATCAAGCATGAACATTTCAAAAATCATCTTCATTTCTTTTGAAAATTCATTACAAAATACTTCATCATTTCCATAAAAAATAACATCATATGCATAAATAATGAAAATGAGAAATAATTTTTTATCATTTTTATTTTACATATTTCTTCCAACTCTCCCTTTTATACAATTTAACATCTTCAGGTAGCTTTCAATCATAGATTCCCAAAAACGTAGGTCTTATTTTATCCCCATAAATTCTTCATTAACCTACAAACACAACTATTATCTTCCTTAAGAAATAAAATACATGGTTTCCCAATATATACCTCATCATCCAATTCATAATTGAGGAAGTCTGACTCAACAGAAATTTAAAAGATCCTGAAATAACTTTGTATTGTAATGGAAATTAAAATTATTAGGGTCTCAAGTATTGAAACTGGTGGAAATTTTTCATCAAATTCAACTATTTCAAATTTTGAAGAACCTTTATACACCAAATGTTCTTTACTTCTCACCACTTCACCATTTTCATTAATATTGTTTCGGAATACCCAATTTTCCCCTAATAATATTATTTTCTTTAAACATGGTTACCAACTCCCATGTCTCATTATTTTCAATCTGGTCTATCTCTTCATTAATTATTTTATCCAACTCTTTATGTTTCATTTCTTATATCATATTATTATGTTAAAATTGAGAAAACTATGGGTCAAGATATTTTTTCCTCACTGTTATTATAGTTTGAATCTATTCACCTAAATTTCCAATGATATTATGAAACTGATCATTATTTCTCAACCTTGGATAATGTGAAAAAGTTTTTTCTTCATCACTAGAATTTGATAAATCAACTTATCTCACTAAAATGTCTTCAATATTATCACTATTTTTTAAATCTTGACTTTATTATTTCACAAAAAATGATTCATCATCATCACCTTGGAAACTTTCTTCTTCATAAAAATTTTATTTTATTTATATGTTCCATCAATTTCACAAAACCATCATCAACAATATTCCATTTTTTTGTTACAACTATGATATTTGGTGGATATCCAAGTAAGATACCATAAATTCCTCTTATTTAAAATTTTCCAATATCTACACCTTTAATTTTGATAATAAAAGGGGTTCAAAACACTCTTAGATACTTAGAGCATGGAGATCACTTGTAAAACATCTTATATTATAACATAACTAAATTTGGTTTATAAATAAATTTATATATAAACTATTATTCAAACATATTTTCTCTAGAAAAAATTAGATGTGTCATGCTCTAACAATATATTTAGAACCGTCACCATAAGACTTATATGATTTCATTCACCCACACCTTTTTTAGTGTGTATGGTGCATTGAGTTCATGAACAAATCCATGTTTTATAGACATGATTCTAATATTACACTAGTATTATCTTCACAATTATGAATTCTAATCTTCTTCAAATATTAACCACACTTTTTTTCACTTCTCTTGAAATTTTTAAACCTATTTAAAGACTCTGATTTATTTTTAAAAAATACATATAATATCAGAAAAATAATCAATATAAGAAATAAAATACTTATCTCCATTTATTGACTACTTCCCTATATGCATGTAAATTTTAAAGTTAATAATCTCTAAAGGATGAGTAATTTGTATTTCAACACTCTTGTGTAAAGTATTCCCAATCTAACCCTTTTGACAAGTGAAACACACCCAATTCCTTTATCTTTTAAATTTAATTAAATCTTGAAAATTTTATCTATAAATGAGTTTAAATATTTTTTTTTATCTAGAATGACCAAGTCATCGATACCATAGTTGATTCTCTTATTTCAAGCTTAAATAAAAAAACCTATATCACCAATATGAAACAAATTACATCTTGTTCATTGTCCTCTTGTCAAGATGCATCCATATTTAAATATCTTTACAATAAAAATAGATTTATAAAGGATCACATCATTTCCATCATCACATAACAATGAAACACTAAGATGATTTTGTTTCATTATTTTAATATACAATGTGTTTATGTATTTCAATTTATCTTTACCGATCAATGCTCACCCAACACCATTTATTTTGAGTGACCAATAATTTCAAAAGTTTTAATATCCATCTTTAACATTTTCAACATCCATGAGAATATTTAGATCTCCTGTCATATGAGAAGAAAACACACTATCCGAAATACCTGAAGATTTTCCTTTGGATGATTTGTAGGTAACATCACAAACCATATATCCTTTTTACCTTTATCCTTATTATTATGTGACTTTTCATCACTTTCTCATAAGAACATTTGAGAAGGTATCATTACAAGACTCTCTTTTATATGATTACCAGGTTTCACACGTCATTATCAAACATATTCGAATGGTTAAAATCTATTTTCAAATTTTTAGTTCAAATTTCACAAGTTCTCTTCGAATTTCTCTCTTTTTGAATGGGAAAACTCCCCATAAATTTTTTAATTCCAAGATATCTAGACTAATAAATGTATTTTTAATTGAAATAAAACATTATTTAAATGTTCCCAAAACCTCCACAGCTTCATTAATAACTATAAAAAGTATATTTTACTTTATAAGAATCATGCTGACTAGAACTATGAACCTATACTCCAAAGATCTTCCCACCATTAAATTTGGATACCTTATGAAAAAAAAATTAGTGAACTCTTAAATATTTCTTCTTTAAGTAAAACTTATTATCAACCCTTTTTCATCACTCTTTTTAGTTTTTTGTTCATTTAATGAGATTTTCTTAGAATTTCCAAAATTTTGTAAACCACTTTATTTTCCTACAAACTTGTTCTTCTTGAGTTTATTCTTCTTCATAGAAATAGTACAAGTTATATCAATATTTTTCTCTTCATGTTTGGCTAATATTTTTTGATTTCCATGAAAATTGTCTTTACTTGAGCTTTCCCCATCTTCAAGAGTAGAGTTCTAAAAATTCAGCTTAAAATTTTCAAGATATTTTTCCGTACTTTTAATTTTTTTAAAAAGAGATAAAACTTATTCTATTTTTATTTCACTAATTATTCCATATTGACTTTTGAATTATTTATCTCAATAAAAATATTTTTCTAGTCATCAACTTCTTACTGAAACTTCATTTTGGCTTTAATAAGAACCTAATTACTATATCTATATGATTGTTTTTCTTTCGTTATATTTCTTATCACTTTTTCCAACTTAGAGATATTGAAGATACACTCCTTGAGTTCACTTTTTAGAGTAAATTCCTTTCAATTTTATTCATTTTATTTAACTTCACTACCACTTTCACCAGAGAATTATTCTTCATTCATCTTTATAATGATCATTTTTTCATCAAAATCTATTTTAATATCCAATTATTCTTCCTCATCACTACTTTCTCTATGTTAATATTTTGATAAAATGACTACAATTTTAAATTTTAAGAAATTGTTTTTCTTACCATTATAAGAGACCCTTGCTTTTTCATAAATTCATGATATTATTTTAAAGACTTTACTTGGTACTTCTTCTTATTCGGTGACTTCCTCTTCTTTTAAATTATTGAAATTTTTACAAAAATGTTCTAATGATCAACACCCAGATATTTTTAGTGTAATTGTACCTTTAATCCTTCTCTTGACTCTTCTAACATTTCTAGATTTTAGACACATCATCTTATCAAACTTCTCAATCAAATAAGAATTAGAAATAGAACAATAAGAATATTCTTCATATACCTTCTTCTTATAATTCTATTTATTTGAGTATTTAAAATAGATTTATTTTTAAACACTACAACAATTCATGATAACACATTATTTCCTAATCTCATATACAATGAAAATATTTTGAAAATAATCTAGAGGAAGCGATTTCGGATCCATGTATTCAATAGTAGAAACTTCAGCATCAAACCCATCTAGAAAGATATAAAGTGACTTCTCAACCACTATATTATCTTACAATTAATCACCATACCTTCTTATCATACTCACTATATCATTAAATCTTGTGAAGATATCATCTATATTTTCATGTTCTTGAATTTTCTAAACTCCATATGTAAATCACTAAATTTGTATCTTATCCCACTTAACCTTATTATTTCCTTCATATATATTTAAAATTTTATCCAAAATGACTTTCGCTATTGTGATACATATCACTTTGAGAATCTATTTCTTAGATAATTATGAAATTAAATAATCCATTGAATGGCCATCATTGTCAATATTTATTTTATCTACTGTTATCAATGGATTATTTTCATCATGAGGTGGAAACCCAACTATTACAGCATCAAGAACATAAAAACTTATTGAAAGAAGATAATAAAACATCATATCCTTCTAGATATGATAAATATTACCATAAAATTTGGCAATATCATTTCTATTCACTGATTTTTGATTGATCAAGACAAAAAATATAAATTAATAACTAACTACTTCAAATAGAGAGAAGAAAATTCTTCAAAAACTTCAAATAGAAAATCACCATCTAGGGGAACCTCCTCTATAACCACTTGAAAAGACACATCCTGGATCAATGAGGAATCACTAAGAGGATGGTGAATTAGTAAATTTAATTATTTTTATTTTTTCTTGGTGAAACAAACCTCTTCACCAATTATAGTCAGTATTGATCATTGTTCCACACATGCACACAAGAAGGTGAAAAAAATATTTATAAGTTTCACCTCTAAAAATGAGAAGTCTAGACTTTTTTATGATCTAGATTCTGCTAAGATCATATGACCTATTGGATTCAATATTTATAAGTTTTACTTATTCTTCCACCTCCTCCACTTATTATTCATAATTCTTCTCTCCCACTTTCTATATATAATTATTCTCACATTTCATACTATAGAAAAAGCTATTCTTTTTTATGTTGGAATTTGAAATTTAAATTCAAACAACCAACTTCTAATTCAAACTCTGCCTTTGGCTCTTTTTCCAAAAAGTTCCAAATTGTAACGTCCCATTTTCGGGTGCCACCCAGAGGTTCCCCATACCCAGTTGGTCACATGGCCTCAAGAACATTTCCCCAAACTTCAGAGGATGCTGACTAGTAATGAAGGACTTGGGTGTGGTAGTAGGGAAACAATGCCCTCATTGGCAGAGTAATGTAGTGGAAATAAATAGATAACAATAGCAGAAGCAGTAATAATAACAGGAAATAATAAACAGCAGAATACTGCAAGTAGATAAACCACTGGAGAACATATATAAATGATGCATGTCACATATGTCTAGGA
The DNA here is from genome assembly GCA_963277665.1 of Viscum album. Taxonomy (NCBI): domain Eukaryota; kingdom Viridiplantae; phylum Streptophyta; class Magnoliopsida; order Santalales; family Viscaceae; genus Viscum; species Viscum album. The sequence goes on along the minus strand of OY728164.1, from coordinate 1,506,808,272 downwards.
AAGAATCCAAACAAGTCACAAAGATAAAATAAATTACTAAATCAAAGTATAAAGGAAAACAAGTAAAAAACTCCAATAGCATCGCAAGCCTCATCTTGGTCCCATTCTCTCTGGATACACAATAATCAAGTACCTGATGTAGAAGGGAGATTTCCCTTATCTATACCTACAGTAATATAATTTTTTTGGGACCAAAATCATTACCCAAATACAGTGTCAGGCGAATATCATTAGGCAACCACCTAAGGATTTGTGCCTAATAGTTATTGAATATATATAGAAGGAAAAAAGGAAATAAAGCAGTAAACAAGGAAGTACTCAAAAGTAAACAAACCTATAGTTTCAATTGCATTCATTTTCTTATATCAAATAAGAATCTAATAAAATAAAAGTAACCCTCGGGGAAGTACTCATAGCCTAACCCCTTTTGTTCAACCAACTAAACACAAAAAACCCTCTATGAAGTACTCACAGTCTAACCCCTCTGGTTCATCTTTAGAAAAGACTCTCTAACAAAGCACTCACCATCAATTCCCCCTTGTGGCCTCATATCGGTAACTATAGACACTCTGAGGAATCACTCAATGTCCAATTCCCCCTGTGTTCTCTCAACGTGGAACTATAGAAACTCTAAGGGAACACAAAGTACATCCCCCATATGGTCTCGTAACATAAAAGTAAATAGACACTCTTGAGAAGCCCTCAACGTCCATTCCCCATATGGTCTACTACACCATGTTTTCACAGCCCTATATATGTCAATCGTGCACAACAATGTTCAACAGGAAAAGTAAACCTTAAGAACTACTTCAATGAAAGCATTCAAGAACTACTTGGATAAACAGATATAAGAATATAACAGTATCAGATAATATCACTCCATATTAACAACACTAGGAATGGAAAACAAGCAGCCTAATGAGCAAAGCTAGACCAAACAGTCAAAATCAAAACAAACATGGTAAACACATCCATAGCATGGGAAATAACCCTATTCACAAACAAACAACCTCTACTCTGGAACAAAAGGCATAGAAGGAAATAATAAAGATAAAATCCCTAAACACGCAATACCCCATTCTAGTGTATTGGACACTTTTGCACATAATATTAAAATACTAACTACAAAAAGGCACAAACCACCTACCTCGATGTTGTACGATCGATATAGTGTAATCACAACATTTCAATAAACCTAGAATTTCATAGATCTACAAAAACATATAAAAAACTCAACCAATAATATCTCATGAGAGAGGAGAAATCAAGATATGAGGCTCTAGAAGAAGGTAGAACTCACTGTGGAGATTACAATGCAATCGACGACGGTTGATTTAGATAACAGACGGTGGGTCGAGGGCTTGGAGAATAATTGTCATCTTCGGTCACTCCTGGACGAGAAAAACTGAGAATAAGGCTTTTCTTCCAATTAGACGTGACCCCAGTCAAATTTAACAAATAAAAATAAAAGTACACAGCGTGTCTTTTAAAAGTACATGGTCTATATATGCCTTTACCTTTACCAGGCCACACTTTAAGCGGTCTCCATGTTACCCCAGATGGTCATGTACTTAGCCATTACAAGACCAGTACACAGTCACCCACGGTAACTAGTTACATGGCATGTACTCAAAAGTACACGGTGTGTACTCCTTAAATTTCTAGATTCTCTCCTTTTTCTCAAAACACTAGAAAAGATAACACTTACATGAAAAGAAGGTCTGGGTTCTTAGACTATTCATCCAACTAAAAATGGTAGTATTTTAGACTAAAATTTCCACCATATTCATCATATTAATCCTAGTCAGAAAGAAACCTTGAAGGTACCCAAAACACCATTTTACGGTGTGTTCTAGGGGTTTACAGCATAGCCTATCTATTTTTATTAATTTTGAAATAACTTATTTTTAGGGGTATAGTGTGGTTTGTGGGGTGTGATGTAGATGTCCTTAAATTTATAAAACCATTATGTTCCACTCAAAATACCTTTGTAGTGTGGAATTATTTAATATGGAATAGTCCTCCTCCATCCTTTTGACTATGGAATAGTACATAGAGCTACATTGTAGATGTGATGAAATCTCCAAAGGAACTAAAAACAAGCCCATACTCATCTATATCATGGTTATGTTATGTGGTGTAGAAAACCTTTTATGAGGCATAGACAAACCACTAAACCATGGAGGTGATTATTTTTTCAAAGGAACCAAAATCAGAAACAACCTTCTCTATGTCATAGCCATGTGACTCTATTGTGGTCCCTTACACTACAACATGGTCACCACATCTCCCATATCCACTTCTCATCCACTTCTCCTTAAACATTACATTATCATGAACTTAATTCATGATATATGAGCACTAAGAACACATCACATAACATCATCTAAATTACTGAGAATATGATTAATGTATTGAAAAAAAAATCAAACATATCCAATCATATCCTTTGTTCCAAATCTTCAACCTCCAAAAAACACAACACGATTAGAACATATTTGGGTCAATATATATTACCACTAACATTTATTATCCATTTTTATTTATTATAAGTATCAAAGGAACCATAAAATAGTCATTTTTCTACTCTTACAAATGTAACTGAAAATAAAACCATTAAAATAGACAATGAGAAATTTTTCTTGTCACTCCACACATATGTTCTCACTATATTTTATCATATAGACTTCTAGGGACCCATATTACCATAATTAGAAGTAGGAAACGTCCTGGTTACCATGATGTACTAAAAATGTGTTCTTGGACCCTAGGAAGACACTTGGATAATAAAATTACCCTTAACAAGACCAAAAACATCATTTGAAAAGTTCATCCCATTTGATGGAATAAAACCCAATGATCTCATCAAGACAGACAACTACCCATAAAAATTAATTATCTGGTATAAAAATTTCTAACAATTTATGTAAATCACAATGATATATCAGTGGATTAAAATTAATGTTCAAATCTCAGGTGAAATTATATTCAGAAAAGGTGTGTATAAATTTCTAGAATAACTACCCTAGGGATCGGTTACCATTCTCATAAATTTCAAACCATATATATCCATTTAAGGATCCTAAAATAATTTACATAACTATACAATTAATCTTCATCTAGTTCATATAATTAAAATATAAATTTCAATCCATGACCCACTAAAGTTATTTTAATACAAATTATCTATTATGAAACCATTTATTTATTCTAGAGGTGATATGTTTATCTGATTTCCTCCAAAAACCAATCTTCATAATCTCATAATTTAGTATCTCATGAAAATTAATAAAACTCTCCCATAAAAAGATATTCTCGATATCAATAAAGAAATTTTTCAAAAATTATATAGCTTAGGAAATCCATCCATTGAGGAAATCAAAAACCAAATCAGTTCAAATTAACGTAAAACTTCATATCTATGTTAACTTACTCATCTTATATGCCATAATAATTTCCATCCATCACCTACCAACCAAGCATAAAGGAATCTTATTTTAAAAAAATACCACCTCCTATAACTCATAGACTCACACATATCTCATCCATCGTATCATTACCATCTAATATATAAACCCATTATATCATATAAATAATGTAAAAAATGAGCATTCAAAGTGGTCTTAAACATAAAATAATGATAAATATATAATACATTAAAAATAATATAGAAGATATAGACAAAGTGGGATAAATTTTCAAATAAAATAATGTAATGTCTCTCATGTATTTGGAATCAACCCTCAACCTCATATTATAACATCTGACTAATACAATTTACTAAATCTCAATAGTGACGCCAATCCTTATTATTGAAATAGGTCAGGCCCCTTGCACTCAATTCCTTTTATAAATATCTCATTATCTTTATGATAAATCATGGGTGACACTTAAAAAGGCATTAAACTGATCAATCTCATCTCATAACATCAAATATATTCTTCTATATGTTCTTGTACCACATTTAAGATAATCTTAAATTTTTTATAGGTTATTATAATAACTAATATTGGAATTAATAATATATCATTAATATATATTTATTATCAATCCTAAAATATTTACCCTATCATGAAACAAATCATAAACATAGATCATTATATGTCGACTATATGATGCATGTACTAAGATAATGATGCTTTGAAATTAGTACTCTATGCACTCAAGTCTCTTTGTAGATAATCAGAGTCCATGTATAGGAATGTGTTGATTACCACACCCTAAACTATTTTTTATCATTTCATACTAAAATATAATACCTCTAATTCCATTTTCCTAGTTTTCCAATCCAAAAAAAACTCATTTCTATCTACAAACTCTAACATAGTTATCATCCAAATGCTTTGATTAATTACTGATAGAAACCACTACTAATATAGAACCTCTCTAGATCAACAACTAGAATGTGACTGATAATCTAATAACACCTTAAATATTTAGGTTTTTTAATTATAATAGATAGTTTTTAAAAATAAAATGAAATGAATTACGCTTTTAGTAATATACTGTAAGACTATAAAATGAAACAAAAACCCTATATCATGCACAATATAATGACCTAAACCCCTAATATTGAATATGATAAATGTATAACTTTCATAAAACATAAAAAATATTCAATAAAAACCCCAATTATTAAAAATTAAACCTTAAAAAATAAGAAAACCCTAAAAATATCGTACACCATGTTGGTACATAGAACTTGTCTCCAAATTAATGCTCTAGTAAATTACTAATACTTCCCACCTCCTCCACCAAAATAGTTCCATTACCATGTATGTAAAATTATGAGTAGTTTTTTAGAAATAATACATAGTAAATTACCTAAGAAATTTCTAATAGGGGGTTCCACCCTCTTATGGACAGCCTTGGATACATCATGCACCTGGTCTATGAGTTCCACATGGGGGGATGAGGGATTCTCAGGAATAAAATATATTCCTTGAGATATATCGCCCAAATAAAAGTCCTTTTCTTGAATAGAAAGTGATTTCTATAAAATTAGAATCTAAGATAGAAGTTCTCCCAAAGACGAAAATTTCATAGTGTAGTAGGTGTGATATTAGGTGTTGGTGTGTTAAATATGGTATCAAATCTGGTTGTAGGTTAAAATCCATTAGGTCATACCCTAAGGGGTATTTTGGGAAATATTATGTAGTACATGACATGAGGGATTTTTGATAGGGTTTTCACCATCCCATTTACATCATAGGATATGTCAACCACCTATTTTGAGAGTCTCAAAATTCACTGGCACTTATAAAATTACCTTCTCTAATAGAAAATTTTCTAATTTAGGAGAAATTCCCCCATGAATTTTAAATCATGAGGTTTAGTTTCCACATCATGAAAATTCCTCATACTGGGGGGGGGATATCTCACAGGAATTATATTTTATGTTTGAGACTCCCTTAGAACCCCATGTGGGGCCCACATACATGGAACCTCACACATCCTCAGATGTCAATAGGAGGGTAGAAACCCATATGATAAATACCTTATGGAACTCATTGCATATTATTTACAAAAATATTTTTGTTAGAACATTCCTTAAAGGATCTAAAACCATGACCAAATATGATACAATATATAATTCTCTAACACCGATAACCACACCTTCTCTAAAAAAAATTCTACATTATTAGAACATCCCTTGTAGTTTTTCATTTTGTATGTCTCACTAAAACTTTAGGAAAAGGGCTTGTACTAGGTTATATCACACGAGAATTATATTTCATGTCTGAGACTCCCATGCAACCCCATATGGGACTCATAGACCAGGTTCCTAAAACATACCAAGCTATCTATTAGAGGGTTTAAACCCCTATGTAAAATCCCTTAGTGAAATTTTTGCATATTATTTCTAATAGATGATCCTATTGGGTTTGTTTATTTTCAATAATTTTGGTTTCTAGTACATATAGGGACTTAATAGGAATAAGGTTGGAATATTTTGGTCATCCAAGACATCATCTTCCCTTACCTCCTTGGCCTCTATGGCCTCATCCCCAATTATAGATGGGGAATTCATATTATAATAGATCCTCCTAATTTTCTAATGTGTAAATTAAGAGGATGTAATTGACCTAACTATATTATTACACTTCATCTAATGAGAATAATGTTTGATGGGGTGGTTCCTTTAGTCCAGTTTAGTGGGATGGTTTCTATCGTCCTAGTGATGAGGTAAAGAATTTTAAGAGATACTAAATTGGATTGAGCCATTAAATGGGTTCTTCCTCATATGAATTATTTTAATAGTGTTGGTTGTATCAATTATTCTGTGTTTGTGATAATTAATATGTTGGCTCTAATATTTCAAGGTGAAATGGGGTAAAAACTTATTCATTTAATAGAGACCAGAGTATATTGTGTTCCTAGAAGATTGATTTCCTTGTAAAACATTCATTAAATTTCTACACACACTTGTCTATGACTTTATTCCATGATATTTCTTAATTTTTTTATATAAATATAGATAAAATACATTTTTCTTTGTAGTATACCCAACTTGACATATCGGAATTCAACCATATTCTGGAGTATAACCTTAAATATGAAGTAGCCTTGATTATTTTTCACCAACATTTGACAGTAGGGGAATTATTATGGATGATCATTTATCCCATCTTCAATGGGATTCCTGATCTATTTTAATTTAACTAGGTTGTTCTCTATGGAATTAATGAAACATTCATGAACATTTTCTCTTTGGAAAGAAATTTTTTATTCATCTAGTCATAATACTTTAGATTAATTTTCTCCTTCATCCCATATTGATGGGGGTGTTTTTTTTGTAGATAAGGGGAGGCTCCTCGTGATATTATGTGTTTTTTGATTTGGAGATAGAATTAATGTTAGCTTGATAATTATGGTTTTATTCTATGATCTAGTAGTCATCCTCCCTTGTGATAATAGTATTAGCCTAGCCTTGTGCTTGGACTGTCTTGTGGAATCCTCCAAACATTTTGTGACTACTATAAACTCCCAAAATCAACATGTAAATTTCAATGGTATTATCAATGTGTGTAACTCGTCTCAAATATTTAAATGAAAATCTCTAATATATTCTCTTATGAGGGGTTTGTATTCAAGTAATAGTTCATTCCCCTCCACTTGGTGATAAAGTTCAAGACCCTCTCATTTTAAAACTACATAGAATACAAGAGATCAATGATACTCATCTTACATATAATGGGACTAAACAAGTAAAGTAAATTCCAACATAGTTATTATCCATCATCAACAGGTCCCACTAGTTGGTTATTATACCCAAAAAATGTTGTATTATATAGGGTATGTACAAAGTATCCATGTTTCACTACCTAATGTTGTTCTAATGTTCTCATCTTAGTGACACACTAAGAAAAAAAGTGTATAAGATATAGTTTGGGTCCCTTGTACCACTTAGTATTAGGAATAAAGGACTTATAAAGTTATATTGAAGGGGAGTTACACCCACCCCCTCAAAATGTAGCTTCCTTTCTAGATACACTAGTTCACATCACCCAACTATGGTTTCCATTTGAGTGGGAGTGGACTTGGTGGAATTAAGGAGATCTGGTGGTAATATTTCCTGGGTAAACTTTTGGGTAATGGTATTGGGAAGATCCTGATATGGTTGGCTCACTGGCATCTTCTGATAATTGATGTAGCTTCCCTATTGGGGGTAATTTCTGATAATATTTCCCCACTGAGTTTAGATTAATAAATTTTCTAGACACAAATCTAGTCGAATGGTTGGACACTTCTCTAATTGGATGAGAATACTCTTATTTTTTGATATTTTCTAGAGAATATGTATTGACCTTAGCTAGAGAATTTTACATAATAAGAATATTTCATTAGAGTAACATGACATTGATTCACTTCAATATATATAAATAAACTTCATATTGTGAATAATGTTACTCAACATAAAGTGGTTCATCTTCTTTGGGTGGTGGGTGAGATATATATATACCCATGAAAATACCTTTATCCTTGGTCAAATCTTATTGAGTATTATTTATATGAATATTTAGAGGATCTCACATTTTGTGCATCTATCTCAGGTTTAAGGTATACACACTATCTTCATGGATTTTAGTTTGAACCATGTTCCAAATGGATACCTCATCATCACATTATTATAAATCATTGTAATGCTTCATTTTATATGTAAGGTGAATTTCAAAAACATTCAATGATGCATATAACACATTGGGGATCTTATCATCATACATATAAGAGTAATAAATGTATTTTTCACCATCTAGATATCCATCAAGATAAAAATAGTAATCATCCTTGATATTTTCATTCTTGGTTGATTATTTTGACATATGAACCCATGTGAGGCTTCACCCTCTCTCTATAATGTTCCCCATGAACCAGTTTGTGGATGATAATCATGAGGGAGTCCCATAAAACCATCTTTGAAGATATACCTAATCAAATAGATATATTACACTATGGAAGTATCTATGAGGATTATTCCTATGAAGTTAACCCCAATATAGAAAATACATATTTCATTGTAAGAGGGGATGATAGTAATATCCCCAACCCTATGGTCTGGGGTTGATTTTACTCTACCATGATCACTTCTAAAGTTACCATTGGATGAATTGTATATATTTTCAATAAGTGAATATGTGTTCAGTGAAAAGAGTGGAAATTTTTAGGAGATTTTTATACATGTTATTTCTGATATGAGAAGAATGAACACAATCTGATATTGCAATAGGTTCTATGTAAGCATCATGTAGTTGCTTCAAAAACATGAAGTGTAACTATGTAAATAGGAATTGCATTAAAAATCCATAATATTTATAGACATAATATTGAGCATAAGAATGAATGTGACTGTGGAAAGGTCACCATATTTCTATTATATAATGTTTAATGAGAAAATTAGTGATCAGTGTAAAGGTAAGGTGTTCATGAAGTCAATATTCATAGTAAATCTTCATGATCTATTTTTTGTACATACTATAAATATAGACATATATTCACTTATCTTATTCACACAGTTTATCCTCATGGTTAATTTTCTTGGATTTTTGTACATGTATTTTCTTATCAACTAGGTGAAAATATGAGTTTCCATAATTTTTATATTATGAAGAAATTGAATAATATGGTTCTTATAATGTTATTCATGGATTAAAAATCAAAATTTTTCAAATCGATCATGATCCTAGATTCTAAAAATCAAAGAATAAAATCCAAGGTGATCCTTTGATATTGAGAAGGTTCCATTCAAAATTTATTTTTGTATATTGGAAATGCTCCATGCCATAGTTAATTATTTACATCCATTTTTGTGAGATTATAATTATAGAATAATAGGTAATGATAAAAATATCATATACCATGTAAGATTGCATTCATGGTTGCTATTTTGAGAAGTCTTCAATGTCAAAATCCATTCATGAGGAGTAATACACCATAGGATAAGATCTGGTGTTTTATCTACTCATGAAAACATAGAAGATGAAAATTTTGATAAGGTTAAGAGGTTATGGTTATTCAAATACCATGTTAGGTCAATCAACCAAGTATTTAGATGATTTAAAATAAGAATTACCTAGTGATTTGATGGCCAAAGAAGAAGACCGAAGTCCTACTGTGTTTTTTTTTGAATATGAAATATAAAATTATATCAAAAAAATTTATATTATTATTCAAAATATTATAAGTATAAATTTTTAGTTATTGAAGAATAAAAAAAGAAGATTAATATTTTAGATAACTTGTAAAGAATTTTGTGAGTGTTTTTAGATTTTATACAATAAAAGTATCAAGGAGAGAGAAATAATTAAAATCTTGAATATATTTAAAGAGTAAGAAGATGATTTTTTTAAGTATTCAAATAATAATGGGGAACCTGATTGCTCAGGATCTAGTGAGAGTTTTGAGACTAGCAGTTCTAATCAATATTATCAAATATTAAAGATCATTAAGAGGTATTTCTAGAATTGTTGATCCAGTTAGTTCATGAAAGAATATCATTTTCTGGAGGTTCTGAAGAAACCAAGAGTAGTAAGGGGGGATTTCAACTTATAAATCAAAAAAACATAGAAGTGTTGATAGGTTTAGTTGGATGATTGGGGTGCAGAACCAGTTAAAGACGTGGTGAAGTGTAATTAGGTCATATAACCAATTATAAGAGAGAATTTGTGGTTTTAGTATATAACTAGTCATTGTGGTGAAACTTCATTCATATAGTATATAATCTATATCAGGGAGTCTAACTAACATTATAATAAGTAGGCCTTTTGGTCGAACATTTTAAATTCATGCATCCTTATACTCTTTATATTCCTCTACAATTGGGTGAGGCTAACTTAAATAAGAGAGAGATAGGATCAATGTTTTAAATTAAATTAGAGGATGAATTGAATATAGTAATTTATAAAAATATTATTCCACTATTTCCACACCCCCACCCCCCTAAATGGTACCAAACTAATCATTGGGATCTAAAAGGGGTATCGGAGAAAATTTCCCCTTTTAAAATCCATAGAGTGTTGATGATGGGGAATTTGAATTCTATGAATAGTCATAATTTTCCCACATTTTATGTAAAAAACGACCATAGTTATAGGAATAATATCTTTCCCTTCCACTTATCAATTTTCTATAGAATTGAGAGATGCTTCCACTATTGGTTTCCAACCAATTAATGAAGAATGTACCATGATGCTCACTAATAATAGAAACATGTCGGTTTATGGAAAAGAAAAAAAATCTATCTTGATTTATCTCTCAGAGATGGTAGGAACTAAATTAATGATATAACACACTGCCAAAGAAATTTGGGACAAATTTAGAAGAAACAACGAAGTTAATTTCAATGTCAAGGAAGACAAATTTCATTATTGGAAGAGTAAGTTTTAGGACATTAAAATGGTTGATGATAAAGATAATGTTTTCAATTTCATTTGTGTAAATGAGATATGTATTAATATTTGAGGGTTTGGTGAGAATCTATAAGACTCTATAGTGTGAAGAAAATAACTCATGTGAAATATTCTTGATTGATTTAATCCTAAAATATCATCCTTATCAGAAATAAGATTTGATTGTAGATGAATTTCATAATGTAATTATTTCTCATGAGATAAAAAAACACCATCCATCAACATGAAGGGAAAATATGATATGACCATTACAGTGATGAGAAGAGAAAAATCTAAAGAATAAGTGGTTATGGAAATAATAGATTCAGTTATTGTGGATTGTTAAGATCTTAAGTATATTATTTCCCTTATATGAAGTGTGTTTAAAAGGGAAAGTGGAAAGTAAAATGAAAACAATCACTAAAGTGGCGGAATTATAATAGAATCGGAATTGTTTCTATGAATGTAAAAAAGAAGAAGTATTATAAATTGGGATATGAAAAATAAAGATTAGAAATTTTGAAATCAAAGTAAAAAATATAATAATAAAATGAATCATTCTAGTAATAAGAAGTGAAAATTGATGAGAAAGAAAAAAAATTAAATTAATCATCAAGTAGATATTTAGATGATGATGTTAATTTTCTCTCAAATGTTTAAAAATTATTTGATTCACCAAGTAGTGATGATGATATATAATAAAGGATATAATTGGAATGGAAGTTTAAAGGTTAGTTGGTAAAATGTATTGAGGAGATTAAAAATATGAAAAAATAAAAGAAAAAAAGTTAAAGGCAAAGCATAAGATTTCTGAATAAAAGGATGATCTAGTCATGAAGTAAGTTTTATATGTTATTGATATTAGATCAAACAAGATGAATGTGGTTGAGAATGAGAAGATGGTGAGTGATCTTGAGGAGAATGTTTCACAAGGGAAGAAGAATTCGATGATAAAAAAGTTATATTTTAGTTTAAAATGAGCTGAATAAATCCAAATAATATTTTAATTGGTAATTTAAGGTTATTGGTGAGTCTTATAAGGCTATTGAGAAGAAAGTTCTAAGGGAACAAGGTAAATCTACACCTAATCATTTCCAAAATAGATATGTTATTTCTAATAATCTGGGTGATAAAACCATATATGAGGTGATTAAACTAAGAAAACTAGGTAGAAATATTTTATATTAAAATAAAAAAGGATCGTGACAAGAATACCACATACCTTAGGTAAAAAAGTATAGGTTTCCAATTTAATAAAAATATATAAATTCTATATATATTTCTTGTCAAAAATGAAGATCCAATTTTAGAATCATTTTCTAGTGTTATGTGAGGAATAAACACAAATACTATTCTAATTAGTATAATATATTTTTCTATGAGGAATTATAAAGAACCAAGGGGTATTTTTGGTGATAAAATGAATAAAAAATAATAATAATAATTTTATGATCAGGAATATAGAAAATCTATCCACTTAAAATATATTTGAGTCTTTAGAATAAGTGCATGGCAATGTGAACAAGAGGTTCGTCAATATGAGGAGTTCATAGTGATTCTACTATATGGGATTATCTATGTTGTGAAAAGGAATAATATTAAGAAATATAAATAGGAGGAGTCATTCAATATCAAGTCTATCAAAAAGACATGTGAGAAAACTAAATAAGTTCAGAAGGATAAGAAATAATGCTTTAAGATATGGATACATCAGTTAAAGATTCCCAAGTTAATGGAGAAAGAAGACATGGATGTTCAAGATAAATGAAAATAAGTAGTTATACATAAATAATTTTTCATTCAAGATAATCCATCCATAAATAAAAAAATATGTTTCAATAAAATCATTCTAAAATTTTTCACAATATGTATATAGGTCAAATGATTATATGATAATCTTACCAACTCCCTAAGTTTTCTGGAGGAAGTAGATGCAATCATTTTTGAAGGAAGTTTCCTTGACATCTGAGGTGGAAAATTAAACTTATTTACACAAAAAATTAGTTCAAATAATATAAAGATAAGAAAGAAACCTATTTAAACTTTTGACAGGAAAAAAGTGCTATGATTAGAAGGAAATATTATCTTATATTGGTTGGAACCTCTCAATATCAGTGTTACTTATGATGAAAAATGATTTCCATCCTTATTCTTTATTATTCTTGTTTTTTTGTGTTAACATGTTGGTAATTAAAGGTTTTATCATTTTTTGGACTATTTACCACATTGATGCTTTTATTTGTGGTATATCCTAACTTTCATGATGAAGAATGAATGAGAGAATCCCTTAAGGGGGGAAAATAATAGGATCTATCAAAATTCACAAGCTATGTGAATCAGTGATTTCTATACAGACCCATGACATAATTAGTATATGGTTTTCCAATCAATCTTACAACCCTTAGTTTTGATTATATTAAATATGTTTTAATAGGGGGTGTTTTTTAATTAAAAATGAGATAAATGGGGTGTTATATACTTTGAACATGAACTTTTTAATGTGTTTGTTGAGATTTGTGGGGGATATAATTTTTTTAATGAATCTATATGAGAAACCCCTTGAATGAGTTATGATAATAGTATCACAATTATGGTTTTCCATGGATATCATTGACAGCCATGATTTATAAAATCTTGTTTTCTATAAGGGTTTTTTTAGTAGACTTAGAGTTCCTTGAATAATGGACCTTTTATATAGAAATTAGGTGGTATCATATTTCCCACTAGGGACTCAAAAGGTTATCTAGATTCGATAAAGGGAGAAAATATTGAGTTTTTGAAGCAGGTAAATGAGAAAAATTAACCCCAAATTTGTCTTTTTATTTATTTTCAATAAGGGGGAGAAAAAGAACCAAACATATTAACATGATATGTGTGTTGTGGTATTGAAAAAAAAAATTATAAAGGGGGTATTGGTGTTCTTATTATATGAATTATATTTATTATCAATATGTAAATATGTGTTTTGTGTATGGAGTAGTGGTACTTGGAGGATTTTTATGGATACTTTTCTTGATAAGAAAACCAAACACAAAACCTAAGATAACTATAGGTTCTATGTAAAAACCTTTCAATTATTGTTTAAAAATGAATTTTTATTTCATAAATAAGAATTTCTATATGTATCCATGATCATCATATACCTTATATTGATTGTATACATGACTCTAGATATGTAAATGTCATCATCTGCCTACTATGAAAAGGTCAATATGAAAATAAATGACCTACATAATGGTAGTTTCTTCCTATGGTCAATCTTGAGTGTTTATTGTTTTTACACATAGTCAATCTAGACATATGGTCTATTACATTATCCTCATTATTGACCCTCAAGGTCTATTTTCATATATTATTGTATATAAGAACCCTTATCTACTTGGTGAAAATATGAGATTCCATAATATTTATATCTTGAAGAAATTTAATTAGAAAATTCTTATGATGTTATTTATGTATTGAAAAATCATGATTTATCCAATGGATTGTGAACCTAGATATTAATAATAAAATCATCAAATCAGAGGTGATTATTTAAGATTTAATAAGTTCCTACTAAAATTAAAACTACTTTGTTTGAGATGCTCCATGCAATATTGAATTATTTTTTGTTATTTGGGTGAAATTTTAATGATAAAATAATAAGGATTAAATATAATAGACCATGTAGTAGTGCATTCATAATGGTCATTTTGAGAAGTCCTCAATGTTAAAATCCCAATATGAGGATTGCTACACCATTGGATAATCTGTGGTATTTCATGCACTCAAACGGGTGGGGAAGGTATTCCATTTAATAATATTATGATATCTATGTTATTAAAATACCACTTGAGGTTAATAAAAGGATTATTCAAGTGATTTTAAATAGGAACAACCTAGAGATTTTATGATTTAAGAATAATAATAATTTCTTAGTAAGATTAAAGAAATTTTAATATGAAATAATATCTAAATATAAATTAAAGTGGTATTAATGATATTGTGAATATAAATATGTAGGTATCCAAGAATAAAAATGAAGACTAATATATTATAGAACTTATGAAACACTATAAAATAATTCTGAGAGCTGATACAAAATATGAATAAAGGAGAGAGAAAATTTTTGAAGGTTGTAGATATTCAAGGAGGAATAAACCTTCTATTTCAAATTATTTAAATACTAAGGAGTGACCAAATTTCTCAATATCTAGTCGAATTTTTAAGTCTATCAACCCTAATCATGATTATTGGTTGATAAAGATCTTCAAGAGGTGTATATATCCATGATTTCTGATATCCTATGTTCATCTAAGAATATAATTCTCTATATGTACTAAATAAACCTAGATCTAATAGGATATTTTTATACTTAGGTATAAAAATAAGAGAGTTATTGTGTCTGGGGTGTATAATCAGTCACAAGTGTAATTAGGTGATTAAGGTTTAGAACTAGTTATTATTGTGGATAAGGGTAATTTGGGTGTAAAATAAATTACAGGAGAGAAGTTGTGGTTAGGTTGTATAACCAATCACTATGGTTAAACCCCTTTCATATAGTGTAAAATCCATGTTGGGTGTCTAACCAATATGGTAAGAAGTATTCCTTTAAGAAAATCCTTGTAAATTCTTTTTTCCTTGTGCTCTTAATTTACCACTTCAATATGGTGAGGCTGAGTTAAACATGAAAGAGAGTATATATAACTTATCTAGAATCATATATTGAATTCAAATGAAGAATTAATAATATGTGTGTACCACTAATTCACCCCCCCCCCCCCCCATGTGGTTCTTAAATGATCCTTTGAATATACAACATCCTAGAGCCAATATGGATTTTATGATCCTAGGGGTAGTGGTGGTGGTAAAAATTCTCTAGCCCTAGGCCTCAGAATACTCCTGCAATGTTGTTTAGGAAGCTTCTACCATGGATTTCTTGATATTTGAAGCATATAATCATGAATGAACTATTTAAAAAACACATTTTAGAAAATAGATAATCATATTTGAGTGTATGTTTTTCATGATAGTCTTTTTCTTTCCTCATATGGGAGGCATGTTTTCCCTTCATGGAAATCTAATGAAAGTGTCTATTAATAGATCATTCCCATTGAGTATGTAAATTCTAGGCCTTTGGAAAGGTTTTATTTCATTAGATAGACAAATTAGTATATATATAATCAAGGTATGATACTTAGACCAAAGTAATGACATTTCCCATTTCCTTCCCTAATAAACCTTTTGGGATAACATGCATGGTAAAGTGAAATTCTTTGTAATCAACCCATACCCTGAAATATATGTCAGGTGGTAATCAACTATTATATAGTGGATAATTTTCATGCTACTGAGGCTGACGTGATGGAGGGATTAACATTTCTTCCCTAACTTAGGTTTTCAAGTGACTAAATAAGTATACAAAATAAAATCAATGACATAGTTTCTCATGGTGGTTGGTATATTTCCCATAATAAAAATTCTTAGATTTGAGATTTCATAAAATCCTCAAAAATAATGTTGTTCATAGGGTGTTAATTCGTCTTTTAGGATATCTAGAATGTTATACCCATGTTGGAAATGGGCTAAAACTTGAACAATATTCCACCATATCCAATTCTTTCCAAATAATCATGTATTTATCCAAATCATCAGAGAGGGGTTCCTCAACTTGATCTAACAATAAATTTTTCTTACCTAAATATTTTCCAAGGTGAGAAGGATTCGGGGACTCCTTTATTACGTTAAAGGTTTTTCATTTTGGGGGAGGTGTATTTCAAGAACACCTATTTGAATCATACACCTATAGGGATGAAACACTGTTGATTCAAACTGAGGATATCAATGTAGTTGGACCCAATTTATAAATTTACTTTTGATATGAGTGAAAACTCATAGCCTTTTTTACCTAAGGAGGAAATTTCTATTAAGAATAGATGTTGTTGCATGGAGAAAATCCAGAATGATTACCATGGGGAGGGCTCGAATGGTTTCTATCTGGGCTTCCATGGGAATGACCTCCATGGTTACCAATTACAGATGGATTATTAGTGTGAGTAATTCCCTACCATTAAATCTTCATATTAATAAGGAGGACCTCTACAAATGGTTCAATGGGGAGGACCTTTAGGGATGGTCTATATATCACTATGAGGTGGAATTCTACAGCTGGTTCTCTAAGGAGGACCTAAAAAACTTCTACTCACGGTATCATGGAGAGGACCTTTGTGAGTATATCCTATTTCTACCATTAATTAAGATCTATAAGATCCTAGGTATTTCATCAAAATATTTTGAATATACCTAAGAATATTATCATTGATCTATACAGGTATATAATCCTACTCATAGATTGTATATTTCTATTTGTGATATTTCCTTATGATATTCTTTATTGGGAAACAACGTTTTGAACTTCAATTATAATAAGGGACGCACAATATGAGAAACAACCCTCATGAGAAGGATTCCTCTAAATGGATTCTCAACTGTTATCAAAACAAACTGATGAAAATTATTGATGTTAGAGAGGATATGATGCTAATTCCAAGTTTTTATCATAATATACCATAAATCCTTATGAATGTTAAGGGGTTCATTTATTTGAGATTACTCTTGTAAATAATGAAATATATATGTAAATCTCTTGGATTAGGGTAGGGATATGAGCCATCTACTAACATCTACTAGATTATGCTTGACAAATATCATGGATAGAAGTGGGTATATGAGATTTATCCTATATATTTTTTAGAATGTATTGGTGATTATCTTGGATAGGGGTAGAGATGTGTTCCTACTCCTTGGGTGACATATGGATGTAATGATGGTATCTATATGTAAAAAATGGATTTGAACCTAAACCTATGTTGTTTTTGGTATATTCCATCAACCTTCTCTGATAGGATCATGAATATGGGACTATTCTTGAACTGTCATTGGGATTTGTCGACAAAATAGGTCAGGAAAATGGATTTTTTCTATCCCTTGGTCTTTATTATTTACTTAGGCATGGAAAAAACCATCTTGATGGGACAAGAGCTATAGGACTTATCCTAGGTGGACTTAAGGGTATTCTGATGAGATTCTTTTATCACTGCAAGGATATGATAACAATCATAACAGCTATGGGAAATAATATCTTCCTACTCTTTGGTCACAGCTAGGATATACAGATCGACTCCCTTTATGGGAACAAGAATATAAGTCTAATCCCAATTTCAACAATCTTCTATCCTCATTCAGACCTTCTCCTTGGTACCCTATTTTGGAAAACTAGGGATAAGATCTCTAAGGTGTTCTCCCTAGTGTTTTCTTGAAGGGATTGGGTCACAAGACGACATCAACAACAAAAACTGGTATGATCCCTATTGGACTTATTTTTATTAGCAGGGAGTTCACGACCAACATCCTCCTTCCCATGCCTTGGGAAAGGGAGATAAAAATTATCATACTCCTAGGAGAAGCTCCACAAGTGGTTGGAGGTGGCCTTTAGTGTCACCTATATCTTCATGGGATGTTATTGGTTGAATTGATATCAGGGACTCATCACCTAGAGTATTTTTTAATCCACTATCAATGTTGTGGTAGATATAATGAGATGGTACTCCCAGATCAAGGTGTTTATCAGTTGGCATTGGAGGTTTTGGGTTAGTGATAGCATCCTCTAGGGTTGGAGGGATATGATCCTTACTACACCCATATATATATCTATCCAATAAATCATACATTAGTTAAATCATGATGTAAATTCATTATTTTAATTAAATGAAACTTTAAGACGGTTCCAAAAGGCCCTATGTGGATCAATAACCACAAACAAGAAACATGTCAGTGAATCATATCAAGTAAGATTGAATGGATGATTGATTTATTTCATGGGTAATGAATTGAAATCATCTTCACTATTCTATTTATGACATGTCATGTGATGTAATTCAGAAATGTGATGTCTCTCAACTAATGTTCCTCAATCATTATAGTTAAATTTTTCACATCGGGTTCACCATTATTTGTTTGACATGCAATGTGAATTATAATTAAGAAATATAATTCCTAACACTTTATGGTCCTCAACCATTTATCGTTAAAGGGTTCACATTGGGTTTAACATTCTATTTATGACATGAAATGTGTGATGTAATTCAAAAAAATTATGTATTATTCCTATGTTACTCAACCATGTATGGTTAAGTTTTCATGTTTGGTTCACTATTATATTTTTGATGCATAATTTATGAAGAAATTTAGAAATTTGATGCCTGAGAGCTGATGTTCACCATCTATTTTTAGTTACAGAATTCACTTAGGTCTCAACATTCTTTCTATAAAAAAGGTTGTTGTTATATTGGGTTAGTTTTTCATTTATATGGGGATTTAACCCCTATAAAGGATTTAGTAGTGGTTATGGTGAACTGGTGCTAAAGTTGCAGCAATCTATGGTTAGTGGTGATTTTCAATAACTAATGGTATATCTCAATGAACATTAGTGGTGGTTGCATTAGAAGGGGTTTTAAACCCTTCTAATGTTGCCATAAATCTTCCAAAAATAGACAATTAAGAAGGAGTTTAAATACATTCTATATAATGTATCAATTTAAGGGTGGGTAAAAGTGCCCCTAATTGATTTGAAGGAAAAAATTTAGATTTGGTTCTTAAACTGTCCCTAATTGCTAAACTATTTAGGTATGGTTAGAACTGCCCATAAATTTACACAATTGTTTCAAAATTTGAAAACCCACACGTCATTCCCCCATCCCTCCCTTCCCTTCCAGTTCCCCGTACCCTTCCACTCCCCTCTGGTTCCCCCTATGCCCCCACATTCACTTTGGTTCCATGCGCTCCCTTCACTCTAGTTCCCCTATTACCCCTCCTCCTCATCCCTTTATTCTCCCCCCCCCCCACGCCCACTTGCACACCCCACCCCAGGTCCAGCCTCTCCCACACCCTGCACCCCTACCCCCTGCAAATACTCGTGTAAAATTAATCCGCATTAGGGATACAAACCCCAGATCAGCTGATCTTGAGCGCTTTCATGCCTTCCCTCTGCTACCACTATGACAATTCAATTTTTTGTATTTATTTGAACATAAATATATTTATATATATTTGATTATCTATTCTAATAAATATTATTTACATAATATATTTAAATTCATTTAAATATATATGCTATATATTCATATGTATATACTGATATGTTTATATATTTATAAATATATATATATATATATATTATTTATATACTTAAACATGCATTTATATATTATATACAAGTTTATTCATATAATATATATATATATATAATTATATTTACATATATAAATATATATTTATAAGTAAATTTATATTTATGTGTGTATGTTTATGAATTTATATAATATAATTATAATATATATTTATTTAATTATTTTATATACTTATGTGTGTGTGTGTGATAAAAATAATATTATTAATTGTTATTATTGTTATTACACTAGTTTTTTAAACTATAAGAATTATATGTTGGTTTTATAAATACTATACATTTATTTTATGATTTATATCATATATATATTATATTAAATACACTTTATCATATATTTATTTAAATTTATTTATATAATTATATATATATATATATATTATGTTTATTTAAATAATATATATATAAGTATTTACTTAATATATTTATATAAGGTATTTAAAAAATATATTTATATAATGTATTTTAATACAAATATTTATTATTATTTACATTAAAATATATATTTATTTTCATAAAATAGTATAATATTATATATAATTATTAAATAATAATTATTATATGAAATTCAATTTATATAAATATTTATATTATATATAATTAATATTGTATGAAATATGATTTAAACAAATATTTATATAATGTAATATAAAATATGATTTTATATTATATATAATTAATATGTATATTATATATAATCAATATTATATGAAATAAAATTTATAGAAATAAATACATAATATTATATAAAATAAAATTTTATATTATATATAATTAAAATTATATGAAATGAAATTTATACAAATATTTATATAATGTATTTCAATACATATATTTATTATTATGTACATTAATATATATGTATTTCAATAAATATAATTGTATAATATTGTGTAAATTAATATATATTAGTTTTTATGAATTTGATTTCACATAATATTAATTATATATAATATAAAATAATAAAAATATTATTTAAAAAAATATATTTGTTAAATTTAAAATATAGATTATAAAAACTACAAGTTTGGGGTTTTATATGATATATTTTTAAATAAATTATATTTATGTATATATTTATATAATATGTTCATTATTTTATATTATAAATAATTAATATTATATGAAATACAGTTATTCAAATAAATATATATTAATGTATATAATATTATACTTTTATATTTATGTATACATATAAATATAATTAAATACAATAATATAAATATTTTATGTAATATGATCATATAATGTATATAAATACATTTATATATTGTGTTTTAATTATATATATATTATGGAAGTTTCATTCTAAAAAAATAGTGGGTGTGTTCAACACCCTTTAATATCTTAAATTAGAGGGGGTTTTGAACCCCCCCCCCCCCCCCCCGCTAATTTAAACACAATAGAGGAGGTTTAAACCTCCTCTAATATATAAAATTAGAGTTGGGTTTAGAACCCCTTCTAATTTAAGAAATTTTAGGGGGTTTTCAACCCCCTCTAAAATCCAACTAGATATTAAAAAATTAATGTTAAAAAAATTAGAGGGGGTCCATAACCCCTTATAAATTCAATGATTAGTGGGGGTTATACATTATCCCCCTCCAATTTCTATAGAAACTAAATTTAGAGTGGGTTCATAACCGCATATAAATTCAATGATTAGAGAGTGTTGTGCTGAACCCCCTATAATTATATAGAAAATGAATTCAGAGGGTGTTGTGAATAACCCCCTATAAATAACCCCCTCTAATATACTGTCCCTTTGTAGTGTATATCTCTTACATGCCACCACACTCACACATGTTTCTAGTAAACATAGTATTTATTTCTAAATGTAGGTAGTCACTAAATAATTTTCCAAAAAACACTTTGGGTTGCGCATTGGTTGAGAGGGTGGGAGGTTGGGATCATCTCTCCCTTTTAGAGGTAGTTATTGACTACTATAAGACTCTCTTATAGATTTAAGATAGGTTCATGAATCCTTCCCATTTTGGTACCGGTTACCACCATGTGAGAGATTTATTGAAGCTATACCTCAATTTTAACATCTCTATATATCATAGGTTCTTCATAATTTATTTAATTTGAGATTATTCAATAGTTTAAAGTCACATAGTTGAGTGATTTTGGAATTTATCTTCATCTATGGAGGCAGTAAATTTTATGGAATTAGGATTGGGACCATGAAAGAGGAATCCTACATATCCTTATGAAGAAAATTAGAACTCATGTAGTTCAGTGCCTCTCAATAAGAAACATTGTACTTGTTAGGATTTAATGGCAAGAAATAATATAGTAACTGTTATGTTCATGTATCCATGACCAAGTGAAGTGACTCATTAGTTCATGCATCCCAGAACTATATATGTTCCTTTTAATGTAATTCATCTAAGGCCTGTGGAATTTTGTTTTAATTTCATGTCTCTAGGGCCTATTAGGGTGTTGGGATTGAACCTCAGAGAGGAATACTTTGTATCTTGGTTAATAGGAATAAAAGCCCACATAGTTCAGGTTTCATTGATTAAGGTCATTTTTAGGACCATTATTTTTATTTTAACATCATTTAGTAATTACATTAATATCGTGAATGTGGGAATAATGAAAGATAGGTGGGTCTTCTGCATTGGGGCTTCCCTTTCTAATTCATCATGTTTTTTTGGCAATTAAACAAGAGATTACATGACTGCTCTCACATATAATATAACTCTTGGAGGTATATTGGAACTCATGTAATTAATTCCTTCAAAGAATTATTTTCTCATAGGAAATATATCCCTTTGAGGAATGACTTTCTCATAGGAAATATAGCCCTTTGAGGAAGGTGACTTTTAGGGAATATGACCCTTTGGGGCATGAATGGGGGTTTATACATAGGTAGCCTAGAGTTAAGGACATCCACCTTTTATCCACAGGTAATAAGACTAAGAAGTATGTATAGAATCATGGGAAATGTATCCCAATGAGGATATAATTTAGGGCTTACACCGAATAGGAGGCACATGACTCTCATGAAACCCAAAATGATATGTTTAAAGCTTATGCATATGCTTCCTGTAGATGTCTAACCTGGTCGATGAGTAAGGTAAAGGTAATAAATTGGGATTAAACATAGTATAAGTCCTATTATTTAACACCCCAATATATTAAAATTTATTTCTTCAGAATAAATTTAATTGTTTTATTAGCTTGTGATGCATGCAACACCGGTTTAAAAGAAAATACTCTATTAAAATATTATTTAAAAGTGACCATTATAACCTTTTCATTATTTTGGATGGTATTAATAGTAATAAATAATTATGAAAATAATTATTACCTATTTATTAGAAATAAAATAAGGATCATTTAAAAGAATTTTTGTTTTGAAAACTATATTTAAAAAAACGGTTTAGTTGTGCTTTGCACACATAATTTAAAATTATTAATTAACACTGTTAGAAAATTTATTTTAAAAAATAAAATTTCATGTTTCAATCATCATATAAAAATCATCTGATGATGATTTTTTGGGATTTTTTAAAAAATATTCATTTTTAATGAATAGTGAAAATATTGATTTTTAATTGAAAACTGCATTTTAATTTAAATAATTTATAATGTTAAATTATATTTTTAATAGGTTTAAAATTAATGTTATATATATTTTATATCAATTAATACAATTTATTTCATTCTAATATTTTTTATATTGAATTTTGATATAAAAACTTTATAAACATTTAAACATTTTCTCTTTATAAACTTGTTCTCTTATTGCCTCTACAGGGTTAATTTTACATAAAAAAATTCCACTTCTATGAATGGAATTTGTAAAAATTTACTCCATATTTTTAATCAACGTAATTTATATTATCTATAAGGTAAACTTTATTTTTCACAAAAATTAATAATGAAAATAGTAAAAATTAATTACCGTGATTAACGTAAAAATGGATTTACCGTGGGGTTAAACTAAGAATATAATGGTCAAAATGACCTAAAACCTATATAAAATATATTTTATGGACATATTTAAATATTTTAATGTATAATTATCTATAATAGTCTATTTTTTACCCTTCTTTCATCTGAAAAATGTGCTTACATCTTTTCTTCCTAAAAAGCACAAGTGTGCCACTCACCTCACTTATAAAATTATTCATATATCCTCTCTTATTAACACCTTAAAACCCTTTTGTTTTGGATAATAACTACCCAAATAACTTTCCAACTTACATATTATCATCCTAGAATCATTATTTTGGTTATAAATCCAACCTAAGAAGGATTTAGTTCAAACCTAAGGAGGATACCGGAAGAAGAGGTAACATTCTTCAACGAGCATTTTTATTTTATTTATTCCACCACCCACTTAAATTCTTAATAAAACATGACTATATAATAAAATAAGTATCTTAAATATACCAATATATTTTTATATTAAGTTAATGACCTATAACTACGACCACTTCAATAAAATGTGTTATGAAATAAACATTCATGTGCAAGTCGGATTGTTGTCTCAGGAACTGATGTCATTATTTTTCCCATAAAAACCTCTCAATGTTAGGTATGATGATAGATCTAAAGTATAAATATGATATTTATAAAATAATTATAACTCTGGAGTCATTTTATCATATATAAATTTTATACTTTCAAATCCATATGAGATATCATAACATCACTCATTTGTACGGTGGACTATCGTCTCGTGAAGTGATGTGATTTATATTTCATTAACACTTTACATGAAAGTTAATAAGGAATATTTTAATGTTTATATTTTATATATAGGAAATAATTGTTATATTAATGAAACATTTATCATTTAGAAAAGATAATATATATCATTTTCATTCTTATATTTTCACTCAATGAAATATGATAACGTTGTTCATATACATGCGGACTATCGACTTCATGGAACGATGTGACTCTCTTTTCATCACCGCAACACATGGATTATATATATAAGTATATTTAAAGAACTAATATTTTATATAAAATAATATTATAATTATGGAAATATAATATATTACCTTCCCTCTTTCCATGATGATCATTGGAAAATGGAAACATTACTCATGTGTACATATAACCTACCGTCACCATGATCATACCGTACTTCATTTCTCAAAAACATATTTCATGATTGGTATTAAAATTGTAATTGTTGTATAATTATGATAATTATTTCATGATTATTATTATGGATATGATAAAACTATATAATATTTCCAAGAACTAGAAATTTCATGACAAAACATGAATAACAAAACAAGTCAATTAACACCTAAAACAGTAAAAATAATGAATGGTTAATAATAAATGTGTGATAAGTTGTTGTAAAAGGATCATATATGTTATTATAAATTTTAATATGGTTTTTTATAATTTAATAACTTTTTAAATCCCATTATATATAATTTTAAATCACATTCAACTAAAAGAACGCATGACGTAAGAGATTTTGCCTCAATATAAATTCCATTAAGACTTATTTTTTAATACATACCAAATGACTTTTATATTGAGTATAAAATTCCCCTTGAAATTTTAATGTAATGATTCCTTAATAATTCATGGTATTATAAGTTTCAATTTTATTTATTTCATATAAGGGGATTTTACTTGAATATTACTAAGTGGTAAAAATTATTGTGTAATCTCCCTTTATTTTATGATTGTTCACTTTATCTTAAAATAATCACTTCCTTGTACTATTTTTTATTTGTATATTAAATTTCTATTAAATATAAATATTATTTTATAATGGATATGATTATTTATTAAATCATATACTATTTTTATATATGGTGTTTACTTTGAAAATTATTTGATTAATTGGGGAAATATTGATAAATTTTTCTCCATTACTCAATATGGATGTTTTATGATAAGGCACATTGTTCATGAATTAAATATATTATTAGATAAATGAGGAATGTGTTGGAAATGTAGACATTCATGGATCCCAATTACTAATATTACCTCGATACATCAATAGTTATCATGAGGCAAACTAGATATCCAAATCAGATGTGGATTTACCTAGTAATATTAAACTCTCTAAAGGATAGATCTTGATGGTAGAGGTATCATGTTCTTGAGACATGACATCTAATAATTAAGAATTTTATTCATGGAGAATTTATTTATTATTATTATTTGTGATATTTTTTCAATAATATTATCTTTGGATGTATTTTATTCTCAGGTGTTGATTAAATGGATTGTGTTTTTAGTTATTTACCTTTCCATATTGATTATGCCTTATCTTATTAGGATATTAAATTTATATAAATGGAATGTGTGTTCAGTTATTTACCTTTCTATATTGATTATAATTATTGATTTATGATTTCTTCCTCTATAATTAACCCTTATTGAGCATTTGAGATCACCAATATTTTGTATCCTTTTCCTAGGACATGAAGAAAAATTCTTGGAATGTATTTTCATGGATGTAATTCATTTGATTTTGTTATGAATTATGTATTATTTTCTATTCCAAATGTAAAATGGGTTTCATGTGTGTATCTGGTTCTCCAAAAAAGCTAAACAGGTTTTTCCTTTATGATTTGACCCTTTATATCTATGCTAATGTAATAAAGTAACACACCAACTCTAGGTCACTATAGTCAGATCACTATAGTTGGTATTATAGGATGTTTAGTAGAAACCTTGGGAACTACATTAAGGAAAAAATAGATTTTTCAACATATCCCTATGATAAAAATTGAGGATAAGTATATAATAACATCCTAATGTTTTGGTAAGGAAGATATTATGTGTTTTTTCCTAGCAATACAACTTTTTCTGGATACTATAAGTGGATGTTGTTTTGGAACAGAGGTACCTAGTGGTAATAAATATGAAAAGGGTGAATTAGGATTGATCTGATCATCACTTGGTGAAACTAAATAGGCCCTAATATACACCTAGTTTTACACTCATATGGGATATTCTTAGGATAATTCACATTTTGTTTATAATCCATTATAATGGATTTGAAAATAATGATATCCTGAAAGAAACTAAGTTTATAATTTTGACATTAAAAATGCATACATTTTAATTTATGTTAGGTGTTAGATAATATTTATAATTATATATTATGATATAAATTTACTAATTTTATATGTTAATCCAGTATATGAAATTGTTTAGAAATGGCGGTTGAAAGGAATAAGGGTGTCAATAATCATGTCTAATGTAGATATTTCTATGTTGAGGAAGTCAATACCGATGGTATTGTAACTAAGAAAATTATAACTATATTAGTAAAGCTTTATCAATCTATGAAAAGTAACCTTAGGTTAATAGAGAAACTTGTTCCACATCACGATTCTCCTATATCAGATTGCTTCATGTGATAGAATCCCCCATCATTTAGTGGAAATATTAATCCAATTGCGGTTGAGAAATGGATTAAGTCTTTGGAAAAAGATATTTATGGTATTGGGATGCATTGAAAAGAAAAGGGTTACATTTTTAGATTATTTTATCAAAGGTGATGTTGATAAATGGTGACCCCTTATCTAGAATACTAGGGAAGAAGATGAGATGTAACTCATGGAAAGGAAGTTTCTAAGAAGATGTTCTTAGAAAAATATTCCCCTTATGAGAAACAAATAGAAATGAAAATAAAGTTTCTTATAATAAAGAAAAATAAAGAGGAATGTGTTACTAAGTATGAGTATACCTTTACAAGGTTATCTAGGTATACTATGGATTACATATGCATCATGGAGTAAAATATTAAATATTTTTTGAAGGGATAAATCCAAGTCTCCGAAGGGAAGTGGTCTCTCAATATATTTCATCATATGATGAAATATTTTTTTGTACCATCAAAATGAAGAAGGAATTATCTAGATATTACATATTTAAGGGAAATCAAGAGAATAATAGGCCATTTGAACCCCATGAAAAAAGGGAATGTGTCAAAGATGAAGAAGAGAACACAACGATTTACATCTTGTGAAAAGTGTGGAAATAATCACCCTGGGAAATTATTAAAGGTATTTAGAGGTTTTAATAAGTGCAAAGATAAGGGTCTCTGGGAAAAGGAATGAAAAGGGAAGAATAAAAAACTATTATTCATTGTTTCAACTATAGGGATATGGTGCACTATGTAAATGAATGTCCCTATCATTAAGAGAATCTGGCACAAAATATGCTAAGGGGATAAGGATAAGATTATGTGATCACTATAGCTAAAGTGGAATTACCTAATGATTTGGTGGTAGTTATTATAATCCACTATTCAAATTTATATAATCCTTTATTTGATTATGGATCCTCACACTCTTTTATATATACCAATTTTTCCAAAAAAATGGCATTTCCCTTTTAATTTAAATATGGTGTTTTCAATTAAAACATCTAGGGAAAGTCTCAGTGAAATAAAGATGTGTCAGGAATTCACCATTATGGAGCATAAATGTGATTTATTCATAGAAATTATTAGCATACTTATTGTTTACATAAATATAATCTTTGTTATGGACTAGATTTAAATATATGGTAAAAATATTTATTTTAAGAAGAAGGAAATAATGATTTGATAGGAAGATATAGAATTCTCTATCTTTAGAGAAGAGACTTCATCATCTAATTCATTACTATATCCATCACTAGTATCTCTACTAAATGAAATTCTTGGGGAAGAAGAGTGAAAAAATATATGGATGGAGAAGGTAATCTTCAAACTGAGGATGTACCGATTGTATTGTAATACATTGATGTATTTTTTGACGAATTCATTTGACATCCCCAGAGAATGAATTTGATTCTTCCATTTATTTAATACCTGATGCATGACTAATATCAAAGACTTCATATAGAATGTCTATTTTGGAATTAGTGGAGTTTAAGAAACAACTATAAGAGTTGGGTGGTGAGGTATTTATTTTCCCTAGTGTTTCACCATGGGGAGCCTTTGTTTTCTTCATTAATAAGAAAGATAGATCCATAAGGTTGTGCATTAATTATGGACAAATAAATTATATTAAAAAAACAAGTATCCTCTGAATAATATTGATGAATTATTCAATCTAATTCATGGATCATAATATTTTTTAAATATTGAATTCCATTCTAGGTATCATCAATTATGATTAAAGAAGGAATACATTATAATATAGCTTTTCAAATGAGGTATGGACATTATGGGTTTACTGTAATTCCATTTGGATTGACTAATGAACCCTCTATTTTTATGGATCTAATGAACAGATTGTTAAAGTAATATCAAGATGATTTTGTTGTGGTATTCATTGGTTATATTTTGGTGTATTCTAAAATTTATGAAGACCATGAGAATCAATTAAGGATCATTCTTAACACTCTTATACAGAAGTAATTATATGTGAAATTTATTAAGTGTGGTTTTTGGATTCAATATGTTTCTTGTCTTGTTTATATTGTCTCAAAGGATATAATCTTAGTTCATCTAGTGAAGAAAAATGTATTCATAGAATGGATCACCACAACGAACATAACCGGGGTATATTGTTTTATTGGTTTGACATGTTACTATTGGTTACTCATTCATAATTTTCCCTAATTGGATAACCCATTAACAAAGATTAAAAGTAAAGGGGTTAATTTTTTTTGGACAATGGAATATGAAGAATGCTTTGATGAACTAAATATGAGATTGGTTAATGCTTATATTTTGACTCTACCATTTAGAAATGAAGGGTTTGTCATATACAGTAATGCATTGAAGAAGGGACTTGTTTTTGTACTAATTCAAAATGATAAAGTTACTTTATATGCATCAAGGAAATTAATTACTCATGAACAAAACTATCCAACCCATATTCTTGAGTTGGCATATGTAATATTTTATTTGAATATAGGAAGAAAATATCTATATAGTGAGAGATATGAGATATATAGAGACCATAAAATCCTAAAATATATATTATCACAAAAATAAATCAATATGAGGAAAAGATGACGACTTGAGCTACTCAAGTATTATGATTTCAAAAAACACTACCACCCGTGGAAAATAAAATAAGGTAGTATATTCATTATGTATGATAGATCATGGAGATATGATCCAAATGGGGATTGAGAGGAATCCTATATTCATGGATCTAGTAAAGATATATATGGTAAATATTAAGAAATGGAAACATAACTTATTTTTCAAATTATTGCAAAACCATCTATGTTAGAAAATATATAAAGTTCTCAATCTAATGATGAGAACTTTCGGAATAAAATTAAAGCTGTGAATGATGGGAAATTAGCAGAATTAATTTATGAATATGGTGTTCTAAATTTTGGAGAGAGATTATGAGTTCTTTCCATACCTAGGTTGAAAATGGAATTTTTGGATGATACTATTAGTTTAAATTTTTGTATACACACTAGTATCAAAATGATGTACAGGGATTTGAGGGAACATTTTTTGTAAATTGTTGATTTTGTGTCAAGATGTTTGGATTTTCAACAAGTGAAAGTGATGAGATAGTATCCTATAGAATTCATATATCTATTAATATTACTATGTGGAAATGGGATAAAATTACTATATAATTTTTCACATAACTAAAAATACTCCTATAAATAATAATACAACATGAGTTATCATTGATTTCCTAACTAAATATTAGCATTTGTTCACTATAAGAGAATATTTACATCTTTATAACCTTATAAAGCTATATATTAATGAAATTTTAAAACTTCACGACACACCTCTATCAATTATTTCTGATCATTATCTTCATTTTATATCAAAATTCTGGAAGATTATACAAAAGGCTATTGATACTGAGCTTCATTTGAGAACTAAATACCATCCTCAAACTGATGGATAGTATAAAAGGATGATTCAAAAAATGAATGATATTTTGAGGTCATACTCATATGTCGTTCAAGGTATGATGGATCAGTATTTAACACTATTAGTGTTTTTTATAATAATAGTTTCTATTCAATTATTCAAATGGTTTAATATAAAGAATTATATGCAAATAGATGTCACACTTCAAATTTTTGGGATGAATTTGGTGAAAGGAAACTCATAGGACCAATTTTTTTGAAGAGATAACAAAAAATGTAAAGACTATTCAGGATAACATAAAAGCATCTAAAAGTAAGTAAAAGAGTTATGCTGATAATCAGAGGAAATATTTGGAATTCAAAGTGAGAGATCATGTTTTCTTGAAAGTATGTCAATGGAAGGGTGTTATAATGTTTTCTAAGAAATGGAAACCAATCCCTAAGTACATCAGACCCTTTAAAATTATTAAAATAATTGGATATTTTTCTTATCTTTTGGAAATGACACCAAATCTCTCAAAATTACATGTTGTGTTCTGTATATCATTGTTAAATTAGTACATTCAAGACCCAACACATGTGCTCACCTTTGATGAAATATAATTGGAACATAATCTAAAGTACTATAAAGAAACCATATTGTAACACCCCGAGATTTTATGAAAAATATTCTTTTAATTTCATTGATGTCTTGTTTTGTAAGCTACAACAAGACTTCCTTGTGCTATACGCAACACCGTATGAGCTTGCAGTATACACAACATTATTCTTGGATCATGTTATACACAATTTTGATAGTAGTTATTCTACAAAACATTGAGTGTATATATATATATTCAATGTATAAATGAAATATGGTTGAATTCTGTTATACGAAACAATGGAGGAGTCTTTCACAACACTCAACCTTGACTTGGCTTGCATTACACACAATCACGACCTTCCTCGATAGCGTGTGTTGTACGCAATACCAGGTTTCACTAAACAACGATATATTGTTATAATATTATTATTTACCAGCTGTTGTGAATAGTATTAACTACATTTTTAATTTTATATCATTATTATTCATCTTATACATTTTCTAGAATAGGTTATGAGAACAAAATAAATAATTCGTGTAAAATATGTATTTTTCAAAAATTGCAGTTTTCCCACCTTTTGATGACGCACCCACCTCAAATATTGTTTTTGAAAAGTCTATAAGTTCAATTTGACAAAATAAAATTTTTCTTTGGAATCAGGATATAAAAATTTACTTTGGATAAATCTTTCATATTATTCTGATAACTTTCATATTTTAATGAATAGTAAAAATACGCTATATTTTAATTAAAAACAACTTTTTTCATCGCAATAATTTATATGGTTAGAATATATTTTTAATTGGATTTAAAGTGTAATTAGAATATATTTTTACCATTTAATCCAATGTTTTTCATTTGAATTAATTTTACATTGAAATTGGATATAAACAAGTATCAATCTTTTGATTGTTTTTGTTTCTTAAAAACACGCTATTTGTTTTGATAACGAGAATTAAATTTAAATTTAATTAATTACACTTATATGTTTTGAAATTGGAAAAATAGACATCAATTTTGAATTTGAAATATCAAATAATTCTTAGGCTGAATTGTTTGTATTTTTTGCAAAAACTTCAATTTTCGATGAATAGTGAAACCACTTAGTGGTAGCTAAAAAAACTGACTTTTTTAATTTAAATTAAATTTTACCACTTCTGTGAATTTAATTTCAAAAATTAGAGAGACAAGGTTAATATCAAGGACTAAAATGTGGTTCAATGAGATGAAAATAATTTTTGGTGAATAGTAACTTTTTACTTTTATTTACCACGGTTAAAAGTAAATAGGATAATTAATGGTAAAATGATATTATTATTACCCTATCACATGTCCTAATTCTATTGGATAAGTTTAATTCGACCAAAAACAACCTTAGTAACAAAATATGTCCATTTAGGCCCACTTGGATTAGATTAGGACATTTAATATTAATTTATTTAAAGAAGGGTTAAATAGTTAAAATCAAAGTTTAATAAGTAAACTATTTTTAATATACGGTAATACATAAGATAAATTAGACTATAAATATTAATTATAAAGATAAAAATATTTCCTACATAATGGTAGTTTATTTATAATTTTTGGACATTAAATAATTTAATTTATTTATGACACAAAGATGATGCAGTAATAATCTTATTAATGAAATATTGATATAATTGATGTTATAAATACCCAAATAAATGTAATTTGAGACTTTTTATGAATTTAATTAATTTTATAGGTTAATATGACATGTTAGTTTTTATTTAATTAACTTTTTCTAATTAATCATTCTTTTATGATTTTCAAAAAAATCGATTACCAAATAGTGTCAAAATTG
Source organism: Viscum album (assembly GCA_963277665.1). NCBI lineage: Eukaryota > Viridiplantae > Streptophyta > Magnoliopsida > Santalales > Viscaceae > Viscum > Viscum album. Next base: position 1,506,774,966 of record OY728164.1, on the reverse strand, counting down.
ACATAAAATAGTTTTTTAAAACAATATTATATTATTAATTGTTATTTTATTCCTAAAAATCTAAGGTTCGGCCAAATGACTTATATAAGTTTATATATATTAATAATAAACAACTTTGGGTTCTTTTGTCTTGTTATAGAAATTTTATTAACCTTATAGTGTAAGAAAACAAGAAGACACGGTAAAAGTAAAATTATTTAACTTAAGGTTAAATATAAATGATAAGGTTAAAATAGAAACCTAAACTTTTCTAAATTCTATTGGATGAGATTATTTAGACCCATACCCACATTAGCTTCTAAATAAATCAATTTTGAGCTATTAAAAACCGAATATGACTCTATAATAAAATAATATTTTTAGTTTTTCCAAAGGTGCCCCTCTCCTCCCTTATAAAAGGACACATCCTTCCTCTCTTCCTCACACCACTTTGAGCCTTCAATCTCGGACAAACCCTACAAAATTCTCTTCTCCACTTCCATAGAAACATCCTAGAGGTTCTTTTCTTCTTCAAAGACTAATTTTAGTGCCCTAAGAGGAGGTATCAAAGAGGCGCTTCAAAGAAGAGGTAATGTCCGTTACCAATTCTTTCAACTTTATTTCTTCTTCCATTTCTTCTTATTTAGTTGTTTCATTATGAAGTAATAAAATCAGTATAACTCATATACTGATATGTTATTATAATTATTAAGCAACCCTATTTAACCATCTATCCATCCTACGGAAAATGAAATCACCACGCGTGCCTACCTACGGAATATCGTCTCCACGCCGTGCTGAAATCTGTTTTTCCACCAACACCTTACATGGATGGGTATATTGGTGTAAAGAATGACTATATATGGTTATTATAACATCATTCGGATTCTGATATATTATACCATCGCCTCCAATTCTATTCAATAATTATGGGAATGATATCATCGCTCGTGCTTACGTATGGACTACCATCTCCACGACGCGATGAGATTCATTCTCCATGTTAACCATACATGAATGATCATAAAGTTTACATAATGAATAATAATGAAATATATGAAATAATAATTCTACTGGATTTATGTATATATATATTCATGTCATCTATTTAGTTTCATTCAATTCAATCAGGAAACGAAAACAGCGTTCATGCGTACGTACGGCCTACCGTCTCCATGAACGGTGTATTTCATTCCTTTTATCGGTCTATAATATATATATGTATATGATGAATATATATTATATATAAATCATGTTTTACATTCTGGAATTATTTAAATCACGATATAAGTAATAATATCAAGAACGAAAAGTCGAAACACATACGATAAATGAAAAGATCTTACCCAAAACGATGCTTTAACATGGAATTTACAAAAGAATGGGTAATATAAAGTCATAAGTGAAACATATATGATATCATAACAATGAATATGATTCTGTAATAAGTCAATGACATTATTTAAATCATTATACAGGAGGTTCTGATACGTACGAAGCATATCGAACCTAAGGTAAGGGATAATTTTGCAAATCTCATTTTTATCCGAGATTGCTTATTCGTAAGTATTTACTGGGGTTATTTCTTTCATCCATGTACATGTTTTATAAAAGTGTTCACATGTATGTTTAAAGTCCTTTTTACCCATTCTTTACTTTTACTACATGGTATGTATGGAATCTTTCTTTTGTTTACGTTACGAGGTACTTTTTTACTTTTCTGGCAAAAGTATGAGAAGAATGTTTTTTAACTTATACGACAAGAATGGATTTTTACGGTTTTATAAAGACTTATTTTTATGAAGCTTCCTACAAAATATTTCATGACTATTTTCAACAAAATATCTTTTATTTTAAAATTTCATGGCATTTTTTGAAAATAAAATGATTTTGAAGAAGAAAGGATATTTTCCTCAAGAATTCATTTCAAGTGTTTTATCAAAACCATTTTCCATATAAGATGACATTATTTCATATGTGTATGTTTCAAGTGTAATTTCTCTATGATTTATATGGTTTCAATTTTCTTATTATTAAATAATATCCATTTCTTTTATATGGATTATGTGATGATGGGATGATGTTTATGAAACCCATTTTATTCGTTGGGTTATTATGAATGATCTATGTTTATTTTGTGGCACAAGTAGGAATGATTTCATTATGATATGGGTGGGACCTATATCTCCCTCCAATGCATTGGGTAAAGATTTATATCTCATGAGATAGACATGGCTGGAACAACAAGTTAAACTGGTTCAGTAATACAGGACTGGAACGAGGAGTGAACTCGATTCAGAAAGGGACTTTTTCCACTAAGATGGTCTTGGCAGAAACGCCTTGGCTAATATGGAAATCATATCATGTGCTTAATGGTTTCCACAATTACATGTTTTATTCCCATGCTAATTTATCATGATTAATGTTTCTTCATGATCTATACCTTACGTACTTCCATGTTTTATGTCATTTCTCAAGATTTTGATGTTTAGATTTTATGCTCTTGTTTTTTTACATTCAAATGTATAAGGATTGTTTTATGTTCTCTATGCTTACCCTTACTAAGTATTTGAGCTCACCCCTTTTATGTTTTCTTTTCCCGATGATATAAATAAATCTTTTAGGTAAGAAAAAAAGGGGAAGATCTTTATGGGAGATGTTGAAGATCTTTCACCACGATTAGAAGATTATATTCTGAGTTTCCAAAGACACTAAACTATTACGGTCCTTGTGTTTCTATTTTTGCTATGTGTTAATTATTCCTCAAAATTAATGTAATGTCCATTTACGCCAAGCTTCAGGTCTCTACAGTTGGTATCAGAGGAAATGTTTAGTCAACCTTTGGAAACTATGATGCGATAACAATAGTGATATCCCTAGAGATATTTCTAAGGTATATCTAGGGATGTCCCTAAGGTTAAGTATAATTATAGGTTATAGTCCTAGAATTATGGTAATGATCTTAGAATTAAACCTAAGATGTTAGATATTGAAGGTACTCCCCCTTTATTATGTTGTTTTCCCTAGCATGATTTTTTCCTCTCACACTATTCTTTTTGGGTTTTAGATGATGGATGGAACCTGAAGGAACCGTGTTGATCAATGCAATGGACAATGCAATGATTGTCCTCCTGAACAAACAAATTTTATGGGATATGGAGTGCAAAATCTTATTGTTATACTTACACAAGCTATGAATCATTTTGGACTTCAAAATGAGCAGAGAAGGGAACAATATTCTATTGATTCCTTCATGAGGCAACATCCACCTTCTTTCAGTGGGTCTTCTGATCCACTTGTTGCTGAACAATGGATCAGTACCACTGAAAAGATATTTTTAGTTCTTCAATGTTCTAAACATGATAAAGTCATCTTAGTAGTATATCGTTTGGAAGGTGAAGCTGATCAATGGTGGAATCTTATCAAGAATATGATGCCAATAGATAAAATTGAGTCCATGGAATGGGACAAGTTCAAGAACTTATTTTTCAATAAGTACTTCCCTCGTATTCTTCAAACAAAGATGGAGAAGGAGTTTCTTAAACTAAAGAAAAAGGATGATGAATCTGTTGGTGTATACGAATCGAATATTACAAGGCTTGCAAGGTATGCATATGGATTTATCATGCAACCAGAAAGTAAAGTTGATCGATTCTTCAGTGTCTTAAAACCAAATCTTCGAAGGGCATTAGCTATAAGAGACTTCAGTAGCTATGAATAAATTGTGCGTTGTGCTATCAAGGTAGAAATGGAAGTTGGTGTTACTTATCCATCTCATGGTTTTGATAAGAAACGAAAGATGGAGTTCAAGGAGAAATCTCATAATAATGGTGAAAAGAAGATAAATGTTTCCTTATGCTCAAAGTGTGGAAAGAAGCATGGTGGAGATTGTCTTAAAGGGACTAGAAAATGTTTTTAGTGTGGAAAAGAAGGTCATCGAGCAGCTGAGTGACGAAGTAATGGAAAAAGGGTTGCAAATGATGTGAATAAAGAAAAGACTGCAGAGAATGCACCACCAACACTTCAATGCTTCAAGTGCAAGGAAATGGGGCATTATGCTAATAAATTCTCTAATCCAAGGGTTAGTGATGATTGACATGAGAAACCACTTAAGAAAAAGTACAAAGGGAAGTCAATGCGATCACTATTGGCGATGTTGAATATGACAATGATGTGGGGGAATGGTTAAGTGTTTATGTAATGGGATTCCAAAATAATGTTGTATATAGTATCGTGGAATATTGGAATATTTATGTATTGGTCTATTGTGGTTTTCAATAATTTTATGGTACCGGTAACCATGGAAAGTGATTGAGATATTTTTGGAAAAAAGATGATATGCGCATAATGAAGGGATAAGGATAAAATGAAATGTTTGATAGTATTCATGAGCTCATGACTGATATAAGGAAATAGTTATATCATGGTTTGAGTATATAGAATTTTCGAGTTTTGGTATGTGGAAAGAGTTAACTTTTGACAACACTCATGTTTTCACTAAGATTCAATGGGTATTCATTTTTTAAGAGAATACATGATTAAGGCCTTTGAATGTTTGGAATGTGACCAACAAGACATATCTTATGATATATGGGGATCAACGATGGTATTAACATGCTTGTTATATGAAATCTCTGGTAATTATTTTCACTATAATATGAGAGTGGACTACAGTATTATGGATAAGCCTAAATATTGGAATGGATTATGTTGGAAATAAGTTAGTATTGTTTAAGGATAGAAGTTTTTTCGATATTATTGATGGGATGTTATAGTAATGTAGTTTTAGAAAAAGTACAACCTGTAGGATGGGTGACAGCCCATCGCGTCAGACAAGGCTTTGGGAATCGAACCCACAACCGAAGTGCGACTGGCCTTTATCACCTACCACTGGCCTACAGGAAGTCCATGTTTAGTAGAAACTAGTTTTATTATATTAAGTAGTATGATATATGAAGTATAAGTCCATTTTAGGAACCATATATGATTAATCTCACTATATATGGACTTATGTATTTTTGATAACTTTTATAACCTATTGTTTGAGACAGATGGAATAACTCATCATTCTATCACATGATCTACTAACACTTCACGAATGACAAATTCAACTTCATTTCTTTAAGAGATGAAGTGGAAATTGTCCAAAGAATGACCAATGGTGAGACTGTTCCAAAAGCACAAAAGTATTTCTTCTAAATCCAATTTCATCAACTTTAGGGAAATGATCTTGAAAACCAAAAATGTTGTCCTAGTTCTCTTATATCCGATGAATCAGATGGTACCTTAGATCATCAAAAATCTATGGCTTTGTGATTGGTGGCTTTTTCAAAGCTATGTTCTCTACCACTCTCCATCAGAACTTGATAGTTAGATTTTTCTTCCATATACATATTTTCACCTATGTTCTTCTATGTGGAAACCCAGTGATGAGTTTATTTGGGTAATCGTTACATTTCATACTTTAGTTTTTAAAATTAACTTTTAGTATTCCTTTTTACGATGTGGGTTTCTATAAATAGTAAATGATTTATAACCCCGACGAATTTCGAGGGCGAAATTCATTTTAAGGGGGGTAGAATGTAACACCCTGAGATTTTATGAAAAATATTCTTTTAATTTCATTGATGACTTGTGTTGTAAGCTATAAGAAGACTGCCTTGAGCTATACGCAACACCGTATGAGCTTGCAGTATACACAACACTATTCTTGGATCATGTTATACACAATTTTGATAGTAGTTATTCTACAAAACATTGAGTGCATATATATATATATATATTCAATGTATAAATGAAATATGGTTGGATTCTATTATATGAAACAAAAGAGGTGTCTTTCACAACACGCAACCTTGACTTGGCTTTCATTACACACAATCGCGACCTTCCTCGATAGCGTGTGTTGTACGCAATACCATGTTTCACTAAAAAATGATATATTGTTATAATATTATTATGTAATGGACATTATGAATAGTATTAAATACATTTTTAATTTTATAACATTATTATTCATCTTTCACATTTTCTAGAATATGGTATGAGAACAAAATAAATTTTTCGTGTAAAATATGTATTTTTAAAAAATTGCAGTTTTCCTGCCTTTTGATGACGCACCCACCTTAAATCTTTTTTTTGACATGTCTATAAGTTCAATTTGTCAAAATAGAATTCTTATTTGGAATCAGGATATAAAAATTTACTTTGGATAAACTTTTCATATTATTCTGATAACTTTTATATTATAATGAATAGTTAAAACATGCTATATTTTAATTAAAAACAAATTTTTTCATCAAAATAATTTATATGGTGAGATTATCTTTTTAATTAACATTAAAGTGTAATTATAATATATTTTTACCATTTAATCCAATGTTGTTCATTGGAATTAATTTCACTTTGAAATTGGATATAAACAAGTATCAATCTTTTGATTGTTTTTGTTTCTTAAAAACACGCTATTTGTTTTGATAATGGGAATTAAATTTAAAATTAATTAATTCCAATTATATGTTATGAATTTGTAAAAATATACATCAATTATGAATTCTGAATATCAAATAATTCTTAGGCTTAATTTTTGGTATTTTTCTGAAAAACATCAATTTTCGATGAATAGTGAAACAACTTAGTGGTAGTTAAAAAAAACTGACTTTTTTTAATTTAAATTAAAATTTACCACTTTTGTGAATTGAATTTCAAAAATTCTAGAGACACGGTTAATATCAAGGAATAAAATGTGGTTCAATGAGATTAAAATAATTTTTGGTGAATAGTAACTTTTTACTTTTATTTACCACGGTTAAAAGTAAATAAGATAATTAAGGGTAAAATGATATTATTATTACCATAACACATGTCATAATTCTATTGGATAAGTTTAAATAGACCAAAAACATCCTTAGAAATAAAATATGACCATTTAGGCCCACTTGGATTAGATTAGGATATTTAATATTAATTTATTTAAAGAAGGGTTAAAATAGTTAAAATCAAAGTTTAATAAGTAAATATTTTTTAATATAGGGTTATACATAAGATAAATTGTACTATAAATATTAATTAGAAAGCTGAAAATATTTCCTCCATAATGGTATTTTATTTATAATTTTTAGACATAAATAATTTAATTTATTTATGACACAAATATGATGTAGTAATTATCTTATTAATGAAATATTGACATAATTGATGTTATAAATACCCAAATAAATGTAATTTAAGACTTTTTATGAATTTAACTAATTTTATTGGTTAATATGACATGTTAGTTTTGATTTAATTAACGTTTTTTGAACTAATAATTCTGTTATGATTTTTACAAAAATCAATTACGAAATAGTGTCAAAATTGACATAAAATAGTTTTTAAAAAAATATTATATTATTAATTGTTATTTTATTCCTAAAAATCTAGGGTTCAGCCAAATGACTTAGATAAGGTTATATATATTAATAATAAACAACATGGGGTTCGTTTGACTTGTTATATTAAGTTTATTTACCTTATAGTGTATAAAAACAAGAAGACACGGTAAAAGAAAAATTATTTAACTTAAGGTTAAATCTAAATGATAAGGTTAAAATAGAAACCTAAACTTGTCTAAATTCTATTTGATGAGAGGATTGCGACCCATCCCCACATTGTCTTCTAAATAAATCAATTTGGATCTATTACAAACCGAATATGACTTTATAATAAAATAATATTTTTAGTTTTTCCAAAGGTGCCCCTCTCCTCTCTTATAAAAGGGAACCTCCTCCCTCTCTTCCTCACACCACTTTGAGCCTTCAAGCTCGGAAAAACCCTGAAAACTTCTCTTCTCCACTTCCATAGAAACATCCTAGAGGTTCTGGTATTCTTAAAAGACCAATTTTAGTACCCTAAGAGGAGGTATCAAAGAGGCGCTTCAAAGAAGAGGTAATGTCTGTTACCGATTCTTTCAACTTTATTTCTTCTTCCACTTCTTCTTATTTAGTTGTTTCATTATGAAGTAATAACATAAGTATAACTCATATACTGATATGTTATTATAATTATGAAACAACCCTATTTCACCATCTATCCATCCTATGGAAAACGAAATCACCACGCGTGCCTACGTACGGAATACCGTCTCCACGCCATGGTGAAACCTGTTTTTCCACCAACACCTTACATGGATGGGTATAATGGTGTAAAGAATAACTATATATGGTTATTATAACATCATACAGATTCTGATATATTATATCATCCACTCCAATTCTATTCAAAAATTATGGGAATTATATCATCGCTCGTGCGTACGTACGGACTACCGTCTCCACGACGCGATGAGATTCATTCTCCATGTTAACCATACATGAATGATCATAAATTTTATATAATGAATAACAATGAAATATATGAAATAATAATTATACTTGATTTATGTATATATATATGTATGTCATCAATTTAGTTTCATTCAATTCAATGAGGAAACGAAAACAGCGTTCATGCGTACGTACGGCCTACCGTCTCCATGAACGGTGTATTTCATTCCTTTTATCGATCTATAATATATATATGTATATGATGAATATATATTATATATAAATCATGTTTTACATTATGGAATTATGTAAGTCAGGATATAAGTAATAATATCAAGAACGACAAGTTGAAACACATACGATAAATGAAATGATTTTACCCAAAATGCTGCTTTAACATGGAATTTACAAAAGAACAGGTAATATAAAGTCATAAGTGAAACATATATGATATCATAACAATGAATATGATTCTGTAATAAGTAAATGACATTATTTAAATAATTATATAGGAGTTTCGGATACGTACGAAGCATATCGGACCTAAGGTAAGGGATAATTTTGCAAATCTCATTTTTATCCAAGATTGCTTATTCGTAAGTATTTACTGGGGTTATTTCTATCATCCATGTACATGTTTTATAAAAGTGTTTTCATGTATGTTTAAAGTCCTTTTTACCCATTCTTGACTTTTACTACATGGTATGTAAGGAATCTTTCTTTTTTTAACGTTACGGGGTACTTTTTGACTTTTCCGGCAAAAGTACGATAAGAATGTTTTTTTTAACTTATACAGCACGAACAGATTTTTAAGGTTTTATAAAGCCTTATTTTCATGAGTATTCCTACAAAATATTTCATGACTATTTTGAACAAAATCTATTTTATTTTAAAATTTCATTTCATTTTGTGAAAAGAAAATGATTTTGAAGAAGAAAGGATATTTCCCTCAAGAATTCATGTCAAGTGTTTTATCAAAACCATTTTCTATATAAGATGACATTAATTCATACGTGTATGTTTCAAGTGTAATGTCTCTATGATTTACATGGTTTCACTTTTCTTATTATTAAATTATATCCATTTCTTTTATATGGATTATGCGATGATGGGATGATGTTTATGAAACCCATTTTATTCGTTGCGTTATTATGAATGATGTATGTTTATTTTGTGGAGAAAGTAAGAATGATTTCATTATGAGATGGGTGGGACCTATATCTCCCTCCAATGCATTGGGTAAAGATATATATATCATGAGATAGACATGGCTGGAATGGAAAGTTAAACCGGTTCAGTAATACAGGACTGAAATGAGGAGTGAACTCGATTCAGAAAGGGACTTTGTCCACTAAGATGTTCTTGGCAGAAATGCCTCGGCTAATATGGAAATCATATCATGTGATTAATGGTTGCCACAATTACATGTTTTATTCCCGTGATAATTTATCATGATTAATGTTTCTTCATGATCTATGCCTTACGTACTGCCATGTTTTATGTCATTGCTCAAGATTTTGATGTTTAGATTTTATGCTCATGTTTTTTTACATTCAAATGTCTAAGGATTGTTTTATGTTCTCTATGCTTACCCTTACTGAGCATTTGAGCTCACCCCTTTTATGTTTTCTTTTCCCCATGATATAAAGAAAGGTTTTAGGTAATAAAAAAATGGGAAGATCTTTATGGGAGATGTTGAAGATCTTTCACCATGAAGAAGATTATATTCTGAGTTTCCAAAGACACTAAACTATTACGGTCCTTGTGTGTCTGTTTTTGTTATATATTAATTATTCTACAAATGTAATGTAATGTCCATGTATGTAAAGCTTAGAGTCTATACCCATATAGATTCCTGATATTAGAGAGAAATTATTAAGGAATTATACAACACTTTTGATAAAGGTACTTTAGAGAAGTAAAAAAATTGAGGAAGTAATTTGGGAATGAGAGGATATTATGAAGAAGAATTGCCTTCATCTATATAAAAGGTAATATTAATGAAATCTTTAGGATTAAATTTTTGTATGATTAAATAATGTAACACCCCATGACTTTACAATATATTTCTTTTAGAATAAATTTAATTTTATTAATAGATTATGATGCATGAAACACCGGGTTTAAATGAAAATACTTTATTAAAATAGTATTTAAACGTTTCCATTATAACCTGACCATTAATTTATTGGTTATAAATAGTAATAAATAATTATAATAACTATAACACACCATTACCTTCTTTCATGTATTAGTTGACAATATATTTGATCATCTTTTGGTTGGATCTTGTTTCTTGGAGTTTCCAATGTAATTTGGAAAATTTCAAAGGTTTTTCGGGTTGTGCATGATTGGAACACTATTTCCCAAATTGTGAACCCCACCAATGCAAACCATAAACCCCGTGAATAGTGGGGAATTCATGGGTGGTGCATGGTTTCCAAAACTTTGAGCCCACCTAAGAGAAACCATGCACCCCACTATAGGGTCAAACATTTAGGGAGAATAGTTTGTCTAACCGTGCAACCCTCTCTAGGAAACTATGCTTGATATTTTAATTTAATCTAAAATCTATTTTAAATTTTCCAAATCCCACATTTAAGACCCATAATCCTTCCAATAGAACATAAGATTATTTATTTGGCTTTATAGGCTCTCAAGAAGTTTTTTTGGCTCCTACAAACACTTTCCTTGGTGGATCGAAGCATGGTGGATATTGTTCGATCTCCTCCAAGTAAGTAAATCTCTTCTAATGTGTTCCCTCCCAATCTATCTTTCTCTAATCCTTAGAGCTCATTAAATCATCAGGTTATAAATATATCAAAACTCTTTTTATTTTAATCGTGATTCTACTTTTTATTTATAGATCTCCAAAACCTTTATTTTTCATTGGTAAACCTCGTTGAGGGTGTCAAGTCTTGATCTTTGATTAAATTAGGTGGTTTCATTTTTGATTTTCCATGTAATTAAAAAATTTATTTGTTTTAAATTGATTTAAATTAAAATATAAATCATTTTATTGAAGTTATTTTATTATGGACTATGTAATGGCATGAATTTTGGGAAAACCCACCAATTTCAATGTAATTGGAATTTAGGGTTTATTTTGAAAATGATGAAACTAGTGAGATTATTTGGGATTTGATTTAAGAAAATGGATTAAAGTAAATTTATTAAAACCTATGGTTGGTTTTGAATTTAAAAGGAATGAAATGATGAAAACCCCACATTTTTGTTTTGAAATTGATTTTTAAAATTAAAATAGAAAATTGGCCAACTGAATTGAGATTGATATTTGAGTTGAAATAAAATGATTTTCCCATTATTTATTGATGGATTGATAAAATGATATCCTGTGTAGTTAGTGCGTTATTTTGGAAAATAATTCTTTGATATCAATCCCCTAGTAATGGATATATGATGCCAACTCTAACAAAAACCTAGTTCGACATGATCATCCCTGATGGGATGTTGATGAGTCCTATTTGGAATGAGCTTAAGGGAAGTGTGTACACATACATAATAGTGATCATTGATGTTATAAGTGTGAGGATATTATAACTTGAAACTAATGTACTTTAGATAATATTACCATGGGTCTAGTTGTGATTTTTTTGATTTATATTCCAATGATAATAGAACTCTTTTACAAATTCCAAGTTATTTGTATAAATTATTTTATATAAATTTTTATTTAATCAATGTTTGAAATGTTTTCCATACATTGAAAAGAATCATGATTTGTTTTAAATTTTAAAATAATTTATTATATCCTATCATATTTTATTTAAATTGAAATAATTATTTTCTTTATTATTATGGAATCTTTTATGGAACACTTGGTGTGACCATATTGGGATTTATAGCACAAAACCTTCCTTTTTTAAGGAGTTTATAAATTTTATTATTAGAGGTATGATAATGGGAAAGTTCCACTTGTAGGTGTTGGATGTTCTTTATCCATTGGGAATGGAGTGATTCATCCTTTGGAATGTTTGATTTTTATATTTCTATTTTTTGAGTACTTTAATGATGTACTGATTTGGGTTGTTTATACCTAATTAGTTTTTTGTATTTTATACCTTTTTAATGTTGAGAATATTGACTTGTAATATTTATTTTATACATTTTTATGGAAAATTGGTTCCCTATTTTATCATGTATGATGTTAGATGCTAGTCACCAACCTTTGGGGATCAAGAATTCCCATCGAGCTATGTCAATGCTCTCTTGGGTATCAGGGTACCAGTGTACTAAATATGGTTCATGAAAAATTAAAATCAAATGGATGTAAAAAATATTTACTTAATATCGGTATGTAGTTTGGGATGTCTTGTTGATACTTAAGAGGTAGTTACAAGAGATTTCCTAGATATATCTCAGTGTTACAAGCCTTAAGTCACTATGGGTGTTGTAGGAAAGGTATATTGAGGAATAATTTGATTTAATTATAGTGTTTTCCTTATTTTTATTTGGATAGTTTGAAATAAAAATATTGATATATTATCATATAGGATTAATTTCCCCATTCTTCTTTTTTGAGTTGTTGATCTGAGTGATTTTCTAAGCTCTTCAATGTTGTCTATTGATATTGGGTACCATAATGCCTATGAGAATATGTCTAAATTGGTCCTAGGAAGAAGCTGTTGGTGAACCACAATGAAAATGTCCTCTCATAGACAAGAATCTTATTGAGATTATTGTGCATGTTTTCCATGATTTTGTACAAGCACTTACACCTGTTCCCATTCAGGATCTAGTTGTAGAGCCTCAGAGGGATAAATCTCAAAATCATGCTCATGGGTCACTTCACTGGAATCCACCAATGTTCCAAATCTCTAATGATCCTAAAGTATCAAAGGATTATATTAGAAAGATATGTATTTTATTTATTTATTTGAAATCCATAATTTGATTAAGGTGAAATGTATCACCTTTAAGTTGGAGGTACTTAGCAGTAGATGAGTGGATTTTATGGTTATAATGAAGAATAATGAAATTTTAGTGTGGAAGGACTTAATAATAATCTTTATTTATTAGTTATATCAATATTTTATGGTACTATCTAAGGATATGGAGTTTTTCAAACTTGAAAAGGCTGATAGAACCATGATGGAGTATAAAACTTAAATCTAAGAGATTGTGCAATTTTCTACTGAGATTATAATGAATTAGAAGATGAAGACTCGACAGTTTGAGATGGGTGTTTGACCTAATATTAACTCTCATGACTTATTTATTAATCTCTCTTATTATGATGAAATTCTAGATAATTCATTGATGGTAGAGCACCTGGTAATTAAGTCGGGGTTGACAGGAGTTCCTTTTTTCTATTAATGTAGGTTTACTTCAAAGGAAGGGGAATCATGATGAGTCTCATGGTATATATTAATATTATCGTTCTTCCAGACCTCCTATTGTTCCTATCATATGACCTTTGACTTTCTTCTAGTATCAAAAGCCTATACATTCAAAATAGGTTTGCACTAAGGCACCCATGATCCGCAGTTCCTTCAGACACTCAAGACACTTGTAGAAATTATTTTAGATTTTTTTAGCCCACTTACTATCATAGGCTCATCAACACATAAAATTAGTATGGGGTAATCTGACGCTTCTTGAACAAATTGGTTTCAGCAATAGGAATCTATAAATAATCTTTTTCACATAGTATAATATTCTCTAGATGAAGCAGAGATGGGTCCAATGAACATGAGATATATTATTACTATAACATAATATTTAGTGAATTATTTATTTGATATTGGTGAGTCTTATTTGTTTATACTAACACATATTTTTAACCTTCTAAATCTTCTCAAAGATCTTTTATCTTATGTTATGAGTACTACTACTCCCCTCATATTGAAGAGACTATAGGGTCTCCATTTTCCTTCTTGTGTTTTCTCTTCATTAGAGATTGATCATGTTTGGGATTTTTTGGTTCTCTACAAGAAAACTCTTAATGATTTTTTTGGGATGGAATGGATCATTTCTAAAACGGCCCAAATTGACTGTTATCTTGGTAGCGTCTCCTTAAATGCACCAAATGGGTTCTTCCATACTTTTTGGGTAGAATGGGACCTAAGGTTGAGTAGATATAAGCCTTTTTATCAAGACTTATGGAAATTAATATCATCGTACACTTTTGATCTAGAGTGGGATTATTTGAGTGATGATCTTCCTCCAATTTTCTTCGATTGCCATAATGTTTTTCCTTATGATTACTTGGGATTTACATAGGTAATAGAGGTATAGTTTTCTATTTATTTTTTACCTGGTACGCAGAAAGTGTTTATTTATTCTTACCGAATGGCACCAGAAAAGGAAAGATTTAAATAATTAGTTGGATTATATATTAAAAAAAATCCTTATACACTCTATTATATCCCCTTGGTTGGTTCTTTTTTTTCTTTTCTAGAAAATCTAATGGAATATTTTTCATATGTGTTGATTACTAGAAACTAAACCAAATTACAATAAAGAAAAGGTATTTGTTTCCATTGATTGATGGTCCATTGGACTAATTGAAAGGGTTGAAGTGGTTCTTGAAGATTTACCTTTATTTAGGTTATTACTAGTTGATAATAAAATAATTTGAATTTCAGATAGCCACCCTCCAAAGTAGGTATGGCCATTATGTGTATCTTATCATTCCATTTGGTCTAAAAAATTCTCTAGTAGTATTAATGGACTTGATGAAGAATATATTCTATAAGTATCTTAATATTTTCATGGTAGTATTTATGGATGGCATCCTTTTTAACTCTCAGTCCAATAAGGATCATGTGTATCATCTGAGAGAGGTTTATGAAATTTTGAGAAATCATTGACTTTATGTAAATCTATCAAAAATGTGATTTATATATTTTGAGGGTGATGTTATTGGGAAACATAATCTTAGAAAATGGAATATCAGTTGACCCTATAAGTTAAGTACTATTATGACTTGAGAATAACTAAAAAATTATTTTGATATTTTGAGATTCTTAGGTTTAGTGGGTTATTATTACTTATTTATAAAGGCTTTCTCCAAGTTAGTCTCTCTGATGACCGCTCTCTCTTAGACAGGGATGATTTTTTGGGTTGATAAATTTCATAGTTATTTTTCTATGATTATATTTATATTGACTTATATACTAGTTTTGACTCTTATAGAGGTTGGGTAGGGCAATGTGGTCTTCTATGACACATCAGGTTCAGGTTTGAGTTGTGTTCTTATGTACAGTGATCTTGTGGTATCCTATAGTTCTCGAAAACTTACGCCAAATGAGAAAAATTATCTAACTCCTGACCTTGAACTTGCATCCATGATGCATTCTATTAAGAGTTGGTGGAATTAGCTTTTTGTAGAAAGTTTCATCATTTATTCTGCCAACAAGAGTTCGATTTATATCATCTCTCAAAAATAGTTGAATCTTCATCATAGACGTTGGGGGGAATACATGAAATATTTTTATTTAGGCATTGTCTATACCCTGAGGAAAGGGAATTCCCTTGTTGATGCATTGAGTACAAAAATTCTGACCCATCCCATGAAAGAATCCTAAAAATATCAGAACTTGACGGATCTTTTTACACATATTCAATTAGGATTCTATGAGAAGGAATCTGAGGTTGTCTTTGATAGTGTTCAGTTGATCTCTGCAGTTCTCAAGATTATTATTTAGGAACAACAACTTGATGATGAATTCTATATCATTAGATACTCTCTTTATAATTGGGATACTATTTTTGAGTGGTTGTTCTCTATGGAGGGTATAATATTTTTCTATTACTGGTATATTTTACATTTTCTAGTGAGAAAATATGTGATGGGGGATTTAAGTAATTCTTAATGGGTTGTGTACCCAGGAACCACAAAGATGGTTTAGGACATGCATCAAGAATTTTGGTTCTAGGAATGAGATGAGACATTACTTATTTTTTTCTTATTGTTATACTTTCCAATAAGTCAATACTAAGCAAGAGAAACCTTTGGGTTTGATTCATCCACTTCTAGTTACGACATAGAAGTGGAATGAGATTTATATGGACATTGTGGTTGGGTTCCCACATACCCCTAGAAACAAGATTTAATTATAGATTTTGATCAATAGACTAGCCCAATTGGATCAGTTTATACCCATTCATGATACATCCAAATTTGAGGAGTTGGAAAATATCTATGTGAAATATATTGTTCATTTTTCGAAGTTCTATTTTCTATAGCCTCTTATAGATATCGTTGTTTTACCTATTTTTTTGTGAGGCATTCTGGAGGTGATGGGATCTCACATTCAGTTGAGTACAACATACCATCCATAGATGGATGGCCAGATAGAGATACCTATACAAATTCTTGAGGAAATTCTTCATACCTATGTCCTCTATTTTAGTGGAGATTAGGATGACCATTTGCGACTGGTTTAGTTCTCTTATAACAATTGTTACCAGTTCGTGGTTAAAATGGATCAATTTGATGAATTTTATATAATTTCATATAAATTTATGTTGTTTTGGTTAGAGATTGGTGAAACTTCTTTGGTTGGACTAAGTTTTTTCTAAGACAAAACATAAAATATTTAGTTGGTTCATCAAATAAAATTGACAGTGTAGATCCAGTATAAATTCTATGATTATCATCATTGTAGATTGTTTGAATTTTTGGTTGGTGACCATATGTTTTTGAGAGTTTCACCTCAGTTGGGTCACCTATGTCTTAGTAGGAAATGGAAGCTAGATCTATGGTTTGTGGGACCTTTTGAGTTTATTGAGCAAATAGAAAAGGTGTCTTACTATTTATAACTTATATCATAGTTGATGTTGATACATAATGTGTTCCATGTATCGCAACTTCAGAAGTATATTTCTAACCCATATCATATCTTGAGTTGGGTGGATCTTGATATTGATCCTAATTTATCTCTATCTAAGAATCCCATCAGGATTTTTCACTATAAGACAAAGATACTTCATGGGAATATGATACCTTTGTTATTTGTTCTATGGAATCATGGTTTTAATTTTCATGAGACTTGGAGTATGAGGCACTAATAAGAGAGCAGTGGCCTCATATCTTTATGAAAACATCTTGATAAATTTTTTGGGGACATAATATTTTTATTTTAGTGAGGTTGTAAAATATTGTTACCATATTTCAGGTATTCGTTGACCCTATTTTTTATCTCTTT
This sequence comes from Viscum album, assembly GCA_963277665.1. NCBI lineage: Eukaryota > Viridiplantae > Streptophyta > Magnoliopsida > Santalales > Viscaceae > Viscum > Viscum album. The sequence continues at coordinate 1,506,757,511 of OY728164.1, read as the reverse complement.
TGGTTGGGTATTTTTCTAGAAGTTTCATGTGATATTTGAAAATTTTTAGAGGTTTTCTATGTTGTGCATGGTTGGTGCATGATTTCCCAAATAGTACACCCCACTGGTGAAAGTTGTGTACCCCATGGATAGTGGGGAATGCATGTTTGGAACATGGTTTCCCAAACCGTGATCCCACCTAGGAGAAACCATGAACCCCAGTGTAGGGGCATGTTGTTAGGGCACATAGTTTTTATAACCATGAAACCACTCTCGGAAACCATGTTCATGGTTTTAATTTAATCTAATTATTTTTTAAAATTCACTAAGCCCATATTTAAGACCCCTAATCCTTCCACTTGATATATATTTATCATATTTTTAGAGAGTTGATATGATCATGTTATTCATGGATCTAAATTCCATTTGTTTGGATCGTGATTCTAGATTTTATTTCTAGATCTTTGATACTTTCATTCTTCATTGGAAAATCCCATTGTGGGTGTCCATTATTGATTTTTGATTAAAGGTAAGTAGTTATTTTTTATATTTTCAATGTAATTGAAACATTTAATTTCTTTATTTGTTTGAAACAGACTTCAACTGATTTATAAAACATTGAATTAAATTGATTGGATTATGGAATTTTTAATCAAAGTGATTTCAGGAAAACCCCCCAATGCCAATGGAATTGGAATTTGGGGTGTATTTTGAAAATTATAGAATTAGTGAAATTATTTGGGATCTTATTTTTGATAATGGGTTAAATTAAAATGTTGAAATCCTATGTTTTTTTATTGAAAAGGCATGAAATTATGGAAACCCCATGTTTTTGGTTTTGAATTTTATTTGGAATATTGAAATTGAAAATTCAAAAATTGAATTGTAAATGATGGTTGATTTGAAATGAGAAGATTTAACCATTATTTATTGTTTGATTTAGAACATACGGTCTTGGGTAATTAGTGTGTTATTTGGGAAAAGCACGCATGGATATTGATCCCTAAGAAATGGATTGACGATGACAACTCTAACAAAAACATAGTTCACCATGATCAATCCTGATGGGATGTTGATGAGTCATATTCAACCTAGGCCTAAGGGAGGTGTGTATACATACTTATCCATTGCCACTGATATTAGAAGTTTTAGGATCTTATAACATGAAAATAATGTACTTTAAATCATTTGGCCATAATGTTTTTTTATTGTTTTGATATATATATTCCAATGATTATAGAAATTTTTTACTCATGCCAAATGATTTATATAATTGGTTTTATATAAAATGTTTATTTAATCCCTATTTAATATGTTTTCCATCCATTTAAAAGAAACAAGTTTTTTTTAAAATATGAAAATAATGTATTATGTTAAACCCTTTTTAATGTAAATTGATCACATGACTTTGGAAACTATTATGGAATATTTTATCTAAAACTTGGTGATACCCTACTATGATTTATATCTCACACCCTACATTTTACCTTTGTGTTTTTGTATATTTATTTTAGTTACAATCAAAGGGAAAGCGCCACATGGAGGTGGTGGATACTCCTGATCCTTTAGAATTAGAGCGATGTTTCCTTTGGGATGTTTGAGTTTTATCCTACCAGTTGTGGAATAATTTGATGATGTATTGCTTTGTGGTTTGTTATACATATTTTGTTTCTTTTACTTTCTCCTTTTGGAGTTTTGATCATATTTACTTTTAATCTTTATCTTAAACTATTTTGTGGAAAATTTGTTCCATCTTTTATCATGTATGATGTTAAGTGCTATTCTCCAACCCATGGGGATCAAGAACACCCTTCAAGGTATGTTATTGTTAGCTCAGGTATTAGGGTACTAGGGTATCAAGGATTTTTTGTGACAAAAATTATAGTTAAATATTTACTAGGAAAAAATAAGAATCATTTAAAAGAAAAAATAAATTATTTTTGAAAACTATATTTTTTCTAAAGGAGAGTTTAATCATTCTTTGAGAACATAATTTAAAATTAATTTTAAACACTTATATAAAATTTATTTTAAAAAATAAGATTCATTTTTTAAAATTATCATATCAAAATTATCTTTGGGTGAATTTTTTTGATTTTTCTAAAATGTTCCTTTTTTATTAATAGTGAAAATACTAAATTTATTCTAAAACTAATTTTAAAATAATTTATAATTTTAAATTATATTTTTAATTTTAATTAAAGTAAAATTAGTTAAATTTTATATAAATTAATCTAATTTAGGTCATTGTAATAATTTTAATATTGAATTTTGATATAAAGACAATGTAAGCTTTTTAATAATTTCTCTTTAAAAACTCTCTTTCTAATTACGTATGCAGGATTAATTTTAAATTAAATATTGTAACTTATGTGAATGGAATTTGGAAAAATGGAAAAAAAATATTTTGAATAATAATAATTTATATTATATAGTAAGTTAAACATAATTTTCTACCAAAATGAATATTGAAAACAGTAAAAATTAATGGTCACGGTTAATGTAAAAATTGATTTACAGGGGGTTAAACTAATAATATAAGATTTGAAATGACCTAAAAACTCAACTAAAATCACTTTTATATGAATATTTAGACTTTATAATGTTTAAGGATCAATAATAATCTATTTTAAACCCTTTTAGAATGTAAAAAATGTGGTTATGACTCTTTCTTTCCAAAAATTATAGGTGTTCCACTCACCTCACTAATAAAAGGTCACCTACCATCCTATCTTCCTAACACCTTCACACCCTTTTTCAGGGAAATACCTACCCAAATCACTTCCAAAATTCAATCCTATCATTCATTAATCCTTATTTTTATCAAAAATCCAACATAGGTAGGCTTTAGTTCAAACCTAAGGAGGATACCCAAAGAAGACGTAACGTTATTCAATGAGCGTTTTTATTTTATTTCCGTATACATCCACATCAATTATTATTAAAACATGATTACATAATAACCTTATTATATTACATATAAATATATTTTTTATGTTAAGTTCCTTACCTAAAACCACCCCCACTTCCATCAAATGGGTTATGAAATCATCATTCGTTTGTACGGTGGACTACAGCCTCACTAACCGTTGTCATTCATTTTTCCATAACCACCTATCATGGTTGGGTATGATGATGGATATAAAGTATATATAATATATTTATAAAATAATTATACTTATTTATTAATTATATATTATGTACCTTTTTTACTTTACATTTTGTAGGAGATATAATAACGTCGCTCCTGTGTACGGCAGACTACTGCCTCGCGAAGCGATGTGATTTTTCTTTCACTAATGTTATACATGAGATGTGATAAGGATAAATTTAATGATTATATATGATATAAATAAAATAATTATTATATTAATTAAATATTTATCATTCTAAAAAGATAATATAAATATATATCATTTTCTTTCGTACATTTTCACTTAATGAAAGATGATAACGTTGTTCATGTACGTGTAGACTTTCCCCTTCACGAAACGATGTGACTCTCTTTTAATAACCACAACACATAGATTATATATAAGTGTATTTAAAGAAATAATATTTTATATATGATATTCTTATAATTCTTGAAATATAATATATTACTTACCTTCTTTCCAAAATGATATTTATAAAATGGAAATGTTACTCATGTGTATGTACGACCTACCATCTTCATGATCATAATGTGCTTCATTCCTAAAACCCATCATTCATGATTGATATTAAAATTATAATTGATTTATAATTATGGTAATTATTTCTTGATTATTATTACTTATATGATTAAACTATATAATATTCACAATAACCAAAAGTCTAATGATGATGCATGAATGATAAAACAAGACAACTAACACCTGAAACAATGAAAATATTGAATTATTATTAACAAAAACGTGATAATATGTTATTAAATGATCATATATGATATTATAAAAATTAATATATTTATATTATAAGTTAATAACATTTTTAAAACAAATATCTAAGATCTTAAAGCACGTTCGACCAAAATTAAGTTTGACGTAAGTTATTTCATTTCAATTTACATTACTTTGAGGATTATTTATTATTATGCACTAATTAACTTTTATATGGTGTATATACTACCCCAAAAAATGTAATATAATGATTCCATAACAATTCATGGTATTTTAAGTTTAAATTTGAATTATTTCATCTAACGGGTTTTGACTTGAAAAATACCCAATGGTAAAAGTTATTGTACAATATCACTTTCTTTTTTGATTGTTATCTTTCTCTAGAAACAATAAAATTCATGTAATAATTTTTTATTGTGAATTAAATTTATATTAAGTATCCATATTCTTGTATAATTTATATTATTATTGAATAAACCATATATCATTTTTATATATAGTGTTTACTTTGACAGTTATTTGATTATCTTGGGAAATATTGATAAATTTGCATCCTTTACTCAATATTGATATTTAATGATAAGTCACATTCTTCATCAGTTAAATAGATTATTTGATATATGTTGAATGATTTAAACATTCACACATGGGTGGGTACCAGTTATAGATATCCCCTCAATGAATCAATATGTGAAACCAGTTGGCCAAATCATATAGTTTTCAACCTAGCTGTTTTAAACCATCTTCAGGATATATCTTAATGGTAAAGGTATCATGTGATTGAGACATGATTCCTATTAATTAATAATTTCCTTAACTGAGAATTTATTTATTATTATTATTCAAGATATTTTCTCAATGATATTATCACTTGATGCATTTCATTCTATATTATTTAATAAATGACTTGTTTTTTCAGTTATTTACCATGACTTTTTGATCAAGAATTATCTTATCTTGATAGTAAAGATATATAAATGAATTTTTTAAATTTATTTACCTTTAAATTTTTATTATTATTATTGATTCATTATATCTTCCATTTTACTTAAACCTTACTGTTCATTTGAGATAACCTTTATTTTGTTTCCTATCTCCATGATATGAAGAAAAATTCATAGAATGTGTCTTCAAGGATGCAGTTAATTTGATTTTGTTATATATTATATTTTATTTTCTATTACTAATGTAAAATGGGTATCATGTAAGTATATTGTTCTCCAAGAATTATAATCTGATCAGTCCTTTGAGATGTAACCCTTTGTATCTAAGCCAACGTAATAATGTAAGACATCGACTTTGGGTTACTGGAGTAGGGTCGCTACACATGATAGTATTCTATCTAATTGAGAATAATAAGGAGGTATATTTGGTGATTGGGATGATTTAATAATTTATATGGGTCAACCCATATGATAAGCGTGATCCAAAGGTAGTTTCACTGGTATACTCATGATAGGAACCCATATTATCAAGAGAATACGGGGTTGTTATTTCCCTGAGGGTCATATCTATTTATGAGGAAATATTAGGGAAGGTCTCATATAGAAATACTTTTAATTATTATTAAATTAATACTATAACACCTTGATATTTTATAAAATATATTTTTCAAATAATTTTAATTTATTCAATAGCTTGTGTTACATGCAACACCAAGTTTTAATGAACCGCAATATACTATTAATATTATTATTTAAACATGATAATTATAAAATATACATTAAAAAGGTGTTATTAATAGGAATAACCACTTATAAAATATTTAGTTTAATTTTTCTATATAAAGAAAACATATTTATAAAAAAATTACTTAATTTTTTGTAATGTTTTTATATGTTTTGAAAATACTATTTTCTAAAAAAAATGTTTTTGTTAGAAAATAATAAGTAACTTTTACACTTTTAGAAAATTTATTTGATAAAATGAACTTAATTTTTGAAATATGAATTTCAATATTATCTTTTACTGAATTTATAAGGATCACCTGAAAAGGTTAATTTTTTGATGAATTGTAAAAAAATATGGATTTTTATTTAAAAACTATCTTTTCATTTAAGTCATTTACTAGCTAAATTTTATTTTGAGATGGTTTTAAAAGTAAGATTATTTAAATTATATATTTATTAATCCATTTTAGTTTATTTTAATTAATTTCATATTTGATTTTATTATTAAAACAATCTTTAATTATGAAAATTTTCTATTTGGAAAACTGTTTTTATAACATTTGCATGTTTTATTTTAAATTAAATTCTTCTAATTTTGTGAATATAATTGATAAAATGGATTCCATATTTTTAATAAGAATTATTTGTTCTATATAATAATTTTAAGTTAATTTTTTTCATAAATATTAGTAAAAATAAAATGTTATAATGTTAATGTTTGAAATGGGGCTTTGCATGTTACATATACATTTTTTAAAATTAATTTTCAGAAAACATGGGATATTTATTTAATAAATTTTGTTAAATATTTATAATAATTGTATCTAAATTATCTAATAATTCTCATTATAATTTTAGTTTTAAAGGATAAATTACCTAGTTAAATAAAAATAGACTAGTTACCGTGGTGAAAAATAAAATGGTAAAAGTGAGTAAAGTTAAATATTAAGAAACACCATGTTTAAAAAAATTGTATTTTTTGTGTTGGGGGTGTGGATAAACTATATAATCCATCCAATACTTTATGTATCAAATTTATAGGCACATTTTTTAAGATTTACATTTAATTATTGAATAGTTTTGGGTATTTTGAAAAATGTTACTCCTCTTCTATTATAAAAGGGGACCTCCTCTCCTCACTTATTCCCACCCTATAAGTCATTTGGCTCAAAAAACCTACTAAAATATCTCCAAAAAATCCTGATACATGTTCTAAATATTTTTCTATTCTTGATAAGACCAATTCTAGGGTTTTTAATAAGATATACAAAGAAGGTTTTTCTAAGCGAAGATAATTGTCTTCCCTAAACTATTTCTTTTCAATTCTTCTCTTACCACCTTCATTAATGTCATAACAATCACAATATAATAAAAAATATATATAACAAATAATTTTATGTTAATATGTTTATTTATTAATATATATCCATCACCTCTTCCATCAAGTGGGAAATGAAACCGTCGATCGTGTGTACAGAGGGCTACAACCTCACAAACCGACGTAATTTGTTTTCCATCACCACCTCTCACGGATGGATATAATGATGGATTTAAATTAGTTATATGATATTTATGAAATAATTATACTTATATAATTATAATATCACATAAATATTCTTACTTTCCATCCTATGGGAATACAATAATTTCACTCGTGTGTATGGCGGACTACCGTCTCGCGAAGCAATGTGATTCGTTCTTCTCTTACACATTGCATTTAAGGTAATAAGGATATGTTTAATGAAAATGTGTGATATATATGAAATAAAAATTATTATTAAATTGTAATATATTATTTACCGTTATTTTTTTGGTACATTGAGAAAATGGAAACAGCGTTTATGTGTACATACGGCCTACCGTTCCCATAAGCGGTGTAATTCATTTTATATTTATAACATTAATGGATTAAAATAAATACATATATAATGAATATATATATTATATATATCATGGTTAAAATTTTGTAGATGATGAGAAAATGATCAACGTAAAATAAACAAAAATACCCAACCAAAACATACATGAAAAACGAAGCAATTATTACCTGAAACATGATTTTTACAAGGAATTATTAATAAATTGGTAATAAAAGGTAATAATTAAATCATATATGGTATGATAAATATTAGTACGGTTATTCAATATATTTATAATAAACTTATATTTATTATATAATAAGTTCAATTGGGTATGAACCAAGTCAAGACTTAATGTAAGGTATTTTTGTCTCACTTTTATTTCTATAGGGCATATGCCTTATATGCCGCATGTTTATTTTGTGTGGTGTGTATATACTACCCATGAATGTATTTTATGATTATTATCATGAAAATTATAGGATATATATATCCATATAATTATTTTTTCATGGGTCTTACAGTTCAAAAGTAACCAAAGTGGTAAATGTTTTATATCACAGTCTCATTATTTATCACGATTGTTTATAATTAAGTTTTTGATGATGAAATATTATGATCTAACTATCATGAAACTCATTTATTTTCATATAATATGGTTATTTCAAGAGAATACATGTTTTCCTTTCATTTTTTCTCTCTTTATGTACTCAATAATACAAAATAATTTTTTTTATGAAAAAATATGAATTTATTTCTCTCTTTGATCGATAACTATTTTTATCTCATGTCCTTGATTTCTAAAAAAGTTTTTAAAGTTAGTTTTCACTATTATCTAATGAATTTTTAAAGAAATTTTTTCCATGTTTGAATTTTTAAAAAATGGTTTAAAAGGTATTCATTTTCATTTTTCTAAATAAGGTGTTGGATCGTGAGAGTGTGTGATGGCTATAATAAAGGGTGAATTGTAGTTTAAAAATTTAAACTAACAAAAAACCCAAAACCTCTTTTTTAAGAAAGATAAAACTCAGTAATCATCCAAGGATCAGAGTATATGTATCTGATCTAAAACATTTCTGATAAATCAAAGTTTTCAATAAGGATCATGGACTGTCTGGAAAATAGTTATAATAAAGATTAGTAAAACAAAATTTCTAATGAAAATGAACATCAGAATATAGAGCGTATTGAAACAAGTAATACAAAAGCTTATAAAAAAGTAATAATAACATACAATATTTTTAAATTTAATTATACTCTTTAACCTTAATTGTTAAGGAAGTTATAAATTAGGACTTAAGATATCCACAATTTTCATCCTAACTATAAAGGTCTGTCTTTCTTTACGAGGAAAGCCTCGATAAGAATATCAGAATAGATATTTCTTCCATAACCCTAGAAGCCCTTTATCTAACAGATTGGTTTCAACAATCCTATTATCCCTAAAATCCCTCAATCAGATGGATCTATATCACCTATCCTCTTATCCCCAAAATACCTCGATCTAAACAAAAGTCGAATAGATGAATAAAAATGAAAAACGTTCTATGGATTTTACAATCGCTAGCTTCAAATCCTTAAAACTAAAACACTCTGAAAAATTACAAAGCATAAGATTGTGGTGTTTAGGAAGATAAATATATTAGATGTGTTGAGTTGAAAATTCATCAGTTACCAGCTCCTCAAATGCACTATTATTTATATGTTTTTTTTAATGGTCATAATTTCCATGAATCTCAGATTTGGTTGCAACGGACTCAAATTTTATTCACTTGAAGATCATAAAAATTTCCCCATCTGATATCATTTTGATTAGTATCATTACAATGTTGTAATGAATTCTTTCCAATAAAAATAATTCCAATAACTCAAACTATAATCATTAGTCATTTTGATGGACTATATAGTTTTTTTATCTAATAAACTGAACTATGGTTATTCTAATGGATCTAAAATATTGTCATCCTAATAGATATTAATTAGGTCTATCCAATGAATAGATCACTTAGTCAAACCAATGGAAAAAACACTATTCAATCTGATGAAATAGATTTTAGGTTAGTTTGATGGATTGTCTTGAAGAATAATTTTTATATTTTTTTATATTATAACTTTTTCTACATTCAATATAAAATTGTGTTTTCTAAAAAAATAGTCTACAAACACTTGGGATATATAAATATAGAAAAATAAAATTTTAAGAAATAGTTTGTGATTTTTAAAACTAAGGAAAGAAAAAGCAGAAACTATACTTCCGACTCAACAATATCCCCCTTTTTAGAAAGCACAAAACACAACACTTAAAATAAAAAAATATTAACTTTAAAATAATTACCAACTTTTGTTTTTTTATGAATTTCAAATTTATTATTCATAAGAAATATCTTCCCTTATTATAACAGAAATAACATTAAGCTTATAACTTCTTTTTATTCACAATTCTTAATCTAGAATTAAATAATATTACTTCAGTTTCCCCCCTTAATAAAATTCCTTTCTTAAATAGTTTTATTCCTTTATATTATTTCTCCCCCTAAAACTATTTATCCCCCTTTGGATAAATTTCCCCCATTTAGATAAATTATCCACCTTTTTATTAGAAAAATGGAATAGAGAAAGTAATATATTCACCTAAAATATTCAAACCTATAATACGAAACAAGTGTGTTTGAATAACTATTAAATTAAGGTATAAAATAGAAAACATTCATCCAAATAAAATTGGAAAACATTCAAAAATATTTATTTGGAGAATAATTAATTCATGCTAAATGTCGTTTAAAATGTTTGAAAATACATTAATAGTTCAAAAAATACATTTCCATTCTTTCTTATTCAATTTTTTGAAAATTTCTTTATCTTTTTGAAATTCTCTTTTTCCTTCTTAGATTCAATTTTTTAAGACTCATGATTTTCTACCATATCTTCCATTACTGAGAGCCTATGATTATTTCCCTTCAAATTTACTACCTCCTATTCAAGAACAATGAGATTCTTGTTTTCATTCTTCATCTTTTGAAAATTTTCTTCAAAATATCATAACCTGATATTCTATTCTTTTAGCTTCTAATTATTTTTTTAATTCTAAGTTCTTTTGATTCCAAGAGTCCAAAACATCATTGAACTAATTCAAAAAAATTATCATATCAAAAACATCCAAAGATAACTTCTAAATATAATTAAAAATATCAAACGATAGTTTCCTAACATTGAAATTTTGAATATCATGTTCTTTTAAGTCTCCATCTATTTGTCTTTTCCACTTCAAATTCTAACTGAATCTTATTTTCGAAAACATAGATTTTTATTTGAAACACCTAATATTATATTTATTTTGAATCGTTGATGCGGTCAATGACTTCAATGATTCTGAAATCTTATTCAAACTATTTTGAATTTTATTTCACATTTCTTTAATATTTGGAAGTTATAGAATTGAATCTATAATTTGTTTTAGATTTTGATAAGTATAATCTATACTTTTATGTTATTAAATGGATGATGAATCTGATGAATCTAATTATTCTTATGAAATGTGTGGATGAGAAGGTCCAATGTCAGTGTTCTATTTCACTGTAACATTTTTATCATCCAAAACATTCATTACCTAAACCTCTATATCAGTCTCTACCTTATCTGATAGTTTTCTCTAATAATTTTGTTCTTCAACTTCTTTCTCTCATAATGATGACTTCTCATCCACAAAAACAACTACATCTTGGTTCTTATCTGACTAAGATGATATTATAGGATATGATGAAGTTTACTTTGATAACTTCTCTTCTTGTTTTATTTCTTCCCCTTCTTCTTCTTCTTCTTCTAGTCCCTTCTACAACTTCATCACAGTTCATAAAACCCCTTTTCCAACTATCAGAACTAATTCTTATACTTTCTTTTAAGCTAACTTCTCTGATATTTTTTGAAATGATACTTGATCTGAATTTTTAGAGACATGGTTTTTCATTACAACTTATTTTCATTTTCCCTTTTCAATGACTACTAAAATAATAGATATTTCAAAAACTTCAAAAACTTCTCATGCCAATAGATCTCAAATGTTTTGATTTGTAGTAGAAAACATTTCGTAGACTAGAATAGGTTGAGAAACAAATAAAGGAGACGGTGATAAAGGTTTATTAGAATATTCTTTCTCTACTCTCTTAAGAAAATTATCCATCATATTTACTTTATCAAGCCTTTTATTTTGCTTCTTCTTTTCTTCTTATTTCATTTCCTCATTTTTTCCTCTTCAAATATAATACTTCAACTTTTTTAATTTTGAAGGATAGATCCCATAGATTATTCTAATATTTATAAACCATCATCTTCTTAAGTTCCTCATCAGATGTAGATTTTTTCTTAACTTTAACTGGAAAAGACTCAACTTTTTTTCTTATATCGTTTATTTTTCTTTCACAATTTCTACATCAAATGAAGATATGTCCGATTGTTCTACAAAATTATTAAACTTTGGATTGAAAAATAGTTTAATTGTCTCCATGGATTCTTCCCCAATAATAAAACCCTTTTCACAAAATTAACATAAATTATTCTTAATCTAAAAAACTTTGATACGGTTAACCAACATATTTTTTATAAAACATGTGAACATGAGAAACTATGACTTCATTGATTTTTTATGAAGGGTATCAATATAAAGGAACACAAAATTCACAAGATTAATATTTTTTAGTTTCATAATGAAATCAATAATGAAAATATCAAGCAAATTTAGTGTATCCCTATCACATTTTATCATAATTAAGTATCCTTTCATCCACAAACTTACCCCTATCACATCTAAATTGAGGTTAAATACCTTTATAAATTTTTCATAAGATTAAAACAATGAGGCTTTATCTTTAAAGTTCTCAAAATATCCAAGATTCTCTCAAATATCATTTAAACAAAGGTTTACTTCACCTTCTAAAAGAACTTCACCTAATTCATCAGCTTTTTGATATGTAAGTTTGTAACTTTCTCTAAAGAGAGTAAAAATAATCACTTTTTTGACCTCCTCCATATTGAATTCCACTGAAGAATATAGTTCTCTTATTATTTCAAGATAATATAAATTCAAAATCATCTTATTCAACACAATTATTCTCCCAACATTGAAAATTGAAAACTCTTTTAAAAAAAAGAGACATGCTTTGTATACCATGATTCTTCAATCATCATTTCTCTTAAAACTTCTCTCTTTATGAAATATTCAATTGAATCCATCTAACTGAATCTGATATTGAAACTCAGACTAAAGAATCTGATCAGGAAAATACCAAACTTTAGGATTGATCAATAAAATGGGTATTGAGGGTTATGAACAAATTCTTAAAAACTGATGTGGGGAAAGGTTGACCCACCCCTTATATATAGTCATGGGGGAGACCCTTAATATTATATAAAACCAATGACTCGGATTGAAAAAAAATTAATGCAACTATTGATATTTAATCAAGATATTTAAAAATTATTCTAAACTCTTGTAGTTTTTTAGGAGAAAATACTCATTGGTGTAAAAATTATAATTATATAAAATTTTGTATTCGTAACAAAATAAAGTTTGTAAAATAGAAAAAATATTTTAAAAATTTTAAAAACAAAATAAATGGATGATTAAAAAACTAAAAATTTAGAATAATAACTTTTAGAGTAAATATTACATTTAGTATTAGTAACCTATTATTCTTGGTTTTCAGGATAAAAATTGAATCTGATTAAATTTTAAACAAATATATTGCCCAAAAATATTTCATATTTTTTTAATATAAAAAATTCGACTCTGAAATACATTTATTCTGAAAATTTTATAATAATTTTTATTCAAAAATACTAAATGATATGAAAAAATAAATTTTATGAAAACTAAAATTTTTAGAAAATAATAACTTTTTAAGAAGAAAAAAAGTTTTAGGAAAATCACAACATATGTACTCACCCTTAGAAATGGGGTTTATTAATGTAATTATATTGTTAAAAATGAATTAGATATTAATGATAATCTTATATTGATCATTATTAACTTATATTTAATATATTCAATTCTAATAGAACTAACAAGTTTTGTAAAAATATCTGAAAGTTGTTCATGCATTCTAATTATTTGTAAAATAATATCTTCTTTTATATCCTGGAAGAAATTTTGGATTATATATATATATGGTTTTATCATGGGTGATGTTATGGGTTTTTATTAAAATTAATGGAACTTGTGTTATCACACAAAATTTGAGTTTTAGTAAAACTCTTGATATAGTTTTTGAGTGTGTGTTACATCCACAACACTTGAGCATAATAACTTCTAGCTGCTAGATATTCATCTTCCACTGTGGAAAGTGATACTAAGTGTTTTTTATTTCAAGAATAAGAAAATAAATCTTATCATAATAAATGAAAAGTTTTGGAAGTATTTTTCATACCCATTGTACATCTACAATAATCAGTATCTAAAAAAATTAACTCAAAATAATTTCCAAAAAGGTATAATAATCCTGAATCCATAGTTCCCTTAAGATAATGAGAAATTCATTTTATATATTTAAGTTGGGACACTTTTTTATTTTCTTTATATATAGCACATAATAATACATAAAACATTAAATCCATAAGACTAGTTGTTAAGTAAAATTATAATCATTCTTGTGATAATATTTTGATCAACTGGTTTCCTAGCTTCAACAATATCTAATGTATTTGAAGTTTTGATAAGAGTACTAATAAATTTACTATTTTAATATAAAAATTTATTAAAAATATATTTTAAATAATTATGTTGATATATAAAAGTTCCTTCTAGTTTTTTGGAAATTTTAAAACCTAGAAAATATGTTAACTCACCCATCATACACATTTCAAACTCAAGTTTCATAAGATTCTTAATGGAATAAATTAAAAAAAATATTTAATATGAATATAATTTCCTCAACATAAATTTTTATAATAATAATATTTATATAAACATGTTTTATAAAAATATTTGGATCCACATCTCGCTTAACAAATGTTTTTCATAATAAATGTCCGTTAAAATATCATATCAGACTCTATGGGATTTTTCAAGTATAGAAAGTTCCTTAGTATGTTTAAAAACATGGTATGGATGTTTTTTATTTTAGAAACCAATGGTTTGTTCTACATAAACTTTCTCTTGAACATATCCATTAAAAAATTTACACTTCACATCAATTTAAAATATTTTGAAATTTAAGAATGCTACATATTCTAAAATTATACTAATATATTCAAGTATAGATACCAAGGCATAAGTTTCTCAATAATAAATTCCCTCTTTTTTGATTATATCCTTTATCAACAAGTCTAGATTTAATTATAAATATAATATAATTTTCATTACTTTTTTTGGAAAAAGTCATTTTACTCTAATTATAAAAGTATCTTTAGGTTATCTAGCTAAAGTCCAAACTTGTTTTATCTCAAATTAATTGGGATCAACATGCATGGAATTTATCCAATATTCAACACCTAAGGCCTAAATAGAAGTATTAGGTTTGAATTGATATAAAAATGAAAAAAATAAAATTTATTTTCTCAAAGAACTTCTAGTTATAACTGTTTAATCTACATCACAAATGATATTATCAATAAGACGATTCCTAACAAACAAGTGATTTATTAGATTTCCAAAAATCTATTTTTCAACAATATGTTGAAATTATTATTGAGGTATAACATCAGAAATACGTTCTTTAGTTGTTCTCTTAGGATAATTACTTTCAAACATTGGTTGAAAATCAATTTTAGAAACAACATCTAAAGATTTATATTGAGATGGTTTCAAACTAAAAGGATTAGTTTCATTGAATTTAACAAGTGTTTTTTCCTAAAAAATGCAGGTATTTTTATTAAAACCCTATATTCCTTACTAGTTGTATGATAAACTATAAATAATCCTTCGTCGGATTTTGGATTAAATATTTCTATGTTATCTTAGTATTCAAGATGAATACATTGCGTCCAAAAACTGTTAATTGGGAAATTTTTAGTTTCCTTCCAAGCCACAGTTTATAAAGATTTTTTTAATAAAAGGACTTATTAAAACTTGATTTATATTATAAAAAAAAATTCTAACTGCTTCATCCCAAAAAAGTTTTAGCAACCGAGTATTCACTCATCATGATTCTGGTAATCTCTTGAAAAATGATATTTCTTCCTTAAACTACATGATTTATCTATGAAGTTCTAGGTGCTAAAAGGTTATCTGTAATAACTTTTTTACTAAAAAAAGTTTCAAAATTGGAATTTACAAATTCTGGTCCATGATCACTATGAATAGTTATCAAAGTGGGGTTTTTCTCATTTTTAACTCTGGATATGAAACTTTTGAAAAAAATAAGGCTCCAATATTCTTTTCTATAAAATAGAACCAAGTAAATATAGTGTAATCAACAACTAAAACATACACATAGTATTTTCCGCAGATACATATAGTTTTTAATGACTAAATAATTCCTTGTGAACTTACTATAAAGAATCAGAAGATGAGACTTCACTAAAATATTTAAAACATGACTTCTTTTGCTTTTAAAATTGACAAGGATTACAAACTTTATAAGTATCAAACCTATGTTTTTCTAGATCCTTAATTGGTCCTTTCATATACAACTTAGAAAAATTTCTAATATTATAGTGTCATAATCTTCTATTCCATAACCAAGATTGGTATTTCATTGCACTAATGTGAGAAAGATCTTATCTTCTAAAGTATTCTATGTTTAATGTGAAAAAATTATCGTACTGATTGATAGAAATAATAAAATCATATTTATAAATAAAAATTATACATTTATCATTTCTTATGTTCACAAGATATCCCTTATAACAAAATTGGATTATTCTAATAAGGTTATTCTTAAGTCCCAGAAAAATGATATATTTGATATTAATTCTTTTCCAAAAAAAATGTTACCTATTCTTGTAATTTCTCCTTGAGAATTATCTCTGAAATTGAATTTACCACCTTTTATCTTTATAATATTTTTAAAGATGTATTTATTTTCATTCTTGATTCAAGAGAAACCACTATCCATGTACAAATTTTTTAATGGGTACATTCCTTATTTTCTAGAAAACAGAAATGTTATCATTTCAGAACCCAAATCATCTTGGGTCTGGTATTATCAGAAAGTTTGATTTTAGGAATACACATTTTTTCAAACATACCACATTCATAAATGTCATTTCTTTTGAAAATTAGGCTTTTTGAAATCCAAAATATTTAACTTTGTTTAGAGAACATTTTTTCCTACAGTGTCCACTACTTTGACATGTAGTGAAAAATGGAATAATTTTCATAAAAAAGTAATTATTACAATAAATAGGTTTTATATTTGTAAAAACCATTTTGGAAACATCTAAATTAGGTCTTGTTTGATTATACATTTTATCAAAATTTTCATTTCCAATGGTAAACTTCGACATAATATTTTACAAACTTAAAATTTCTGAATTTAGTTTTACAAATGATTTTTTTATCTTCAATAGAATTTATATTTGAACTAAGTTTTACAATATAACTTTGTAACCTAGTTTTTCCAAATTTTTAATTTTCAAGATATTTTGAAATATATTCTTTCTCAAAATTAGTTTTATAAAGTCCATTATAAAGATATGATATCTCATCTATAAGAGTATAAATCCTTGAATTTTCCTTCTCACGTTTTCCTTGAGCATTATCAAGTGTTTTATAAATCATACAATTTCCATTTTCAAGTAATTTTCCAAATATAGAAACTTTTTCAAAACTTGGTAAAGTATTATTATATTCAGATGAAGAATATTATTCATAAAAAGATCTAGAATTATTTTTTTAAATATTATCAGGATAATTTTCATTTAAGGTAAGGTTTTTTAATGATAAACCAGTTACCTTAGCCATGAGACATTTTTTAATCTTGGGTGTTTCTTTATAGAATATAATATTCTTTTTTACTAAACATCCATTATCTAATGAATTCTAAGAAGAACTATCTCCTCCACTATCACTCCATGTGTCTGAAGCTTTCAGACTCTTCTTATTTTTATGCTTCTAATACTTTTTGGAGTTCCTATCAAAATTTCATTCCTTATTATTATTTATTTTCAACTTAGGACAATATAGTCTGATATTTCCTACATTCTAACATTCATAACATATCACTTTTTATGATTCTTTTTATATCAACTTTATCCCTATGTATTTTCTTTTATCTATGTGGGAAATATTATTTCCAATAATCTTATTCATTTTTCTCTCAAGATTAGAAAACTTATTTCTTGACTATTCAGATGAACTATTATCAGACTCAATAACAACTTTCTTCTTTTTATAAGATTTCACAACTTAATAAACATATTGAACATTATTATGACCATTTTATATAGTTTCAAAAGAAACTCAAACATTCTTATTTTTTCTTTTATCTGCATACATTTTCAATATGCCCTCACAATTCATAAGGGTTCAAATAATATCATCAATATTAAGATTAATAATCTTTCATGTTTCATCCAAATAAGTCCTTTTGGATTCTAATTCACTACGTAGCATTTCAAAAATATTTTCAACTAAAGTCACATATTTGAGATTTTTCTCTCCAAGTGATTGTAAACCATTTATAATATTCATGAACCTTTGGTTAATCTTATCAATGTAATATCCATGTATAAAATCAAAGGAAAAATAATCATCTTGAATTATAGATCTTCTAGTTTAAATAAATTTTGAACTACTAAAATGTGTTACCTTTAACTTCTACCATATATTGTTTAAAAATTCACATTATTAAATCTAAATATAAATTTTTCTTTTCATATAACATTATAAATTTTTTTACTCTATAATTTAGAAGATATTATAACTTTTCATAATTATTATAATTTGTAACTTCCATATCTGGAATCTTATAGCTACCAGCCAACAAATTTTTTTCGTCAAATCTAGTATTTATAATAAAAATTAGTCATTCTATCTCTCCAAAATTCATAATCATTACCATCAAAAATAGGTGGCCTAATTGGATTTAAATTCTCAAGAGTAATAAAATTTAATCTCACTGTCCTATAAAAATATAAACCCTTCCTAAATTAAATTTTATTGTAATAATAGTTTATAAAAAATCAGTATATATATACTTTAAAAACATATAGTAGATAAAAAGACTGAAAACATAAAAATTATAGCAGTAGAACCTTCTCTAATACCAATTATTAGACTGTAAGAGTATATAATAGATTTAATAGGTGGTGAATTATACTTTAATATATTTAAACTAACAAAAAACCAAAAACCTATTTTGTTAAAAATATCAGACTCAACAATCATCCAATAATCAGAGTATACATATCATATCCAAAACTTTTTCAACAAATAAAATTTTTTAATTAGACTCATAGATAGCCAGATAAAGTAGTTATTTTAAATATTAGTAAAAAAACTTTCTAATTTAAATTCATAGTAGAATATATAACATATAAAAACAAGTAATATTAAATATTATAAAAAAGTGAGGATGACTTACAAAATTTATAAAATTAATTCTACTCTTTAACCTTAAGAGTTAAGGAAGTTAGAAATCATGACATACGATATCCACATTTTTTAACCTAACTTTAAGGGTTTTTATTTCCTTAACAAAAAATCCCTTAATACCAATATGGGAATAGATTTGTCTTCTAAAACCCTATAATACCTCAATATAAAGTATTGGTGTCAATTGTCTTCTTATCCCTAGAATCCTTCGATCAGGTGGACCGGTATCACCTATCTTTATATAACCTAAATCCCTTGATATAAAAATATATTGGATAGATGAATACAAATGCAAAAAAAAATTAAAAGGATTTTATAATTCCTCACATAGAATCCTTAGAGCTACCACTCTCAAAAAATTTATAAAGATTAAGAATAATATGTTCAGGAATAGAAAAATATCAAACATGGTGAGTTTCAAATACATAATCTTATAGCTCCTCGAGTTCACTCTTACTTATAGGCATCCTACAATGGTTACATTTTCCATGAATATTAGTGTTGATTGTAATGGCCTCAGATGTTCTTCACTTGAAAGCTAAGAAAAATCTCTCCATCCAAGATCATTTGGAATTTTATCATTATAATTTTGTAATTAATTATATATAATATAAATAATTCCAATTACACCAATTATAAACATTAGAGAGTCCGATGGAATATACTATTTGTTAATATGATGAACAGAACTATGGTTAGCTCGATGGTTCTGAACTACTATCTTTTTTATGGATATGACTTCAGTCATTCTGTTGAATAAAACACTCTTTCAAACCAATAGATAGAAAACTATTTAGTCAGATGGAATAGATTCTAGGTTATTATGATGGATTAGGTTAAACAACAAAGTTTATATTCATTTATATTAGAATTATTTCTATTTTAAGTGGAAAAAGTAGTTTTCTAAAAAAACATTCTAAAAACACTTGGGGTATACAAAGTTACTAAAATTAAATTTTAAGAAGGTGTTTGTGATTTCCAAA
Organism: Viscum album; assembly: GCA_963277665.1. Taxonomy (NCBI): domain Eukaryota; kingdom Viridiplantae; phylum Streptophyta; class Magnoliopsida; order Santalales; family Viscaceae; genus Viscum; species Viscum album. The sequence continues at coordinate 1,506,737,612 of OY728164.1, read as the reverse complement.
ACTAAGGAAAGGAAAATTATAAAGTATATTTTTGACTCAACACAAGTCTATTTTGATTTTTTACTAAAAATGTGGAAGGAATATTTTTTAAATTGTACGTCATGAATATAATTTTCCATATTCATGACCACTAAATTATTTTAAGCTTCCTTTACATTTTTTTAAATTTTATTTTCAATGAAATTTTTTTAAGAATATTTGGGAAATTTTTACATTTTAAAGTAGTGATTTTAAATGGAAAGTATATTTTCCTCAATATTGTTTTAATGAGCTTTTATGGAACATTCATTCATCAAAGACAAAAACCTTTGTTGTTGCATATATTTTACAAGGGATATGATCCAATGGTATAGTCCTTATTATTTATTTTGATGGTTTATGTCTATGATTATAATGAAAAAATCTTTATGAAACCTTTTCTTTTTCCATGGGTTAGGATATGTGGTACTGATGCAATTTTTCTGAAACCTATTTCTTATCTATAGCTTATGCTATAATGAAATTTTTATGAAACCCATTTCCTTTTTAATGGGTTATGACGTGAAGAAATTTTAATGATATTATGGAACACAAATATATGGATAATTTGATGGTTGAGGCCTATATCTCTCTCTAATTAATTGGGTAAAGTTTTATATCCCATGAGATGATGATGTTAAAAAATCTGATTTGCATGATCCTCTATGGGAATCAGAACGATGTGCTTGATCCGTTATGGGAAATAGGTGATGGTTCTTACTCCATTATCAAATGAGAAACAGGTGTTGATGCATGATTTATTTTTATTTGATGTTATTGTATATTAACCTTGACATATGAAATTGTTTCTATACTTATGATGGCCCATAATTATATGACATAAATTTATAGTTCACTATTGATTTATGATTATTTCTCACTCTTATAGTTCATGTCTTTTGAAATGATAATGTTTTATGTCACGACTAGGGTTTATGATATCTGATATATTAGGCATAAAATTTATAAGTTATATTCATAATCTCATACACTTATGATCTTCTTATTATTTCATATGGCCGTCACTTGATATATTCCATGTTTACCCTTACTGAGCATCTGAGTTCACCCTTTATAATGTTTCCTTTCCCCATTTTATAAGAAAAGGTATAAGTAGGGTATGTCTATGAAGTCTACTAAATCATAATATCTTTATGAGAGTTATTAATGATATTTCAGTAAATAATAAGATGGTGTTTCTATTATATATGTACTCTAAACTTTTATGATCCTTGGTCATTTATTTGTAAAATGTATTGAATATTCATCTATTCAGACGTAATATCTATGTATGAAAAGTATGGTTCACTATAGTTCGTATAGAAGGAAAGGTTTAGTTAACCATTGGAAACTAGGATGACAAAATTTTAGTGAGAACCATAAATATATGTATATATAGAGGAAAGTATTCTATAATTTTGTGGAATGAAATAGATATTGGTTTCCATGAAATTAAATCCCTTTATGGATACTATAAGTGGATGTTGCTATGGTACAGTTGTACCTAGGGGTAATAATTATGAAAAATGCGCATTTAGCTGGACTTGATTTTCACTTGGTGCATGAAAATGGTTCTTTATTCACACCTGGTTTAACATTCCTTAGGGATATTTTTTGGAGATTCATAGACTTCTTTCAAGCTGTCATGAAGCATTTTAATAGATGATGATCATAAATGACCTGAAATAAATCTAAGGATTCATAGATTGAAAATAAGATTTTATGACTTAGACATCCAATAAATGATTGAACACTCTATTAAAAGATGTTTGAGGATTATGCTAACCATTTTGGTTTTACTAAGGGTTTTAATATAGACCAATAAAGTTATACTGGTGAAAACTGCACTCAAATATTTAAGTATCTTATTTGAGCTCAGTTATATAAATTCTCTTATATCATGAAAATAATTTAAGAGTGTTAATTCATATCCCCAATGATTAAATTTTGAGTTATTAGTGAAAACCCCTAATGGTATGATGATCGTTTATCAAGACTATTATTTATACCCTGTTGAATTTTGTGGGAATGTGTTTCTTTAAAATATTTTTATTCTCCTTATGGTTGAATTTTATGTTATCTTAAGCATGGATTATCTTTCTCTATATAAATTCTACATTAATTTCCAAGGATGGGAAGTCATGTTTTATATTCTAAAGAAACCTATAATTGTATACCAGTGCAACTATAAATATATACTTTGAATGGAAATTGAACCCATTTTATAACTCTTCATTCCAATTTAGAAGGGGTGTTTATCTCCGATGGTGGAGAGAAACTCAACATCAATGATATGCCTATTGTGTGGGATTCTGTTTATGTCATTCTAATAGAGTTGTCTATTCTTCCACTAAAATGTGAATTTGAGTTCTCAATGAAACTCATACTTGGTGGCACACCTATTTCAAAGACGCCCAATAGAAAGTCCCTGATCGAGTTGCAGGAATTGAAGAACAAATTCTATGTGAACCTTGAAAAAGGATTTATTCATCCAATTTTGTCACCATGGGATACACTGATTTTTTTTATAATAATAAATATGGATCGATGTGACTCTTCATTGATTATTGGGAGATGAGAAAGGTCACGATAAAGAAAAATTATCCTCTACTCTGTATTGATGACTTTTTTGATCAACTTTTAAGAACTCAATACTTTTATAAGATTAACCATTGTTCTTAATATCATCAGTTAAGGGTCATGAATGAGGATATAACCAAGAAAACATTTCTTAAAAGGTATGGACACAATGATTATATAGTGATATCAGTCGGTCTTACTAATGACTCTACTATATTTATGGATTTAATGAAAAGAGTCTTTAGAGATTAATTTGATCATTTCATGGTAGTCTTTTCTGAGGATATTCTTATCTATATAAAGAGAAAGTAATAACATTAATATCACTTGATAATTGTACTAAATACCCTAAGTAATTATATTTTTTATACAAAAAATTTAAAGTGTAAATTTTTTCTATAAAAAGATTCATTTTTTCGTCATATAATCTCAAGAGAGGGTATTTTGGTGGATCCATAAAAGACAGAGGATATTGAATGTTGTACTAGACCAACAGAAATGACTAAGATCAATAGTTTTCTTAGTTTGGAAATATATTATCAATTCTTTATGTAAAATTTCTCACAACTATCCAATACACCCACCATGTTAACTCAGAAGGGATCCAGGCCTATTTGTACAAATGAATGTGAGGAAATTTTCATGGAACTAAATAGAATTTTAGTCAGCACACATGCGCTTACATTACCCTATAGTGGATAAATATATGTAATATATAGTGACTAATCAAAGAAGGTATGTGAATGTGTTATCATTATCAATGATATGGTTATATCTTATGCCTCATGAAAATTTAAGGTTCATAATAAAAATTACCCAACTCATGATTTTGGAGTTAGCGGTGGTAAGTTTTACATTAAAGATATGGAGGCATTGTCTTTATAGAGAAATGTGTGATACATATACTTATCATAAAATTTTAAAGTATATATTTAAAAAGATGGATTTTAATATGAACCAAATAATATGTTTGGAACTGATTAAAGATCATGAATACTCAATACATTACACCCTAGGTAGGAGAAAAATGTGTTTGATTCTTTGAGTTGAAAGGATCGTGATATATTATCTATGATAAGGATAAAAAATGATCAAATATTTCTGGATTTTTAAAATATAGATATTGAAATCATGAATAAAAGAGAGAAATATATTCTTTCCCAAATGTGTGTTATACCATCTATCCAAGTAAATATTAAAGATGTACATAAGGAAGATATAGAGCTACAATAGAAGTTCAGAAATGTTCTTTAGTTTAACTTTGGTTATGATTGAATGATAAGTTTTAGGAACCATGTATCATCCATACCAAATTTGAAGAAGTATATTTTTGGTGAGGCTCATAGTTCTTCATTATCTATTCATCTATTAAGTATGAAGGTGTATAGAGATCTAAAATATCATTTATGGAGGGATAGTATGAAGAGAGATATTTTTGATTTTGTATATTTGTGCTTATTATGTTAATAAGTTTGGGAAAGGTGAAAAAATTATAAGGTTATGTTACAATTATTACCCATATCATAATGGAAATGGAAAAACATCACTATGGATTTTTTCATTGGACACACCAAAAAATATAATGGGAAAATGTTATATGGGTTATAGTTGATCACCTTATAAAGACAAAAAACTTCATTTCTATAAAATAATATTTTTCTCAAGATAAAATTTACATGATATACATTAATTAAGTGGAAAGATTTAGTGTAATGTCACATTTAACTATGTATTATTTTCATCTGAGGTCTACCTTAAAGTTCTTATGAAATTTTCAGCAAGATCTGGATACAAAGTTGAGTTTCAGAACTGTGTATAATCCTTATAAATATAGTTAATACATGAAAAAAATTTCAAATCATATAGGATATTTTGTGATATTTTTCTATGTATTTCAATTGGTTGGTATCAACACCTTCCTCTAGTTTATTTTTCATACAACAATAGCTTTCAATCTAGAATTCAGATGGCTCCTTATAAAGTCCTCAATGGAAAGAACTGTAAAACAATGAAATAATATGATAAAGTGGGAGAAATAATTATATTGGTACATGATATCGCTTATGAAATGGAAGATAATATTATATCCATTTAGTAACATATAAGGGAAGCACAAAGTGAGTAGAAAATTTAAGTTGACAATCATAGTCGTGATCTGAAATTTAAAGTTGGTGAAAAGGTGTTTATAAGAGTTTCTACATGGAATATGGTAATGATATTTATAAAGAATTTAAATATAATCCCTAGGTTTACTATTAATTTTTAAATTCTTGATTGTATTGGGATTATGGGTTATCGATTTTCACTTCCACCAAACCTCTCTCATTATAATTATGTGTTCCATGTATCTCTCCTTATGAAGTACATACCTGATCTTTAAAATGTAATAAACTCATAGGTCATACCACAGGAAAATTATATTTACTATGAAGAACAAATGATGGATATTAGAGTTTATATATAGAAAGTGTTACAAAACATGATCACTCACCTGGTGGAAGTTTTGTGGTGAAACTACCAATTTGAAAAAGCTATGTGGGAACCTGAGAATATGATGAGGTAGAAGTATCCTGATTTTTTATTGGAGGGATCTAATTTCAAATGATAAATTAATTTTAATAGGGGTATAATTTAACACCCATATATTTTATAAAATGTGTTTTTCAAATAGATTTAATTTATTCGATGGCTTATGTTACGGGCAACACTAAGTTCTAAAAACCCACAGTATAATATTAATATTATTATTTAAAAATAAAAATTATAAACTAATTGTTAAACATAGTGTTATAAATAGGAATAAACACTTTCAAAATATTAAGTATAATGGTTTTATATAAATAAAAAATATTCATGAAAAAAGAAATTAATTTCTTGTAAAGTATTTATATGTTTTGACAATACTATTTTCTCAAAAAAAATTAATAACAAATAATTAAAAGTAATTTTTAAACTTTTAGAAAATTTATTTTAAAAAATAAACATAAATTTTTAAATCTATATGTAAAAATTATTTTTTATTGAAATTCTTATAATTTTCATAAAAGAATAAGTTTTCAACAAATAGTAAAAAGAATACATATTTTTATTAAAAAAACTGCATTTTCATTTAAAGCATTTACAAGATCAATTTTATTTTTATACTGTTTTAAAAGTTAAATTAGTGAAATTATATATTTATTAATAAGATTTATTTCATTTTAATCATTTTCATATTTATTTTTTATATTAAAAATTTCTATACGTATGAAAATTTCCACCTGGAAAATCGTTTTCTGATCGAATCTCAGGGTTTTATTTTAAAATAAATTCTACGACTTATATGAATTTAATTTCATAAAATGGATTTCATATTTAGATTAAAAATAATCTATATTAAATAATATGGTCAAATTAATGTTTTCATAAATATTAGTAAAAATAATTATAATTAATTGTTATAGTGAAGGTTAAAATAAGGTTTTGCGCATTACATACGCTTGTGATAAAATTAATTTTAAACAAGCATAGGATCTTATTTAATAAATATTATTTAATATTTAAAATAATATGGTTCATATTTTCTATTAAGTATTAATTTAGTTTTACTCCTAAAGGATAAATTATCTAGGTAAATAAAAACATACTTGTTACTATGGTGAAAAATAAAATGGTAAAAGTGAGTAAACTTTGAGACTAAAGAACAACATGTTTAAAAAGTGTTCCTAATTTTGTGATGGAGGTTTTCCTAGAACATATATTTCCTCTACTCATTTATTTATCAAATTTGGAGGCACATGGCATGATATTGACTTCTCTTTATTGAATAGTTTTGGGTATTTACAAAAATTCCACTCCTCAATTATAAAAGGGGACCTCCTCCCATCACTTTTTCACACCTAATAATTCATTTATCTTTACCAAAACCTACAAAAATATCTCCAATAAATCATTATCTATGGTATGAAGATTTTTTTCTCCCCAAAATATCAATCTTATGGTCCTTAATAAGAGATACAAATATGTTTTTCTAAGTAAAGGTGATGGTCTTTACAAAACTCTTCCATTTCAGTTATTCTATTTCCACCTTCATTCATTTCATAATAATTCAAATATAATAACACCAATATATAACATATAATGATATGATATTATATTAATTTCATAATTTATATCCATCTCATATTCCATCAAGTCATAAATGAAACCATCGATCATGTATACGGAGGACTACTGCCACTTGAACCAATGAAATTTGTTTTCCATCACCACCCATCATGTCTAGATATAATGATGTATTTTACATAATTATATTATAATTATAACATAATTATACTTTTTTAATTATAATATCATATACACATTGTTTTACTTTCCATTCTGTGGGAATATGACAACATTGTTTTTATGGATGGTGTACTTCGGCCTCGCGAATCGATGTGATTTGTTATTAATGTACGCTTTACATGAAAGTTAATACGGATAGGTTTAATTAAATTATGTGATATATATGAAACATTTTAGTGATTCTCGGGCAGAATAGGTCACTCCAATGGATAAATCCCAACACCCTACTTCAGAAGTGGATGATTCGGATGACTCTTGACAGCAAGATAGTTCTTGGAAGCATATACGACATCCAAAAAGACACAGGAGGGGATGTGGAAGGGATGAACTAGCGGAAAGGAAACATGAGGCACTATCTGATGTCTCAGACTCATATGACATGTACATTGAAACTCTTATTAAGCAATCATGGGATTTGGAATCTCTTTACTGCAGGGGTCATGGACATAGTCGTGATTGGGGAATGGATTGGGGAGCTTTACGGGATAAAGAACAAAGGATCGCTGAGAAGATTAAAAGAAATATTAGGACATCAGGATGGGGGGAATTGATGAAATATTTTAACTTATTCTAGTATCTTTGTTTCTCTATGTTTTTTGATTCAATAAAAAGGGGAATTGACCCCCCCACCTTAAAAAATGGAAATAGCATTCATGTGTATGTACGACCTACTATCTATATGAAAAATGTAATTTATTTTCTATATCTAGGTTTAATGGATTACTATAAATAAATATATAATGAATATTTATTATATTTATATAATATTTAAAATTATAGGTATGATGGAACCATGATCAAAGTAAAATGACCAAAATAAAAACCAACACATACATGAAAAACAGAGCAGTTAACAAAAAAGATATTAACTGAAGTGTGATTTTAAAAAGGTATTTTTAATATTTTTTCAAGGTTATTTTCAAAAACAAAATCCATAATATTTTGGAATTTTCTATATTTTAATAAATCTATTTCAAATTTAATTCATATTTTTCTCAAGAATGTTTTAATGGCCTTTTATAGAATTTATATTCATCAACAACAACAACATTTTTTCTTGATTATATTTTACTAGGGATATGATTCAATGGTAACATCCTTATTATTTCTTTGGATATTTTATTCTTATGATTATGATGAAAATATTTTTATGAAATCCATTTACTTTTCATGGGTTATGATATGATGAATTAATGAAATGTTTATGAAACCTATTTCTTTTATATGGGTTATGCTATAATGAAATGTTTATGAAACCAATTTCCTTTTTCATGTGTTATGTCATTATTAATGTATTATAATCTTGTGTCACACAAATTTATATATTATGTTATGGGTGGGACCAATATCCCCCTCTAATGCATTGGGTAAATTTTTATATCTAATGAGATAATGATGGGAAACAAGACTATGTGCTTGATCCAATATGGGAAATAGGAAAATATGATTGATCCAATATAAGAAATAGGTGATGATTCCATATCCATTATGAAATGGGAAACATGTGTTTACACGTGATCCATTTTGATTTTATGGTCTTCAATTTTAACCTTCACATATATAATGATTCTATACTTATGATGGTGCCACACTTATATGACATGAATTTATAGTCCATGATTTATTTATGATGATTTCTCACTCTTATAGTTCATGTATTTTTAAATGATAATGTTTTATTCTATGACTCATTTTTATGATCCATGAGACATTAAGTACGAACTTTTCAAGTTATATTTATAATCTCATACCCTTATTCTTTTCTTATTCCTTCATATGATCATCGATTGATATCTTCTATGGTTACCCTTTCTGAGCATTTGAGATCACCCTTCCTTATGTTTCCATTCCTTGGGTTATCAAGAAAGGTTTAAGTATTTTTATATAAATTTTACTAGATAGTAATATCTTCATAGGATATATTGAATATATTTTGTGAAATAATAAGTTGGTGTATTTAGTCTCCAAAGACACTAAAATTTTACAGTCCTTGGGAATTTAATAGGGATATGTATTGAATATTCATCAATTAAGATGTAATATATATGTATATATGAAAATCCTAGATCATTATAAATATATGAATGAAGTGGTTAACTCTAGAATTAATGGCCTAGTTATCTAATAAAAGAGGATATGGAGGAGGCATGGATAGGTTGGTGACCATAGTAGGGGACTATGGAGAATTAACACCCACGTGTGAAGACTAGGGAAAAGTGGAGCTCATGTATAAGTCCTAAACAAAGTATTTCCCAAATATGAGGGAAAGGTTTTAGTCACAATAGAAGAACATATTGGGTATAAAAAAACTTCAATTTTTATTATAATTAATGAATAATCCAAGATATCTATCATGAATAATGTCATTGTGAAATAAATTAAATAAAATATTAATTGACTAATGAATGTAAGAACTAAGAACATAGGATCATTACATATAATTCATAATCAATTAATATATATATTAAGAATTATTTTGTTTTATAATTCTTTATTTTTTGATTATGTGGTTGACTACATGCATCATACTGTCATTATATTATAGTATCTAAGGTCAATTCCCTCTAACGGTGATCTAAAAGTGCTTGTCACTATAAAATCATTAGGTTCTAGCATGGTTAATCAGGATCACTTATGTTTTCCATTGTTTATTTCAACAAGAATATCTTCATTGAAAATTTATTTTTTAAGTATTCTTGAATTCATGAGACAGTCGAGAAGGATTGGTGCTCTAGTTCCTGAGCACATTCTTGATAAGTTTCTATCTTAAGGATTTAGAGAATTGTATCTAGGTTTATTGTGCATAATAAGTGGAAAACCCTGGTACATGATATAACTAGGTATTTAAAGTTCTAGTTTAGGGTTAGTAATTTCACATAGGCCCTTACCTGATTTCTTATTCCATAGTGGAACTCATGTCTAATAATAATATAAATAATATTATTACTTTTTTGACATGTCCGATACTTATGGATAAATAAATATTTATTTTTTAAATAAATTCATTAATATTTATTTAAATTATATCTAATTTATCATTTCCAGCCTAACCATTAAACTCGGTTTTCTTATCCTCCTTGGTATTTATGGAACCTTGAATAAGGAATATGTATTTAATAAATTCATATCATTTCATTTTTCACCGATAAATATAACAAAAATTATATTCATCAAATCTTTAAAAAATATATTTATTATTATTTAATTCATATATTTATTCTTCTAAATAACTAATGATAAAATCTTGGTGACCAACCAATATTGAATAATTATAAAAACACAAAGAGGGAATAATATTTATTCTAACTTATTAAATTCAAAATATAATTGAATTAAGATTCTGGATATACTTATTGTGTGCCCCTCTAGGCCTATTTCTTAGTAGAATTGTTAATAACCTCCTAAGGTACAAGGTTATCATCTAAAAACTATCCAAGGTACCCATAGATGATTAATTTAATGTAACACTGACTTACAACCTCATACGAACACTCACTCTACAATATAATCCCTTTATCACGATAACTCTAATCAAGAAGTTTTCATATTGGTTTCATAAACCTATGTTTCTTATGTATCTATATTTTACATTAAAAAAAGAACCTACCCATAGAATACTGACCACTACTATCATGGGGAGAAAAAAGTTTATTTCCCTCACTTTATTGTCAATGTGGAATATCAAGGTCGATCTACAAGGAACAAGTTAAGAGAATTCTGTCATGAGATATGAGTGTCGTCTAATTATCATAAAATAAAAATTGGGTAGGGAATTAAAGTGATGAAAGTAAAATTAAAATGAAACAAAGCAACCAAATAAAAGAAAACATAGAAAAAAGAGGAAAAACCGAGAAAAGAGCATGTTGGGGTTTCAATTTAGATTAAGATTTTATTATAAAAAAATTTATTTATCATTTAAAATTATTTGTAAGATATATTTATGATGGGGATTAAATTTTAGAAAATATTTATTTGTTAGATAATAAATGGTTGCATTCTTTACGATTTAACCCTTGGCCTAGTGATTAAATTATTTAAAAAAATTAATAAAACCTAAAAAATAGTTGAAATGGGATCAACAAATGGTCATGGGTGCATCCATTGTAAAACGTTTTTTACCCATTGGTGTTGTTCTTTGAATAATACGACAAAACTGATGAATTTGGAATTAAATCATCATATAAATTATTAAATAAAAACATAATAAAAGAATCACACTTGAATTCATTTGATAGAACATTTACCTCTTATTATAGCCCTAGAATAAATCATTTTCCCTATTATGGGCATGGGAATGGTGGAAGGGTTGAGTAAAAAATCAACCCCATCTATAGATATGATATGGGAATAGAAATAAGAGAGTAGAATAAATAATATAAATGAAAAATGATGTAAAATTATTATTGTTTCAAGGAGGATCAATAGAATAGTAACATCCCCCCATAGAATACTTGACCATAAATTTTGATGTCTTCCTCTATAATTATATGTACATATAGTGTTTACTAAAAGTACACATCATGTAGTTAGGTCAAAAATCATTTTCTCTCATTTCTCTATCGATAGGTGAAAAACTGTGCCCCCAAATGGATTTTCATGTCGAAACTATCGGTATGTCAAAATTCATGGTGTGTAGAACCAATTTACATGGTGTGGAATAGTAAAATACCCACCAAATAGTTCTATAATAGTTATGCACACCATGTGCATTGATTAACATGACATGTGATATCTGATCCAATACTTGGGCATGTACTTTTTCCGTTCAAGTCGTGCCTCATCCGATTATACATGATATGTAGTCGTCATATTCTCTTCAAAAATAATTCAATATATCAATTCAACTATAATAACATGAAAATTATATAATTACACTGAAATAAAAAATTTGAACTATAAAGAAACAAAAATATACTATAAATTAACTCTCTAATCAATAAAACACATAAAAATATTGTGCACAAATATGGCGCATCAAATATAATGGACATGGATTTAATTAGGTTGTTTAATTACCATAAAATGTGTATTATCCCATACCCAATTCACTCACAATCAATCAAACCTAGTGGGTCACATAACCTCAAGTGTGTCTCCCTATAAATCGGAGGCTACTGACTGGAAAGAAGGGCCTAGCGTATGCTTGTATGGAGACTAATCCCTCCTGATTATAGTGTAACGTAGTGGAAAATAATAATAATAACAAGATAAAATAGTAATAAATAAAAATTAGAAGAATAATAATCCAACCATATAATAAAAAACCCGAATCTAAATCAATATTAGCTAAAAATGGTGATCATTTCATAATGTTATATATGGGAAAGAGAACATGGGAATAAGAATATACATCAGGCTACACCAAAATATATAAAATGGAAAAAATGTATCCACTAGCATCACAAGTTTAAACTCAGTCCTTTATCTCTATACTTCATCTTATAGAGAAAATCAAACATCTATAGCTGCTTTGGATCAAAATAGTACCTTAGATGTATATACTTACAAGAGGGGGTGAATTGTAGTTTAAAAACATTAAAAAATCAAAATAAAAAACCTATATAAATAAAATATTAGTCTCAGACTTTGTCTAACTATCTTAATTACAAATGATCTAATTATATTAGAGTATGATTTTATCATATTCATTGTCCTACTAATAAAAAAATGTTTTGAAAGTTTTATAAAAAAACATTCTATCATAATATGCAAAGAGTAATAAATACTTGTTAAAATAAGTGATACTAAAGCTTATAACATAATAATTACTTGCAAGATACATTAAAAGAATACACTTTTTAAACATAAGAGTTAAGGTAGTTAATAACCTTGACTAAATTTTCCACAGTTTTATACTTATTTTAAATTGTATCTTTCTTTATTAGGAAATCACTCGATAAAATGATCAAAATAAGCTATGTCTTCCTATCCTCAAAATCCCATGATCGTAATGATGATCGGAATCTACCTTCTTATCTCTAGAATCCCTTGATATAATGGAGAGTATTAACCATATTTATATCCTTGGAATACCTTGATCATAACTGTGTTCATATGTTGAATGAAAATGTAATTGTTTTTAAGGAAAAAACCCTGACAAGGATTATTTAGAATGACAACTCTCTAAAGTATTACAATGACTAGAAATGAGATGTTAACAGAGAGAAAACTTCAAAATAATTGAGATGAAAAAAATGTATTAGCACCAAAATCTTCAAATACCCGGTTATTTATAGTCAAAGCTACAATGGTCATATTTCTGATTTTGTTACAATTGCCTCAGATAGCTGGCTCTTTGATAACTCACAATGAGCTGGCATAACTGAATTTTGAACGTCATTTTTTTATCACCATTAAAATTCTAAAAGTATTCCTTATGATATAATCAATTTTTATGTATTCTGATTATAAAATTAAGTCATTCTGACACTACTAGAAATTTAGGCTATAGACACGGTTTGAAACCGTGGCTATAGCCATGATTTTATAGCCATGGTTCAATGAACCGTGGCTGGTATTGGTGAGGTTATAGTCCAAGTCCTATATCCATGGTTTAAAACTATGTCTAAAGCCTTATAGCCACAGTTCAAACCTCTGCTAGATCCATATAGACATGGTTTAAAACCATGGATAAATCCTTATAGCCACGGTTTGAAACCGTTCAAGAAGGTAAAACACAAACAGGCCTTATAGCCACAGTAAGAAACTGTGGCTATAGATTAAAGTTCAATAAAAAACACATCTGGCCTGAAAGCTTGCCTTCTACCCCCTCCCCCTGCTAGTTCCACTACCTTCCACCCACCTACTAGTCCTCCTGCCCCCCCCCCCACCATGCATGTCTCCCCTACCCCCAATTTTCCATCTGGCTCTGCCCCCTTCCTGTCCCCCTACCAGTTTTCCCCTGGTTCCCCACCCCCTGTCAATACCCCCCTATCTGTCACCCCCCCCCTATTTTCCATCTGGATGTTCCCCTGCCAATCCCCTACCTATTTTCCCCTGGTTCCCCACCCCCTTCCAGTCCCCCCTATCTGTCACCCCACCTATTTTCCATCTGGATCTACCCCTTGCGAGTCCCCCTACCTATTTTCCCCTGGTTCCCCACCCCCTTCCAATCCCCCCCCCCCCTGTCTGTCCCCCCCCCCTTGAAACACCCCTACCCCCTCCCCTGCACAGACACCCCCCACCTAGGACAGACACCCCCCTGGACAGACAAACAACCCTAGACACCCCCCTCCCTGGGACAGACCCCCCCCCCCCCCCCGGACAGACTTCCCCCCACCCTGGACACACACCCCCCCTGGACATACAACCCTAGATGGACCCCCCCCCCCCGGACAGACACCCCTGAACACCCCCCCCCCCCCTCCCCTGAACAGAACACCTCCACCCCCCTCCCTGGATAGATACCCCTAGACACCCCCTCCCTGGAGAGATACCCCTAGACACCCCCCTCCATGGACAGATACCCCGGGACACCCCCCCCCCCCCCCGGATAGACAACCCCTCCCCTAGACAGATACCCCCTCCCCTAGACAAACACCCCCTGGACAGAACACTCCCCCTCCCTTGACAGACACCCCCCTCCCCTGGATAGACACCCCCTCCCCTAGACAAACATCTCCTAGATACTCCCCCTCCCTCCTAAACATCATCCACTCCCCTGGACCCCCCCCCCCCCCCCTCGGACACTCCCCTCCCACCTCCCTCTTGGACACCCCCCTCCCCTGGACCGACACCCCCTAGAATGATAATACAATTGGCCATGAAATTTTAAATCAAACACAAAAACTAAAATAGAATACATTGAAAATCCCCCCCCCCCCTCTAGGACCCCCCCCCCCCCCCTCCTGGACACCCCTCCCTCCCCCCACCCCCACCCCCCACCCCCTTCGAAAAACACCTTCTGGTGACTCCCCCTCCCTCCTGGACACCCCCCCTGGACAAACACCCCACCTGGACCCCCCTAGACACTCCCCCTCCCCCCTCCCTCCTGGACACCCCCACCCCCGGACAGACTCCCCTCTGGAATGCTAATACGGTTTTCCATGCAATTTGAAATCAAAGACAAAAACTAAAACATAACACATTACAAATCCCCCCCCCCTCCTAGACACCCCTCCCCCTGCAAAGCCCTGGACACCCCCCCTAGACATCCACCCCCCGAGATTGCTAATACAATACGCGATGCAATTTGAAATCAAAGACAAAAACTAAAACAAAACACATTGCAACCCCCCCCCCCCCCCACCCCTGGATAGACACCCCCCTGGAATGCTAATACAGTTGGCTATGCAATTTGAAATCAAATACAAAAACTAAAACAGAACACATTGCAACCCCCCCCCCCTCTCCCCCTATGTTACTCATTATATCATTTTTTAAGGATACGAAATTCTTAACGGGTTCACCAATCCTTGAAGTTGATTCCCAATGATACTCATCCTCTATATGTTGAAGGATAATGAATTCATCTCAGTTTCATCAAATTTTTTTGTAGGTTTACTTCAAGACCATTGTGTTAGACTACACTAGGATGGTCATGATCCTTGTCTCACATGCTAAATTTTTTAAGGCAATTAGTAAGTCACCACAAGAGTAATGCTGATGTAACCTTTCATTGAAATGGGAGGATGAAAGGTTAAAACATATATTTATGGTTTTCATTTCCCATTCCATATTTCGGTTGTAGAATTTTCAAGAGACGCGACAACAGAAATAAGAAAAATGAAAGAGGAATGCAGAAAGAAAATAGACACGGGACACAAAAATTTATGTGGTTTGGGAATAACCCTACGTCCATGGAGAGGCGGAACTTCACTAATTCAGGAGCAGAAATTAATGAGGTTTCTTCAGTGATAACCTTAGCCTCAAAATGGGGGATGATCACTATTTCAAAAAATAAGTCTGCATCGCTACAGTGAATGATGACCACCTTTGTCAAAAGTGCTATAGAGGCTACCGGCTGGAAGTCAAAAGCACTACAGTACTGTTGACTCCGAAGTCCGCACTACTACAGTTTCATTCCACAAGCATTCAGCCCAACTGGATTGGGCCACACCAATCCAACAATTTCTCTTATATAATTAACACATGCCCATGAATCTTGTTCTTGATTAGATCTCCATGTGGACATCGGTTAATAATGTCACTTTATTCCTTATCATGGTGACAACCTGATGATCAAAGTTGACTAGAATTTCAATTACATTGTATATTTATACAATCCCATAAATATCTTTCTCATTTCTGGACATGAGGGAATCTTATGATTGCCACATATAAGTAAAGGATGGATCTTCAGTTATGAACTGGGCAGGAAGGTTGTTATATCTTCTTTTGTCAAGCCATATAGAAATCTTAGGAATACGCAGTCAGTAGACTACTTTGGAAGCTGTTTTTGAGTACCTGATCAAGGCGAGAGACAACTGTGAGACCTTCATTTGCTATTGGACAACACCAGTATAGTTGCGACGCGATCACAACTGGAAAAAGAGAGCACTGGAGGACAGTGCATGCATTATTTATGACAATGTCATAAATTTTCTTTTCTTTTCCAATACCCATGAACATAAACAAATTCCTTTTCCCATTTCATAAAAAAAATAGCCCTCCTAGACAGCAGCCACCCCTACACCCCCCACACACACATCCTTTGCACCCCTTTCCCCCCTTGCTGGACCCCCTTGGACAACAGCCCCCCCCCCCCCCTGCTGGACCCCCCTAGACAGTAGCCCTCCCCTTCTGGACCCCCCTGGACACCAGCAACCCCCTACTGGACCCCCTGGATAGCAGCCCCCCTGCTAGACCCCCCTTACACCACCTCTGCTGAGAGAAATTGTGATTAGTCAGTCTCAACATTGATCATAAGACTCATGAAATACTATCACTACAAACCGTCGTGGGGTGTCATCCTGCAGCAGGGCCAAATCACAACATTATCGCAGTGTGACCCCGGCGTGACCGCGGTGTGTTGGCCCGGTCCAGTGACATCCGTGGGGCAACATATTTCGTCCATGAGCGAATGGAGCGGGAGGAGGCAGGGCAACATTCCGATCGTCGCCCCGCCGACAAAAATTGTTATTAGTCAGTCTCAACATTGATCACAATACTCATGGAATACTATCACTGTGAAACATTGTGGGGTGTCATCCTAGAGCAGGGCCAAATCACGGCATGACTGTGACGTGACTGTGGCATGACCACGGTGTGTTGGCCTCATCCAGCGACATTTGTGGGGTAGCATCTTTCAGCCAGGAGCGAAGGGAGCGGGAGGATGCGGGGCAACATTCTGGTCGTCTTCCCGCCGGCAGAAATTGGGATTAGTCAGTATCAACATTGATCAAAAGACTCATTTAATACTATCACTGTGAAACACCATGGAGTGTCGTCCTAGAGTAGGGCCAAATCATGGAATGACCACGGCGTGACCACAACGTGATCACGACGTGACTCTGGCGTGACTGCAGAGTGTTGGCCAAGTCCAGTGACATCCGCGGGCTAGCATATTCCGGCCCGGATCGAAGGGAGTGGGAGGAGGTGGGGAAACATTCCAGTCATCGCCTCACCGGTCGAAATTGTGATTAGTTAGTCTCAACATTGATCACAAGACTCATGGTATACTATCACTGCAAAACGCCGTGGGGTTTCATCTTGGATCAGGGCCAAATCAAAGCATTATCGCGGCGTGAGAACGGCATGACTGCGGTGTGACCACAGTGTAACCATGGAATGACCGCGACGTGTTGGACCAGTCCAGCAACATCTGTGGGGTAGCATATTCCATCCAGGAGTGAAGGGAGAGGGAGGAGGCGGGGAAACATTCCGATCATCACTCCGCTGATAGAAATTGTGATTAGTCAGTCTCAACATTGATCACAAGACTCATGGAATACTATCACTGTGAAATTCCACAGTGTGTCATCATAGATCAGGTCCAAATCACAGCATGACTGCAGCGTGACCGTGGTGTGACCGCAGCGTGTTGGCCCAGTCCAGCGACATTCGTGGGGCAACATCTTCCGGTCAGGAGTGAAGTGAGCGGGAGGAGGCGGGGAAACATTCTGGTCGTCGCCCCACCGGAAGAAATTGTGATTAGTCAGTCTCAACATTGATCACAAGACTCATGAAATACTATCACTATGAAACGCCACGGGGTGTTGTCCTAGAGCAGAGCCAAATCACGGCATGACCGCGGCGTGACCGCGGCCTGACCGTGGCATGACCGTCATGTGACCGCGGTGTGTTGGCCCGGTCTAGCGACATCCACGGGGGAGCATCTTCCGGCCAGGAGTGAAGGGAGTGGGAGGAGTCGGGGCAACATTCTGATCGTCTCCCCATCGACAGATGATAGAACAGATCAACTATTTAATATTCTATAACAAGGGATTTCCAGAGAAGGTTGTAGCGAGCGGCACAATGATGCTATGTCTAAAGGGCAACAAAACGACAGAAATGAACCATACACCCTACACAAACCATTTACAAATTCCTTCGCTTTTCCTAAACATGGAAATTTAATTTATAATATTCAAAGCGTGAAAAGTAAAGTGTCTTGGTCAAGGCGTATGCATACTCGGGAAATATAATTTGAGTTAAACATGTATGATAAGCCAATTTGTATTATTCAAAGAAAACAAAAACTAACTAGACACAAAACAAACACCAACAAGAGGCATATGAAATACTCAAACCAAATCTAAACATGATACAAATAACTATCAATACTCTTTGGTTTAGAAGATAGCTCACCTCCATTGGAGGGGTTTTATTATAAAATCATGGCATTGCTTTATCACACAATTAATTTAATTATATTTAACATTTATTCTAAAACTCATTCAGAAAAAATAAAATGCAATAATTTAAGCAACTAGATCAACATAACTATCATTGTGAGTTTTTGCAGACAGCGCACCTCCATTAGAGGGGTTTTATTATAAAAACATGGCTTTATTTATCAAATGAAACAATTATATTAAATAACACTTATTCAAGATATGAAATTAAGTATAATTAAGTAGAATTAAGAAAGAAGATAAATTCAATTTAAATCATTCTTGAATTAAAGAGGCTAGAAGATGGATCATACCTCAAGGTGGAACCAAATCATCCACTTCGGCTCTTGGAGCTTTCTAACTAAAATGTACTACTCCCCCACTAGGTATACGCACCATCACACATATTCAAGAGTTTCAATAAGTGGTAGTATGAATGAATTGTTCTAAAGAAGTAAAAACCAAATTAAGTACTCCCCTGTAATGATATGATGCAGTTTTATACTTTTTAAAGAGATAACCACCCGCTTATATTTTTCACTCAAGCTAGATATTTTCATTTGAGTACCTAAAAAGAAACAAAATCAACATCATATTCCCATAACTCAATTCCTCATTATATAACTTTAAATAATCAGAAACGACATTGTAAATTACTAAGATTCAAAGGAAATATTCAAGAAGACACCCCATCCTTCTTAGACAGACCCCCACCCACCCACCCCCTCCCTAGACAGACCCCCCCCCCCCCTTACACACACCCGGACAGACCCCCCCCCCCCTTCCTGACATACCCCCTACCCCTCTACCTCTGGATAGCTCCCCATCCCCCCTGGATAGCCCTCTGGACCACCCCCCATCCCCCTTGGATAGCCCCTATCCCCCCTAGATAGTCCCCCCTCTCCTTTATGGACAGACCCCCCCCCCTCCTGGACACCCCCCTCTCCTTCTTGGACAAACCCCCCTCCCTGACAAACCCCCTGGAGAGCCCCCCATCCCTCCTAAACACCCCCTGAACAGACAAAGGCATCATTCTAATTGATCTAATTCCAAGTGTCTTTTACAATTTTATTACAATTATCCACAGTGTTCCAGGCATTATTGAATCTAAAAGGAATAATATGTTTGTTGTCTCTAATCTTGAGGCTGACCAAAATTGGATGATGATCAGAATTAATCCTAGGTATAGTAATACTAAAGATGGTATTCTAGTTATCAAGAGCTTTGATGTTTGTGAAATCTCTATCAAGTTTACTTTCTAAAATTCTATTGTGTTTCCTTCTATACCAGGTATACTTAGCCCCAACCAGATTAATCTCAAAAATGTTATTATCATCAATACAGTAATTAAAATCTTTAATGGAAGTGTTTGAGTGTAAGGGCCCTAGATTTTCACTAGTTACAAGGATAACATTGAAATTACCAATAATGACCCAGGGAACTTGAATAGTGTCATTAAGGGATGATATATTGTTCCACATGGTTCTTCTATCTTGATATTTATTGCAGGCATACACAAAATTACAGCAGAAAGTATTATCATGCAAGTTTATTTCACATGTCAAATACTGAGAATCATCATTAACAATATGAATTTTATCTATAGATATATGTGCAAAGACCCACAAAGAATCATGAATGTTATTATTGGAAGTTTCTCCTATAAAAGTATAACTATATTTGTCAAGACTATTAAATCTAGAAGTAAAAGTTACTTTAGGTTCAGAGATAGAAAAAAGCATCGGTTTATGAGTAAAATGAGAATTTTTTAAAGTTGTGATGGTGTCAGGGTTAGAAATACCCAGATACTTCCAATATAAAATAATAATTTATACTTGCGTTTTGGGCTAGGCCTGTTGTTTTTGTTACCTCCATAATTCTTTTTGTGCTTGTATTTTCTTAATTTCTTGGTAGAATGCTCTTTAGGTGTCGCTACAGTTTTTCCTTGCAAAGTCCTTGAAGGGTTAGGAGATCTATGATTATTTTTCATACTTGTTAAGGCCTCTTCTTGTTGCATTTGTTTTTTCTCAATTGCCTTCTATACCACTATCCATTCTATTTTTGGTTTTATATGATCAGATTCCCCAGATTGGTCACCCATTTTCTGAGTGGTGAATTTAGCCATAGTAGGGGTTGTTGGTTGTATGTGTCTGTTGTAGTTCCAGACCTTCGTCAGCATCTTGAATGTGTTGTGGTTTGCTAATATCAGCCATCTTCATATTGCAAACTAGATTCTGAACTGCTGCTTTGTCCACCATCTCATCATTGTGTGAAGGTGAGGAGAGTTGATTCTATTTTTCATTGTCAGTAGGCACAACATAGGTGTCCTATAGACCACCCCCTGCCCTACATACCTCCCCACTCCACCCTGCCCCCTCCTCCCACCCCCCTGACCTACAGACATCCCCCCTGCCCAACAGACCTCCCCCCCCCCCCTCCCCCCTCCCCCCTCCCCCTTCCCTACAGACATCCCCCCTACCCTCTACCCCCCTCCACCCTGCCCCCTGCCCCCTGCCCCCCTCCACCCTTCCCCTACCCCTCCCCCCCCTGCACCCCTCCACCCACCCCCTACCCCCTGCCCCCTGCTCCCCTCCACCCTCCCCCCTCCCCCCTGCCCCATGCCCCCCTGCCCTCTGCCACCCTGCCCCCTTCTAATTTTAGAACTCTATCACCGATTAAGATGAGTGGACCCAATATTAAATGAAAAAATTAAATGAAATATAGCAAAAAATATTTTTATGTTGTTCAATACTAACACTTACCCATTTCTAAAACTAGTTATACATACCCCAGTTATAGATTATCCATTATAATTGTATTGTTAATTATAATGGTTTATGAATCAATAGGTTATACCCTTCATTAGTTAATGCTCCATTTGATTCAAATTATACCCCTAGTGATTCAACTCTTTTTCCTCTTTTAGTTAGACCCAAAACATTTGA
Organism: Viscum album; assembly: GCA_963277665.1. NCBI lineage: Eukaryota > Viridiplantae > Streptophyta > Magnoliopsida > Santalales > Viscaceae > Viscum > Viscum album. The sequence continues at coordinate 1,506,715,969 of OY728164.1, read as the reverse complement.
ATGGTTATAACCCCCAATGTTGAGCCTCTTCAATAACTGGTCCCCCTATTCACAAGGTCATTCTTCTTATCTTGATCAATTATATGATGATTTCATGATCTTACTCAATGGGATTTCTATATTTTATTTTCTAATGTACAACTTCAAATACATTCAACAGAAACAAACCTTTTTTGTAGACTTTTCTTAATAATTTCAATCATTTGTGTGTGATCAATTGGGTAAGGGAAACCATGATGAGGAAAATATTATTTATTATCCTAAAGTTTTATCCTCACTTAATCACTAAATTCTCATGTGTCAAATCCTCTAATACTACACCCAGATTAGTCTCAAAAAACTGCACAATATTTATGAAAAATATATCACATGGTCTTTTCTCAAACCACATTAATGTAAGAAATAATGAACCTCCCTTCAATTTAATACATTTAGATACAAAAATTAACAGTATACTCACTTATAATGAATTAATTACTTTAATTTCCATGAAAAGAAACTCATTCATACATATTATTTTATGTATTTTATTTCTTGTACTCTTCACCTAACTCACTGCTTAACAATAACATCACTATTTTTCTTCATCTTGAAAACTCAAGAATTTATACTATTACATTTAATATGATCAATTTATTTTAACATTCAGGTATGGAATAATATAATACATTATGTCTCTTCATTACCCCTCTCACACAACTAAGATCGCACTTATATACCTCACATAATAGATGTATATGTGAAAACTACTTCATATCCCTCCTGAAATATAGTGTGCATCGTACAATGGATTGTGTAATCAAACCATGATAATGAAAACATGAAAGTATAGAAATAATCTATATGAATTCATAGAAACCATACACAAATATTGAACTTTCTTGTTTTCCTTATTTCACTCTCAACTCTTCCAAATTATTTCTTGGATATTCTTACTATTTTTACCCAAGAAATGGACATGTTGGGGTATTAATGGAGAATGCTCCACCGAATTATCCCCACCGCATATGTGCACCGCCTATAATATATATGAACCACTCCACTAAAAGCATTTCAATTACGAAAGACACCATCTTTGTAAAACAAATCTCACTGCCACTGTTTTCTATTCACTATTTCTAATAGTAAAATACACCACTAACTTCACTTTATTAATTTGTGGAATATTACAACCATATTCATCCCCTCTTATGATTTGATGAGATTAATTTGATCACTAATCATTATGACATGGAGAACTATGTATTTAAGCTTCACTGATGAAACTTAAGGAAGAATACAACTTCATAGCTTGACCAGATAGCTCAAATAAAACATATCAAATAGATGGAGTTATATATGAAACATTTTATGTGGATGAATAGTGTTCCACATAGAAATTTTTCAAAATCAATAATACCCTCGGACTGCTACTCCTTAGTAATACATAGGTGTGTCTCCCTGCATTCGAGCTGTTATTGGGGTTGACACATTGATACACTTTCACACAATATGGGATTCATATGGTCATTTCTCACTATGTTATACCACATACCCACTCCTCATACATGATCAAACCAAAGCACATCCATGCTGGAACTATGAATCCCACAATCTTTAAGCACTCCATGTGAGTTTTATGCACTCTCACTGGCTACAATGGGCTGGGTGATTAAGCATTCTTTCTTTTCTAAGAAGTGGTCATCCTTGGTTGGCCTATGGTTGACCCCGTTTTCTAATAAAGGATCACTATTTTGTTTTAAATCATATTCTAAATATTGAATACAATCTCAATCCATTTCTCACCATCAAATAAAAAACAACACAAATATGATCATCTATAATATTAATATTCCATTTTAAAATGTTGTAAACAATGTGCACTTCTCCTAGTGTAATTAGATAATGACTTTGACATAATAAATAGTTCAAAAATAAACATAATTAAAAATCCATAAATTTTCATTGATTAAAATTATTAATATAAAATTAAAATTCAATAAATCAATTGGGTTCTTCAATCTCCCACTTCAGATTTGTTGTCAATACATATTTTATTTCAAATGTCAATGTTTCCATATAACCTTTATTGATAATAAAACCAATGATATAAATATGGGAATGAATTATCATCTCTACTATTAAAAAATTGAGATCTTCTTGTCCTCTTATAACAAATATAGTATGATTTACTCCAAATAGGGATGGAATCAAAACAATCATATAAATGAAGTGTCTTGATAAAAGATGAAATCTCTTAATATTTATTTAGATTAGTCTATAATGATGATAATGAAGTCAAAATATTATAATTTAAAAGGGATGCGATGTCCTCCTATTTTTTTATCTGAGTGGTCAAATCATTTATATGGGCATGCATCTGATAGATTATCTAGTGTATCTATTCAAGAACCTTTGAAGATTCCCTTATTAATTCGGCCAGGGGAGTCCCATCATCAAAACTATGAAAGTCCTCATCATTGGTAACCAATTTTTGTAGGGTTAGGATAAATTTTCTCTTGATATAATACAATGGTTGGTAATCAAATCCACCTGCCCCCATATCATGAAAAATCTAGCGTAAGTTTTCTTATTAGACAAATAACTCCTCCAAGGGAGTCTCAGAAATCAGTGTATGGATTTTATTCCAGATATGACTTCATGATACATGGGTTTCTATAACCACTTGGATGGGTATGCCAAAAGTATGAATGATTATCTGAGAAGATGAAGAAGCAAGCGAATAAGTTTTATGTTCTCTCATAGCAATTGACACATCTTCCATCACTGATATTAAGGGACCCCGCTAAAAAAATGTTTCCCACTAATGGGATGTTCATCAATATGATGATAACACTTCCTTGGTGGCTCACCTAAGTCCTGAGTAAACTCCATTGCTACTAAAGATAAGGGGTTCAGTGAAGCATAGGTCTTGTCTACCTAATGGATCGGTCGATTCAATAAACCACTCAGATAATCTTACACCCAAACCTGGTCATAGTCATAAGACATAAATATAGGTGAATCAACCAGTGGAAGAATAATCGCAACATTTTTTTCTTCACATGCCAATATAAGACGAATTTGGTGGATAAGTCCAGGATGTTTTTTGACTCTCATGGAATCTTAAGGGAGAGGAGAAACTCTTTGAATGCAAAAAAACTGGAGGGAAAACTAATAGGGGGAATATGCATTGTATATAGGTATCTCTTATAAGGATCCATAAGAACCCCATCCTATAGATAAATATTGTATGAACTCTCATCCAGAGATACCCTTCCATTATTGAAAATTATTCCAGATGGTGCAGGATAGGGCATGAAGTTGAAATGATAATGTTGTATCAACCTTCCAATGACCTCATAAGGACATAGTGGCATCACCCCAACCCTCGAAACATTCAACATCCGAGAATAGATCAAAACACCAAGGATTCATTTAGTGTTATGATATTTGTAACACCGTAAATGCTCTCCTATCTATCCAAATAAAAATTGGAAGGATCCTCCAATCCAGTAAGGGATGTTGACTTATCTAATATGAATGTGGAGTTGATAAAGGCATCCAAGATTCCTCATTAGTATATTAATAAGGCACCCCTATCCCAGTCGGAATACCATCACCAATATGATTACATGAATTCCCAATAATGTTTCCCCGTGTAGGAAAATCCATCTATTCAAAAACATAGTTATAAAACCCTCCAGAAAAAGGCTTGGGGATACCTATAGTCTCAGTCATTAGCCACATGTGGTATAATCCCTAGCTTCAAGGATGGCCCAATAAAATCTTGTTCTATCGTGAACCTATTAGGAAGAGCATCGATGAGGGTGTATAGTGGTTGGTCGAGACTTGTTGTGGTAGAGAAATATATTAATTCAATCCTTAAAATAAACAAGTGATTGTAGGTTCAGATCCTTCCTTAACTTATCCTTAACAACGGTGAGAACATCCCTTTCTAATATCAAATCTCATGAGGTGTCATCCCAAACATCTTTAACAAGAATATTTTCTTCACACATCTCCAAAAGAGGAGTTATTCTACCCAATCAATAAAAATCCCAAACATCAATCCCTACTTTTCCATGGGATAAAATGAACGAATTAGTTCTAGGAAACTAATGGATAATTAGCTATTTATGTTTTGATTGATGATACATAATGAAATGAGAAGTCCATACTACCTCATAAAGATAGATAACAAGTAACTGGTAAGAGAAATATGATCATCTCTTCTTAACCTAAAAAGGTCATGCACATTCGTCGAAGAAGTTACCTCTAGGTCATAAGTCCCACTTAGAGATCCAACCACATGTAAGAGAATTCAAGGAGGAGATGAGTGTGCTCAAATAAGTTTGATCAATTGGTTGGTGGAAAATATTTAAACCTTCTAGATCTTGAGGGGAGTTAACCAACATGTAGGATAACCCATGGAAGAGTGGTACAAAAAATTGAGTGTCTTTAGAAATCATTGTTTGAATAAAATCAAGGGGATATGATAGTCAGTAAGATGAAATATTATAACCATGTGAAGGATTGTAAACATCATCTAGTATACCGAATCCATTCAAATAAATTAAGTTTAATAGGGGATATCTCTTAAGTTCATGAGGTATAATCCCTTTAAAATCCTTGTTGGTAGAGAAAACATCATAATGAGGGTTGAAATTCGATTCCCAGTAATCATATTACTATGTATGGTTATGTTGGAAGATTTCTATGAACTGGAATCCATCTATATAAACACAAGAAATACATATATTTTATTATCAATAATTATTATATCACCATAACTGTGTATGGTTCCCTTATATGTTCAACATCATCACATCAATATGACTTCAATTTCTACTCATACTCTACCCATGTCTTCTATAAATACATGAGGAAGGTAGATCTAAATAACCATCACGTGAAATTAAAATCACAGAATAACCTTAAAATCAGAACATTGATGAAATAATATGGTATAAAATACCTGTGTGGATTGGAAGCCAGGATGTAACACCTCGAGATTTTATGAAAAATATTCTTTTAATTTCATTAATGTCTTGCGTTGTATTCTACACCAAGATTACCTTGCGCTATACGCAACACCGTATTAGCTTGCAGTATACGCAACACTATTCTTGGATCGTGTTACACACAATTTTGATAATAGTTATTCTACGCAACATTGAGTATATATATATATATATATATTAAATGTATAAATGAAATATGTTTGGATTCTGTTATACGAAACAATGAAGGATTCTTTCACAACACGCAACCCTGACTTGGCTTGCATTACACGCAATCACGACCTTCCTCGATAGCGTGTGTTGTACGCAATACCGGGTTTTAATAAACAATGTTATATTATTATAATATTGTCATGAACTAGCCGTTATGAATAGTATTAACTAAATTTTGAATTTTATAACATTATTATTCATCTTACACATTTCTAGAACATGGTATAAGAACAAAATAAATTTTTCGGGTAAAATAAGTATTTTTCAAAAAATGCAGTTTTACCGCCTTTTGATGGCGCACCCACTTTAAATATAGTTTTTGACATGTTTATATGTTCAATTTGACAAAATAATATTCTTCTTTTGAATCAGTATGTAAAAATTTACATTAGATAAAGTTTTGATATTTTTCCGACAACTTTCATATTTTAATGAATAGTAAAAACACGCTATATTTTAATTAAAAACAACTTTTTTCATCGTAATATATTATGTGGTTAAATTATAATATTGAATGGTTTTAAAGTATATTTAGAATATATTTTTACCACTTAATATAATGTTGGTAATTGGACACAATTTTACAATTAAACCGAACATAAACAAGTGTCAATCTTTTGATAGTTATTATCTCTTAAAAACACGCTTTTTGTTTTGACAGCGGGAATTAATTTTAAATTAATTTCTGCCACTTCTGTATTTTGAATTTAGAAAAATGGATTCCATATTTGGAATCAGGATGTTCAAATTGTGTAAATAGGTAACTTTTATTTTTAGACATTTTGAATAATTACTGCGGTAAATATTTTATTTACCATGGTTAAGGGTAAATCCGGTAAATAAGGGTTAAAAAATAATATTATAATAATATTAAATTGCCCTAAAACGTGTCTTAACCCTATTGGTTGATACATGGTCGACCATGGGCATCTTTGGGTCGATTTTGGGACCCCATTGATCCACTTGTAGGTGATAATGACACTTTATTTTAATTAAGTTAAAATGAATACAAAATTGACACAAGCATATATCTTTTAGAAAAACAATTGTTACATAGGGTTATATATGTTGTATTTTAGATTATAAATATTCATTAGAAAGATAAAAAGATTTCCTACATAATGGTATTTTATTGGTAATTTTTAGACTTTAAATAATTTAATTTATTTATGACACAATGATGATGCAGTAATTATCTTATTAATGAAATATTGACATAACTGATGTTATAAACACCAAAATAAATGTAATTTGAGACTTTTTATGAATTCCACTAATTGTCTAGGTTACTATGATATATTAATGTTGATTTAATTAACTTGGTTTGAACATTTAATTCTGTTATGACTCTCACAAAAATCATATATCAAATAGTGTCAAAATTGACACAAAATAGTTTTTAAATCAAATATTATATTATTAATTGTTATTTTATTCCTAAAAATCTAAGGTTCGGCCAAATGACTTAGATAAGGATATATATATTAATAATAAACAATTTGGGGTTCGTTTGGCATGTTATAGTAAGTGTATTAACCATATAGTGAAAGAAAACAAAAAGACACGGTAAAAGTTAAATTATTTAACTTAGAGTTAAATCTAATTGATAAGGTTTAAAATAAGATCCAAACATGTCTAAATTTGATTGGTTGATGATATTACAACCCTATCTCATCTAAGCTTTGAATATGTGTCATTTTTGGAGGTTTTTAAGTGGGGTTAGATTTATTATAAATTAATATTTTTAAGAATTCCTAAGGTGCCCCTCTCCTCCCCTATAAAAGGACACCTCCTCCCCCTCCTCCTCACACCAATTTTAGCACTCAAGCTCGGCCAACCCCTGCCAAAATCTCTTCTCCACTTCCCTAGCAACATTCTAGAGGTTCTGGTCTTCCTCAAAGACCAATTCTAGTTCCCTAAGAGGAGGTCTCAAAGAGGCGCTTCAAAGAAGAGGTAATTACCGTTACCAATTCTTTCATCTTTATTTCTTCTTCCACTTCTTCTTATTAGGTTGTTTCATTATGAAGTAATAACATCAGTATCACTCATATACTGATATGTTATTATAAGTATGAAACAACCCTATTTCACCATCTATCCATCCTACAAAAAAAGGAAATCACCGCGCGTGCGTACGTACGGAATACCGTCTCCACGCCGTGGTGTAATCTATTTTCCACCACCACCTTACATGGATGGGTATAATGGTGTAAAGAATAACTATACATAGTAATTACAACATCATATTTATTCTGATATATTGTATAATCCACTCCAATTCAATTCAATGTTATGGAAATGATATCATCGCTCGTGCGTACGTACGGACTACCGTCTCCACGACGCGATGAGATTCATTCTTAATGATTAACCATTCATGAATGATCATAAAGTATATATAATAAGTACTAATGAAATATATGACATAATAATGATACTGGATTTATGTATATATATATATATATATGTATGTCATCTACTTACTTCCATTCAAGACAATAAGGAAATAAAAACAGCGTTCATGCGTACGTACGGACTACCGTCTCCATGAACGGTGTTTTTCATTTTATTTATATATCTATTATATATATATATACTGAATATATATGATATATAAATCATATTTTATATTCTGGAAGTAAGTAAATCATGATATAAGTAATAATGATGTCAAGAACAACAAGTCAAAACACCTACGATAAATGAAACGATTTTACCCAAAACGCTTCTTTAACATGGAATTTACAAAAGAACGGGTAATATAATGTCATAAGTGAACCATATATGATATCATAACAATGAATATGATTCTGTAATAAGTCAATGACATTATTTAAATCATTATACAGGAGGTTCGGACACATACGAAGCAAATTGGACCTAAGGTAAGGGAAATATCACAATCTCATTTTTATCCGAGATTGTTTATTCGTAAGTAATTACTGGGGTGTATTTTATCATCCACATCCATGTTCCCTCAATATGTAATATTATTTCCATCCACCTACAATGTTTTAAATCCAATTTTTACCCTTTGGTGAGTTTTTAGTAAAGGATATGAAAGGAATCTTTTTTCGTTTTTCGTACGAGGTACTTTTTGACTTTTCCGACAAAAGTACGAAGAATGTTTTTTTAACTTAAACGGAACGAACGGATTTTTATGGTTTTATAAAGCCTTATTTTCATGAAGCTTCCTCCAAAATATTTCATGACTATTTTCAATAAAATATCTTTCTTTTAAAATTGCATGATGTTTTGTGAAAAGAAATTGATTTTGAAGAAGAAAGGATATTTTCCTCAAGAATTCAATTCAAGTGTTTTATCAAAATTATTTTCCATATAAGATAATAAAGGGTTCTGTTTCTATCCATATTTTTACATTGATTTGACTATGTTGTGATGGAATTATGTTTATGAATTCCTTTATCTTATATGAATGTTTTTATGATGTCATGTTGTTTAAGAATCCCATTTTTATTACATGGGTTATGCAATGATGTATGATTTATGATTTTGTGGCACACATAAGAATGGTATCATTATGAGATGGGTGGGACCTATATCTCCCTCCAATGCATTGGGTAAAGATTTTATATCTCATGAGATAGACATGGATGGAATGGTAGGTTATACCGGTTCAGTGAAACAGGACTGAAATGAGGGTTACTCAATTCAGAAAGGGACTTTGTCCACTAAGATAGTCTTGGCAATGAGTCTTGACTAACAAGAAATGATTCTCTATGATTATGTGTGTATGCCACAAAGTTTCATGATTTAAGTTATGATTATTGGGATTACATTTCACTTCTATGATTTATCCCATGTTATGATATTATGATCTTTTTTGCAGGTTAAGATTTCCAAAAGCTATGTTCTTATATATATGATGTGATTGATATTTATTTTGTTTACCCTTACTGAGCATTTGAGCTCACCCTTTTATGTTATCTTTTCCCCAGGATATAAAGAAAGGTTTTAGGTAAAAAAAAAGGGATGACCTTTATGGGAGATATTGAAGAACTTTCACCACGATTAAAAGATTATGTTCCGAGTTTCCAAAGACACTAAACTATTACGATCCTTTAGTGTGTGTTTTTGTTATGTACTAAGTATTCCGCAAATGTAATGTAATGTCCATGTACGTCAAGATACGGGTCTCTACAGTTGGTATCAGAGGCAAAGGAGGTAGGAATGTATCTGATCCTTGGGAACTCTCACATGTGAGCGTTGGACGAAGCATGGCTCTCCGCCCAAGGGCTTCATGAGGAAATGGCTGCCACTGGGGATGGTGGTGTGTCCCACCCAGGGGGTGTAGCCACCCATGGAGTGCCCTGATAGGTATCAATTATAGTCCACTAGAAGTAATTCCAGACCGTTACAGTTGGTATCAGAGGAAAGGTTTAGTCAACCTTTGGAAACTAGGATGCGAGAACTTTAGTGAGATCCCTAGAGATATTTCTAAGGTATGTCTAGGGATGCCCCTAAGGATAAGTATACGTATAGGATATAGTCCTAGAACTATGGTAACAATATTAGATTAAACCAAAGATGATATATATTTAAGTTACTCCCCCTTTATTATGATTTTTGCATCTAACACTATTCTGTTTGGGTTTTAGAAAATGGCTGGAAACAAGATGATTCACAATAATGGAGGATATGATGGACAATGGAATGATATTCTTCATGAGCAACCAAATGAAATGGAATTTGGATGTCCAAACATCATTATTATGCCGAATCAGCAATCTCACAATATGATCAATAAAGTAAAATTTGGTAAGTTTCCTGACTCGTCTAATAAGAGAAAGATGGAGTTTCATGATGATCATAGAGGAAAAAAAGTTCAATTTCCCCTATGTAATTCATGTGGGAAGAGGCATCAAGGAGAATGTTTGAAAGGAACTGGAAGATGCTTTGGGTGTGGAAAAGAAGGACACAAATCCAGTAAGTTCAAAGGAAAAGGTTCAGTTAACACCATGGATGAGGATAATGGTATTGCTACGACATCAACACTGGTTAAATGTTTTAAATGTGGAATGTACGGGCATTATGCAAACCGATGCCCTAAGGGAAAGACTCATGAAGAGAATCAGTATGGTCATATGGGTAGTATTTATGTGAATGATGATGAAGAGACTACAAATGATACGTGAGATGAAAGAATTTTTGAAGCTCGGTCAATGGTTTGAGAATGTAGTGGAATGATTACATGTTTATCATGTGTAATTTTGGAATAAAGAGACATCTATGGATTGTTACACTGTTGTCTTTCCTTGTGTTTTGAAAGTGTATGATTAATGTTACCAGTATCCATGAAAGGTTATTCAGATATTTTTGGAATGTAGATGATATGCGCATAATGAAGGGATAAGGATAAAATTAAATGTTTGATAGTATTCATGAGCTCATGATTGATATAAGGACTAAGTGATATCATGGTTTGAGTATATAGAATTTTGAGGATTTTGGTATGTGGAAAGTGTTAACTTTTAACTGCATTCAAGTTTTCACTACGGTTCAATGGGTATTCAAGAGAATACATGATTAAGGCCTTTGAATGTTTGGAATGTGACCAACAAGACATATCTTATGATATATGGGGATTAACGACAGTATTAAATCTCTGGTAATCGTTTTCACTATATTATGAGAGTGGACTGTAGTATTATGGACAAGCCTAAAGATTAAAATGGATTATGTTGGACATAAGTTAGTATTGTTTAAGGATAGAAGATTTTCGATATTATTGATGGGATGTTATAGTAATGTAGTTTTAGAAAAAGGACAACCTGCAGGACGGACGACAGCCCATCGCATCGGACAAGGATGTGGGAATCGAACCCACAACCGAAGTGCGACTGGCCTTTATCGCCTACCACTGGCCTACAGGAAGTCCCTGTTTAGTAGAAACTAGTTTTATTATATTAAGCAGTATGATATATAAAGTATAAGTCCATTTTAGGAACCATATACGATTAATCTCACTATAAGATGGACTTATAACTTTTGCTAACCCTTTGTTTGAAATAGATGGAATAACCCATCCTTCTATCACATGATCTGCTAATGCTTCACGAATAACAAATTCAACTTCATTTCTTTATGATATGAAGTGGAAATTGTTCAATTCACGAACAACAGTGAGATTGTAACAAAATCATGTAAGTATTTCTTTTAATTCATCAACTTTAGGGAAATGATCTTGAAAACCAAAAATGTTTTCCTAGTGCTCTTATATCTGATTAATCAGATGGTACCTTAGATCGTCACAAATTTATGGATTTGTGATTTTTGGCTTTTCCATAGCCATGTTCTCTACCACTCTCCATCAGAACATGATGGTTAGATTTCTCTTCCATATCCATATTTTCACCTATGTGGAAACCCAATGATTAGTTTATTTGGGTAACCGTTACGTTTCATACTTTTGTTTTTAAAGATAAGTTTTGGTATTCCTTTTTACGATGTGGGTTTCTATCAAAGAAACTTTCAAATAGTAAACCATTTATAACCCCGACGAATTTCGAGGGCGAAATTCATTTTAAGGGGGGTAGAATGTAACACCTCGAGATTTTATGAAAAATATTCTTTTAATTTCATTAATGTCTTGCGTTGTATTCTACACCAAGATTACCTTGCGCTATACGCAACACCGTATTAGCTTGCAGTATACGCAACACTATTCTTGGATCGTGTTACACACAATTTTGATAATAGTTATTCTACGCAACATTGAGTATATATATATATATATATTAAATGTATAAATGAAATATGGTTGGATTCTGTTATACGAAACAATGAAGGATTCTTTCACAACACGCAACCCTGACTTGGCTTGCATTACATGCAATCACGACCTTCCTCGATAGCGTGTGTTGTACGCAATACCGGGTTTTAATAAACAATGTTATATTATTATAATATTGTCATGAACTAGCCGTTATGAATAGTATTAACTAAATTTTGAATTTTATAACATTATTATTCATCTTACACATTTCTAGAACATGGTATAAGAACAAAATAAATTTTTCGGGTAAAATAAGTATTTTTCAAAAAATGTAGTTTTACCGCCTTTTGATGGCGCACCCACTTTAAATATAGTTTTTGACATGTTTATATGTTCAATTTGACAAAATAATATTCTTCTTTTGAATCAGGATGTAAAAATTTACATTAGATAAAGTTTTGATATTTTTCCGACAACTTTCATATTTTAATGAATAGTAAAAACACGCTATATTTTAATTAAAAACAACTTTTTTCATCGTAATATATTATGTGGTTAAATTATAATATTGAATGGTTTTAAAGTATATTTATAATATATTTTTACCACTTAATATAATGTTGGTCATTGGACACAATTTTACAATTAAACCGAACATAAACAAGTGTCAATCTTTTGATAGTTATTATCTCTTAAAAACACGCTTTTTGTTTTGACAGCGGGAATTAATTTTAAATTAATTTCTGCCACTTCTGTGTTTTGAATTTAGAAAAATGGATTCCATATTTGGAATCAGGATGTTCAAATTGTGTAAATAGGTAACTTTTATTTTTAGACATTTTGAATAATTATTGCGGTAAATATTTTATTTACCATGGTTAAGGGTAAATCCGGTAAATAAGGGTTAAAAAATAATATTATAATAATATTAAATTACCCTAAAACATGTCTTAACCCTATTGGTTGATACATGGTCGACCATTGGCATCTTTGGGTCGATTTTGGGACCCCATTGATCCACTTGTAAGTGATAATGACACTTTATTTTAATTAAGTTAAAATGAATACAAAATTGACACAAGCATATATCTTTTAGCAAAACAATTTTTACATAGGGTTATATATGTTGGATTTTAGATTATAAATATTAATTAAAAAGATAAAAAGATTTCCTACATAATGGTATTTTATTGGTAATTTTTAGACTTTAAATAATTTAATTTATTTATGACACAATGATGATGCAGTAATTATCTTATTAATGAAATATTGACATAATTGATGTTATAAACACCAAAATAAATGTAATTTGAGACTTTTTATGAATTCTACTAATTTTCTAGGTTACTATGCTATATTAATGTTGATTTAATTAACTTGGTTCGAACATTTAATTCTGTTATGACTCTCACAAAAATCATATATCAAATAGTGTCAAAATTGACACAAAATAGTTTTTAAATCAAATATTATATTATTAATTGTTATTTTATTCCTAAAAATCTAAGGATCGGCCAAATGACTTAGATAAGGGTATATATATTAATAATAAACAATTTGGGGTTCGTTTGGCATGTTATAGTAAGTGTATTAACCATATAGTGGAAGAAAACAAAAAGACACGGTAAAAGTTAAATTATTTAACTTAGAGTTAAATCTAATTGATAAGGTTTAAAATAAGATCCAAACATGTCTAAATTTTATTGGTTGATGCGATTACAACCCTATCTCATCTAAGCTTCGAATATGTGTCATTTTTGGAGGTTTTTAAGTGGGGTTAGATTTATTATAAATTAATATTTTTAAGAATTCCTAAGGTGCCCCTCTCCTCCCCTATAAAAGGACACCTCCTCCCCCTCCTCCTCACACCAATTTGAGCACTCAAGCTCGGCCAACCCCTGCCAAAATCTCTTCTCCACTTCCCTAGAAACATTCTAGAGGTTCTGGTCTTCCTCAAAGACCAATTCTAGTGCCCTAAGAGGAGGTCTCAAAGAGGCGCTTCAAAGAAGAGGTAATTACCGTTACCAATTCTTTCATCTTTATTTCTTCTTCCACTTCTTCTTCTTAGGTTGTTTCATTATGAAGTAATAACATCAGTATCACTCATATACTGATATGTTATTATAAGTATGAAACAACCCTATTTCACCATCTATCCATCCTACGAAAAAAGGAAATCACCGCGCGTGCGTACGTACGGAATACCGTCTCCACGCCGTGGTGTAATCTATTTTCCACCACCACCTTACATGGATGGGTATAATGGTGTAAAGAATAACTATACATAGTTATTACAACATCATATTGATTCTGATATATTGTATAATCCACTCCAATTCAATTCAATATTATGGAAATGATATCATCGCTCGTGCGTACGTACGGACTACCATCTCCACGACGCGATGAGATTCATTCTTAATGATTAACCATTCATGAATGATTATAAAGTATATATAATAAGTACTAATGAAATATATGACATAATAATGATACTGGATTTATGTATATATATATATATATATATATGTATGTCATTTACTTACTTCCATTCAAGACAATAAGGAAATAAAAACAGCGTTCATGCGTACGTACGGACTACCGTCTCCATGAACGGTGTTTTTCATTTTATTTATATATCTATTATATATATATACTGAATATATATGATATATAAATCATATTTTATATTCTGGAAGTAAGTAAATCATGATATAAGTAATAATGATGTCAAGAACAACAAGTCAAAACACCTACGATAAATGAAACGATTTTACCCAAAACGCTTCTTTAACATGGAATTTACAAAAGAACGGGTAATATAATGTCATAAGTGAACCATATATGATATCATAACAATGAATATGATTCTGTAATAAGTCAATGAAATTATTTAAATCATTATACAGGAGGTTCGGACACATACGAAGCAAATTGGACCTAAGGTAAGGGAAATATCACAATCTCATTTTTATCCGAGATTGTTTATTCGTAAGTAATTACTGGGGTGTATTTTATCATCCACATCCATGTTCCCTCAATATGTAATATTATTTCCATCCACCTACAATGTTTTAAATCCAATTTTTACCCTTTGGTGAGTTTTTAGTAAAGGATATGAAAGGAATCTTTTTTCGTTTTTCGTACGAGGTACTTTTTGACTTTTCCGACAAAAGTACGAAGAATGTTTTTTTAACTTAAACGGAACGAACGGATTTTTATGGTTTTATAAAGCCTTATTTTCATGAAGCTTCCTCCAAAAGATTTCATGACTATTTTCAATAAAATCTCTTTCTTTTAAAATTGCATGATGTTTTGTGAAAAGAAATTGATTTTGAAGAAGAAAGGATATTTTCCTCAAGAATTCAATTCAAGTGTTTTATCAAAATTATTTTCCATCTAAGATAATAAAGGGTTCTGTTTTTATCCATATTTTTACATTGATTTGACTATGTTGTGATGGAATTATGTTTATGAATTCCTTTATCTTATATGAATGTTTTTATGATGTCATGTTGTTTAAGAATCCCATTTTTATTACATGGGTTATGCAATGATGTATGATTTATGATTTTGTGGAACACATAAGAATGGTATCATTATGAGATGGGTGGGACCTATATCTCCCTCCAATGCATTGGGTAAAGATTTTATATCTCATGAGATAGACATGGCTGGAATGGTAGGTTATACCGGTTCAGTGAAACAGGACTGAAATGAGGGTTACTCAATTCAGAAAGGGACTTTGTCCACTAAGATAGTCTTGGCAATGAGTCTTGACTAACAAGAAATGATTCTCTATGATTATGTGTGTATGCCACAAAGTTTCATGATTTAAGTTATGATTATTGGGATTACATTTCACTTCTATGATTTATCCCATGTTATGATATTATGAGCTTTTTTGCAGGTTAAGATTTCCAAAAGCTATGTTCTTATATATATGATGTGATTTATATTTCTTTTGTTTACCCTTAATGAGCATTTGAGCTCACCCTTTTATGTTATATTTTCCCCAGGATATAAAGAAAGGTTTTAGGTAAAAAAAAAGGGATGACCTTTATGGGAGATATTGAAGAACTTTCACCACGATTAGAAGATTATGTTCCGAGTTTCCAAAGACACTAAACTATTACGATCCTTTAGTGTGTGTTTTTGTTATGTACTAAGTATTCCGCAAATGTAATGTAATGTCCATGTACGTCAAGATACGGGTCTCTACACAGGAGGAGGGCGCCGCGGTGAATGGTCGTTAGAGAGGAGGGCACCGCAGTGAGAGAGGTCCCCGGGGAGGAGGGTGACGCTGTGAGAGAGGTCATCGAGAGGAGGGTGTCGCGGTGAGAGAGTTCATCAGAGAGGAGGGTTTCATGGTGAGGAGAGGATAGGGAGGAGAGGTCGGGAAGGAGAATTCATCGGGGAGGAGGGTGCTGCGATGAGAAGAAAATGTCGGGGAGGAGAATTCATCGGGGTAGTAGGGTGTCGCGGTCAGGCGAGGTCGGGGAGGATGGCAACACGGTCAGGCGAGGTCGGGGAGGAGAACTCATCAGGAGAAGAAGAAGCCGAGAGGAGAAGAAGTCGGAGGAGCGCAAGAGTTGCGAATCAGGGGACCTCGATACCAAATAGGAAAACATGCGGTATAGCCACGGTTATTAAATTAAACTATGGCAATTAGGAAGATATATCCACGGACCAATAAAACTATGGTTATAGGTATGTGGATATTGCTTTACTTTATAGTAGTGTGATGGAAGTTCTTATCAATTGTCAATATGGTAATACTTATGTGGGTCAATCTAATGTATTGATAATATAAGTAGTCTTATGTTCATGACTTCTATCATTATGATTTACAATAAAAAAAGTCTAACTATTGTTATAAATAAATGTAAGTCTGGTTAATTAGATGCATACTTTATCCGATGAATCATGTTAATGAATGATAAGTTTATATTCATAATACATTATAACTTTTTCAATTCATGGTAAAATGATTTTTTTACAAAAATATAATAAAAAACTTTGAACTTATAAAATTTAGTAAACATGTTTTTAAGAGAGTTTTTGTGATTTCCAAAACTAAAGGAATGGAAAATTATGAAGTAAAACTTATGAATCAACAAGACAGATTCTTCCCTTTTCTCCTATATTCATCTAAGAGTTCTATTCAAATACCAACTGGCATCCCATATAGGATGTGAGATATACTTAGTAGGAAACCACCAATGGTGTCTAGTAAAATATAGTCAGTGAATATAAAATGAATATTTTGCATGTATTATAAAGTGTTCTAAGTTATATAATGTAAAGGGGTCAGCTCTAGTTCCTAAAGGAAACCAGGATAACACTACCTATTTCAGCCTAAGACAAATGATCTTTGAACAATTATCCATTTGTATACAAATATATGGTCTATATATGTAGTGATATTTATAGACATATATGTGGATACTAATACTTTCCACCACCTAAGGTGTAACTCAAGCATCCATGGGTAGTAGTGACAATATCATAGGATGTCCAAGGATACCATGCCTGTGCATCACATTTTATTAGTGAAATCATGCTCGAGTATCACAAGTATATGGGTTTCTATTCCCATGTATAATATGTATGAGGGATTTTATTCTTGAGTATCACAATTATAAAGTACCTCATTCTCAATTATCAAAAATTGAAGGAATTTCATGCCTGATTATCAAAATTATGTGTATCTCCTTTCCTGAGTATCGTAAGTATAAGGGACACCGTGCTCATGTATCATAAATAGAAAAGATTCCATGCCCGTATATCAAATTTATATGAGGTTGTTCATGCTTTAAAATAAGATATGGATTGAATTATAATTCATTTACCATTATATTTTGTTAAATGGTGTATCCTTTAATCATATGGAGGTAACATGGGTGGTTACACCACTAATTTCCATATAATTTCTATAATCTATTTAATTGGTTGTAAATCAACATCACTTAGAAGGTAATGTGTCCATGTGGACATCTAATAATTAACGTACCTCACATAATCATACTCTAAGTGGTGGAACTAGTCTAGGTGGGAACCATCAACCATAGAAAGGGTGAAAAGGCACCTCTAATTAAGAAAGACAATTTAGAACAAGGGAAAAAGTATTAATTTTTTTAAAAGAAACAGATGAAAAGTCTGGCATGAAGCATGAATGTGCATGTTATAAAATGACTAAAACTTAAGTAAAAAATAATATAACACATACCTTATCTTGTAAGATGACCCATCATCCATTATTGGACTTTGAATTAATATAGAATATAATAAATCCCCCTAATAGACAAATATCTTGAAAATAGGTCAGATTAGCTCGCACAAAAATAACACAAAAGGAGGAGAGAGAAAGAAATAAAATAAAGAAGTGGGTTGAAGCTCTTATTGAGAGAAATCCAATGAGACAAATGGTTGTTAATTCCAAGATCAATTAAAATATTAATAAAAAAATTATAACTTAGGCATAGAGATATCCAATAGAAGAGGGATCTTCTACGTGTGGAAGAGAAAATAAAAGGTGATAATAAGTTAAAAATAAAGAATGGTTAAAATCATCATTTTACCCATTTTAAAAGGATGCATGGTTTTGGATGAATGATTGGAGAAATCGTCTTCCAATAGTGCCACATCCACTACCCAAGGACACCCCTCACATAAGCTTGATGCACAGTTTGACTATCCATGTGAAACTTGTGTAATTTCCTCTACCATAGGGTATGTAGTACTTTCATAGTCATTAATCCTAGGTTTTATAGTTACGAAAAAACATGTATCCCTAATAAAATCACCAGAAAAACCTACATGGTTGAGTTGCATGATTATAACTAACCATGTGGCTCATTTTACCTTTCCAAATTTTGGATATTCAGGCTCTGAATGAGCCCTAGAATCCCCTAAACTACTCCTTAACCCCTTAATCACATTACTAGAATAAAAAAATACGTTTATAAAGGTATATTAACTTTATGTACTCCATTGAAAATATATTAAGTTACAACCTCCCCTACTTAAAACAATTTGTCCCTAAATTTCCCATCCAAGGGTGGTAAAGCATCATCTATGAAATAATTCATCCATTGGGAATGTATTATAGTCTCTCACTACTAGGTCTCATATTATACATAGGCATGCTTCCATTTCACACATACCAAATGAACCGACCTACCTCAATGATCCTTCATACTTTGATCAACAATACATTCAGGATTCTCCTCAAAGGACACATCTACATTGAGAACAACATCCTCTAGGTCAAAAAAATGAAACGATTTGGACTAATAACGGTGAATATGTGAAACATATAAGATATCATGAATTTACTAGTACATATAAGGTAAATAAAATAGATATGAAATTTTATTGACTCTCTCTAAGATCTAGAAAGGCCCAACATAATAAGGTGATAGCTTTCCCTGTCTCTGAATCCATCTATGATTCAATCTAGGTAAAACTCACAAAAATACCTAATTTCCCACCTTGAACTCCACATGTTGGTGGAGATGATCAATATTTGACTTCTTCTTAGACTGAGTTGTATCTATACAATTTTAAATCATTTGTACTTTCACTGAAGTCTCATGAACGAGATAAGGTACTAGTAGCATGGACTCACCTGACTCTAACTGGCACCGGGGTGAATGGCACAACCTATCGTATAGGTCCTCATAGGGATCCATCTGAATATATTCCTTAAAAATATTATTGTATTAAAAATAAATGAGTGATAGGTTTTTTCCCAAGAACCACCAAAATCAAGGACACATTCTTGGAGTATGTCCTCTAACACACGTATCCTATGCTCAGACAGATTGGCAGTCTGAGGGTGGTATGTTGTACTCAAAATCACCTGAAACCCCAATGATTTAATCAAACCCTTATAGAATAATGATGTAGATTGAGTGTCTCTATCTAATGTTATAGTATTGGAAACACCATGAAGGAACACAATCTCTCGATTGTAAATCCTCCCAATCTCATCTACTGATAAGGTCTCTCGAATAGATAATGAGTTTTCAACCTTGGTCAATCTATCGAAGATTACCCATACAATATAACTACCTAAATGGGATCTTAGAAAATCCATCACAAAATACATAGTAAAGTTATCCCATTTCCATTTTGTAATTTATTGGGGTTGTAAAAGTCCATCAGGTTGTTGGTGCCCCACCTTCACCAGCAGACAGGTGCAACATCATGTGATAAAACCTGTAATCTAAATTTTTATACTTGGACACCAATACTGATGACATATGTCTCAGTGCATCTTGGTATTCCCAATGTGTAATATATAGTCCCAACCTTATCATACATATATGTTACTTAGTTTATTATGAATATTCATTACATTACAAAAACACATGCCTGAGAACCGTAATAGTTTGGTGCCTTTTGAAACTTGGAAACATAAAAATCAGTCCATATGTAATTTGTGTCATCACTTACTAAATTATTCATAACTATCACCCTTCTTAGACATATCATACACAATAAATTTCTTCATAACTTGGTGAAATGAAACATAAGAAAGGGTGATATCACATGCTCAGTAATGGTAAATAAGGGAGATACATCAACATAACATGAACATAAGGGTATGGGAACATGATAATAACACTTGGAAACCATACCACACATATAAAAGATCATAAACTTGAGTCATGGAATTAATATTGGAAGCTCATAAGGAATTAATTGTAAGGTAATCAAATAACATGTTCCATGAGAGCATAACATCAACATAAGACATGGAATTTATGGAATATACATAAACATAAAAAATAATTTCCATATTAGTGAATAATCATTGAAAAGGATATCATATTGGAATGGGTTCACTCCCCAACCCATCATAGTAGTCAAGGTTCACTCCTAAGGTCATCATAGTGGAAAAATTCCCTTACTGGATCGATTTCACTCCTCATTCCAATCCTATATATCCCAAGAGATATAAATTTGAATCCAAAGCTTTAGAGGGATATATAGGTCCCACATATCACATAAGGAAAAACATATTTATGTGATCCATAAGAACATAAAAATTTATCATATCATAACACATGAAATGAGATGTGTATAATAAACATTTCATATTACAATAATCTATTGAAAAGAGACAAGTTTTATAATCATTTCATCGTAGCATAACCCCTGAAAAGAAGATGGTTTCATAAGAATTTCCTCATGGTATAACTTGTGGAAGAGAAATAGGTTTCATATACATCATTACATCATAAAAATAAACCATTTAGAGAAATAATAAGAAATTTATCCTTGGATAATATCCCTAGTAAGGCATAGGTAATATCAATGGATGAAATCTTAATTGGAAAATGATTTTGATCGATCATTTAAAACATTTCTTGAGAAAAATGTTATTTTCTATTTGAAAAAAAAACTTTTTTAAAAATTTAAAACATTTTTAAAAACATTTTCAGTGAGAATAACCTTGAAAATGTATAAATTAATCTTAAAATAAATGATTTTTTATGATGTCTAAAAATTCTATCCAGGTCATACATATTAAAATGAATATTCCTTTCACATTGTTGGTAAAATCCAAATGGTAATTAATTGGAAAACTAAATGAAGATTACTTCAAAAAATAGTAAATATTTAAACATGGGTAAAAATTTCTTCAATAAATCATTTGGAAAATATTAAAACATTTTTGAAAACATATTTTTAAAACATTATTTTGGAAGAAAACAAATTTCCAAGTGAATATAGAAATAAATTTTGATTTTATTAAAGAAAATTAATAATTATTTTAACTACAAAAGAATATAAAATGGTAATATTAATTGAAAATATCATGAATAACCATATCATAATAAAATGAATGAGTTTATTAAGATATATATCAACATATTTTATTATCAAAAACATAATCATAAACAATTCCAATAAATGATGAGATTGTACCATAAGATAATTACGACTTTGGTAACTTTGAATCATAATTCCCATGAAGGAGTAACATAAAATGGAAATTAAAATATCATTATGATAAATAAATTTATTATATTACATTTCAAAGTATCTATATACATCTTGTGAATGAATATAGGTGCATAACATAATGTGTGTCACAAATAAAGAAAATTGAGACAAAAATCCCTTACCTTAAGTATTGACTTCCATCGTACATGTTTAAACCTTTTGTATAATAAATATAAGATTATTATATATTTATTATAGAACCATATTCATATATATCATAAAATATATTATTTTCTTATGAACTTTTATTACCTGTTTGTTAATAATTCCCTATTAAAGTTACATTTTGGGTAATAAAAACTTTATTTTTAATATATGTTTTGATTTGTTATGTTTTTTGTTCCTATTAAATTGATAATGGTTCCATAATATCAAGAATTATAAAAATGATATTGATAACATATATATTCATTATATATTTATTTATAGTAAGCCATAAAATTTAGTGATAGAAAATGATATTAATAACATATGGTGATTATGGCCCAGGTGTTTTCCGTCGAGATGTGTGGTTGTGGCCCAGGTGTGTGCGGGCAGGGTGTGGCAGTGGGACTGCGGTGAGAATGGAGGGATCGGTTCGATGCATAGGATGTCTTTAATAACCAGTGGGAAAGTGGCGTGTGGTACCCAAACATTGATGTGTTATTACTATACATTACTTGACTTGCGTTATTTGGGGAGTGTGCCTTGGTGAGGCATGGGTGGATTGGTTTCCTTGCTAGTTGCTTTGGTTATCTCTTTTCTCACATGGCATTAGAATGTCTCCCCACTTGTGCACGAGAGTCTTTGGTTTTCCCAAATGAGTATACTTTTATTCTCACCCTATGTATATAAAACTGCTTTCAGGTTTCCAGGAGGACTTCAGGGATCGTGCAGGGCCGTACTAGCTCAGACATTGGGACAGTTGTAGTTACTGTTTTTCTTTTATTTGGTGCTTTAGCTTTGTAGTCTACTTGTAATTTGTGTAATTTACTTTTGTAACATGCATATGGGTATGATTTTCTTTGGATTTACTTTTACCTCCAGTTTTGGTGTTGTTGGGATTTACTATATTATCTCCTGATCCTACTAATGAAAAATGGTAATGCCTTCCATCTTGTATGTGATTATATACCCCTGGTGCTAGTTTCCACTCCGAGACCTATTGAATGCGGGTCTCGGGGGTCATTATCTCTCCTTCAACTTGAAGAAGGAAGGGTATGGAAATCTGATGTCCCTTCTCTCATCTTGGTGAAGGAGGGTCGTGACAGAATGGTATCAGAGGGTGGTTGAGAGATTGGATAGAGTCTAGAGTTAGGCACAGTGAGGATTGCATGGGATGGTAGGGAAAAAGTGTTGTGTGATCTTGGTGCGTGAAATAGACCAGGGAAGACCGGCTAGGACATGGGATTTTAGGGCCCCCCATGATCCGATACAAGAACTTTGGGCCTACCGAATGACCAATTAAGGCTACACTGATTGCAGGGTAGAGACCCTAGGGAAGGTACATGCATCATAATGACTTTTGTTCTTGTGTTTCATGGGTACTTGGGGATTTAAAATGAATAAAAAATATAAGAAATTTTAAGAACAATATTCTACACTACTCGACCTTAGGAATTCTTTTCTTAACATGCAGCTATGGCACCTAGGAGACGACCACGAGTAGTGTGGGTGATCGAGGACTAAGAGGTTGACTTGGCTGATCGGCAGAGGGTTGACTGAGAGGAGGAGGATGATTAGTGGAAGATGATGCTTTGTGCCTTTCAGCGATAGAACCTCGGGAAGTATGAGGGTAGCATCTCAGACATGGAGACAGAGTGCTGGCTAGAGGAGCTGGTGATAGCTTTCAACTTGATCTGAGCTCCGATGGAGTACTGGGTTCCTCTGGCTGTAAGCCAGATGAATGGAGCAGCGCGTCAATGGTGGAAACTTTATCTTGGGGAGAAGAGGGAGGATGAGGTTACGTGGACTGACTTTGAGAAGGGGTTCCAGTCAGAATTCCTCTCTTCCACAATGAAGGCTGAGAAGAGGCAGCAGTTCTAGCTGGGATGGAAGTCGTTCGAGGTACAATCAGCTTGTTTAGTACTCTTGCCAATGACTTGTTTGATACAAGAGCTTTGAACTCCTTTGTTACACCTAGCCTGGCTCGGGCTATGGGTTTAGATGCTGAGAGACTTCCAGTGCCCTTAGTGTTGATCTCACCAGTCGGAGGTCAGACCGACTTGTTTTATGTTTTTTCAGGATGTAGACTGATTATAGGGCCACATCAGTCTATCAGGGATATTTTTTTTTGTAGATACATCCATACAATGTCATCCTAGGAATTGACTATCTTTTCTCTGTATGTGTCGTCATTGAATGCTTCTGAGGAAGGTTCATGTTTTCAGATTTGGGTGGTCGATGTGTAACATTCATCAGCGAGCGGGGTTTCTAGAAAACCAGCAGGTGAGAGGATCCCCTCCTTTCCTTGTTAGCTGAACTATCAGTGGAGTTGGTGGATGTAAAAATGGTGGAAGTCCCAGGGATCCTCAATGAGCTTATAGACGACTTCCCTGAAGAGGTGGCGACTATACCCCCTCGATGTGATGTTGAGTTTGGGATAGACTTGCAACTTGGTGCCCGTCCGATTTCAATGGATCCCTACTAGATGACACCTTCTAAGTTACAGGAGTTGCGGATTCATATGGATGATTTGATGAAAAAGGGTTTTGTTCGACCAAGTGCATCACCATGGGGTGCTTTATTCTTATTCTCAAAGAAGGCAGATGGTGGTCTCAGGCTATGCATAGACTATTGGAGACTGAATCAGGTAACGGTCAAGAACCGTTACCCTCTCCTGAGGATAGATGAACTTTTCGACCAGTTAAAAGGGGCAAGGTGGTTCTCTAAGATTGACCTATGGTCGGGATATCACCAGTTGAGGGTGAAAGATGGCAACATCTCAAAGACTACCTTCAGTTGAATATATGGGAACTTTGAGTTTGTGGTCATGTCATTCGGTGTTATGAATGCTCCAACTGTGTTCATGGGGCTCATGAACTCTGTATTCTCAAAATACGTGGATCGGTTCGTATTCGTGTTTATTGATGACATCCTGATCTACTCAAGATCAGAGGAGGATCACGCTGAGAACCTGAGAATGGTTTTAGAGGTCCTCCGCCAGCACCAACTCTATGGGAAGTTGTCCAAGTGCAAGTTCTGGATGTGAGAAGTGCACTTCCTTGGGAACATGGTGTCCGATCATGGAATAGCGGTGGACCCATAGAAGGTCGAGGTGGTTGTTTCTTGGGAAGCACCCAATAATGTGGAAGAAGTTCGTAGTTTCCCTGGACTAACAGGCTACTATCGGAGGTTCGTGCCCAACTTCTCCCGAGTTGCAGCACCTTTGATGGCTTTGACAAAGAAGGACCAGGCTTTCGTGTGAAATGGGCAGTGCGGAGTAGCCTTCAACTATCTGAAGGAGAAGTTGGTAAGTTCCCCAGCGCTGAGATTTCTAGAATAAGGGGTGGTGTATGAGGTGTTCTGTTATGCTTCAGGACAAGGCCTTGGGTGTGTGCTGATGCAACAACAAGGGGTGATCTCTTATGGGTCTAGAAAGTTACATCCCCAAGAGCGAAATTATTCCACCATGATCTAGAGTTTGCGGCAGTCCTTTTTTCACTAAAGTTGTGGCGGCATTACCTCATCAGGGAGCGCTTCATGGTCTTCACGGATCAAAAAATCTTGAAGTATTTCTTCTCCCAGCTGGAACTGAACTTACGGTAGTGAAGGTGGATGGAGTTTCTTCAGGACTACGACTTCGAGATTTCCTACACCTCGGGAAAAGGGAATGTGGTGTTCGATGCCTTGAGCAGGAAGTCGCTGAAGAATGTGGTTCGAGAGTCGGAAGATGCTTAGAAGGTGATGGAGGAGATGGCTTCCCTACACCTAGATGCGAGGATGAATGGTGGTAGAGGTTACATGTATCATATGATAGTGTAGTATTCTCTACTACGGTATGTGGAGGATTCTCAGTGGGGAGACATAGAGAGTGAATTGATGTGTGATCGGGATAACCAAGGTGATGATCCTGAAGGGTGGACGGAGGATGGTCAAAATCAGATGCTTTTCTGAGGGAAGTTGTTTATTCTAGAGGCGATGCACAATAGGGTTCTTGGTGAGTTCCAAAACTCACCCCTAGCAGTGAACTCGGGAGTTTCCAAGATGTACCAGGGTCTGAGGAGTCAGTTTTGGTGCCTCGGGGTAAAGCGGACGGTGGTAGTGTTCATGGCCAGGTGCCTAGTGTGTCAGTAGGTGAAGGATGAACACCGTGTTCCATGCAGTCGGTTACAACCTTTATATGTCCCCAAGTAGAATTTGGATGACATCTCGATGGATTTCATCACAGGGCTACCCAAGGTTCAAGGAGGCTGTGATGCTATCTGGGTAGTGGTGGACCGGTTGATGAAATCGGCTCACATTCTGGCGATCAAGGAGTCTGGTGAATTGGATGCCTTAGCACAGAGGTACGTGGATGAGGTGGTGCGATTTCATGGAGTTCCAGGGTCTATAGTCTCAAGTAGGGATGCACGGTTTACCTCACGAGTCTGTAGGGGATTGTAGCATGCTTTTGGCACCCTGCTACGTCTTATCACTTCTTTCCATCCCCAGACAGATGGACAGACAAAGCGCACTATCCAGATGTTGGAGGATATGCTACGAGCATGTATTCTGGATTTTGGGGGATCGTGGGTGCGCCACTTGCCTCTGGTAGAGTTTTCCTACAATAATAGATATCACTCTACCATTAGCATGGCTCTGTTTGAAGCCTTGTACGGAAGGACATGTCGCTCACCCGTGTGTTGGACCGAGGTTAGGGAAATAGATGTTCTTGGCCTGGAAGTGGTACAGAGCACGACAGAGAAGTTTTAGCTTATACGAGAGAGGATTAAGGCGGCTCAGGATCGACAGAAGTCATATGCCGATAATAGGAGGATACCCTTGGAGTTTGAGGTTGGGGATCACGTATTCTTGAAGGTATCCCCTTGGTGTGGACAACGGAGGTTTGGCAGTGGGAGTAAGCTTTATCCAAGGTTCATCGGACCCTTATAAGTGTTGCGGTGGGTCGGAGAAGTGGTTTATCAGCTAGCGCTACCACCACCGCTACTGAGAATACATGATGTCTTCCATGTGTCACAACTCTGACGGTTTCGACACGACGTTTCACAGGTCCTCAACTGGGGAAAGCTGGATATCGAGGACGATGTGACTTTTATGGAAAGACTAGTGAGGATCGAGAATTGTGAGGAGAAGGTGCTCTGTGGACGGACCATTGCTTTGGTTCATGTGTTTTGGAGGCATGTCGGGATTGAGGAAAGTACCTGGGAATGGGAGATGCATATGTGCACCCTGTACCCAAATCTGTTTTGAGTTTTGTTCTATTTTGTTTGTACTTGTTGTGATGGAACGCTTTACCTTGTTAACTATGGAATGTGCGGTTTTCCTTATTTTGTGGATGTGTGTGAAGAGTCCTGACTATGGGGAGGGGAATACCTGATCCCTAATCAAGACGCATTAAGGTAGATGCGATTAAACCCGTGCGGGCGAGTCAGTGCCACCCAAAGCGGATAGTATCTTGACATGGAGGAAGAAACTCCCAAACCCATATGACTGGATAGTTTGACCCTCGAATTTTTCCCGGTTACTTAAGAAGGAAGTATTCCTAGATGTCAATGAGGATCACTCCTAAGAGGTATCTTTTGAGGTGGTTGTTCAAAATCCCTCTTTTCTTCGGGTCTAGTTTTGATTCTCGAGGGCGAGAATAGTTTGAGAGGTATCTGATGTAATGGCTCAGACCCACCTGGTCCATTACTTTTCCAAAACACTGCTCCACTGAAACGGTGGCACCGGTCACGGGGGCACCGGTTACGGTGGCACCATGACGGTCGCATACCGGTCACGGTGGCACTGTGATGGTTGCATCGGTCATGGCGGCACCGTGACGGTGGCACTAGTTACGGTGGTACCATGACGGTCGCACACCGGTCATGGTGGCACCATGAGGGTGATGCCGCGACAGTGGCATTGTGAGGGTGACACTATGACGGTGGCATCGTGACGGTGGCACCATGTCCTCACCAAGCGGTCTTCGTCCCTTTTTCCAGTTTCTGACTTTTTCTGCTCCCGCAACATATCTTTTAACATAAAGATGATTTAATGCCCCTTTAAAAGCCATTTAAAGTCCATAAATAATATCTAAAATCCCCCAAGAGTCTGGAAACCCTTAACTTACCAAAATGTTTGTTTGTCCTCTGTGTCACGCTCTTCCCCGTACCATCCAGTTCCGCCCCCATTGCACATTTTTCCTCTGTTTAAAAGAAATAGTTTAACACACAACTGTTATGCCACCACCCTGATGGGAATAATTAACTAAGAATTAATCCCATCGTGTGTAACCTCCCAACCGCAATGGAAACCATGATCTGACTTTAAAGCGGTTCAAAATTCATTATCCCATAACAATACAATCTCGTCTTTATATCATGCTAGAGTTTCTTCCTTCCCCTTCTTGGCTGGATTTCTTTCTTCTCCCTAGTGCACTTGGAGTCCCCCCTACCCGAGGCTTGTGGTGCACCTGTTCTATAGTTTTTCTGCTCGTCCTTGGAGTCCCCGACATTCCTCCCCTATAAGTTGTGCATCCCCAATTCTTGGTGTGTGGAGAAGAACTTCGATCCTTGATCAACCAGGTAGAATTTTCTTTCGACTCTCCTTACTGTGTAACATGCGGGGTGGGTACACTTCTGTTTCTTTGGGAATAGATGAAACCAAACCTTAACAAAGATAATAAATATACTATTAAAGAATGATGGGGTGTGTTTGACAATTCTGTTGTACTCTTTTATAATTTCTATATGTTGTGAACTATATGGGCTATGCTCACTAAAAATCATGTTCGTTGGTGGTCTTTCCTTGTGCACTAATGAACCCTTGTCTTCTGTGATAATTCAATGGCTCTAACATGGGAATTTGGTTAATTATGTAAAATCATCCGATTAAATGAATGTCC
The DNA here is from genome assembly GCA_963277665.1 of Viscum album. Taxonomy (NCBI): domain Eukaryota; kingdom Viridiplantae; phylum Streptophyta; class Magnoliopsida; order Santalales; family Viscaceae; genus Viscum; species Viscum album. Next base: position 1,506,686,973 of record OY728164.1, on the reverse strand, counting down.
ATTAAACAACAATCCTTTTGTGATCACCCCGGTTAACCAAACAGAAAGAGGAAAACTTAGTGAATGATGTACTTGAGTCTGGGAACTTCCTTGTTTTGTCTTGGTGGCATGTCTGTTTGTTCTGCTCGATGCTTATGGGGTGACGTGGGTGAGGATGGGATCCTCTATTGTGGAACGGTTGTTGGTAGTGAATCTGAAGCTGTGTGGGGTTACATCTCGAGGCTTGGTTTGGTTCTAGTACATTGAGGGATCTCACTGATCCCTTTGTTGTTGTGACTTTATAAGAGAACTGGGTGTGAATGCTTAAATTACTGTTTGGATGTTTCTCTTTCTCTAGATTGTGGTTATGCCTGTTATTTTTCTATTAGTGTAGAATTTACTTAAATGGGATCACAAGAACATGAAACCAAGAGTGGGTTAAATGGGGATTTGGTTTTGGGAATGAGTTGTGACTTGTTCGTGAGTATCGTGCCTTTCATTTATGGATGAATAGTAACAAGGGTGTTGGTGCTTAGGTTGGCTTTGCAGACCCTAGGTGGGGATTAGTGCCTGTTACCTATACATATAATTGTATTTTTTATGTTTCTTATTCGCACCCCACCCAAGTTGAGAAATTAGTGCCAAACACCCCCATTCCATGGGGGAAGGTGTTTTTTTCCAACACTCCTATGAGTGGCTGGTTATTAGCTCCTTTTCTGGTCCCTTTTCCGAATGGCCCAAGACTCTTCGGGCAGGCTGTGATTGCATAAGTTCCATTATAGCCAAATATTCTTTAGGCAGGGTAGTTGTGGTGGTTGGCTCAGGTGTGTGTAGGCATGTTGTTTCCCAAGAATCTTCGGGATGAGTCCGAGGTGTCTTCGGGCGTGGCAGTAGTTGTTCTGGACCAGATGTTTGCGGGTGTGGTTACGTATGGTGATTATGGCCCAGGTGTTTGTGGGCATGGTTACGTATGGTGATTTTGGCCTAGGTGTTTGCAGGTGGGATATGTGGTTGTGGCCCAGGTGTGTGCGGGTGGGGTGTGGCAATGGGACTGCGGTGACAGTGGCATGATTGGTTCAATGCGTAGGATGTCTTCAATAACTAGTGGGAAAGTGGCACGGGTTACCCAAACATTGATGTGTTATTACTATACATTACTTGACTTGCGTTATTTGGGGAGTGTTCCTTGGTGAGGCTTGGGTGGATAGTTTTCCTTGCTAGTTGTTTTGGTTATCTCTTTTCTCACAGGTCATTAGAATGCCTCCCCAATTGTGCATGAGATTATTTGGTTTTACCTACTGAGTATACTTGTATGCTAACCCTACGTATATAAAACTGCTTTCAGGTTTCCAGGAGGAATTCAGGGATCGTGCAGCGCCGTACTAGCTCGGACGTTGGGATAGTTTCAGTTTTTGTTTTTCCTTTCTTTGGTACTTTACCTTTGTAGTCTCCTTGTACTTTGTGGCATTTACTTTTGTAACATGTATATGGGTATGGTTTTCTTTGGATTTACTTTTACCTCCAGTTTTGGTGTTGTTGGGATTTACTATCTTATCTCATGATCCTAATAAAGAAAAATGGTAATGCCTTCCATCTTGTGTGTGATTTTATACCCTTGGTGATAGTCGCCACTCCGAGACCTATTGAAGGCGGGTCTCGGGGGTCATTATCTCTCCTTCAACTTGAAGAAGGAAGGGTATGGCAATCTGATGTCCCTTCACTCATCTTGGTGAAGGCGGGTCGTGACATTTCTTCACTGGTGGCATGCCACACAACTATCAATAGGTTTCATCTAGTTGTTACCACCCCCACATGTAGACTTGAAGTGACACTTCCTGCCTCTCAAAGAATCACTTCCCTATCTCAAAAAGGAATAGCCCTGGGCCACATCATCCTCTTCCCTCAGGTTCTACTCAGTGATGAGGACTTCATTCACAACTCATAAATGGTGGTAAACTAAAATAGATTCATTTATGATCATATGGTGTATGCAAGCCAATCCTCAAACCATCTCGCATTCTTTAACTCATCATCTATCAGTGTTAGTGAAAAATGTTAAATCTTGGTAAAATGAGATGAATACTCCATCACATACATAGAACCCTGTTGTAGGTTCATAAACTCTATAATTTGGTCCACTCTTAGAATTTGAAAGAAATAATCATCCATAGAAGACTGTCTGTAAGTCCACATAGACCATACCATAATAATGATCAGCCTAAGAGATGGCATCCCACCAATGTTTAGTAGATTCATGAAGCATGTAGGTGGCGATCTTGACCCTCTACTCTAGATGAATCTCCAAATTCTTGAAGATCAATAAAATGGCCTCTATCCATGACTTAACAGCCCAAGGACCACCATCCCCTAAGAATTTGGGAGGATTTTGTTACTAAAATTCTCACATAAACTCTGCCATAGTAGGGGAAGGTTTTAGATCTCCTGATACATACTATATGAATCATAATAATCTCTATTGAAACTGATCATCGGTTCCTAGTAGAGGAATAATATGAGGTTCCTCTAGTGGTAATATAAGAGATAATATAGGTGGCTCAATTCCCATAACCTCTAGAGAATAGTCATCACCACCCTCCTTGGACACAACTCAATCACTTTGTGGAAGCATAACTTTAAAATTGAAAAACACATGTCTCATATAAGATCTAATAACTGATAAGATCAAGGTAATAGGAAAATAAAGGTTCACAACCTTCATATAAATAATTCACGACTCTCTGTGAACTTTTAAATCCAGGTCTATGCAATATGAAAGGTCACAGAAGTCACAAGTGACATTATCTACTACCTGCTACTAATGTCAGGCCAGGGTCCAGGTCCCATATAACACCACATAAGTTTCAGTATACGGTGTTTTAATTTAAATGAATAGAGGAAAACACCCTTTACATTGAAATAGGCATCCCCATTTAATATTAACCATTTCATTGAAATTTAAAATTTATTTAATATCAAACTCATTTATATGAATATAGATATCACAGTCATGTTATATGTGTCACCATTAACAATTTATAAAGGCCCGTATTCTTTATAAATTGAAATTGGTATGTCATGTAACTAATAACTGTCCCTTAAATCTAGTATCATGAATTTATAGGTCATGTAAAATTATTACATTAAATTAATCACGATTCCTAATTTATAAAATTACATTCTTCATAAATTACCATTGGCATTCAATAAATCAAATCAAAAAATGTTTCAACCCATGGAACCAGTGGTACATGACTCAAACATGGTATAATTGATTAATTAATATTCCATCATCAATATATATGGTAAAATACAATTTATATTGATGAAGAAACTTTAATTAATCTAATTATTCTATCCCTGCTAGAAGAATAATCACATTTCCATATATAATAGTCAAGGCACTCACAATAATTACAAGCAATGCAGGAAATTCACGTAGCAATATAAATATGAAATGGAATAATGCATGACATGTGAATCCTAAAGTGCATGTATAATTAATGAGACAATAACTCCTTGTATGATTGACCAAGTTAATGGAAAATCCATGATAATATTATCAACAATAATAATGCCACAAAACATGTGTGTTACCTAATAGTGAAATTAGTACAACTATAATAGGAACAAACCAAAACAACAATATCCTATATTAGGTAATTTCGGTTTCCTATGTAAGTGGGTTAGCTACTCCTAGGAACATGATCATTACCAAATTCTAATACATCCCTAGTCTCATGACTAATACCCAAATAGTAAGACAAAATGAAAAAAGATCATTTGATACCACTTTGTAGCATCTCAAACCTGGTTTACTCATAAGTAACCAAACCCAATGGGCCACATGACCACAAGAATTCCTCTTAATATGCCATAGTATTTTGAATAGTATTGAGTGAGTTGGGTCTGTATGTAGAGAGATTATAACTTCTTGATTAGAGTGTAGAACAACGCTGAATAATAATGATAAGAAACAGAAATAATAATAAATAACCTACAGGGGAATAATAATTCAATAAGTTAACAAATAGAAGGAAGCTAAATCAATATCAGATAAAAATAATGATCATTTAATGATACTATATAAATTTAATAGAATAGGATAATGAGAATATAAATCATTCTATATAAAAAATACAAAAACAAAAAAATTACCTCCACTAGAATCACAATTCTAATCTTGGTCCTCTGGTTCTATACTCCATCATATACAGAGAATTAAACATCCAAAGTTGGATGATTACATTTGTCCCTACCTATATCCATGATTTCTATTCGGGTACCAACCAGTGTCCTGAATGGGTTTTTATATATACTCATTTGGCCACCACTAATGGTGTTTAGTAAAATCTAGCCAGTGCCAGAAGATTTTGTACTAAGGTATCATCCATTATATGTTGCAGTCTTTGATAATCATGTTAAAAATAAAGTATGAGAAATGATATTAGGGAATCATAGAAAATTGGTTGGTATAAATTAAGGCCACAAAAAACTGTAATCACAATCACGTTTTTTAAGAAAAATGAGAAAGAAGAAAATAATAATTTTTTAAATATTAACTTTTTCATCATCCATATTTTTCTTTCGTCACTAATCATTATTCATCATTGGTCATCACAAAATAAACACAGTTCAAAAAATTTATTAATAATATTATAATATAAATAATAATATTTTTAATAAAATAATAATTAAAATATATATATCCATCATGGATATTCTATTAGTTTTAAATATTAATAGGTTAATTTACAAATAAACCCCTCAAAAAATCATATCAAAATATTTTATCAATAATTATTTTCATAATTGAAATTTTTAATCCATTTTTTGAGTTATTAAGAGAATTCATATTCCACATGAATCATACATTATTTCATGCTAAAATATATAATCACCTAAGAAATAATTTGTTAGGCAAAATATTATTATTATTATTATTATTATTCTTTTTTTAAATTAGGACCTTTGTTCTATTTTTTATTTTTAATAAATTTGGGGGTATGGACCTCTTGGATCCTTACACAATGAATAATTTATTATTATTATTCTCTGTTCAATTATTCCATGAGGATAATCAAATTTTAAATGAAGGTAATTTTCTTAGAGTACACACAAGTATAGTTTTTCATTATTCGTAATAACCATGTAATGAACTTCCAAATAAAATTTCCATATGTTAAATCGATAAGTTTTATCATGTAAATTCATTATGGGAAAAACACCTTTTAAATATAATTTAATGATATTTTGATTATTCAATTTTTTTCAAAAAAATAATTTTTTAGCATATTTCCACTGAAAGAGTTTTAAGAAGAATTCAATCATATAGGGGAGATTAAATGCACAAAAGAAAAAATAAAAACAAATTAATTTAAATATCCTACCCCATTAGTGTAAAATCCATCACTCCATCATCCAATCATCGGTGAAAATATTCACACCCATTGTTTTCATTCAAATAATGACCCTCCTTTGATAAGAACATGGTGAATTTCTTTTTGATATCTATCATCCACTGAGGGAAAGAAAAGATATGAGATAGGTGTTATTATATAACCACTAATGCAAAAATATCATTTAAATAAGGGTTTTAACCTCAATTATTTAATAACCTATAGTGACTAAGATTCTCATACATGTATATTACATATTTTCAGTTGAATATTAATTACATTACACAAACACACTCATAAGGACCATAATAGTTTAGTTCCTTGGGAAACTTGGAACATGATCATATAATCTAGTGAAATATCTTAAATTTTTTCCCTAAAGATCTTCCCATTTAGTACTCTTTATAGACATACCCCTCATAAAATATTTATTTACAATCAGGGGAATGTAAAAAAGAAGGAAAGTATAAGCTCATATTCTCATTAAGTGTAACATAAGAGATATTATTCTATGATCATATGAGAAAATAAGATAAGAATAAGGGTATGTGATCATTAACATAACTTATAAAGTTCATATCTAACCTATCATAGATCACAAACATGATTAATTTTATAAAATTTTATCATTACTGAAAACATGGCCCATAATGGTTATAAATCATCATAAATCAATAATTAACCATAATCTTAAGTCATAAAAGTGTTCCACCATGATAAATATATAAAACTGTTTCATACGTCAAGGTTAACTACTAAGAATATCAATATAGTGTATCATCACTTATCAACTATTTCTTATTATGGATGAAGAGACACCTATTTCCCATAGTGGGTTAGGACACACCTGTTTCCCATAGTAGATCAATCTCATCAACTTGTTTCCCATTTTTATCTCATGAGATATAAATCTTTACCGAATGCATTAGAGGGTGATATATTTCCAACATGTATCATAATGAAAACCATAATTATGTGTGGCATAGTATCATAAAACATTTAAAATATCATTACATAATAACCCATGTAATGTAAAAAAATTTAATAAATATTTTATCAATATACCATAGCATAACCCATGAAAAAATAAATGGGTTTTATAAATATTTCCTCAACATAAAAATTAACCATCTAGAGAAATAATAAGGATTCAATCATTCAATATTTTCCATAGTAAATTATAATTAACAAAAGAGGATGGAATCATATATGGAAAATAATTTTGAAATAAATTTGGACCATTTCTTGAAGAAATTAACATTTCTTTTAGAATCACTTTTTATAAATAAAAATTCAAAAAATATTTTAGAAATACTTTTCTTTGAAAATAACAAAGAAAATTTATAATTTAATTTGTTAAAATCATTCAAAACATATCTTAAAGAAAATATCCTTTCTAATTTGAAAAATAATTTTTAAAATGTAAAAAATATTGAAAATATTTTTCTTTGAAAAAAACAATGAAAACATACAAATGTATATTTAAAGAAATGATTGGTCATGGAATTATAAAATCTTGTTCATTTCATACATGTTAAAATGATATTTCATTTTACATTTTTAGTAAATTCTGAACAAACATTATTTGGAAAACAAAATAAAGATTCCTTTAAAAACATTTTCTAAAAATTAAAACATGTGTAGAAAATTATTTAATAAATAATTTATTTAACTGTAATAAAAATTGAAAATATTTTTAGAAAACACGGTTTTGGAAGAAAATATATTTCTGGCCAAATAGAGCAATAATTGCAGAATTTCGTAAAAATATTTTCTCAATTATTTTACGTAAAAAAGAGGGGGGGATGGTACTAATAAATTAAAATGTCATGAATAACCAGAGGATAATAAAAATATTGAGAATTATTGAAAATTATATTTCAATATTTCAATATTTTAGGCTTAATCATAATCAATCCTAGTAAACGATGAGATTATAACATAAAACTCTTACCACTTTGGTAACATTGAATAATACTCCACATGAATTAATAAGATTATATGAAACTTATAATATCATGAGAATAAGGTTATTTTTTATATAACATCTCAAATTGGAAGTATATACACCTCATAGATGAAGATAGGTGCATAATAGAACATAAGTCTCAAACAAGTAAAATTGAGACCAAAAATCCCTAACCGCTTGGGTAACTTATGAACTATAACACCCTTGAAAGATATATCTAAAAATGGATATTTAAGTCCCAATAATTTTAATTATAATAATAATAAAATAAATTCACATTCATTATATGCACCAAGTAAAATAAATAGGTGGTGAATTTACATATGTATCCCAGAAATAAAAGAGAGACCAGAAATCCCTTACCGAAGTCTCAAATTAATTCATACTCATTATAACCTCCTATATATTATATATAATTTTATTATACCTATAATAAAGTACCATAATTATATGTATAATACCATATATTATTTACTTATGTTATTTTATTACTCTTTTATTAAAAGTCTCATGTAAAATTCACCTTTTGGGTAATAACCACTTTGTTTTTCCCAAATGGCCCGATGGCCTTCATTTTTATTTTATTATAGATAATCCCCATTTTAAGGGTTGAAGTGGAACCCATACATGACCTGTAGGCCCAAGGTACAATACCTGAATGACCCGCAAACATGACCCAAAGGTCTAGAGACATACCATGCCCAATACATGACTCGTAGGCCCAACCCACTTGAACTGCCCCTCCCCAGCTTTTTAATAATTGATCCTGGTTCTATAATCTCTATAATTTTAACCATGATATAAATATAATATATATTTATTATATATTTTATTATATTAATCAATAAAATTTTGTGATTGAAAATTAAATAAATCGTTCATGCAAACGATAGGTTATACGTATTCATAAACATTATTTTGATTTTCTTGTTAGATTGAAGGAAAGAAAGTTAAAAGATAAATATATTACAATTAAAGAATAATTTTTACGTTTTATTTATAATATATTTCCATTAAATATAGCGACCTAGCCTTTTCTTACATTACTATTACGTTATTTTAAAGATAAACAACATAATAGTACTACATAGAGGATCCAATGGTTTAGTGTCTTGGGAAAACTAAAATCATACATAACAATTACAACATCAAGAATAAAAATTTATTTAATTTCTTCTTCTCTAGCTTCTTATTGGAATTTTACCTCTCCTTAGTACATGTATTAACCTGGGGATATACATAAAAAGGGGTGAGATAAAAGAAAAGTAAGAGGATATATAAGAGCAATATAGCATGAGGTGAGAATAAACATAACATAGGAAAAGGATCATGAACATGGGAGGAAGCATAAATATAAGACTTGAAATGTGGTGATGCATAAAAATGTACCATCATGTATTACTGGTTAACTACAACACATAATTGTGAAAAAATATAAAATCTTTTCCACACATCATTTCACTTTAACTCATGTGATTCATCACATTATCCAATGCATTGGAGTGCTGTATAATTCTGGGCACACCCGTCACATTGAAACATTCATATTGCGTTATATAATTCCGGGTGCACCTGTCACATCATAAAATTATCATTTATCATTCATGCCACAATGAACATGTATAAAAAATTAACATAACTAACCCATGAAAAGGAATGTATTTCATCTCATAAGAACACATTCATAAACATTGGGTTCCCAAAAGAAGGTGGAATGACGTACATGTTACAAGAACCATCAACCTTGAATGAGAAGTAAAAGGTGTGTTCTTAAAAGAAGAGTTCTTTTAGAAAAACTTTTGTTTGAAATAAAAACTAGTGAAGAACATATATATCCCAGAAAAGGAAATACAATAAAGAACAAATTATTTTTAAGGTGTAACCATATAAAAATAGAGTGAAATAGGGAGAACCCGAAGGATGAAATTGGGTTCAAGAATTTCCCCTTACCTTGTATCTGAACGCTTAATTCTATTTAATGTCATGTATAATGACATTATATTAATTAATTATAAATTATATAACCTTTTATACATTAATAGGGTTCATTTTGGTATCATTATGTCATTTTATGGTCCTCTTGATGAGTTTTAGGCTTTAAAAACATTGTTTGGGAATGTTTGTTTTTATGGTTTTCTTGAGCGGTTCACTTGTATTCGCAAATTGAAGTTCAGGTAGGACATGGGTAAACATAAAGAACTGATATTACATGTTATTAATGATACTAACAAATTTTAAATGATCTTATAATGAATTATGTCATATGAAAAGAGGTTGAATCATTAGTTAAAAATTAAATGATGATTGTTTGGGTTAAATTGGGCGGTTTTTCGATCACAATGAACTTATTTTATTTTATCACATAGTAGCTAGTTCAAGAACATTAAATAGGACATAATACATATAAAATATTCTGGATCAACCATAAAAATGGTTTCATGACCATATATGAAGGTATAAATTGAAAAAGACAACATGTCGTTCTTGAAGGTGATAAATTAACACCTCACGAACAACGTTCTCTTTAATAAAATAAAAGAAGAGGAGAAGTGGTTGGATAATATAATATCCCATTAGTATCATAAAATTTCAGTATATGTATGATAATGGAGTTACCATACCATTTGGAAAAAGATATGTATGGAGAGAATAAGAGAAGAACTTGAAATTGAAAGGAAATTAAAGGAGAAGAGGGGGAGATATTACCTCTTGAATCCTCCTCTTGAGATCCTCCTTAAGGGACCTAGGCTTGGTCTTTGGATGAGACCAGAAGCTCTTGAACATGGGGGAGGGTCTAGGGAATATTTTTTGGCAGATTTTAAGGCTTCAATATTGAGAGGTGTGAGGAAATGAGGGTGTGAATGGTGGTATTTATAGTGGAGGGGAGAGGGGTTTCCTTAATATAAAATTGATTAGTTTATCAATTTCCCCTAAGACAAAGAATAGTGAGTATTAAATGACCAATAATATTAAATAGGTCATGTGATTTAGATATTTTGTTGTTTACATCACTTGTGATGTCTGGAATAGTGAGTTTAAATTATAATGTATTTATACGGTAAATTAATGTAATTTACTATTCACCAAAAAATAATGTATTTCAGAAAAATCCCAAAAATTTACCCCAACCATTTCTCAACATGTAGAATCCAAAAATTAAATCCTTTTTTTAAAAATAATTTTCTAAATAGGATTAATTTAATATTTAATTAAAATCATAATTTACTTGAAAAATACAGTTTTTAAAATTAAAACTGATTTTATAATGCTTTCAAAAATTATGTAGGGTCTTATAAAATTATCAAAAAAATAGAATACAAAGAGTTGTTAATTTATGATCACATTTTAATACAATACATTTTCTTTTAAATTAATTAATTAATTATAATTAATTATTTTTGACTTACAAAAATACCAAAATGTTTACTATGGTCAAATTGTCGCTTTCTAAGATGCCTAAATTTTATTTAATTATTTATGGGTATGGTTACTCTTTTTTTAGACGACTTACTATTCATATGGGTCATACTAATATTCATAAGGGTATGTTACTATTCATCAAAAATTAAGTTTTTCTTATTCGACCCCAAATAACATACTGATTGCAACCGTGTATGTCAGATTTTCAAAATTCCCAATACAGAAGTGACAAAATTATGTTTAAAGGTCCCTTATCACCTAGTAGTTCATTATGATGTGTTTTAATGTGATTTTATTACATATTTATAAGAAGGGAATTTCCATTGAAAAACATTGGGTCGTTACATTCTTCCCCCCTTAGGAAATTTCACCCTCGAAATTTCACTTTATACAAACAGGTGAGGGTACTTATCCTTTATCCCCACCTCTGGTTCGTAAGTAGCTTCTTCAAACTTATGGTTCCTTCACAAAACTTTGACAAGGTGGGTTTTCTTGTTGCGTATAACCTTATCTCTCCAGTCTATAATCTCTACTCGTTGCTCCTCATAAGAGAGATCATCTTCTAGTTGTACCACCTCTGAGTTTAGTACATGTCAGGGGTATGGTATGTACTTCCTCAGAAGTTATATGTGAAACACGTCATAAAATTGAGCCATATTTGGTGGAAGTGAAAGCCGATAGGCCATGGCTCCAATGCGGTCAAGGATCTCAAAGGGGTCAATGTACTTTGGGCTTAGCTTCCCTTTCTTTCCAAACCGCATGACTCTCTTCCATTGTGATATTTGAAGGAAGACTTTATCTCCAACGTCAAACTCCAAGCGTAGATCTTTTTCCAACTTTGAGTAGACTTGATGTGTTTCTGGATGAATTGAACCTTCTATGTCATCTATTGCACAAGATTGGATCCAATTATCTTTATTTCTCCAACTTCATCCAAACAGGTTGGAGTTATACATCACTTTCCATACAGAGCTTCATATGGAGCTATCTGAATACTCGAGTGGAAGTTGTTGTTGTATGAGAACTCAACCAATTGGAGATGTTGATCCCATCCACCTTTAAATTCTAGAGAGTAGGCTCTTAGCATATCATCAAGCATATGAATAGTCCTTTCAGACTGGACATCAGTTTGGGGATGATAGGCCATGCTGAAATTTAATCCAGTACTCAAAGCATGTTGAAGGATCCTCTAGAATTTACATTTGAACCTTGGATCATGGTTAGAGACAATTGAGAGTGGAACACCATGCAGTCTCACCAATTCCTTCACATATATCTTTGCTAGTTGTTCATGAAGGTTTTGGGCGCAGCGGAAGCTCATGGGTGGATGTGCCCACATAGCCATTTGTCATTAGTAATGATCAATCCGAGATCAATACAACGATAAACAACAGACTCCACGGATTGAATCACAGAAATAGACAAAGAATAAGAATAGTCCTAGGACCACAAACTAGGATCATCATAGGTTGATTATAACTAATTTAATTAATTGACAAGTAGTACCTTTTATTGAATTCTATCTTCATTGATATTTCTGATCACGTTCCGATATGATTTTTTGTTGAGTCACAGAATCCAATTGTAGAATTCCTCTATTAGTGATCCACACATGCACCACGTATCTCTGTATGCCACCAAAGGAGTCTCCGGGTGCTAGCGTGGAGAAAACTTTTCTTGCGTTGTATGCCTTAGATCACGTTGATCTGATGGAGGAGGATCTCTCTCGGTCTTGAGAGTGTTCTTGGAAGAAGGAATTCTTTTGGCTTTGAGGGATTTATCCAGAATTGTTGTTTACATCGATTAAGGAAAAGTGTTGGGGTTGTGAGGAATTTTATAATCAGTTTTGAGGTTATAGAGTTATGACAATAAATAAACTCATTATGCATTTTATTTATTTCATTGACTCTTATTGAAAACCCCCCAAGTCGAATAATTAATTACTTGACATGCGCCCACACTGATTATAATAAATATCATTTAATAAAACAATATTATTTCCTCAAAATCCCAACTGGAAAAACTACACAGTGTGTAATCATTAATACACAACATGTACTTGTTTTTCATAAAACTACATGGCGTGTAATCATTAATACACGGTGTATATATCTTATTTTCATTTTATTCTTCCTCCCCCATTAAAACGATTTAGGATTCCTTGAATAATTATTAAACCATGTACGGGAATAATCTTTATTCTACTTGAGATACTTGGATACACTTAGTATGTGACCCTCTAGGCCTCTTTCTCGTTGACATTAGGTGGGCTTGCCTAAAGTCCAAGATTACTATCTAGAAACGGGTCAAGGCACCCAAGAGAAATAAGTTAACACTGCATTGATGTGTCACCTCATATGAACTCTTACCGTGTAATTTAATCACTTTGTCTCAATATCTTATCAAGAAGGTTCCATGGTAGTGTCATAAACATATATGCTTGATCTATCATTCTTTGACTTCCAGAAATAAACTTGTCGTTACACCATGGCCATGAAATTTGGGCGACAGCTCTATTTCAATAAAAGGGCTTGAGATATCTACTTCCTTAAATATGTAAGGGAAAAATCCTTCCTTGACTTATACATTAACAACATGTCATTTGTGACGCACCCAACGTACCCTACTTCCCACCAACTGTCTTTGTGATAGTTTTCGTCAGTAAATATAAGTTCACAAGTCATGACATGAGTTAATGATAATATCCCAGTCTAAGGACCATTACACACACTCGTAGATAGCAATTTCCGATGACACCAAGACATGCATAATTATTACTAGTGGGTCTATTCTCATAATCTCTCATCTTGGAGATTACCAAGTGAGAACTCCATGAGAGAGAGTTTAATCTTCTTACGAGTACTTGCACATGACAGTATATATACTATGTGTCATATCATAGTATGTCATCCAACTGTATAACTTTAATTAAAAATATTATTATAACATTTCAAGGTTCTCATCACAGCGGGGATCTTCTATGACCTTATTAATGAAACAAATATTCCAGGACATTATTATATTATCGTCATGCAGAACAATGAACAATATATAATAAGTGTACATTCACGTAATCAAAGTACAAATAGTTGGTTCTTAGGACACCAACTCTAAAAAACTCCCACTTGGACATGATCCAAAAGCCTACGACTTTTAGTCTACTAGACTTCACATGATGATCATGTTTCTGCTGAGTCAAGGCTTTAGTCAAGGGGTCTACCACGTTGTCTTCCATGGAAATACTGCTCATGGAAACTTCACGTCTCTGAGAAAAATCCTTCAAGAGATGATACTTCCGAAGTATGTGATTTTTCTGCTGATGTAACCTTGGATATTTTGTAAGTGCCACCGCTACAGTATTATTACAATAGAATGTGATAGGATCTCTACTACTAGGTACTACATACAGATCTTGGATGAAGCTTTGCATACATACTACTTCTTTAGATACCTCAGAAGCTGCGATATACTCAAACTCTGCTGTAAAATCTGCGACCACACCTTTCTTTGAGCACTTCCAGCTCACTACACCTCCATTCAAACTGAAGATGTACCCATTCTGTGACTTCATGTCATCTTAATCAATCTGGAAACTAGCATCTACATGTCCTCTGATGACTAGTTCCTTATCTCCTCCATAAACCATGAACATATCCTTAGTATGCCTCAGATACTTAAGGATAGTCTTCACCGCCATCTAATGGCGGTCTCCTAGATCATCTTGATATCTGCCCGCCGCACTTAATGCATAAGCAACATCTAGCCTTGTACATAGCATAGCATACATGACTGACTCAATCGCAAATGAGTAAGGGATCCTTTCCATTTTCTTTCTTTCCTCATGTGTGTGAGGACACATTTTCTTGGAAAGATGAATGTCATGTGACACTGGCAACAATCCCCTCTTGGATTGTTCCATACTGAATCTCTTTAGTATCTTGTCAATGTATGTACTTTGACTCAGGCCCAACATTCTCTTGGATCTATCATGATGGATCTTGATCCCAAGAATATATGTTGCCTCGCCCATGTCTTTCATAGAGAAGCATTTATCCAACCATGCTTTATCTGACTATAAGACAGGTACTTAGTTTCCAATTAGTAATATGTCATCAACATATACTATTAGGAAAACGGCTGCACTTCCACTAAACCTTTTGTAGACATAAGGCTCAAATTCATTCTTAACAAAGCCAAATTACATTACGGCTTCATCAAAACGAATGTTCCATGACCTTGATGACTGCATTAATCCATATATGGATTTCTGCAACTTGAATACCTAGCTGGCAGCCTTTGGAGTCACAAAACCTTCAGGTTGTATCATGCATACATCTTCCTGGAGGTTCTCATTAAGTAATGCTGTTTTGACATCCATTTGAAAAAATTCATATTCATGGTAAGAAGTAATGGCCAATAGGATTATGATGGATTTCAGCATCTCAACCGGTGAAAATTTTTCATCGTAGTCAATTCCTTGATGCTGTCTAAAACCTTTTGCAACCAGTCATGACTTATAGGTGATGACTTGTCCCTCCATGTCCAGTTTCTTCTTGAATACCCATTTATTACCAATAGTCTTTACATCAAATGGAGGATCTACCAAAATCTAGACTTGGTTTTGGTACATGGAATCCATTTTAGAATTCATGGATTCTTTCCACTTGGAAATGTTTGTGCCTTCAACTTCTTCCTTATTGGTAATAGAATCATGATTTTCAACCAATAATGAGTCACCGTCCTTGGTGATAAGAAAACCATATCGTTCTGGTTCTCTCACCTCTCTCGTGCTCCTACGCAGTTCTTTTGTCTCTGGAACAGATTGTTCTTCCACGGGGCTTTGTGGAATCTGTTCTTGTACGAACTCATGTGTATCTTGAGGCTTGAATTCATCAAAGTCTATCTCACTCCCACTATCGCTTTTGGAGATGTGCTCCCTCTCAAGGAATATGGCGTGTTTTTCCACTGTAAACTTTTTATCTGAGGGGTTGTATAGGTAATATCCCCTAGTTTCATTGGGATATCCTATATAGATACACATTGTGCCTCGGGGTGCAAGTTTGTTACCTGAAGAGGCCTTAACAAATGCTTCTCTACCCCACACATGTAAATTTGATAACATGGCTTTGCGTCCACTCTATAACTCTTATGGAATACCATTTGTCGATTTAGTTGGTACTTGGTTTAGTATATGTGTTGCTTTTTGAAATTCATATCCCCAAAAGGATAATGTAATAATCACATGACTCATCATTAATATCACCATGTCCAACAGAGTGTAGTTCCTCCTTTCACTTACACCATTCCACTAAGGCGTGTAAGGATGAGTGAGTTGAGATAGAATCCCAAACTCCCGTAAAAAATCGATGAAGTTCTGATTAAGATATTCTCCTCCTCTTCCTGAGCTAAGTTTCTTAATATTCTTACCAAGATGGTTCTCAACTTCATCCTTGTATTCTTTGAACTGATCAAAATAATCTAACTTATACCTCATTAATTAAATATATCCATATCTTCTAAAATCATCAGTAAAAGTTATGAAGTACAAGAACCCACCCCTTACTTCAACTGAAAATGGTCCACACACATATGTGTGAACTAATTATAGAATCCCTTTAGACCTTTCACCTTTCCCACTAAATGGGGCTTTGGTCACTTTTCCTTGTAGACACACATGACATACACCAAGTGGTTTTAGTTCAAAAGAATCTAAAAACCCATCTTGATGTAATTTTGTCAAAAGTTTCTCATTAACATGACCTAGCCGGTGATTCCAAAGTTGGTTGTGGTATGAGTCATGTGAATTAACATTGTCATTGATTTCCATTACTTTGTTTTTGTATCCTAACACATAAAGGTCGTTATATAAATGTGCCCTACCAAAACAAATGCTATCTTTATAAAAGTAGAAACATTAATTTCCAAATTTGAAGATGAATCCATAAACATCTAATCTGGATACTAAAATAATGTTTTTGGTTATAGAGGTTACACAATAACATCCTTTTAATACCAAGATCATCCCAGTAGGAAATGTTAGGTGGTAGTCTTCGATAGCTACAACAGCGAGTCTGGCTCCGTTGGCTGCTCGCAGATCCACCTCACCTCAGTCAATCTTTCTGAATCTACTTGGTTCTTGTATTTGGATATAGATGTGAGCACCACAAGTAGTATCTAATACCCCATTGGTAGAGACAGATAGATTTCATTCGATAACAAATGCACCTGATGCTTCCCCTTACTTCCTTGGATGGATGCAGTTTTTCTTCTAGTGGCCCTTCTTGCCACATGTGAAACAAATAGCCTCTTGTTATCCTACCTCTCCTTTGATCTTCCTTTTCTTGGAAGGTCTTAAAGAAGATTTGGGATTAACTCTCTTCGCCTTCCCTTTCCTTTTATTCACCATAAGGACATAAGGATTTTCATGCTTCATATCATTGTCCACTTGGCGATTGAGGATAAGAAGATCTGATAGAGACTTCTCAATGTTGTTCATGTTGAAATTTACAAAAAAGTTAGAGAAGATCTGGGGGAGTGATACAAAATGATATCAGTACCCATTTATTTGGGGAGTTTAAACCCTAGAAACTCCAAGCACTCAATATATCCAATGAGCTTCACTACATGAGGCCCAGTTGGGGCACCCTCTCCAAGCTTGAACTTAAATAGAGACTTGGAGATCTCAAACCTTTCCTATCTTTCTCTCTCCTGGTATAGACCACGAAGGTGATCGAGCATTCTATAGGCATCCGTGTCTTCATGAGACTTCCTGAGCTCACTAGACATTGATGACAGCATCAAACATTGAACTTCAGGTGCATCACTCAAATTTTTATCAGAGACCAGAAAATCGTCATCACTTGCCCCTTGGGTAGGCAAATCAGGAAGTGAGGACTCCAGCACGTAAAACTTTCGTTCATGGAATAGGATAACCCGAAGGTGCCTAAACCATTCCTAAAAGTTACTGTCGTTGAGGATATTGTCTTTATCCAGAATTGATCATAGATAAAGTGTGGTTGATGAGTTTGTCATATTGATTCTACAAATTAAAAGATCAGATTTATTAGTAATTTCTTGATTACCTTTTATAAGAAATAATAAAATTTTATTGAGTCTCCCAATATTTTATCAATTCCCAATTTCCCTCACCATTGAACTTGGAATGTCCAGTTTCCATGACATTATAGTGTCAAGGATCTATATTCCCATTCACATAACCCCAAAAAGGGTTGGTCAATCCATTTGAAGGTATTTAGGTAGGTAGGTCTTTTCCAACTATGAGCTTATAGTTCCTTGATTAGTTGAGTGGACTCCCAATTGTTGAAATCCTGACTTGGATTTCCTCAACACTTTCCTCCATTTTACAACAAGTCTAGTAAGGGCTACTCCTCTTCATGTAAAATGTTTAAGTCAACCTGAAACTTTCATAAGATCTTCCTTTATAAAAGTTAGTATCCAAACAAGGGTTGGTCAAACATATAGTTTTATTGAGCCTTTCCCTTAATCAAATAATGGAAGGCTTGATCTGAATTAATATGGTATTTGAGGGATTTTATTCTTTATGCATAGTTTCGCATTATCACATGCTTGTTAATATTAAGTGATTCTTTCTTAAGTGATTAACCATGTTCTGATAATGTTTACGCATAGTAGAGTTTTTATTTTATTCCATATTTTCATGTTTTTTTATTTCATTAACTATGTGATTGCGACAACACGTACATAATAAATAAACCATGCAATTAGACTAAAATAAAATAATATGGAATGATCATGAGCTTATATTGGTGATCTTATCTAGCGGTTTTGATAACCTAACCATGACCTAGGGAAAAACACCTTGAACCTAATGGTTCATGTTTTATGGCTCCCACCTGTCCACCTTTGTATCTTTTAGTGTTGGTTTAACCTCAACTTCAGATTATGAACTATCTCCTCTTTATTGGGAGATCCTTCATTACATGGGGTTTACATTAAAGCAACCATGGGCATGTAGGCCCTACATTTTATTGGAAGAAGGCTTGTAGGCCAAAAAATTTAAATTAAATAAATTTAAAATAAACCATACACACACAAAGGGTTTTTGTTCTAGCTTATAATCATCCGTAGCATGCAATGACATTTATGAAAATTTAGTATTCAAATTTATTTATTCGTTATTTTATTTAAGATAAGTCACACTTGAATTCAATTAATTATGATCTTATAATTAATCAATTCTTTATCTTAAATTCCTTTCTGAATGTCCTTGAGATTCTTCTCATCCATATTCCTTGTACGAGTCTTTGTACTTTGTAGGAAACCTGGTGAAATTCCATTTCTGGAAAGTACACGGTGTTTAGGCTATATTACACGGCGTGTATTTATTTTCACCCTTTATCCAAAGTACATGCCTGGGGATTTGGTGTGTTTTCTGTACTTTGGAAATTTTGGAGTACACAGCGTGTAGATTAATCTAACACAGCATGTACTTATTTGTTATGTGGTTACCGTCCAAGAAATCTCATGTACACGGTACGCAGCTCCTCCTTGTACACGGTTTCACCTGGACCGGATCAGACTACATGGTGTGTTGTTTCAACATACATGTAGTGTATTCTGGTTTCCACGCGCCATTCAGTTCTGGTCAACACGGTGTAATAAATACTTAGGTATACTCAATTCACACGGCGTGGTTTGGTGGACCAGTACCAGTTCATTGAACCTAAGTACACGGTGTGTAGTTTTCACTACACGTCGTGTATTCTTGTGTTGTACAGACAAAAAGAGCAGCTCCTCCAGATGAGTTCCTCATTTTTATTTTAATCAAAATTAAAATTAAAAGGTCGTTTCTATGATATGAATCGAGAAACAAATGAGGAATAACAGATCTCAATCATTCAGTTTTATAGGATGATTTATCTTGAATTGAATCAAATATAAATGCATAAAATATCAATGAAATTAAATAAATATAATCAATTTTGTAACCTCACTCTGATACGATTTGAAGGTTCCAAGCACAGCAGAAGATCGTTGGTGGATGTGCCCACTTGGATTTTTGTCATTAGAAATGATCAATCTGGGATTAATATGATGATAAACACCAGACTCCATGGATCGAATCACAGAGATAGAAAAAGAAGAAGAAATTTCTCGGAACCACAAACGAGGATAATCACATGTTGATTATAATTAATTTAATTAATTGACAAGAAGTATATTTTATGGCATTCTTTCTTCATTGTTAAAACTGATCACGTTCTGATGTGATTCGTCGTTGCGTTGTAGAAGCCAAGAGTGGACTTCCTCTAGTAGTGATCCACAGGTGCACCACGTATCTCTGGACGTCACCAAAGGATTCTCCAGGTGCTAGTATGGAGAAACCTTTTCTTGTGTTTTCTTCCTTAGATCACATTGATCCGATGGAGGAGGATCTCTCTCGGTCTTGAGAGCATTCTTAAAGGAAGGAATTCCTTCGGCCTTGAGAGAATTCTACAGAATTTTTGGGCACAACGATTAAGGAAAAGTTTTGGGATTGTGAGGATATTTATAATCGGGTTTGAGGCTATAGAGTTATGACAATAAATAAACATGTTACGCATTTTATTTATTTCATTAACTCTTATTGAAAACCCCCCATATAGAATCATTAATTCCTTGATATGCACCCATGCTGATTATAATAAATATCATTTAATAAAATAATATTATTTACTCAACATCCCGACTAGAAAAACTACACGGCGTGTAATCATTAATACATGGCGTGTACTTGTTTTTCTTAAAACTACATGGCGTGTAATCATTAATACACAGCGTTTACTTGTTTTTCATTTTCTTTCCAAAATGAAAACTACACGACGTGTAATCATTAGTACAAGGCATGTATATCTTGTTTTCATTTTATTCTTCCTCCATCATTAAAATGATTTAGGCTTCCTTGAATAATTATTAAACCATGTACGGGAATAGTCTTTTTTCTACTTGAGATACTTGGATACACTTAGTGTGTAACCCTCTAGGCCTCTTTCTCGTTGGCATTAGGCGGGCTTGCCTAAAGTCCAAGATTACTTTCTAGTAACGGGTCAAGGAACCCAAGAGAAAGAAGTTGATGTCATATTGATGTGTCAACTCATATGAACACTTACCGTGTAATTTAATCCCTTTGTCTCAATATCTCATCAAGCAGGTTCCATGGCAGTGTCATAAACCTATATGCTTGATCTGTCATTCTTTGACTTCCAGAAATAAACTCGTCGTTACACCATGGCCATGGAATTTGGGAGACAGTTCTATTTCAATCAAAGGGCCCAAGATACCTCATTCCATAAATATGGATGGTACAAATCCTTCCTCGACTTATCCATTAACAACATGTCATTCGTGATGCACCCAACGTACCCTACTTCCCGCCAACTGTCTTTGTGATGGTTTTCTTTATCAAATCTAAGTACGTGAGTCATGACATGAGTTAATGATAATATTCCAGTCTAAGGACCATTACACACGTTCGTAGATAGCAATGTCTGATGACACCAAGACATGCGGAATTACTACTGTCGGATTTGTTCTCATAATCTCCCATCTTAGAGATTACCAAGTACAAACTCTATGAGAGAGAGTCTTGTCTTCTTACGAGTACTTGCACATGATGTTCTGTATACTATGTTTCCTATCATAGTATTTCATCTAACCATAGAACTTTATTAAAGAATATTGTTATAGCATTTCAAGGTTTTCATCATAGCGGGGATATGCCATGACCTTATTAATGCAACAAATATTCCAGGACATTATTATATTATAGTCATGAAGAACAATGAACAATATATAATAAGTGTGAATTCACATAATCAAAGTACAAACAGTTGGTTCTCAGGACACCAACTCTTACAGTTCAAGCGAGAAATCTTCCCGAATAGTGATAAAATGGGCAGTCTTGGTGAGTCGATCAACCACAACCCATATCGCATTATTTCCCTTTGACGTCTTTGGGATACCCATGAAAAAGTCCATAGTAACCTTTTCCCATTTTTACATCGATATAGGTAATGGCTGCATCATCCCTTTGGACATTTGTCGCTCTTCTTTAACTTGCTGACATACCAAGAAACTTGATATATATTCCTCAATATATGTCTTCATGTTATCCCACCAGAAGTGTTCTCAGAGATCACGGTACATCTTGGTACCCCCAGGATGGATAGAGAAATTTTAGCTATGTGTATTGTCCAATAGCTCCTTCTTTATCCTAGGTGATGAAGGTGCACAAATCCACGTTCCAAACCGAATCACACCATCATCGTCGATATGAAACTATTGCAGTTTCCCTTCCTTTACTACATTCACCCTCATTTGTTAATCCACATCATCCCTTTGTGATTCATTAATATTCTCTTGGATGGATGGTTGCGCAATCATTTGGGAAAGGTAGGATGTATCCCATGACCTTATGATTTCCAAATCCATCATTTGCATATCTAAGAATATAGGGTCTTTCTCAATCTGTAACATGGATAGAGTAGCAGGTTCTTTTCTGGTTAAAGCATCAGCTACTTTGTTCACCTTACCAGGATGGTAGTGAATAGAGAAATCATAATCCTTGATTAGCTCTAAGCGTCTCCTTTGATGCATGTTGATCTCCTTTTGTGTGAATATATACTTTAGGCTCTTTTGGTCGGTGTATATGTCACACTTCTCACCATAAAGGTAGTTCTGCCAAATTTTCATGGCAAAAATCATGGCCGCCAGCTCTAGATCATGCTTTGGGTAGTTCTGCTCATGGATCTTCAGCTACCGTGATGCGTAGGATATCACATTGTCATTTTGCATGAGTACACAACCCAAGCCTTTCTTTGAAGCATCACTGTATATCACAAAACTTTCTCAAATTTTTGGTAGTGTGAGTACAGGTGCAGTGATCAACCTTCTATTTAGCTCCTTGAAGCTTCCCACACATTCTTCTGTCTATACATACTTTATCCCTTTCCTTGTTAACTTAGTTGGCAGGCTTGAAAATCATGAGAAGTTTCTCACAAAACGTCAGTATTACCTAGGTAATCCAAGAAAACTACAGATTTCTGTGACACTAGAGGGCCTGGGCTATTCTTCAATCACCTTTGTCTTTGAAGGATCCACAGAAATTCCCTCACATAGGATCACATGTCCCAAGAACATGACTTGCTTTATACAAAATTCACACTTGCTGAACTTGGCATACAACTTATCCTTTCTCAATGTCTCCAACACAAGTCTTATATGTTCTTAATTTTCCTCCTTGGTCTTGTAGTAGATGATAATATCATTAATAAACACTACCACAAATTTTTCAAAGTAATTTCTAAATACTCTATTCATAAAATCCATGAAGATTGCAGAGGAATTAGTAAGTCTGAAGGGCATCACCAAAAACTCATAGTACCCATACCTTGTACGGAAGGCAGTCTTATAAATATCTTCCTTCTTCACCTTTAACTGATGATATCCAAAATGAAGATCCACCTTTGAGAAGTATTGATCTCCTCTTAACTAATCGAACAAGTCATCAATCCTTGGAAGAGGATACTTGTTCTTTATGGTGATCTTGTTGAGTTCCCGATAATCGATACACTGCCGCATTGTTCCATAATTCTTCTTCACAGAGAGCATTGGCGCACCCCAAGGTGATGCACTAGGGCGTATGAACCCTTTGTCCAGATGCTCTTGTAGCTGCTTCTTTAACTCCTCCAATTTGATATAAAAATCCTATAGGGACACTTTGAGATAAGAGTAGCTCCAGGTATTAATTTTATTGAGAAATCTACCTCATGATCTGTGGGGATTCTGGGTAACTCTTTGGGAAATACATCACTATATTCCCTCATAATGGGAATTTTCGCAAGGTTGTCACTTTCCTTTGACTCAACCATTTGGGCGAGGTATGCTTCTTCATAAGGAATCAACACCCACATAGATGAAGGATTTTTCAAAGGAGATTCATGATCTTCCTTTCATTTGTAGAGGAGCATGGGATGGTTTGGAATATGAAAAGATATTTCCTTTCCTCAACAGTTGATACGTGCTCTATATAATGAAATCTAATACATTCCCATTATAGCATCGAATTCCACCAAGGGAAGTATTATGAGATTCTTCAGAAGAATCTTCCCACATACGCCAATAATAAGAGAGTCAAACACTTGGGTTGTAATGATTGCACCAGTTGGTGTTTTCACAGATATCACTACTTCAAGGTTTCAGGGCTTTGATTCTATAGTTCTAGAAAACTTTCAAGATATAAAGGAATGTGTAGAACGAAAATCAAATAAGACTTTTTACATTATTGAGTGAATAAGAAGTATACCTTGTATGACTTCATTATCATGATCCACTTTCGCAGTATTTATGGCATAATCCTTACCTTGTTACTTTGGATTTGGTGGATTCTGACATTGATTACCCTCAATAACTCTAGGTTTAGTGCACTAATTTGTATAGTTCCCTAGCTCCCTACAGTTTTATCATGAACCATGAGTGGTTCTCTCCTTTATTCCACCACATTCTCCTTCCTTTTTATGTCGTCTCAACACTCATGTGTATGGCGTCCTTATTTCTCACACTTGAAGCATTTCCCCACCCCTTTGAGGCAGTTCCCATGGTGCGACTTTCCACATTTTTGGCATGTGGGTTGTTGAGTTTTCATCCCACCTTTATCATTAGATCCTCCGAATTGAAACTCCATCTTTTGTTTCTTATCACTATAGCCATGGGACCATTCTAAAAACTCCATATCCACTTTGAGAGCTCACTGACCAACTTCTTCATAACTCCCAACGTCTTGAATTGCAAGAGCCTTTTGAAGGTGTGGTTTTAATCCACTAAAGAATCTATCAATTTTGCTATCATTGTTGATAACAAAACCCGAAGCATACCTTGCAAGCCTTGTAAAATTCACTTCATAGTTTATGAAAAATTATCTTTCTTTTTTCTTGAGCTATATGAATTCTCTCCCGATCTTTGTGTGAAGAGTTCAAGGGAAATACTTGTTAAGAAACATTATCTTAAAGTCAACCCATTCCATCTATTCAATTTACTCACTTGGATTGGTGTTCTTACTCAAACCCACCATTGATCAGCCTCTCCATCTAGACAATAAATGTCTAGAGTCACCTTCTCCATCTCAGAACAATGAAGCACAAAAAAGATCTTCTCCATGGAGTTGACCCGCTATTCTGCAACTAGTGGATCAGAAGACCCACTAAACATCGGTGGTCGTTGCCATATAAAACATTCGATAGACAGTTTCTCCCTCTTTGGTGAAGGAGTATATTCCCCAATATTATGGTTATTGTTAATAACTTGAGATAGTTGGGTAAGAATTGCCATGAAGTTCTGAAATCCACCTCCCAAATCATTGGGGATGTCGTTTGGGCAATCGTTGCATTGGCCCTTGCACGAGTTGTTGGCCTGGTTTCTCCTGGTTCCCGCCATTTTCTAAAATAGAAAAGGTTAGAACAAAACATAAGTCAACAATTCATAAATAACTTATTCATTTAAAAAAATTATACTAAAAGAATAACATATTGGATCCCTATGTAAATCTTCTTGTGTGCATATTTGTACTTGGTCTCATGCTAGAGGTTTTCTCTAGGGTTCACTAATCCTAATTCCCAAATTAAATAAACATTTCCTCTGATACCAACTATAGCGACCCAGCCTTTTCTTATATTACTATTACATCAGTTTAAAGATAAACAACATAATAGTACTACAAAGAGGATCCAACAGTTTAGTGTCTTGGTAAAACTAGGATCATACACAAAAATTACAACGTCAAGCATAAACATTTATTTAATTTCTTCTGCTCTAGCTTCTTATTGGCACTTGAACTCTCCTTAATACATGTAGTCACCTGAGGATATACATAAAAAGTGGTGAGATAAAATCCCATTAAGAGGATATAAAAGATCAATATAGCATGATGTGAGCATAAACATAACATAATAAAAGGATCATGAACATGAGAGGAAGCATAAATATAAGACTTGAAATGTGGCGATGCATAAAAATGTAACATCATGTATTAGTGGTTAACTACCACACATAATTGTGAAAAAATCTAGCATCTTGTTCACACATCATTTCACTTTAACTCATGAGATTCATCACTTTACCCAATGCATTTGAGCTCTGTATAATTCCGGGCATGCCGGTCACATTGAAACATTCATATTGCGCTATATAATTCCAGGTGCACCTGTCACATCATAAAATTGTCATTTATCAAGCATGCCATAATGAACATATATAAAAAATGAACATAACTAACCCATAAAAATTAATGGGTTTCATCTCATAAGAACACATTCATAAACATTGGGTTCTCAAAAGAAGATGGAATAACATACATGTTACAAGAACCGTCAACCTTGAATGAGAAGTAAAAGGTGTGTTCTTAAAAGAAGAGTTATTTGGAAAACATTTTGTTTAACATAAACACTATTGAAAAACATGTATATCCCAGAAAAGAAAATACAATGATGAAAAAATTATTTTTAAGGAGTAACCATATCAAAAGGAGTGAAAGAGGGAGAACCCGAAGGATGAAATTGGGTTCAAGAATTTCCCCATACCTTGTATCTGAACGCTTCCTTCTATTTAATGTCCAGTATAATGACATTATATTCATTAATTATAAATTATAGAACCTTTTAAACATGAACAGGGTTAATTTTTGTTTCATTATGTCATTATATGGTCCTCTTGATGAGTTATAGGGTTTAAAAACATTGTTCTGGAATATTTGTTTTTATGGTTTTCTTGAGCGGTTCACTTGTATTCACAAATTGAAGTTCGGGTAGGACATGGGTAAACATAAAGATCTGATATAAATGTTATTGGTGATATTAAAGAAGTTTAAATGATCTTATAATGAATTATTTCATATGCTAAGAGTATGAATCATTAGTTAAAAATTAAATGATGATTGGTTGGGTTAAATTGGGCGGTTTTTTGATCACAATGAAATTATTTTATTTTATCACATAATATACAGTTCCAGAACTTTAAATAGGAAATAATACATATAAAATATTCTGGTAAACCATAAAAATGGTTTCATGACAAGATCTGAAGGTAGAAATGGAAAAAGAAAACATGTCATTCTTGAATGTGATAAATTAACACATCACGAACAACGTTCTCTTTAACAAAATAAAAGAAGAGGAGAAGGAGTTGGATGATATAATATCCCATTATTATCATAAAATTACAGTATATGTATGATACTGGAGTTACCATACCATTTTTATGAATATATGTAGGGAGAGAATAACAGAAGAACTTGAAATTGGAAGGAAATAAAAGGAGTAGAGGGTGAGAAATTACCTCTTGAATCCTCCTCTTGAGATCCTCCTTAAGGGACCTAGGCTTGGTCTTTTGATGAGACCAGAAGATATTGGACGTGTGGGAGGGGATAGGGAAGATTTTTTGTCAGATTTTAGATAAGGATTAAAGCTTTAGAGGTGTGAGGAAATGATGGTGTGAAGGGTGGTATTTATAGTGGAGGGGAGAGGGGTTTCCTTAATATAAAATTCATTAGTTTATTTCTTTCTCCTAAGACAAAGAATAGTGAGTCTTCAATGTCCAAGAATATTAAAGAGGCAGTTTGTGTTCAATATTTTTGGGCTTACATAACTTGTGATGTCAGGAATAGTGAGTTTAAATTATAATGTATTTATACAGTAAATTAATGTATTTTACTATTCACTAAAAATCAAGTATTTCAGAAAAATCCAAAAAAATTTACCCCAACCATTTTTCGATGTGTAGAATCCAAAAATTAAATCAATTTTTCAAAAAAAAAATCGAAATATGATTAATTTAATATTTAATTAAAATCATAATTTACTTGAAAAATACATTTTTTAAAATTAAATCTAATTTTATAATGCTTTAAAAAATTACATAGGGTCTTATAAAATTATCTAAAAACTAGAAGAAGTAGATTTGTTAAATTATTATTACATTTTAATACAATAAATTTTCTTTTAAATTAATTAATTAATTATAATTAATTATTTATGACTTACAAAAATACCAAAACATTTACTATGGTCAAATTGTCACTTTCTAAGATGCCTAAATTTTATTTGATTATTCATGGATATGGTTCCTCTTATTTTGGATGACATTCTATTCATAAGGTTCGTACTACTACTCATAATGGTAGGTTACTATTCATAAGGGTAGGTTACTATTCACCAAAAATTATTTTTTTCTTATTGGACCCCAAATAACATACTGATTGAAACCGTGTATGTAGGATTTTTAAAATTCCCAATACAGAAGTGACAAACTTATGTTTAAAGGTCACTTAGCACATAGTAGTTCATTATGTTTTCTTTTAATGTGATTTTATGACATATTTATAAGAATGTAATTTCCATTGAAAAACATTGGGTAATTACATTAAACTCATCCTTAATACCTTCTAAGTAAAGTGTTAATGAATCACAATGCTTCACGAGGAGGTAGTTTGTCATACACACACATGACGTTATCATACTCCCAAAAAGTGGAGACTGTGAATATATTTGAGATATAAAAATTACATAGGAATAATAATATCATAAATATCATATATAAACAATAATTCCATCATTATTTCTTTTCTTTTATAGGTCGTAATAGAAAAATTAATGACATAGGTTCGCAAGGCGGTAGTCCTCCATACACACAAATGATGATTTCAGAACCCATTTTACTGAAGTAGAGATAGTGATAGGTAATTACCTTAACATACAATCATGTATGTATATTTAGGATAATGATATTATTATATCATCGTGGTATAAAAATAATTTAAGGTGTGGGGGAATAAATAAAATAAAAACACAAATTGATGAATGTTACCTCTTCTTCTAGTATCCACCTTAGGTTTACAATTAAAGCCTTACATGGTTGCATTTATGTACAAAATTAGGCCTCTAGTATGAGAGGATAGAATTTGGTAAGTTATTTGGGAATTTCTTGGGCAAACCTAAAGGGTTTGAAGGTATGAAAATGAGAGGAGAGGGGTGGCCTTTTATAAGTGGGGGAGAGGATACACTTGGTATTTTTGAAAAGAATTGAGTGCTCCCACGTTTTTCACATGTCACAAGGATCCAAAATGGGACCTTCTCGAACCTTTGGGGTTTAATGGTTGAATAATGCCTTGAAAATAGTTTTTATAAAATTTTATAGGTCATTTTTACCCCTTTTTTTAGTTTAACCCCTAGTGAACTCATTTTTACCTTTATCGCGGTAATTAATTTTTACTTCATTCACTCTTAATTTTGGTAAAATTTTTAATTTAACTTATTAGATAATATAAATTATAATTATTAAAAATATAGAATTTATTTTTCAAAATTCCATTTAAATAAGTGGAATTTTTTAATTTAAAATTAATCCTACAAACATAATGAGAAAGAGGGTTTTTAAAGAGAAGGTGTCCATAAGTTTACAATGTTTTTAATTCAAAATACAATATTAAATTGATTCCAATGACATAAATTAGAGAAATGGGTGTATAATTGAAGTAATTTAACTTTAAAATCAATTTAAAATATAATTTAATTTTATAAATAATTTAAATGAAAATTTATTTTCCAACCAAAATTTAGTATTTTTTACTATTCAGCAAAAATGTAACTTTTTCAAAAAAATCCTAAAAATTTTCCTTTAGAAAAATTTGATATGATGATTTGAAAAATGAATTTTATTTTATCAAATTTATTTTCTAAAAGTTTCAAAAAATAATTTATGATTTCTTATAAAAATAAATAAGAATCAATTTTTAAAAAATAATATTTCCAAAATTATAATGAATTTTTCAAAAATTAAGTATTTTTTATCAATATGATATCTTTATATAAATCTATTATACATAATATTTAAAATTTATTTATTACTATTAATACCTCTAAGTTTAACTTCTAGTTTATAATGGTCACGTTTAAAAAATATTAATAATATGTTGTGGTTTTTTTAAAACATGGTATTCTGTGTAATGCAAGATAACCCAGTGTTACATATAGAAAAAGCTTAACATGGGGTTGTGTTTAGTTTAAGATATCAAAAAAAATTAATTTATTTGAAAAAACTATATTCATAGAAAATTAGGGTTTTAAATTCAACCCCATTAAAATGAATTTTTCCCTTGAAATTCATCACTCTTATACAAAAAAATGAGGATACTTATGCCTCATAATATACTCAAGTTCCCAAGTATCTTCCTCAAAATGGTGGTTTTACCAAAAAAAATTAACCAAGTGAGTGGTATTATTTCATAAATATTTCTATATATGATTGTGAGATCTATGAAAGTTATTCTTCATAAGAAAGATATTGCTTAAATGGTATAACCTCTTAGTTCACTATATGTGATGGATCATGTATGTACTTCCTTAGGAGAGATAAATGGAAAACGTCATGGAATTGAGAGAGGTTTTGTGCAAGTTCCAAAGAATAGTTTTCAGTCCCAATAAGATCAAGAATTTCAAAGGTACCAATATATCTAGTGATTAGTTTTCCCTTCTTTCTTCTAGAGATAAATTCATAGAAATACATTCTCACTAACTTCAAATTATATATCACATTGAATATTATCATCATAACATTTATTTCAAATCTGTGTAGTTATTACATTTTTCTGAATGGATATAACCTTCCTTATCAACTCAAAATCTTTATCAAGTACCAATAGATTTATTTATGAAACTTCATTCAAGTACATTTTAGTTATACACTTCTTTCCATGAAGGATTCATAAAGCGCTATATGAATTCCTGAGTGGAAGTTATTGTTGCATGAAAACTAAAATGGAGGAAAGAATTTATTCCTACCACCTTTGAGATCCAAATAAAATTATCTCAATATATATTCTAGGGTTTTAATTGTTCACTCAGACTATCCATCTATCTTAGGACGATACGTAGTGTTGAAACTCAACTCTATATAAAGAGCTTATTGAATACTTCTCCAAAACATCAAGGTTAAATTTGGATCCTCATTATATATAATTGAATGTGGTTCCCCACAAAATATTACAACTTCATTAATGTATATTCTATCAAGAGGATCCAAATATAACTTTTCTCTAATGGAAATAAGTTTGTTGACTTCATAAGGTGATCAACTATAACCCATAATTAACACAATATCGAAGTTAAGATAATCCCTAAAGGTTACCATTATCTTTAATCAAATGTCCAAAAAGTGTAAATACATTCCTCCTTAAATAATTTTTTTTGTAACACTACTACAAACACGGCCTTTATCAGCGCTAAAAATGGAATTTATCAGCGCTAGAAAAGCGCTGATAAAGCCAGCGTAGATAAAGGGGGGTCCCCTTTATCAGCGCTCCGAAAAGCGCTGATATAGGACCCCTTTATCAGCGCTAAAAAAAAGCGGTGATAAAAGGGGTCCTTTATCAGCGCTAAAAAAAAGCGCTGATAAAAGTACCCCTTTATCAGCGCTTTTTTTAGCACTGATAAAGGGGTCATATATCAGCGCTTACTTTATCAGCGCTCTCATTTTAGCGCTGATAAATGACCCTTTTATCAGTGATTTTAAAAAAGCACTGATAAAAGTTAAAAAAATTTAAAAAATTTAAAAAATTTAAAAAAAATTTAAAAAATTTAAAAAATACTTCCAATCGAGGGGGGGCTTTTATAGCGCTTGAACCCCCCCCCCCCCTTTACAGCGCTTTTCGGCCCCTATACAACACCCCACGCACCCCACGCACCCCCCTCCACCCTTTAACAGCGCTTGCTCTAATATTCCTCATGCGCGCGCACCCCTGCCTCCACCAGGATTTGAACTCGAGACCTCCCCCCTGCGTGCCTAAGCCCTTACCACTACTCTATTTTGATTTTATTTCCAATTCATGATATCTCTATATATATTTATTTATATATTTAGTTATATTTATTCGTATAGTAATATATATATATATATATAGTTATATTATAATATATATATAGTTATATTATAATATATATATAGTAATATTAATATATATATATATATATAGTGGTATTAATATATATCTATATCTATATATATATATAGTTATATTTATTCGTATAGTAATATATATTTATATTAATATATAGTTATATTAACATATATATAGTTATATTAACATATATATAGTTATATTAACATATATATAGTTATATTAACATATATATAGTTATATTAACATATATATAGTTATATTAACATATATATATATAGTTATATGAATATATATTTATATAGTTATATTAATATATATATATAGTGATATTAATATATATATTTATGGTGATATTAATATATATATTTATAGTAATACTAATATATATATATGTAGTTATATTAATATATATATAGTTATTAGATTAATATATATATAGTTAGATTAATATATATATTTAGTTAGATTAATATATAGGAATATAAATATTCATATATTGGTATTTTAAATAAAATGGATATTAGTTATTATTTAGATAAAGCTAATATATTTTATATATAAATATGTTTAATTATTTATTTAAAAAATTTAATTTTTAGGTGCGAATATATAAAAAATATGTGCATATAGTTATATATTTGATTATAAATAGCAGTTAATTATAAAAAAAGATGAAATTTCAAAGACATAATATCAATATGAATGTAATACCTTGGAATAAATTTAGTCCCCATGAAGAAAATCCAATAATACCCCCTTAAACGAGTTTGAAATTCCACAAAATGTTAAAAAATCTGGGTACCCCGACAAAAAACTCAGTTTTGGAGGCCTTATGGGCCTCTTTTGGCCTCGAAAAACGCTTGACAAGGGTCCCCCTGAGTCACAGCGACGTAGAGCTCATCGCAGGCTTCGATTTGATATGTGGTAGAGCTCAAACGGACACCCGGATCAAAAGTTATGGCCGTTTGAAGTTCGAGTTGCGTTTTCAACATATTTTGGATCTTTTTTTAATTTTTTTAATTTTTTTAGTCCTCAAATTGTTATTAAATGACTATTACTCCATAATTATTATCAAATTATTAATTAAAAATATTTTTTTAATTTTTTAAGAAGCCATTTTCTCTAAATATCTTATATATATATATTAAGTATAATAAGTGTAAATGTACATTTAAACTTATCTAAAATATATTTAAAAATTATATATTATATTTATATAACTATATAACTATATTTATATATTAATATATTTTTAAGTTTTTTTTGAAGTCGACCCTTTATCAGCGCTAATAAAGGGGGGCCCTTTATCAGCGCTACTAAGCAAGCGTTGATAAAGGGTAGCCCTTTATCAGCGCTAACAAAAGCGCTGATAAATGGGGGCGCTGTGAAAAACTATTTTTGCGGTAGTGTAAAACATATAAAAAACTAAATTGTTGAATTTCCATAATTGTACCTTGAAGTATCCTTAATATTGATAAACTTACATACTGTGAAAACATCAAAATGGGTGTAAATGACTTATGGTCAACCTTAAACTCATCCATAACTCTTAAGTTAATCTTACATGGAGACATATACACTTCCAAAAGTTAAATCACCCATTATTCCATATAAAATCTCTTATATTATATAAAAACATTTCCATTAGAATATTGGATTCAAACTTATACTGATGGAATATCAAATGGGATTTTTTTTATTCTGAATTCATGTAGAGGGATAAAATCACATGAAATTTCACTAAAGTATGAATAATGAGATTTTTATAGTGCTCGTTCATAAAAAAACAAACATGAAATTCCTAACCAAGTATGGGAGGATAAATTTTCCCTAAGAATCATGATTTACTTTATTCGTTTTTATTTCATAAGATATCCCTTTATCCTTTGTCTATAGAGGTTTTTTTTATCATCCACATTATCCCTTATATTGGGTCATTGATTCACATACTTTCCAAACTCATTAAAATTAAAACACTATAGTGTGGGTGGTTCATTAGTTGGTGTCTTATTCTCCTTCATTTCATTAAATGGCCCATTAATAAAACTCTAAAATTCATGGACTTTATAACCTCTCTTTCCGTATTTAAATAACCTTCTAATTCTATTCAATCAATTCCCTTGATTCTTCTTCCCACATTTATGTCATACAGATGCCTGGAATTTCTTTCCACCATTTGAGTTTTCAGGAGACTCGATCTTACTTTTCTTATCAAAACCATAGGAATGGTGGGAATAAATAATTTACAATTCTTCCTTCAGTTAAAATAAAAGGAATAATCCATATCTACTAGAGTCCCTTATACCTAAGGCCTTTCTCAGACTTGGTTTCATGTCTCCAAAGAATCAATTGACTTTTCTTTGACTGATGATAATTAAACCAAACTGAAATTCTTATAAAATTAGCTTCATAGGTACCAATAGATCCATCATCCTTTTTATTAAGCTCAAGTAATTCATTCTCCATATTTTTCTGTAGAATAAAAGGGAATTAATTACTAAAAATATCCCATTAAATTCTTCATATTCCATATATCCAATTTTTTATTGTTCCCTCATGTTCTTAATAATATTCCACCACTGATAAGTTTCACCTCCCAAATGATAAGCATACAAAATTAGTTTTTCATGATCTAAATGCAAAAGAATGGAAAATATCTTTTCAGTGGTACTAACCCATTTATCATAAACTAGAGGATCATTGGAACCACTAAAACAAGGTGGAAATTACCTCATGAAGGACTCAACAAAATATTATTTCCAACTTTTCTTGTTTGGAAGTTAAACATGATTCGTAGCTTGAGAAAGTTGTTTGATGATATCAATAATATTTTTCATTCCAACTCCCATATTTTTTTGTTCCTTAGGAGGACAATCATTGAATTGTCCATTACATTCAGCATTAACATGATTTCTTTAAGTTTTATCCATTGACTAAAACCATAAAGTAGAGTGTGATAAAAATTAATCATAGTGTAAAACCACATAATCTAGAAAAAAACACTTATAGGATGTATAAATCGAGACACCTTCATTTCAATATATGACACCTCATGTTTATCCTATGTGATTCCTAGTCACCATATTTTTAAATCCTTAATGATGGGTTTTAAAGAGTTTTTGAATTTATAAAGCATGTCCCCTAGGAGTATCAAACTAGTTGTGCAACAATTCCCATTTTCATTCAATAGTTACTAATTGAGTCTAACTCAATATAGTGTTTTGAGGTTTTTAACCTTGTGTACATATGTTCTAGATCCATATCCAATTGTAGTATATATATGAAGCTATATTTCTATGAAACCACTCTCTCTATCTTTTATCAAATTTCTAGGACATTTTCTTATACTTTGACTCATCCTTAGACTTATCCTTAGACATGTCCTTAGGGATCTCAATAAGGGTTTCTCATCATTGTTTCTAAAGGTTAACTAAACATATCCTTTGATACTAACTATACAGATCCATGTTTCTCATATATGGATATTACATCTTTTTATATGAATATTAATTAAATTATACAAACACACACCAAAGGAATGTAATATTTTAGTTCCTTTAGAAACTTGGAACATGATATACTAATATGTTGAAATATCTTCAATGTTTACCACAAAGATATTCTCATTTTGTACTCTTCATATACATACCCTAAAAAAACATTTCATTATAACATGGGTAAAAGAAACATAAGAAAGGGTGATCTAAAATTCTTAGTAAGGGTAAATAAAAGTGATATCAATCTATGATCATATAAAACCATAAGATAAGAATAATGGTATTTTATCTTTAACATAACTTATGAAGTTCATACTTAACCTGTCATAGATCATAAAAATGAGTCATGACATAAAACTTTATCATTTCTGAAAATTTTTTCCACAAGGGTGATAAATCATCATAAATCAATTATGAACCACAAGCTCATGTCATAAAAGTGTGGCACCATCAGAAATATAGAAAACCATTTCATATAGAAAGGTTAACTACACATACTATTAACATATTGGATCATGAATTATCACCTATTTCCCATTATGGATCTGGACACACCTCTTTCCCATAGAGGATCTGGACACACCTATTTTCTATAGTGGATCTGGACACACCTATTTCCCATAGTGGATCAAGCTTTTCAAATTTTTTCCCATTTTTATCTCATTAGATATAAAGATTTACCCAATGCATTGGAGGGAGATATAGGTCCCACCCATATCATAATGAAAAATATATTTATCTGTACCATAATATCATAAAACATTCAATATTTCATCACATTATAACCCATCTAAATAAAATGGGTTTCATAAATATTTAATCAATTAACCATAGCATACCCCATGAAAAATAAAGGTGTTTTATAAAAATTTCTTCAACACAAACATTAACCATATTGAGAAATAATAAGGCTTCTATTATTCAATCTTATCCCTATTAATGGATAAGTAACATCATAGGATGTCA
Organism: Viscum album; assembly: GCA_963277665.1. Taxonomy (NCBI): domain Eukaryota; kingdom Viridiplantae; phylum Streptophyta; class Magnoliopsida; order Santalales; family Viscaceae; genus Viscum; species Viscum album. The sequence goes on along the minus strand of OY728164.1, from coordinate 1,506,650,781 downwards.
TCTTAGATAGAAAATAATTTTTAAAGGACACTTATACCATTTATTGAGGAAAATAAATTTTCTTTGAAAATTAATTTTTAAAACTGAAAATCCATAAAAAATTTGGAAACTCTTTTTTTTAAATAACCATTAAAATTTATAAAGTAATATGCTAAAATCATTAAAAATGTCTCTTGAGGAAAATATCATTTATGTTTTAAAAAAACTATTAAAAACGTAAACAATTTTGATATTATTTTCCATTTAAATTAACCATAAAATTTTATAAATGAAACTTTGAATTAATGATGGGTCATTATATTGGAAATTTTTATTAATATTATACACATTAAAATGAATATTTATTTCACATTTTTTGATAAAATCTAAATGAGAATTGTTTAGATAACTATATGAAGATTCATTTCAAAAAATATTAAAAATTAAAAAATGGGTAAAAATTTCATTAATAAATTATTTGGATAATAATAAAACATTTTTGAAGAAATTTTTATAAAACATGTTTTTGGAAGAAAACTTATTTATGAAAAAAGAGATAAATAATGTCAGAATTTATTAAAAACGTTTTATTAATTATTTTAAGTATAAAAGAGTGTGAAATGGTACTGCTGCTTAAAAATATCATTAATAACTATAATATAATAAATTTCATGATGTTTATTGTTATATAGAACAAAATATTTCAACATTTGAGACTTAATCATAAACAATCCTGATAAACAATGAGATTGTAACATAAAACTCTTACCACTTTGGTAACTTTAAATCATAATCCACATGAAATAATAAAATTAAAAGAAACATATAATATCCTGATAAGAATTTTATTCTGAATATAACATGTCAAATGGTTAGTATATACACTTCATATAATAATATAGGTTCATAATAAAATATAGGTCTCAAAAAAGGAAAATCGAGACAAAAAAATCCCTTACCACTTTGGAAACTTTTGAATCATAACCCCCATAAAAGATAGATCCTAAAATGGATATTTAAATACTAATACTTTTCATTATAATAATAATAAAATTCATTCATGGGTAGTATACACACTAAGTAAAATAAATTGGTGGTGAATTTTCATATGTCTCTCAAAAATAAGAGGGACTAGAAATCCCTTACCATAAGTCTTGACTTCCTTAATAATAATTTTAACCTAATTTATAATAAATATAATTTTATTATACCTATATTTCATAACCATATGTATATATATCATACCATATATGATTTAATTATGTCCTTTTGTTACCAGTTTATTAACAATCCCATGTTAAAGTCATGTTTCGGATTAAAACCGCTTTATTTTTTGTATATGTTTTTATTTGTTATTTTTTTCAATATTACATTGAACATGGTTCAATAATATCCAAAAATTTAACCATTATATAAAAGAAAAATATATTTAGTATATAATTCATTATATTATTCCATAAATTTTAGTGATGGAAAATGAAATAGACTGTTCATGGAGACGGTAGGTCCTACGTACGCATTAATGTTGTTTCCATTTTCTTGTCAAATTTAAATAAATAAAGGGAAATGATATATTTAAATTATATAATCATTTTTATGTAATATATATCATATATTTTCATTACTACCTTCCACGTAAAGTGTGAACAAATCACATTGTTTCGTGAGGCGGTAGTCTACCGTACACACGAGCGAGGTTATCGTATTCCCAAAAAATGGGCATCATGAAGGTACATGTGATATAAAAATTTCATAGGAATAATAATTTCATAAATATAATATATAAACAATAAATTCATCAATATGTTCATACTTTATAGGTGGTAATGGAAAAATTAATAACATTAGTTCTCGAGGTGGTGGTTCACCGTACACACAAACGATGATTTCATAACCCATTTGATGGATGTGGAGATGTTTTTAGGTCATGAACATCTATTAACAAAATATAAGTATATTTTAGACACTTATGTTACTATATAAAATTGGTATAATAATAATTTAATGGGAGGATGAATAAATAAAACAAAAACAATCATTGATGAATCTTACCTCTTCTTCGGGTATCCTCCCTAGGTTTGCACTAAAAGCCTTCTTGGTTAGCTTTATATCCAAAATAAAGGTTATAATATGGGTGCAGGGAAGTTTTTAAGTAATTTGAGAAATTAATGTATGATACAAAAGGTTTTTAAGGTGTAAATAATATATGATAGGGGTGACCTTTTATAAGTGGGGGAGAGGACAAACATTGTACCTTTGAAAAGAATTGAGTGATCCCACATTTTTCATATGTAAAAAGGGTAAAAAATGGGACCTTATAGAACCTTGGAGGTTTATTGGTCTAAATAGTTCTAAAATAATATTTTTTTAGAAAAGTTTATAGGTCATTTTTACCCTTATCGTTTTATCTTAACCTCCGATAAACCCATTTTTACATTAATGGTGGTAATTAATCTTTACGGCATTCTCCATTAATATGGGAAAAAATTAAGTTGAAATTATTAAATAATATAAATTATTTTTATTAAAAATATGTAATCCATTTTTTCAAATTCCATTTACATAAGTGAAAAAAATTGATTTAAAATTAATCTCACAAATGCAATGAGAAAGAGGGTTTTTAAATAGAAAATGTTCAAAAGTTTACAAAGTTTTTATAACGAAATAAAAAATTAAATTTATTCCAATAACCTAAATTGGAGTAATGGATTTATAATTTTACTAATGAAACTTTACAATAAATTTAAAATGTAATTTAACTTTATAAATAATTTAAATAAAAAGGCATTTTTCAACCAAAATTCAATATTTTTCACTATTCATCAAAAATAAATTTTTTCTAAAAAATCCCAAAAAAATTCCCTAAGAAAATTTGGAAATTATAATTTCAGAAATGAATTATATTTTTTTATATTATTTTTATAAAATTCTCAAAAAATAATTTTATTATTGTTAAGAAAAATAAATAAAATGATTTTTTTGAGAAGATAGTATTTTCGAAATATATAATGAATTTACTGAAAATTTAGTATTTTTAATTAATATGTTCTATTTATATAAAACTGTTATATATACTATTTAAAAATTATGTATTACTATTCATACCTCTAGGTTTAACAACTATGTTATAATAGTCACCATTGAATAATATTTATAATATATCATTATTTTGTTAAAACTTGATATTATGTGTAACGAAAGCTAACCTAGTGTTACATGTAGCACAATATTAACTTCGTGTTGTGTGTAGATAAATCTATCAAATAAATTAAATTTATTTGAAAAAAATCATAAAAACTTAGGGTGTTACATAACCAATGTTGAAATTCTTTCCTAATTTGTTTTAATATAATTTTTTTATATAACTGATGTTAAAAACCCAATGTGAGAAAGGTTTTAACTTCTATTATAAATATACCTAATGTTAAAAGTAAAATTTCAATTTCAAGGAATCTATATTTTAAATTTTTCGCATCGCGTTTTAATTTTTTAAATCCATCCTAAATTTTATTGTATCACATACAAACATATATTTATGTATGTTACATAACTTCATATTCTCTCTTTTTTAATATTTTTAATCTAGTACTCTTCGATCCACATAAAAATTATATCCCTTCTCTATTCAATGATTTCAACATGGAATTTATCAGTATGCTCTCATCATTTAGTTTCTTTATAATTGGTTTTCTTCATCGATAAAATTTTTTATGGTTTAATTTTTTATGATGAAGAACACATATTCTCATTGACTGAATAAGTTAAATACTCCACATAATATTTACCATCTAGATTTTAAAATTCATTACCAACTATCATTGTGGGTTTTGAATGATTTATTTCTTAAAAATAAGAGGAATATCAATTAACAACATATCCATTAGAATGAAATTTCCCTAAGCAATAAAATTAAGTCGGAGCAATAAGTTTATTTTTCTTTTTATCATTTTTTTTTTCTAATTTTTACATCATATGACTCATTATTTCTTACAAGATAGTTAATTTTCATCTAAATATATAAAAAATAATACACTTTCCACATTGTTTATTTTGATAACTGATGTGTAAAGTGACTTCCATCATTGGTTATCCTAAAAAACAACATCAGAAGTCAGATGTTTCAATTTTGATGTCCATTATCATAACAATTGATGTCAAAAGTATTGAAATTTTTTTTTAACGTCATTGAAATGAATTGATGTTAAAATTGGGTCTTACAACATTGGTTTAATTAATGTTGGATATAAAACATATGTTAAAGGTCAAAAAAGTGATTTTAATAGCTATTTTTTTACTACTGAACAATGATAAAAACCCTAAGAAGAGGAATTGTTTTCTATTTCAATTATTTTCAATAACACTCAATTAATTCTATGTATAAATGAAAATTAAAGATTTTTTCCCTTTTGAATTAATTTTTCTTATTTAATTACTCTAACATAGAAATTAAACTATCATAAAGATTCACTCCACCCATATTTTAACATACCACATTATCACCATCTAACTTTCCATATCCCTATTATGTAGCCTCACCAACACCACCTTACTATTTCATAAATTAAAATAATTGTTAAATAATTTAATTGTTTAATTAGATACTCAAAAATAATTTCTTTATGGTATGATGTCTGAGCACCTAGCTTATACCATAATGTTTCCTATGAAAATAATTTGGTGCTCGATTGTTGATTATAGGGGGTTGAATTTTGTCCAATCATTCATGTTCAGTTTAAAATTTTCAATCAGCTTCTAAAGAGTTTATTCATGGATCCAGAAACACCCAATGGTTCCCTTATCTAGGATGTTTCATGAACCTACTATCCAAAATAATGTTGTCATTGGTAAATGGATCCAATGATTTTTAAGGACTCATATTGGTTAAGTGGATGGGACTTCAAGATCGTCACACAATTTTTGAGATAATCATTACCTACTCCAGAACTCTATTAATGATTAAAGACATGTTCTTGAATCCTTTACTAAATCCAAATTATAACATGGGTCACATTTGGGTTAATAATCAATTACTAGCATTCATGAACTTTATAATCATTTGTATATATTTGAGGTTCTTCATCAATAGAGACACCTATATGTATCCAAGTATATCCATCAATGGTATCCTTTTTCATAAAGGTTAGAGATCCATTAGTAATTTATTATTACAATGTTGGTTTTAAGACACATAGTGGGGCACTCTAGAATTTATCATTATATAGGGATATGAGATTTTTTTTGATGTTTTGATTGGGCCCATGAGATGGGATTCCTACATATCCTTGTGAAAGGAATATAAACCCATGTAGTTCAGTTCCACTTAATGGGATGCATCATACCTTTTAAGGTCATGTGATAAGGACCAAACCATGTAGTTTAACAGCATATGGCAAGTATGTCTAGGAGAGAGGTCCCTAATCAATGTTAGTGTGGGACTTATACCAAAGTGGCCAAAGGAACTCAGAGGGAATGTGGCCTCCTTGGATAGATTTTAACTTACTAGGAATGTGGCCCAAAGAGAATTATGTTTAATTCATGGTGTTGGGTTTGTTCCTTAGGGAGGCTTCCTACATATCCCATTGGGATGGGAATCAAAGACTATGTAGTTCAGAAATTTGGGGCTTACACATATGGAGGATGCATAAGGTTTCTTCATCAAGAATGTGTCCCTTTGAAGGTTTATATCATAGGGAATATAGACCTTTGAGAGGTTGGTAACATGTTGTTTAGGATGACAGTGAATAATAATACCTTGGGGTTGGATACATGGATTTGAGGACCCGCTCTTATGAAGGACCTCTGAATAAAGGTGAGAGGAAGATCTAGAAAATGATTCTTTGGTGATACTTGCATCTGATCATGAAAATGTCAAGATAATAAATAACCTATAAGCCCATGTGGGTCATGCTCAGTGTGAGAAACAAGAGGAAGTCGAAGATATAGAAAACCAAACAATATCCATCATCCACTTTTGGATGAGGTTGGGGATATGGGAGAGAGAAAGGGATATTAATTTATTTATCTCTTCTCTTATTTACATAACCAGGATAGTCACATATAGCTACCCATCAAGCTACATCCCATAATAAAGGATATGAGATTACTCCAGGAGGGATTCCCTTATCCCAGTTCTGGAGAAGAGAATAGTATAAGTCACTAACACTCATAAAATATAAAATCAAGTGTTTTCTTCATCATGGTCTAAAATGAAGGGGGGGTCCTAGTATTATATATAATAAGGGGAGTTAAAATACCTAGCCCTTGTGTATGAGAGACAAAAAAGGGGAGAAAAAATCCCTAGAACTCTTTTCTAAGACTAGGAGATCCTTGGAACTTCCCCCAAGGTTGGGGTCCTCATTACCAAAGGGATACATAACTGTACACACCTCAAGGACCCTACCCATTAGGTAGAAAAATTTTGGGGCACCTCTTACTGAAGGAATTCAGAGCTAAATGGGAGACATGTTGGTTTGTCTTTCACTATGGTTTTACAAGACTGTAGGCTTTGATGGAGGCTTTATCTTGGTCTCTCTCAGATGAGGGATCTAAAGGAAGTGGTTCCCCACCATTGTAAATGTAAAATGGGGATCAAAGGACGCTCATGTAGTTAAGTCTTGGGCAAGAAGAAGAGGTATCATGTAGGGTAAGGCCTAGATTAGTAGAAGAGGTCTCTCTCAAGGTAAGGCATGGGCGGACTAAAGAGGTCTCATGTAGGGTGAGTCCAGGACAAACTAGAAATGATTCTCATAGTGTGTATATACATGATCTAGAAGTTACTTTTAGATAACAGACATCCTTAGAAACAATATTTGGGTGAGGATTTATTATAGGCTCCAAGAGTTTCTGCAAGTTTCCTTAGAAGGGCCTTACTCGGGTCCTTAGTTTAGGAAGGGAGCTTCATTATTGTACTTGTTGATTGGGGGTGGTTCCTCTCATAGTTCTTTTGTGTTTCACACATTGGAAGGACATTGATCCCACCATTCTAATTTATTATCTCTTATCTTCGGTTTTAGAGTGCTATGAGAATGGTTTCGAGGTTTAGTGTGAAGGACTAGGGAGAGAAGATCTTTGAGGATTCTCTGGGTTTTTTCATAATATCAAATGAGGAGTCCCAAGGTCTAGTTTATAGGAAATATTAAGACTATAGGGGAAGCATGTTCCTCATACTGGTGGGTCATGCACCTCATCAAATTGGTGTGACTAAATTGTTTGCCCTATGAGAACCTTTTTGGGCCATGTGCGGTGTCGCTGGCATGCAAGTTGGACCTACGCGGTGATGCTGATTTGGGTCATGCGTGGTATGCCTTTTAAAAAGTGTATCACCTTTAGAATTATCCATTTCCCTTTTTATTTAAGTATTTACCTTTTAAACTTATTTTTATCTCGTGATAAAAAAGGCCGTCAACAACCCCCCCCCCCCCCCCCCCCGAGGATTATATCTAATCATAAGAGAAATTTCTAATCCTAAGGTAAAGGAAAAGGATGTTGGTGAATCCTTAATTTATTTGTCTCTATGTGTTTTTTCACATTTATGATTAAGTCTTGATGAACATGATGGCTTGAATTTTTTTCAATGGAGAAGTGAGAGGGTGATCCACACAGGTAAGATTCAACGGTGGATTGTGTAGATTGACTATGTAGGGGTTTTTTGCATGCATCCCTTACAGGGGTCCTCATTTGTCAATAGTTCTTCCTTTTCACCCTCACACTTTTTATATCATCATGCAGGTAACCTCGTCACACTAGTCTATTCACTGAATCTCTATTTGTGCAGGTATGGTATGCCATTACATGTGTGACGTATACACAGGGGTTAGTGATGTGTGTTAGGTCACATAAGAAAGTGACCTATGTGAGTCCATTCCTTTTCCAAATTTATATATTCTTTTATTTTATTCAAAAAAAATATTTATCATTGATTTAATATTTGTACTTCCTTGAAGAATCCCAATGAGTACTTAGAAGGCTACAGTTTCTGATGAACAAGATGGAAATAATATCAGGGAGATGGTTGAAGTCGTTGGACTAGATTACTGCCACATTTGTGACATTACTCTCTAAGGCTTGGTGAGTCACATGAAGAAGAATCGTCATGAATGTCCTAAGAGTAACCATTTTACACTCTATTTCCATGAACATATAAAGGATTTATTTATCCCAAAGTTTAATAATTATGTTCTACATTCTAGGTTTTAAGAATAAAAGAATTTTACAATTGTCAACATATCAACCCAAGGCACATACATCAATATGGGAATATCATCCATGACATGTGTCATGTATCACAACCATTGTACCCCTAACATGAATCCTCATAACCTCGAGTTAAAGTCAAACTATTACTTTTCTATCTTTCATGATTCCAGTATAGTCCAATCGTAAGGATTGAGGGAAGATTGGGACTTTCACCTGGGAGGGGGCATTAGACCCGATTGGCAGTGGGTGTACTATGTACGCCAAACCTATGTTGATTTTTAAACCTAGATGAATGTGGTTGGAATTTATGTATATATTTGTGTGTATCAGATGTATTTATAAAACAATCCTTACATTATTATCAAGCTACTAAGATGATAGATCTCACAAACCAATTCCTTTCATCTGATCCATAGAGAAGTTAGCATCAGTATATGGTATTTCTATAAGATCTCCATAGCTCACATACTCAAATAGATGTATGATGAGTTTATCCCACCTAAATCCACTTGGAAAGATTCATATAGGACACTTGTTATGGCCCTCTAGTTGTTGAAGATATCTTGAGATATCAAGAATGAAGACCCTGACCTTAGGGGGTATATTCATTCTAAAGTGTGGATCAATTCTTTCATAGATTCCAAGGGTAGAGAAGAACATTTAATCATCACATAGTATTTATAGAAATAGATAAGTACTTCATTCCCAATAATTTTTTTCCTAATTGGGACAAGTCAAGTACAGCCGATGCAGGTATGTAATCAAGTTTGACATACCTTCTAAGAGACATCTCACAAGATTCTTATAAATATGTATAAGCATATACATGATACCAATTAATGATTAAAATGGTTTAATGAGGCCAAGAACATTCATTATACATTCCAAGATAGAAGCAAGGATGCATATAAGGTTGTAAGTCCCAATCTTGGCAAATATCCATCGGTGCCCACTGGATGTGGACACAAGTATATCCCCTTTTGATAATTGCAGGTCCATTACAAGTACTGTGGGGATATATTGCATCACATTTCACCACATATTCTATGTTGAGAAGAATCACAGTTCTTGGGGGATGATTCTCACCATTTTTTTTGACCCTTTTTGGCATCCATCTCTTATCCCTGAAGCACAGTAAAGCCTTAGAGAGATTTATTCTATTTAAGGAGTTCAAATTCTTTCCATATGGGGATCCTCCCAATATGATTCTCACTAATGATGGAAAATATAGTGATGAACTTAGGTCGTATATGATCACCTTTAGGGATAGTGTGCTAGAAACCCGAATTGATGGTGAGGTCATATGTGAGTCCTATACTCTATATAGATTTTCAAACCAATTCAATTGCCTATAGAAAATAAATGCATCCCCTCCTGTGAAAATTTTATTAGAGAGAAACAAAATAATGAGTCGATAAATTTGTATTCTCACATCTTTGGAGGTGACTTGAGTGGTAATTAATTTGTATTTAGTGAGTTCATCCACTAGGTTGACCTTATGGTATGTTGAGGCTGGGATTTCATTGTATCCCCAAGGTGTGTTGATAATGGTCATTCCCTAATTTAGATTTGTAATGACTGATGGGCGGGTGAAGTGAAGTAGAAAGGCTCCACCCATTCAAGGGAGTGATAGTGATGAGGCCCCAAGCTCACCCAAATGACCTCACGCACATTTTAGCCCACTAGTTAGGGTTAAAAGGGCTACACCATCTAAGATTGAGCCTAGAATGTTTGGCTTCCATCACCAAGATGAAACCCAGACTCTAGCTTCCTTCCCTTCTACCATAATGGAGATATCAGAGAAGGGTTTCAAATCAAGGAGTTTCATGTTTTCTACATAGTTAGCCAAAAAAAGATCAGATTTTTGCGGTCGAAGGAAGTTCAAACTTGGAAAAGTAGGCCTTCTAAAGCCAATGTTATGTAGTGAATCATTCATTCCAGGTTGATAATTCCATAGATATTATATTTTTGATCCCTATCTGATATCCACTTTGATGCCAAACCTCTCGAGACGATAATATGTATCTAGGAGCTATAAATGCTCATTTACGCCCACGATAATCAGATCCTAGACACAATGTTTGTAACTGATATATTGGAATGGGGGTTCACTGAATGGGTTGATGATCCATCCGTTGAAGAATATGATGAATTAATCGATCCTTATTATATAAGTTTTTTCATCTCATTCTATCCTCTTTCATCTTATTCTTATTTTTTTTAGAAAAATATCATTACTAAGGAAAGGGTGACCTTGATTTGCAGTGGGTAGTGGAAGAACCAGGATCCCTTCTCCAGAATATGGCTCGACAGGCTCCCATGCGGGGGTTACAGAATCAGCTCTAAAATATAGGGATCTATCCTTAGGCTATATGATGATAGAGGAGGATATTATGGGAGATTATTCTCAGATAACACCTCCAATACCAATATTTGAGGAATCAATCACTAGTTGTTCTCTATTTAATATGAAGGAATGGTAGAGGGTGAATCACTTGGCCAATAATATAATTAATCAGGGAGAGTTTTCCTGACACTATTTATTTTTTATTTGTCCAAAATAAATGTTTAATAATGCCCATGGTTTATAGGATCCTCCTCCCTCTCCTCTCTGAAGGGGCTTAGAGATTACCCCCTAAGAACAAAGGAATAAATTATGGATGAGGCATGGGTTCCTACTAGTGAGTTTGTTCCCCCTTTAGGAGAACCATCATGGGATGAGGCTATATCTTCTCTTATCACTATTGAGGGAGAGGATAATCCTGGTAACATCCTAAACACATCATAAGGTTTCATGTTCCAATTTCTTACTTTTATTCTTTATGATATGTCATATTCACCGCATACACTGGAGGACCCTATAATTAGAACTATTAGTCTTATAACCACTATTAAAAGGGATACCATATGTCTAAAACCATCTAACGAAGGTGGTGGTGGTGATGTTGATCTGGAAGATACTGAATGGGGGATTCCTACTGTAGTGATAACAGATGTTGCTGATGGTGGAGACAATTTGGGTGTTGATACCAGCTTCATAAACACCCTTACTAGTGAGGATTCTATGAGACTTGATTCTATATATTACAAAATAATGGACACACTAAATCCAGATATTGATATCCCATGATCCCTTTAGTATTTTGGGTACTTTAATAAAGAGTTGTATCGATGTGAGTTTCCATTTTTTTCTCCCAAAGTCAGCCTTAATATGTACAATGTATTAAATAAATGATCTTGATTAGTGAAACTATTTCTACAAAAAATGTTTCCAAGGAAATCCATGAACAAGGTGCTGAGGTTCATCTTACTCCTACTGATGGTAGAATAGTGGTTAAGGGAACTGGAGTGGGAGATTCTCAAGATCCTTCTATATTGGGATCTGAGAAAACCTAGGGGAATGTTCCTCATTATAAAATCTTGGTCCATAGTGTTGAGACTAGGGGTGATAGGGAGGAATATGACCAAGAAAATGATCCATAAATAGTTAAATTTCATTAACATACCTGATGATATTTTTCCTTTATCTTTACCATCTTGAAATTTTGATGATTAATTTCATTCATATTTCAGCATCGGTAGTCGCAACAGTTGAACCTGAAGGGGAGGCCTCCACCCCCAATCAATCAGCTACATAGGGAGTGTATGGAATCACTTCAGGAAGGAAAATGAAAGACACTTCTATAAGTGAACTAATTATATAGTATACCCCTCCCTTTGTGACTAGTTCTATAGTGAGAAAAGAAGCTCAAGATACTCTCAAGGAATTTCACTAGATTTTCTAGTAGGATATTTGGGAGATGGTTTTGAGGAATCCCATTGAAAATTTACCTTCAAGACTCCCTCAGCACCAAAACGTGTTTGGTATCTTGGGGTATGATGGATTTTAATACTTCATGGTTCACACTGTTATGAATGAAATCATTCTTTGGTGAGAGCAAGAGCATGATTCACAGAAAAGTCTTATCAAAAAAAGAATTTTTATCTAAAATGATCACCTCCTAGATATACTATATTACAAGGAATGAAATCATGTTACGAAATTGATGGAGTGTAAGCAGAAGGATGATGATAAAGCCACTCCAATATCACATCTCCAAAAATATATGGACTCTTCCCAAGGAGAGATCGTACAAATTCATCATTTACAAAAAAGGGGTTCAAACTGAGGGGGAACTTCCATTGAAACTATTGCAGAGGAACTTATCCTAGATGATGAAGTTGAATCTATTCAACTATCTGAGCTCTGACTGGTTGTTGATGGGTCATGGGACACCCTCCAATAGCTGAAGAGTTATGTTGATGAATTTTTTTAGTACTTGACATAGAGACTCAAATTTGGTGGATGTTCCTATGATGTTTTTTCTCATATATAAGAAGGATTTTTTCAATCACTATGTCTTTATCCCTATTTTCCACTATAATTATAACATAACATTTAATATAGTTTATATAGAAAAAAATATTCATGTTAATGAGTTGCATCCAAAATAATAGGGATGGGGGCACCCTAATTTTCCATAGGACTTTGGACCTAACTAGTGTAATTTCATTATTACTAAAGTCATATATTATACCATGCTCACATTGTGTATTTTTCATCATCACCCTAATTTTTTACTAATTTAAAATGTATATGACTTAGTGGGTGAGACTTGGATTATTTGTAGGCCACTCTTTGTGGGTTTTTGACCTAATAAGTTTTATGAATTTTTCTTTTCATTGCTCTTTTTTTCTTAAACCATATGAAGTGTAGGTCTAGGGATGTAACACCCCAAATTTTTGTGAACCTTTTTTTTGAATAAATTAATTTTATTTGATTTATTTCAATATATTATAAACTAAGTAAATATCTCTTTATAAATTACACTAAGTTAACCTTGTGCTACACACAACACCAAATTGGCTTGCATTACACGCAACACCGAGTTTCTACAAAACAATATTTTATTATTATAATAATTTAAACGAGATAGTTATAACATAGAAGTTAAAATTTGTAATATTAATAATAATAAATAATTTTAAAATTTTATTTATAATTTATTTATATAAATAAAACATATTGATAATAATACATACATTTTTATTAAAGTCTTCATATGATTAAAAATACAATTTTTTTAAAAGAACTATTTTATGTCCTTATGTGAAAAATAATAAAATTAATTTTAGACAATTTTAGAAATTGAATTTGAAAAAATAAAAAACATTTTTTAATTTAGAATTTCAAAATTATCTTTTGGTGAATTTTATTTATTTTCTAAAAAACTTTATTTTTGGATGAATAGTGAAAAATATTGAATTTTATTTCAAAACTGCATTTTCATTTAATTTATTTATATAGTTAAATTATATTTTAATTTAGTTTTAAAGTTAAATTAGATTAATATTACATAAATTAATCTATTTTAAGTTATTAGAACTAATTTTACAATGAAACTAGATATAAAATAATCCCAAACTTTTAAGCATTTTTTATTTAAAAAACACGGGGTCGTGACCTGTCTGTGGGATTAAATTTAAATTAATTTCTTCCACTTATATGATTATAATTTTGAAATATGGATTAAATATTTATAATCATGATAAATTTTAATGTATAATTAGATCAAGTTATTTTTTAACCAAAAATATTAGTGAAGGTGATTAAAATTAATTACAACGATTAAGAGAAAAATTAGCATAACATGGGAATAAAACTTACACTTAAGGGAAAAAATGACCTAGAAAATTTTTCAAAAGTCATTTTATGGCCATATTCGACCCTATACTACCATTTATAAAAATTTTCCATTATTAGATCCAATTTTCATAGGAAAAATATGGATGTAATTCCATTTTCAAAAATTTATAGGAATGTCGCTCCTCCTCCACTATAAAAATACACTTAACCTTACCACTTATTCACACATATAAGGCCCTTTGTCTCACAAAAAATATTCTCAAATAATATTCCATAATCCCTTAATTCATCATTAAAAAATATGTTTGAGAAAAAATACAACCAATTAAGCCCTTTTGTGCAAAGTAAAAGTAGTTACCCAAAGAAGAGGTAACATCCTTCCTCAAGCTCCTTTATTTTATTTTATTTCTTCACCACCTCAATTATTCTTATTCCATGATCATATAATAACAAAATTATCATAAATATACTAATATTTTTTTATTATAATTTTTTTAGATACAATTACACACACTTCTATCTAATGGGTAATGAATGTATTGTTCCTGCGTACGGTGAACTACCACCTCACAAAACGATATTGTTCATTTTTTCCTTTACCACCTCTCATGTTTGGTAATTATGATGGAAACTATATTTTTATATGTTATATATTATATTTATGATTTATTTATGCTTATATAATTATTATATAACACATAACTTCATGATTTCTATTTTTTTAAGTAAGATAATTTCGTTTAGGGGAGTGTGGACTACATCCTCCTCGAAGCGATGTGATTCATTCATACCTTAAATGTAATGTATTAAGGATGAATTTAGTAAACGTATATGATATATATGAAATAATAATGATACTGGATTTATAATATATATATATATAAACACATACACACACACATATATATATGTTATTTAGTTTCTTTCTTTCAATATGATAATTAAACAAAAACATTACTCATGTGTATATACGGCATATCGTCTCCATGAATGATGTATTAAATTTCATATTTATATATTTAATAGATTAATATAAATACATACATACTTAATATACATGATATTTATATCATGTTTTATATTCTTTAGAACATTATATAAGTATGAGGATAAAAAATATTACAAATTAAGACACATGTGAAAAACAAATCGGATATTACTAGAAACGTAACCTTAACATGGAAGTATTAATAAGTGGGTAATAAAAATACATATATGGTATTATATTTAAGAATATTTTTATGTGGTATATTTATAATAAAAATATATATATTATATAGTAGTTTTGAATGAGTACGATGAGATTCAAGATATAAAGGTAAGAGGATTTATAGTCTCACTTTTATCACTGTGAGATTTATTCCTTATTCACCACTCGTTTATTTTGTGTGGCGTACATAATTTCCATGAATATATTATATGATTACTATCCTTAAAAATATAGGTATTAAATATACATTTTATGATATCTCTTTCATGGGGATTATGTATTAAATTTTACCAAATTAGTAAAGTATTTTTGTCTCAATTTTTCTTCTTTGAAACACATTCCCTGAATTTCAAAAACCATGTTTTAAAAAATGTTTTCAGAAATATTTATAAAGATGATATTTTAAGAAAATATTTAATGAAAAAAGATTTTAAATATGTTTTATGGTTTTCAAATAATCCTTTATAAGTTTTCAAATTGTTTTAAAAGAAATTTCTTTCAAAACATTTTCAATACTTCTTTATATGGTTTCAATGTGTTTTCAAAAAATAGTTTTCAAAACGTTTTTAGTATTTATTTATAATTTTTATAGTTTAAATTCAAACAAAAGAGTTTTAAAATGGTGTTATGTTTTAAAAAAATAAAATAATAAATGATATTTTCCTTAATAAATGTTTTTAAAAAGTATTTCAAAATTATTTTCTATCTAAGATGACATCCATTGGTATCACTCATGACTTTTTGGGGATATTATCCAATAATACCATTAATATTATTTCATAAATGGTTTATGTTTATATGGAATTATGTGTATTAAACTTGTTCATATTCCATGGTTTATATTCTTTTGAAAATCATTTCTTTTCATGTGTTATGAATTGATGAAATGATTAAAAAAATTATCTCTTTTTTAAAGGTAACGATATGATAAGATGTTATGATACCCATTTCATTTCATGGGTTATGAAATGATGTTTATAAAACTTATCACTTTTTATGGGTCATGATATGAAACAAGTTTTATTATCTAATGGCACATGTATGTATAATTTTATTATTTGATGGGTGGGACCTATATCTCCCTCCAATTCTTTGGGTAAATATTTATCTCTCATAAGATAATGATGGGATTCAAGTCGACGGGACTGATCCATTATGGAAGATGGGAAAACCCAATACACTATGGTAATATGGAGAAACTATATCCCTAACAAGGAAAGGACTATCACTGGGGAGGGTGGTGTGTCATCCCCAGTTAGTGTAGTCCCCATTAAGATGGGAAGATGAGGAAACCCGGCCCACTATAGGAAGATGGGGAAACCTGTTCCATTATAGGGAAAGGTTTGTGATTTAGGATGGTGTTGTGTCATTCCTAGTAGGTATAGTTCCCATGAAGTGACCTTATAAGATTTAGAAATGTGTCTTGACTTATAGGGAATGATATTACATGTTTATGTGCATTCCACAATTCCGTATCTTATTCCTGTGTTTTAATTTCATGGATTATTATCTTTATTCCCTTATTATTCTTATCTTATGAACTACCATCATTATTTCATGACTTACATTTATGATTTTTGATATCCACGGTATGATCTTCTAATGATATGATCATGTTTTCATACCCTTATTCTCGTGTTTATGCTTACATATCTCCCTTTTTTACCCTTACTGATCATTTCAGTTAACCCCTTTATATGTTTCCTTCCCCATGTTATGAAGATATGTATTGTTTGTGATGTGTCTAATAAGGGTTATAGTCATGAAGAACCTAGTGGGAGATAATTTAGCTCACTTATATACCAGTGTGTATGTTTCCATGATTCTAAGGGAACTAAGCTAATACGATCTTTGGGAGTCTATTTGAGTATTGTATTAAGTATTCCATAAAATTGATGTAATATTAATGTATGAAAATTGAGGGTTTATATATTTGGTATTAGAGAAATTTTTTTGTTAATATTTTGAAATTATGTTGAGAAAACATTAATGATAACTATAAGGACATGTCCAAGGATAAGTCTAATGATATGGAAAAGTATAGGAAAATATCCTAGAATTTTGGTAAAAGATTGAACAAGTGGTGTCTTAAAATACATACATGTATTGATATTACAATTAAATGTGGTTTTAGAACATATATACCAAAAAGTAACAAATTTGTCAAGGTGTGTTGGGCCTGACTCGAGCATAACCTAATACATGACAACGGACCTTACTACGCACCTAGTTTGACACTCTTGGGCGATATGCTTTGGCAATTCAAAAACTCTTTACAAAACATCATGAATGACTGAAAAATAAGTTGTCTATGAATAACCTTGGATAAACATAGGGTGTTATATATTAAGTAAGGTTTCATAATCTAGACATATTATAAGTGTGTTTTCATGATTATTTGGTTCCTCACTATCAAAAATGTTTCTCACGTTATGTTTTTTGGTTTTAGTCAATGGTTGGAGCCCAAAAGAGCCACATTAAAAGTGACTACTAAGGAAAATGCAATGATTTTTCTCTTAAACATCTAAATAATATGGTAGATGGAATTAAAAACCATGTTTCTATGCTCACATATCTTTCTTAATAAATGAATCATACTAAGCTTCTAAATTATAAAAGAAGGGAACAACGCTCTGTTGATCCCTTCATGAGGAAACATCCACCTTATTTCAGTAGGTCTTCCGATCCAATTTTTTTGAAAACTGGATTAGTACCACTGAAAATATATTCTACATTATTCAATTTTTAGATCATGAGAGATTCATTCTGGTTTTTTTCATTTAGAAGGTGAAGCAGACCAGTTGTGGGATCTAATCAAGAATACAAGGTATCTAGATGAAATTGAATCCAGGTATTGGGATGAGTTCAACAAAATATTCTTCAATGAGTACTTTCCTCATGTTCTTAATATTAAAATGGAAAAGGAGTTCCTTGAGATGAAGTAAAAGGATATTTAATCCATTAGTACCTATAGGTCTAATTTCACACAACTTTTGAGGCCCGCTTCTAGAATTGTCATCCAACCCAAAAGTAAAGTTGATATGTTCTTTAGTGGATTAAATAAAAAATCTCAAAAGAGAATTTTACATAAGATAATATAGTAGCTATGAAGATATTGTGCATTTTTCAATCAAATTTTAAATGGAGGTTAGAGTTACATATTAATCTCACAGTTTTAACAAGAAAATGTAATATGTAGTTCAAAGAAAAATATAAAAATAATGAAGCGAAGAAAATGATCCTTTATTTATGCTCTAAGTGTGGAAAGAATCATGGAGTAAATTGTCTTTTGGGTTTAATAAGTATTCTAAGTGTGGTAGGGAAGTCCATAGAGAAATTGGTTGCCGCACTGATGGTAAGAAGTTTTCAAATGATTCAAATAGATTAAAAGATACACAGAATGAATCTCCTACACTTCAGTGCTTCAAGTGTAAGGAGGATAGGCATTATGTTAACCAGTGAACAATCCCAAGGTTTAGTAATGATGATCCGCATTAGTAACCTCTTAAACTGAGGGATATGGGAAAATATCAAGTGATCATTGTTTCTGATAAGGGGTGTAATAATGAAATGGTGAAAGGTACACTTAACATCCACTCAAGAATTGATAATGTCTTATTTGATTCCAAATCTACCTACTCCTTCACATCTAAATAATTTTATAAGCATATTAAAATTCTACCAAAACAATTAGAAGTGAAATTATTAGTGAAAACCCCTAATAGTATGATTATTTCATATCAGGTCTATAATTCATATCCAATTGAAGTTTGTGGGAATCTACTTAATAAAAATATTTTCATTATTCCCCTGGTTGAATTTGATGTCATCTTAGGCATGGATTGTATTTATCTTTATAAATCCCACATCAATTTTCAATGAAAGGAATTTACATTTGATATTTCAAAATAACCTATGATCATATATCAATGTGACGATAAGTATGAACTTACTAAGGATATTTCATCTAGTGTATTGGTCTTAATTTCCATCTAGAAGATGTGTTTGTCTCAAATGGTTGGGGAGAAACATGGAATTGATGATATTCCTATTTAATAGGATTGTTCCTAGAAGAGTTTCCTAATCTTCCACAAAAACAGGAAGTTGAGTTCTCGATAGAACTCATACCTAGTTACACTCCAATTTCAAAGACTCTCAATTGTGTGGGACTAATTGAATTGTATTAATTGAAGAATAAAATCCAAGAAAACCTTGATAATGTATTCATTCGGACAAGTGTTTCACCCTGGGGTGCACCTATCCTATTCATGAAAAGTAATGATGGATCAATGTGAATCTTCATTGATTATTGAGATTTGAATAATATCACAATTAAGAACAAGTATCCTCTCCCCTGTATCGATGACTTGTTTGATCAACTGCATGGATCTCAATACTTTTCCAAGATTTTAGTTAGTTATAGATATCATCAATTGAGGATCAAGAAAGTGGACATACCCAAGATGGAATTCCATATAAGGTATGGACACAATGAATATATAGTTGTTCACCTTACTAAGTCAGTGCACTTAATTTCTATCAGATAAGACTTCTCTCTAGATCATCTTTCCTGGATATACGTTAATGAAGTGGTAAGGTTTCATGGAGTAAAACTTCAAATTATATCTGATTGAGATCTAAGGTTTTCCTCAATGTTTTGGCTAAGTATTCAGAAATCACTTGATAAAAAATTTAGTTTCAGCACTTCTTATCATCCTCGAATGGATGGTCAGTCTTAAATATCAATTCAAACACTATAGAATAGATTGAGATCTTATTCTTTGGATTTAAAAGTTGTTTAAGATAAACATATTCCTCTAGTTTATTTTTTACACTGATAATTTTCACTCAATAATTCAAATGGATCCTTATAAATCCATATATGGGAAGAAATATAGAGCTCCATTATGCTTAGATAAATTTGGATAAGGAAATCTATTGGGACCTGAGATAGATAAAGAAATGTTATATAAGGTTAGAACCATTCAGTAACATATCAAGTAAGTACAATGTTGATAGATAATTTATACTAATAACCATCAGTATGATCTATAATTTTAATTTTTTGAAAATTTGTTTCTATGAATATCTTCTTAGAAGAAGGTTATGAGGTTCATGAAAAATGTGAAACTAAGCCCTAGGTATATCGGTCCCTTTGAGATTCTTGATCGTATTGTAATGGTATCCTATTTCCTAAAACTTACTCCAAATATATCTCAAGTGAAAAATGTGTTCCATGTATCTTTACTAAGTAAGAACATACTTGACCCTTCATATGTGATGAACTCAAAGGTCATACCACTATAGCAAGATCTTTTTTATGAGGAACAACCAGTTGAAATTCTAGATCATACAGAGAAAGTTCTATAAAACAAGACCACACACCTGGTCAATGTTTTATGGATAAATCACCAGTTATAGGAAGCTAAATGGGAACTTGAGGATATGATGTGGTAGAAATATCCTCATTTGTTGTATCAGAATGATGAACATCAAGGAAAAAATCATTTTAAGGGAGGTAAATTGTAACACCCTATGTTTTTGTGAACCCTTTTTTAATAAATTAACTGTATTTGATGTATTTCTATAAACAATACCCTAATTCAAACTTTCTTTTAAATTCTACACCATGTTAACCTTGTGCTACATTCAACACTCACTTGGCTTGTGTTACACACAATACGAAGTCTCTAAGAAACAATATTTTATTATTATAATTATTTAAATGATATGGTTAAAATATAACTATTAAACTTAGTGATATGAATTTTAAATACTAATTTTTAAATATTATTTATGATGGTTTTATATAAATAAAAAAATTGATAACACGAAATATATTTTTAGTAAAGCCTTTATATGATTGAAAATACAATTTTCATAAAAGAACTTCTTTTTTATGTCCTTCTATGAACAATAATAAAATTAATTTTATACCATTATAAATTGAATTTTATAAAATAAAAAATCATTTTTTAATTCATAATTTCAAAATTATCTAAGGGTGAATTTTATGTATTTTTCTGAAAAAAACATCATTTTTGGATGAATAGTGAAAAATACTGAATTTTATTTCAAAAATGATTTTTCATCTAATTTATTTATATAGTTAAGTTATATTTTAATTTGGTTTTAAAGTTTAAGGAGATTAATTTTTCTTTAATTAATCAAATTTTGTTCATTGAAACCAATTTCACATTGAAATTTCATATCAAAACATCCCAAACTTTTAATCATTTTTTCTTTAAAAAACCCGCTATCATGACCCGTCTGTGAGATTAAATTTAAGTTAATTTTTACCACTTATGTGATTAGAATTTGGAAAAATTGATTCAATATTTGGAATAATAATAATTTATAATTTATAATAAGTTCAAAATCAGTTTTTGACCACAAATATTAGGGAAAGTTATTAAAATTAATTACAATGATTAAAAAGAAAATTTTATTAATAAAGGACTAAACCTTACACTTAAGAACCAAAATGTAATGAACTTATAATTCTAATTGTCTTGAGAGTAAAAAAAGTCATTAATGGGGCTTAAGAAACATCACTAAGATTCCAAATGCTAGAAATAAATTCCTAAGGGTTTCAATGAAATTGGGGGATGATTTACCCTTTCGGAATAAAACCATTAACCAAATAGCTCACTATATAATGAGTGAACAAATGAAAGACAACTCAAAAACATCATATATATCAAAACCACATCAATGTGTGCAATATAATAAGACCAAACAAGTACCAAATAAAATATTGGATAAACAAAAAAAGACTCTCAAGAGACCACAAGACTCCATGCTCCACAATATCCAAGCTTCACAATCATCGAACAGCCCAAGTATCATGAGGTGGTGCTAAAGACATGTGATACTTTAACTTTTCTCATGTCTTGTAAAATAGAATCTAAAAAATCACCAATGTACTAAATAAGGGGTGAGTAATAAACTCAGTAGGTTTTCCCCCAATGACTTTCCTACTCGAGTCATTTGGATAGAAAAGTTAACCACATTTATAAATTACAGTTTATATAAAATGATTTCTAAAATTAGTTTATATAAAAATATAAACTAAATACATATAAATTTTTTTTCCAATTAAACAAAATAAACAATCATTTAAGTAATTTAACATTCTTTTTTTGAAACCATTCCACATATCAACACAACTAACCATGCATGAAACCAAGAAGAGGGGTAAATCCCTAACCTTTATCCATCCCAACAATGATGAGGAAGACTTGTTACCCTTATCTGACCCAAATGCACATGAATTTTTGATGGGGGGAGCCTTATCCCTTATCCATCCCAAAAAATATGGGGGATAATTCTGAACCTTATCCTTTTCGAATGTAATGTTAATGTTTGATGAGGGAGATCCCTAACCCTTATCGATCCCAACAATTATGGGGGAGACTTCTGACTCATATCTGTCTCGAATGACATAAGAACACACACCACCATTATGCCATTACACCAAATCTATAACCAAAATTTTATCCATTTCAATAAAACTTTTCTTTTATTGAAAATAACATAATATTCCATTATTCTAGAAAATTCCCATTTAAATTCCCCATTTAAAACTAAGAATAAAAGCAATTTAATCAACACCCCAATTTTTCCAGAATTTCACCCTTTACCAAACTATCGCTAAATAAGATTTCCAACAATTTTTCAATATAAAAATAATAAAAAATTTCACAAAATCAATCAATTTTAAAGCATTCAAATTAGTTCTACAAAGTGGAGTTGAGAACGATGCCACCTACCTCGAAAGTTTTGATGAAACCCAACAAAGGATGAAGAAAACTCACAAGAAACAAGTTGATTCTTCAAGGAAACAGCCTTAGATCCCTTATCCTATAAACAACAAAGACAACTATCATATTATTTGGAAAACACAACCTATATCTACCAATAATAGGCATAGATCTTAGAACCAGGAGGATAGGAAAATTAGATCTAATAGAACACTTACTCTGAGAGATGTACTGCAAATGCAACAAAGATCCAAAGCCGGTCAGATCGATCTAGAAGAAGAAGGGCCTATGAAAATCACCAAGAGAGATTTTAGGGTCAAGAGTAAATAGGTATGTAAATAATAGACTGAGTGGAACTACCAAACGTGTGACTTTAAGCTGGGCGCAGACTGACTCATGACGTGTACCCCCTAGTCACAACGTGAAGGATATACTAGATAAGTACACCGAAAAACCCGTCTCTTTAGGTTAAAAATAACAATATTTAAACACTAAATGAAATTTATTTCAGTTACACGATGTGTACCAGCTCACGGCGGGACCCCCGCTTTACGACTTGAATCTGTCCCCAAGTGCACAGCGTGTACTTCAGGTACACTAAGTGTACTTCACGTACACGACGTGTACTTCAGGTACATGACCTGAAACCTTCATTAAACCCTAGAAAACTACTTTTAAGGATTCTTAACCAAATTTTTACTTAGAAAAGGTGGAAAACATACTCGATCAAAGTAATAGGATGTCACAACCCAAAAACCGAGGGTACTAAATTCGCCCCATAATTGGTAGTTCCATCCTTGGAAATTAAAAACCCCTCATTGCCCTGACAGAGTTCCGGCCATTGCACTTTCATTTCCTTCTCTTGTTCCCAATTATCTTCTTGAATATGACCATGCTACCATGAAACCCACACCAGACTAATGATTTTTTCACACAAGACTTTCTCTTTCCTATCCACAATCTACACTGAAATATGTATCAATGAAGCATCCAGATCTAGGTCGATGTGATCCCATATGATCACATGGTTAGGATCAATCTGATACTTTTTCAACTGGGATACATGGAATGCATTATGCACCGAACTAAACCATGGTGGTAATTCCAAGTGATATTCCACCTCTCCAACCCATTCTAGTATGTCTAAAGTGACTATTTATCTAGGAGATAAATTTCCCTGCTTCCCAAAAATGATGATGTACAAGACTTGGATATATACTCAAGAACACATGATGACCTATGGAAAATGATGATAGTTTTCTATGGTGATATTTATATGTTTTTTGATGACTCTGATCCATCTCCATCCTATTTATAATCAACTAGATCTTCTTCTTTTTTTCTTGGACAAGGCTCGGCCCAACTAGTGAAGTCTCACCTATTTCCACCCAACAAAGTGGAGAATGAAAAGGACACCCATACAGTGCTTCAAATGGAGTCATATGTATCGAGGACTAATCGATTTCATTGTATAAGAACTCCACCAAGGGTATATTCTCTTCCCGTGAGCCACCAAAATTTATTACATAAGCCCACAACATGTCTTCTAATGTCTGTATCATCCTCTCAGACCAGCCATCTGTCTGAGGATGATATTTCGTGCTCATAGTCAACCAAGTCCCAATGGATTTTTGTAAGGATTTCTAAAAATGAGATGTGAACCTTGGATCCCTATCTGATACGATTGAAAATGGTACTTTATGCCTCTTCACCACTTCTTTGATATAAATTTTGGACAGATCCTCTACCGTATGAGTTTCAAAAATAGGGATGAAATGGTACGACTTGGTAAGCTGATCCACTATCACCAAAATAACATAATGTTTCTGAACTATTATTGGAAGACCTATAAAAAATCCATTGATATTTTCTCCCATTTCAACACTAGAATAGGTAAAGACTACAACATACCTACAAGTCTCTGATGCTCCTATTTAACCTGTTGACAGGTTAAGAAACGCGAGACGAACTTGGCCACCTTCCTTTTCATTCCGCTCCACTAAAACTATGCCTTCAATGCCTTATACATCTTCTGTGTTCCTAGATGCACAGATCATCTCGAATGGTGGTATGAATGCAGGAGTTGTTCCTAACAAGCCATAGGTAAAACCATCCGATCTCTAAAACACAAAACTAAACTTTCATCAAGTTTTCATCCCTCAGTGGTCTCCCTACCATTGAGTTTTGAACTCATAAATAGACATTATGCATTATATGTTAGTGCCTATTTGACCATATTTACCAAATCAAGAACAAGAATAGTTGAAAAGAAAACCATAAAATCACCTCGATCTTCACATTCCACATGCATGTCAGCTAGGACAGACATCAACTGCCGTTCATCTGAAGCTTCTTTCTCCAACTGATCATATGACTTTCTAATCAATGCATCTACCACTGAATTCTTCTTTCCTTGTGTATACATCAAGTTAAAGTCAAACATCTGGAGATACTCTATCCATCTCTTTTTCTGCAAATTCAAATCTCATTGTGGGAAAATATGTTACAATATTTTATGATCTATAAACATAGTTAATTTTCCACCAAAGAGATAGTGTCTCTATATTTTCAAATCCTGGACGACTGTAGTTAATTCCAAATCATGTGTTCGGTAATTCTTCTCATACACCCTCAACTGCCTTGAACCATAAGAAACCACATGGTCTCCTTCCATGACAACACATCCCAACACTGATTCTGAAGCATCACAGTACACCACATACCTCTATCCTGATTCTAGAAAATTCAAGATAGTTGCTGGTATAAGATGAACTTTCAGCTCCTGGAATTTTGTTTTTGGAATTTCTCTATCCATTGGAATAGAGTATTCTTCTTTTTCATAGCCTTCATTGGTGAATCTAGTTGTGATAAATCACACACAAAGAATTGGTAGTATCCATCTAGAACAAGAAAACTTCGTATCTTGAATACATTCTTCAGTGGTTTCCACAAGATAACAGCTTCTATATTTTCAGGATCAAAAGAAATGCCTTTAATAGAAATTATATGGCTAATAAAACGTACTTACTATATCAAAAAATCACACTTTGATAATTTGGAATACTAACGGTGATCTCACAGAATTTGTAACACTATTGCTAGGTGTTCCTCATAGTCCGACCTTGTCTTTGAATACACCAAGATGTCATCCACAAACACCACAACAATAGAGTCCAAATATCACTGAAATATCTGATTCATCATATTCATAAAGACCACTGGTTCATTATTCATACCAAAAGGCATGACTACATATTTTTAGTGGCCATATTTTCTTATAAAAGATATCTTTGGAATATCTTCCTTCCAAACTCGCAATTGGTGATATCCTGGTCGCAAGTAAATTTTAGAGAACCATTTATCTCCCCTTAATTTATCAAATAGATCATAAATGCATGGAAGTGGGTACATGTTCTTTATAGTAACTTGGTTTAGATTACAATAATAAATGCACGTCTGAAGAGTTCCATCCTCTTTCTTCACGAACAAGATCAGTGCTGCCCATAGAGATGTACTTGGCTGAATGAAACCCTATATTTACAGCTCCTCCAATTTCACTTTCAATTCCCATAAATCTGTTGGTTCTATCCTATAATACATAAGCGATATAGGACTGGTCCCCAGAGGGAGATCAATCATAAACTTCAGTTCCCTTATAGGTGGTAACCCTAAGAAGTTCTCAATAAATACATCTGTAAATTGATCCACGATTGCTGGAAAAATATTTTACTCGATCTCTTCAATTGATTCCAAATTCAACACTACCAACTGATAAGAGATCATTCCCACTATTGGTTCCAAAAACCTATTTTCACCTATATTTACAACTCGTTCTCCTATGAAGAGATACCCACTTCCATCGTTAATGATGAAACTAACAGTCCATCCATAGTAGTCGATGTGAGCCTTAAATGTTGTCAACCAATCCATACCTAGGATTACGTTATAGAAATCCATGTCCAACACTAATAAGTCCCATTTCATCTCAAATCCATCAAAAATTATAGAACATTCTCTACACACAAATGCCTAAAATTATCTTTCACCGAGAGAAGTTTGTAGCTTTAAAACAGAAGGCATCATTTCTAGTTTTAAACACAGAAAGTCAACAACACGAGAAGAAATGAAAGAATGAAATTCACCAGTATCGAAGAGAACTTGTACTAGGTTATAATTCAGAATAATTGTACCTCTCACCATAGATGGTCTAGCATGATCATTGAAAATCATCTGCTCAACTCCATACAGTTGCTTTATCACTTCATTTTTCTACTTGTTTCCTTGATGATATTTCCCTGGTTGATGAGTCATGGTATTTCTATAATCACCATGGATATATTTAATCTAGTAACGAGACTGATTCTTCTCTCCTCTCCATATTGAAGTATATGATGCTTGCAATGCCTGAGATGTGTCTTGAGCACCTGACCTCAGAGCACTGTGACAATAGGGTGGAAGATGCCTCATTTTCATGTAGTTACATCATGATCTAAGTTGATCTGTACAATCTCTATTTATGTGGTCAAGTGATCCACATTGAAAACAAACTACTTTTCTCTTGGGTCATGGAGGAAGGTTCACCGATCCAGCCATTTGATTCTGATTTCCACTTCCACCTTTGAAATAGGTGTCCCTTTTCTACTTTCTCCCAGTGTTTGAGTTCCCACCATTCCATGTATGTATCATCATACCTCCTCCCATATATCCTGAGATATCACTTTCAGCAACTATCACTCTATTCACCATCTCTATATAATCAGTAATACAGATCACTGCAATCTTCGATCAAATATCCTACCTTAGCCTTCATTCGAAGATGTGTGCCTTCAACGATGTACTTTCTTCAACTTCTAGTGTAAAGCACACTAAATTCATGAATTTATCCGCATATTCCGTGATAGAGATATTATCCTACTTCAATCTAAATAATTCCGTCTTTTCTATATTTTGAACATATGAGGATATAATTGTTTGTTGAAAAATTCCTAAAAATACTCTCATGTAAGGCCTTCATCAAATTTAGCCTACACTGCTAAATCCAACCACTGGAATGCAAGATCCTCGAGTATATACATGGCTAGATTTACTTTGATCTCCGATGGTGTACCAATGAAATCTAATATATGATTCATACTACTCATTTGCACCTCCACTTTTTTGGGTTCAGCATCACCCCAGAAGTTAGGTGGATTCTTCTTCATGAACTTGATGGTATGATCCACATGACATGGATCATTCCTTTGGTTCCCCATATCCACATCTTGAAAATCATGTACAAAACTCTGAACTAGCTCTTGGTTCACCTGTGGTTCATGTGAAACCATATTCTCTGTAGCTTCTTCAGGTTGGTTTCAACAACGCCTACCAGGTGCCATTTTCTAAACCAAAAAAAAACACCATCAATATCACTCTCTAGAAACTGATGGGTTAGCATTTTAAATTCTATCACATAAACTATTACAACATTTTTTTCCAAAAAACCATTTTCCATGTTCAACCATTTTTGAAAACTTTCAACTTGCTTTTTAAAAATTAAACCATTTTAAAAATACCATAAGAATTTCATTTTCAAAATGTTTCATGTTAAAAACAATTTCATACTTTTTTCAAAAATCAACAATTTTTCATAACATGAATCATTACTCAAAATTATGTATTCACTCCTAGTGGGAATTCATTCCTCTACAATTCATTTCATGCTCGTCTCATTGGACAAACCTATAATAATGAGGTTTCAAAATCCAAGAAGTGTCTCCAAAAACTTATGTACTCAACTCCCTGGTAACTTGAAGTTCAGAATAAAAGGGTTAGCTACATCCTTTTATTCTATACATTTCATGTTCTGACAATCCTACTCCTTTCTAAGATTCCAACCCAAGGAATAGACAAGAAAGAATTCTAACTCCAAGACCAAGAACATTGATGACTACTTGTTAGGTAAGGACCAAAAAGTCATTTTATGACCATATTTATACCCTATACTACCTTGTATAAAATTATATCCATTATTTCATCCACTTTTCATAGGAAAAGTGTGGGTGTAATTCCCTTTTTAAAAATTTACAAGAATGTCACTCCTCCACAACTATAAAAAGTCACTCACCCATCACACTTATTCACACTTATAAATCCCTTAATCTTATTCAAAATATGATAAAATAATATCTAAAAATCACTCAATTCCTCCTTGAATCCTCACTTTGGTAATAAATTCAACCAAGTAATCCATTTTGTGCAAATACAAATGAGTTACCCAAAGAAGAGGTAACATCCGTCCTCAAGATCATTTATTTTATTTTATTTCTCCATCACCTAAATTATTCTTATTTCATGATTATATAATAACATCGATATCCTAAATATATATATATATATATATATATATTCTAATGGTTCTACCTTTAATTACATAAACTTCCATCTAATGGGTAATGAACTTACTGTTCCTGTATACAGTGAACTACCACCTCACAAAATGATGTTGTTCATTTTTTCTTTACAACATCTCATGGTTGGGAACTATGATGGAAAATGTATTTTTATATTTTATATATTATATCTATGATGTATTTTTTTCTTCTATGATTATTATATAACACATTCCTTCATGGTTTCCATTTTTTGTAAGTACGACAATTTCGTTTGTGAAAGTGTGGACTACCGCCTCCTTAAAGCAATGTGATTCATTCACACCTTACATGGAATATATTAAGGATGTGTTTAGTGAATATATATGATATATATATGAAATAATAATTCTACTATAATTATAATATTTTTATATACATATATTTTTATTTAATTTCTTTATTTTAATATGATAATTAAACAGAAACAGTGTTCATGTGTACATACAGCCTACCTTCTCCATGAACGGTGTATTAAATTTAATATTTATATTGTTCATAAATTATTATAAATAAATATATACTGAATATACATGATATTTATATCATGGATTACATTATATAAATCATGATATAATTATCATAACAAAAAATATAACAAATTAAGACACATGTAAAAAAAGCAGATATTACTCGAAATGTAACCTTTACATAGAAGTGTTAATAAGTCGGTAATATAAATCTATATATGTTATTATATATAAGAATATGTTTCTTTGGTATATGTATAATAATATTATATTTATTATTTAGGAGGTTTGAATGAGTAGGACGAGAGTCAAGACATAAGGTAAGGGGATTTCTAGTCTCAATTTTATTTCTATGAGATTTTTGCCTTATTCACCACTCATTTATTTTGTGTGGTGTATATACTTATCATGAATATATTATATGATTATTATCCTTAAATATATTGGTATTTACATATCCATTTTATTATCTCCCTTTCATGGGTTTTATGTTTCGAAATTTACCAAATTCGTGAAGTAGTTTTCTATCAATCTGCCTTCTTTGAGACACATTCCATGAATTTCAAAAACCATGTTTTCAAAACTGTTTTGAAAAATGTTTTTAAAGATGATATTTTAAGAAAAATTTATAGGAAAAAAAGATTTTAAATATGTTTTATGGTTTTTGATTAATCCTTTATAATTTTTCATAGTGTTTTGAAAGAAATGGTTTTCAAAATGTTTTCAAGATTTATTTATAAGTTTTGAAGTTTATTTTCATAGAAAAGGTTTTTTAAAAGGTTTTATGTTTTAAAAATAATTTTTCAAAGAAGAAAGGATATTTTCATAAATAATTTTTTTTAAATGTATTTCAATATTATTTTCTATCTAAGATGACATCTATTGGTGTTACTCATGAATTTATGGGGATATGATCCAAGAATACCATTCATATTGTTTCTTTAATGGTTTATGTTTAGATGGAATGATGTGTATGACACTCATTTTTCTTCCCTAGGTTATATGCTTTTTAAAACCATTTCTTTTCATGGGTTATTATTTTATTAAATGATTATGAAACCTATCTCTTTTCCATAGGTAATTATATGGTAAGATTTTATGATACCCATATCATTTTTTGGGTTATGATACAATGTTTAGAAAACCCATCTATTTTCATGGGTCATGATATGATGAAAGTTTTATTGTCTAGTGGGACATGTATGTATGATTTTACTATGTGATGGGTGATACCTATATCCCTCTCCAATGCATTGGTTAAATATTTATATATCATGAGATAATAATGGGATTCAATTTGATGGGCTTTATCGACGATGGAAGATAGGGAAACCTGATCCACTATGGGAAGATAGGGAAGCCTGATCCCTTATAATGAAACGATTGGGACTAGGGATGGTGGTGTGTCCCGACCTGTAGGTGTATTCCCCATGAATATTGGAATATGGGAAAACCCAATCCACTATGAGAATATGAAGAAACCCGATCCCTTATAGGGAAAGGATTGTGACTGGTGATAGTGGTGTGTCCCTCCCAGTAGGTGTAGTCCCCATGAAGTGCCCTGATTAGTTCTAGAAATTCCTCTTAACTTATAGGGAATGATATTAAATGTTATTGTGTGTGTCACAATTCCATGTTGTTTTCCTATGTTGTGATTTCATGGATTATGCTCTTGATTCCCTTATGATTCATGTATTAGGAACTACCAATAATTATTCCATGATTTACATTTATGATTTTTTATATGTTGGGTAAGATCTTATAATGTTATGATCATGTTCTCATACCCTTATTATCATGTTTATGCTTACATATCTCCCTTGTTTACCCTTAATGATCTTTTAATATCACCCCTTTTTGTGTTTCATTCCCCAGGTTATGAATATATGAATTAAGTATGATGTGTCTAATAAGGGTTCTAATCATGAAAAACCCAAGTGGGAGATAATGTAGCTCACTTATGTATTAGTGTTTATGTATATATTTTTCCAATGGCACTAGGATAATATTGTATTTGGGCATCTGTTTGTGTAATGTATTATGTATTCCAAAAATTTGATGTGATGTTAATATATAAAAAGAGAGGGTCACTATAAGTGAGTTGAGACTCAAATTTTTCCAGGCTACCTTTTTGTGGGTTTTCAACCTGGTGAGTACTATGTTTCTTTTTTTGGGAATATTAGAGTCTTTTAATCTAGACTAATGTGACTGGTGTTATAGGTTGAATATATTTGACCATGATTTATGGAATGATGACCCAAGCAAAACTTACTGACCAATAATGTTTTGACATTATTCAGATGCACAAAAGGGGTATTTTGAGTTGAAATTTTTTAATTCTTAGATCTAAAACAAGATGTGATACAAATATTTTGAGAATGACCATGGAACTTGTTTGAAATGTGGTCTCCATTATGATAATGTTTAGTCTTGTAGAGATAGAATAGGTATCTCTTTAGGACGGATGTTTCTTTGGTTTATAGACCCTTTTGGTGGGTGACTTATGAAAAACAAACTGTGGGAATATCAATTCATAGTCAAACAACATAATCCTTTAATTTATAGGCTATTTTGGTGGGATACTTATGAAAAATATAACTGGAGTGTGTTAATGCATAGTCAGAAAAAGGTGACTTCAGGAATCTAAAATTCTATTATTGATGGATGGAGAGTTTGTGAAGATCTGAATTTCTCAATACTAGGGAGGTTGGTTTGTGAAGGGAATGTGTTTTAGAATTAATGGATCGTCTATTTTGGTGTTGTCCATGAACATGAAGCCACTCCCACACAAATTTGGATTGTGTGTAGATGAGGGTGGATTCTATTGGGTAGCCAACATCTGAAGGAAATGATCTTCCATGAAAAGGATTAATGCATTGTGAATTATAATTTAATGTGACTAGGACATGAACCATGTAGTTTAATGTCTTATGACAAGGAAATTTAGGGAGAAAATTTAATTTTATTTAACTTTTATCGAAATATTAGAAATTTTCTCTTTCACAATAATCTTTCTAATAATGTTTTATCATTTTCATCCATGAAGGGGGGATGTTCTAAGTTTTAATTGGGGGTTTATAGATCAAAAAGGTGATATGGTACAAGTATTTAAGGAATGAACATGGGATAGTGTTTATAAATTGAGTTCCAAACATAATTTTTTTAAGGATTGCAGAGATAGAAGAGGTCTCTCTTGGGGACGTAGGTGCCTCTGGTTGATAGAACCTTTTGGTAGGTGACTTATATAAGGATAAATACATAATATTAACACATTGTCAAATAACAGCATACTATGAATGATAAGACCTTTTAGTGGGTAACTTATACAAATCCAACTAGGGTGTATTACTGCATAGTCAAA
This sequence comes from Viscum album, assembly GCA_963277665.1. Taxonomy (NCBI): domain Eukaryota; kingdom Viridiplantae; phylum Streptophyta; class Magnoliopsida; order Santalales; family Viscaceae; genus Viscum; species Viscum album. The sequence goes on along the minus strand of OY728164.1, from coordinate 1,506,617,709 downwards.
AGAAGGTGTCTTAAAGAATCTGACATTCTATTACTGATGGTCGAAGAAATATTATGGATTTTCAGATTTCCTTGGACATAGAATTTGGTTTGTGTGAGGTAATTTCATGAATAAAGAAGGATCATTTCATATAAAAATTATCAAATAATGGTGATAAATGTTTCCCTACATAGGTCTAGCCCAAGTTCGGGAAAGGGGGGTTTTTTATTGTGATTAGGCCCAAGTCATAAGATCTTATAATCACTTCATATCCCATCAGAGTGAGAATTAAGCCACAAATAGTTATTAGATAGATTACCCATGCTGATTTAATTCTTCTATGGGGAGGGTACTTTATTTAAATGTGGGATCATGAGTAAGGTGAGAACCCATACCAAACCCTCTAGTGTAGGTATGGATAGTACCGAGGAGGGTGGGAGCATTTCCCATATTACAACTATACCAAGATGTAGTATCTGGGAATCACTACATATCTCACCAAATCAATAATCAAGACACATGTAGTTCTTGAAATTCATATCACACAAGCGACATCAACTATATAGTTTAACATCATGTAGTAAGGACATTTTTTGTGCCTTTTAAGGTCATTAATCTAGGACCATTCTAACCCTAACATGAACTGATATGACTTGATCATGTGGGAAATACATTTTTAAAACTCTTAAGACCATGTGAGTTTGTTCGGTTTGATAAATAAGGACTGTAAAAGGTTTATTTCACCATATATAGGAGATTAAAATGAAGGATAGGGTAATTTTTATCCTATGGAAACTATACTGGGATATAGGATATAGATGTCTCTAAGTATCTCAATATAATGAGTATCAAGTCGTACGTATTTCTAGAAAACAATACAGTTCAATGTCTTACGGTGAGGACATCAGACATGCAGTTTAATTTCACGAGGTAAAGAAAAGGGTGAATCGAACTCAAAAAAATGGCATGAATCCCTATGAATGTTGTTCAGCAATTTAGGAAATCATCTCATGAGAGGCATCCCATATTTGTGATATAATGATTCCTGAGCCAATTACCCAAGGAATCCTATGCTTGGTACATATGTTAATACTACATTTTAAAATCATGTTTTGAAGACATTTTTGTACAATTTAATTTCATTTGAATAGGACAACATGGTGTATTGTGGTTTTAGTCATAAAGCTAGGACCATAGTTCATGGAAATGATGAGTGGTATATGGATTACTATGCCAAGGATGTTTTGGCATACTTTAGATATGAAATAGGAAATTGTAAATCATGATCCTGGGGTTTCTTAAACCAAGATAAGTGATATAGGAAAAATATGAAATGAATGATTGTGATCCATGTTCAAAAAAAATATAGTATAATTTTGTTGAGGATTATAGAGATAGAAGAGTTATATCATATGCATGAATGTTCCTCTGGTTTATTGGACCTTTTGGTTTGAGACTTATGTAAATCCAACTATAGGTGTATCAATGAATAGTCAAAAAATGGTATCCTCTATCTAGTAGGCCCTTTTGGTGGGAGGCTTATGCAAAGAAAACTGGGGTGTATTAATGCATAGTCAGACAAAGGTGTATTTAGAAAACAAAAATTCTATTACTGATGGCCGGAGAAAGATTACGGAGATCTAAAATTTCCCAAGACAAGGAGTATGATATGTTTAAGGGATATGTCTGAGAGAAAATAGAAACATTTGGAATGGCATTGGCAATGGAGTTTGAAGCCTCCTGTATAGATCTTTGATATGCAGGTGAGGGGTATCCCTATTTCTATGATGGGCTATGGAATGAGGGAACCCAAATTGATGTATCCTACAAAAATCTCTTTTTTTATATAGGAGTGGGGAGAAAACAATTACTTCATGTCTTGGCCTAGGTGACAGGGTATAGGTGTCACTATGTATCTCATCAAATTGATAATCAATCTATATTTAGTTCTTAAATGGAGGAACCTCTATGTAGACCTAACCCATACGTAGGAAGAGGAAATTTTTTATGCTACATCTGGACCTAATATTGGAGACTTGAGCATTACTATGTATCTGGTGATGGTAGTAATCAATCCACACATTGTTTTAGAATAAGGGTGTAGTGGGAGACCAACACCCAAGATCATGATTCGCTTAATAATGGACTGAAATGTTATGAATTTCCATCTATTGCAATGAGGATGTTGTCAACCAATTTAATTCCTTATGACTAGAACATTAATCTATGTAGTTTAGAGTCTTACAACTTAGAATATGGTGTCATGTAGTTTTAGGTTGTATGAATAAAAACATAAGTTGTGCCTTTTAAGGTCGTTCATATAGGACCATGATTCAATGTAGTGTAACATCATTTATAAAATATAAGGAAACCATGTAGTTTAATGTCATATGGTGAGGAATAAGGTGTCATGTAGTTTATCATCTTACAATGTGGATCAAGGTTTAATGCATTTTATCATCTTGCATCATAGAAAAATATGTTGTGAAGTTTATCATATTACAACATGGATAAAGGTTTCCCTATTAAAAGAAGAATTTATTGAGAAACCTTTAATTGGTGGGGGTTATAATGATCACCCCATCCATCAAGACCAAGGAATAAGCTCCTTTGGAGTGGACCTTCTGTATGGCATAAGTTCCCTTCCACATTAGTTCAATATTTAGAGGTTTCTTGCTAGGTATCATTGGGGACCTATGGGCCAACACCAGTTAACCTTGGAGGAATGATTGGAGGTGTAATTTCTTGTTAAAATCAAGTACTATATGATTTTTATGGACCTCCAAGTAATGAAATGTATGTAGTATTTTCTCATCATGCCACTCCAATTCATCCAGTTATTTTTGGTATTTCTCCTCTATAGATATTTGATCATAGATAGAAATGTGAAGTAAGAGAAATTGGACCTCAATGTGTAGGAATACTTTGGTCTCATATACAAGATAATACAGGGTCACCCATGTGGTGGTGTGGGTTTTAGTCTTATAGGTTCACAAGGCATGAAAGTTCTTTTCAGGATACGAATTTTTATCTTTATATACCATCTTCTGTAGTATATTTGATAGGGTCTTGTTGAATGACTCTATGTGTCTATTATCTATTTCATGATAGTGGGAAAAATGGTTGGATTCGATATTATACTCCTAATATAGCTTTCCCAACTCAGCAGAATAGAAATAGGTTTCATTTCTCGTTAGTATTGTATGAGAGACACAAAACCAAGTAATGATATTGTATTTCATGAAATTGAAAATGATTTTGGCCCTGAATTCATTGAGGGGTATTTCTTCAACCCATTTGGATAAGTATTTGGTATCAGTGATGATATATTTATAATTTTTGGCCAAAAATGGAGGATTCAAGACCAAAAAATCCATTCGACATACATAAAATAGCCCGGAGTATTTGGATAGGTGTAGTAACTCTGGGGGATGATGGATAAAGTAGGAATGAACCAGGAAGGAATGAAACTTCTTGGTGAATTTTGTACACTCCTACATCATTGAAGGCCAGAAGTATTCAACCCTCATAATTTTATTGGAAAGCCTAAAACTTGACTGGTGGGCACCGTAATCACCTGTATGAGCTTTTTTATGGAGGTTTTAGTCTCTTCTCTATCAATGAACCTAATAAGTATTCCATAAAATCCTTTTTTATATAGGGATTTTTTGGTGATTTGAGATATCATAAAGAGTAAAGTTGGTCACCCATCATCATATTTGATATTTTCTGGATCTGTTTGAAGAGAGCACTCTAATTAAGAGTTAATCCATAATGGGAATCATCTTGTCCGGTATAGGACCATCTATTTTTGCGATGGAATTAACCTCATTGATTTCTTCCATTATGAAATGAACAAAATGTGGTACCATTAATCAGTGTGCAATGTTGATGGATGTTTCATCCAGGTCTAGATCTTCCAAAGTTGTGGCCACATTCACCAATTCATCATCCAGGGCATCCTTTAATCATGGGAGATGAGTGAATGTTGGATTTGAGGGGAATAATTCCATTAGTCCATGGATATAGTAAATTAGGGGGATTATATCTTCTTTTTTAATGGTATAGTCACCATTGACTTGCTTGAATACCAACTTTATATCGCCTTTCACCTTCATGTGTTCTAGTGGAATTTGAAGTTCCATTTTTATCCCTACATTGAGGTATTGATATCCTTCCTCATTGCATGTCTAGAATTATGACAATAGGAATGATTAAGGAAATAAAACCTTTGCTGGAGATATGAGAACAACTCCCAACCCAACTGTGTTGAGCTAGGTGTCTTCCATTCTCTTCCATGTTGGGCTTCTGGATGCATCGTTGAAATACATCTCCCAAATATGGGGGTCTTATTGAATATAGAACATCTCATCAACGGGAAATTTGGTATTCAGTTATTTTTCTTCTACATATGCAGGCTCTATAAACAATTCTTCCAAATACTAGTGTTTTACCATTTCTAGGGAACAAACTGAATGTCAAATTACTACAAGATCACCACCCACCATGCCAAACGTCCATTCAATATAAGACTACTAAGGATTCATTTGAGTGGGTTGTTGTGAGAGAAAAAATGGACCTTGTGATACTTTAGGTAGTTCATCATTTTCTAAAACATGAATATTAACATCATGAATCTCTTATCAATATTTGAATAATGATTCTGAGTGTTGATCATGGTTCAATTAAGATAATAAAAGTGGTTTTCTTTCTCAAAATATTTTTCTGTGCAAGGAAAGAACCCAATGATCTTTCCAGATCTATCATGTACAAAATGATCAGTTTTCCCTTAACAGGTTTCATTATCACTAGTGGACACAATATATATTTCTTTAGGATGTCGAATGTATTATAAAATTCATCATTCCACCAATATGTGACCCCATTTTTCATCAACCTAATGAAGGGAAAACACTTACCTATGTGGTTATATATAAAGTGTTTAATATGGGAGAGATGTAAATGTAACCCCTCAATGATTTATGGTTTAATGAGATATAATATTGAGGATATCCTTTTCATTTTCAGGGTCAACTTCTATGCGATGATGGAGTATGAGGAAGATGATAAATTTCAAGATGTTACCCCAAAAGTGAATTTTAATGGGTTCATCTTCAGGCTATGATTCCTAAATTTTTTTAATATGGTTTCAAGAACATATATGTGGTTAGAGTGATATTGAGACTTAACCACTAGATCATCGACATATCATTAAACAAACTTCCCTAGAAAGGGTTTGAAGATGTGATGCATGTTACGTTGGTATGTGGCACTGGAATTATACAATCAAAAGGGAATCACTTAATAGAAAAATAATCCCTAGAGAGACCTGAAGGTGGTGGATTATTAATATTATACTTACATTTAGATTTTATTATACCATGAATATTCATCCATGAAGGATAGGGCTTGTTATCCGGTCATAGAATTAATCTGTAGCTTTGTGACCAGGATTGGGAAATCATCTTTTTGATAGTATCGGTTGAGATCTCCAAATTCAATGAAATCCCTATTTTTACAATTTTTATTATTTATTAGGACTATATTGTCTATCCATCCCTGATACTATATGTAACGCCCCGACCCTAGTTACCCAGAGTCGGTGCATTATTACATAACATTGGCATGATCATGAGAAAGATCAAGTCTCGAAAGACCGAATAGTTTAGTAGCCTTGGAATAACTAGATACATCCAAAAATTTTAACATTACATAAAAAAACATCTTGTCTTCATATCCCCTCATACTATCCCTGCAGGTCATTCATAAATTACTTCTTCATAATCCTGGAAAAAAAATAAAACATTGAAAGGGGTGAGCTCGGATGCTCAGTAAGGATAACATTATAGCAGAAGCTTTCATAAATAAGCATAAACACTTAAGGAAATTTATAACTAAAACAAAAGCCTTTGAAACTTGAACTTCAGCATAAAATGGCAAAGGTAAAATGAAATAATGCCATTTACTTACTCACATGGATATTCTACTAGTCGAATGATCACATGCAATATCAATAACCACTTTCATAATGATGTAATGCATAATGCCAGACTATCATGACCACATAGCCAAGGCCTCGTGCCAAGACTACAAATAAGATTTTGCCAAGGCCTTGTGCCAAGACACTAGTTTGTCTCATGAGACCTACCGATGCATCGAGGAGCTATAGCGGGCTCCACCCGTCACTTATTAAGTCCAATGCATTCCTCATATGAATAGGTTTAAGCATAAAATAAACATTCGTATTAAAACTAGCATACGAAATGTCAATACTTTAACCACAAACCATGAATGGTATAAAAATAGAACATCCACAGTCAAATATAACTCATTTGATACAATATGGAAGATTGTATTGTATCACATTAACCTCAATCATGAATAATGAAGGTTGTTGACATAGATGAAAATAATCATCAAAACTATTTGAGAGAAATATCCCCCTTTTCTTGAAAACATTTAAAAGTCACACTATTTGTCAAGAAGCCATTTAAAAATAGATTTTTGAATCAAAGTGTCCCATACCACTTTGAAAACTTTTAAAAGGATTTTTAATTTCTAAACTTTAATGTCCATATAAATAAATCCTTAAAACCATTTTTAAAACATGGACATTAATGAGAAAGATTTAGATGAATAAGTCTTTAAAACATTTAAAAATGGTATTTTAGTTAGAGATTCTAACCAAAAGAGAGACACTTGAATGAAAATAATTGAGGTAATAAAAACTTTGTAATATCATGAGAATAAAGGGAATTCATGATATACTATGTCAAAGTACATTATATACACCACATAAAAGTGATTTGGTGTATATCAACAAAGAAGTCTCAATGGAATGTAAGTTGAGATGAAATCTCTCATAAAGGCCATATCCTTAGGTTAAGGATAAATCAACAACATAATTATGTGTGAAAAATATAAATACACTAAATATGATTGGATATTCAGTGTAAAACAATCAAAGTATATTCACACATATTCCTGTAAAAACAACACCAACGAATTGGATGTTTAACTCAACAAATGGTGAAAGAGTTAAAATTACTCTTATCAAATTCATGTCAATGACTTGAGAATTTTCAATGGAGTGATTATGTGTATCAAAAGTATATCCACAGGAAGGGGAGTGGAAATTATGACATAATAAAATGAATAGTGATTCCACACATAATCTTGGGGTAATATAATCAATGAAATATGCGTAAATCCAAATGAGTGGAAATTGAAATCTCAAATTCCCTTATTGATTAGGTAACTTAAGAAACAAACACCCATGAAAGAAAGATCATACCATGATGATGTAAATACCCATAAAATAAAGTATATTACACAATGAATACAATCATGGGTAGTACACGTACACCACATGCAATAATTAAGTGGTGATCAATGGAATTCTCACGGAATTAAAAGTGAGACAAGAAACCCCTTACCACGTTAATCAACTGAGTCGCATGGCCAAAAGTTAATAACCACCAAATTATTTACAGAATAACATGAATATAAAGTGAATCATGATAATATATATCAAATGGAAGTACACAATACACCACTTTCAATAATTTAGTAGCGAACAATGGAAATCTCACGGAATTGAAAGTGAGATAAGAGAATCCCTTACTTTGTACTTTTTCCTTGGTCGATGGTAGGTTTACCTCCTGTATAATGGTGAAATAATTTTTATTTAATAATACAAGAATCAGTTACTTTAATATGATATCATATATGATCTTTTAACATTGATTTGTTAATAATATCTTAGAATTATCGTCATTTCAGGTGTTAACGGGTTCATTTTACTTTATATTCTTTGTTATGTGAGCCATATTCGTTATTAATGGGATGTATATTATTCATATCCAGAATGGTATCAAGTCCTTAAACATAATTTTTAAATCATCAAATGATAATTATACTTGAATGGATACGATGGAGAATGAATCTCATCGCGTTCGTGGAGACGGTAGTCCGTACGTACGCATGAATGCTACTTCCATTTAATTTTTATTTTAAAAGAATCGAATCCAAATGATACATAGGTATATTACTATTCCAGTAAAATATAATATTTTATATATGTTACTTAAGTTCATTAACACCATCCTTTATACGTTCCATGTGTGGTATGAACGAGTCATATCATTTTAAGGGGGCGGTAGTCCGCACTTCCTCAAATGAAATTATCGTATGTATATACAACATGAAACGAATAATTGTATGAAATAAAATGGAATTACAGAAGCTTATATATAAAATATATATCATTAATATCATATTTAATTACAGTTCCATCCTAATGGCCACCATGAGAGGCGGTAAGATGTATTTGAACAATCATCGTTTTGTGAGGCGTTAGTTTTCCATCCACAGAAACATTATGTTCATCATCCATTAGATGGAGTTGTGTGAATGTGTAGATTGAATAATTCTTATAACAACATCCTAGTATATTGTGGATACTGGTGTTGTTACAAAAGAAATGAAATAAAAAGAGTTTGGGGGTTGGAGAAGCAAAATAATTGAAAATAATTTAAGAGAAAATGTTACCTTTAATTTAGGTAACTCACTTTGGTTGGAACCAAAGGACTTCTTGAAATGCTTTCTTCCTAAGGGGAAGCTTCAAGGAGGAGGAGAGGGATGTGGGGAGCTTAGTTGGGCAGAGTTTGGACGAGCCAAGTGGCTTGAGAGGTGTGAGGAATGAGTAGAAGTGGTCTCCTTTTATAAGGGAGAGGAGGGGCTCTTTAGGAAAGAGTGAAAGTATTACTTTATAATATAATTATATTCGGTTTATAATGGTCCAAAAATCATTGAGGTCGAAGATAAGATGACTCATATTCTAAATAACATCAACCAATAAGAATTGGACAGGTTTTAGATAATATTTTAATCATTATAATCTTATTTATTTAAATGATTTATTAATGAGGTAAACATTGCATCATTATTGTGTCATTAATAATTTAAATTATTTGATGTCTAAAAATTATAAATAAAATATCATTATGTAGGAAATCTTTTTAGATTTCTAATTAATATTTATAATCTAAAATCCAACATTTATAACCCTATGTAAAAATTGTTCTTTTAAAAGATGTAAGCTTATGCCATTTTTGTATTCATTTTAACTTAATTAAAATAAAGTGTCATTATCACTTACAAGTGGATCAATGGGGTCCCAAAATTGACCCAATGATGCCCATGGTCGACCATGTATCAACCAATAGGGTTAAGACACGTTTTAGGGTAATTTAGTATTATTATAATATTATTTTTTAACCCTTATTTACCGGATTTACCCTTAACCATGGTAAATAAAATATTTACCGCAGTAATTATTCAAAATGTCTAAAAATAAAAGTTACATATTTACACAATTTGAACATCCTGATTCCAAATATGGAATCCATTTTTCTAAATTCAAAACACAGAAGTGGCAGAAATTAATTTAAAATTAATTCCCGCTGTCAAAACAAAAAGCGTGTTTTTTAAGAGATAATAACTATCAAAAGATTGACACTTGTTTATGTTCGGTTTAATTGTAAAATTATGTCCAATGACCAAAATTATATTAAATGGTAAAAATATATTCTAAATATACTTTAAAACCACTCAAATTCATAATTTATCACTATTAATTATTTTGATTAAAAAAGTTGTTTTTAATTAAAATTTAGTAATTTTTACTATTCATCAAAATATGAAAGTTATCCGAAAAGTACCAAAATTTCACCTTAGGCTAAATTTGATATTCCAAATCCAAAAATGAAGTCCATTTTGAAATATAAAATATATATAATTTCAAAAAATTAAGTATTACTATTCATAACGGCTAGTTTGATCGGTTGTGGTGTGTGTTAAAACTCGAAGTTGCGTACAACACACGCTACTGTTTTATTCAAAGGAAAGCGTACCGTGGAAGCTTGGGATGTTTTATTTTAAATTTTTTGATTTCCCCATTTAGTCAAAAAGTTTAAAATATTTTATTTAAAAAGGGTTCACTATTAAAAGTTGGTAAAACTACAATACTGAAGATGAATTTGTTCTTACATTATGTCTAAGAAACTCATAATATGGATTCTAAAATTATAAGGATTATATAAAGTTTAAAATTTAGTTAATACTATTCATAAATTTTTTTGAACGGCTTGTTTGGTAAGTCATGGTGCGCTTGAACTCGGTGTTGCGTGTAGTGCAAGTTATTGAATTATTTTGAAGAAATAACACACTATGAAATCTTGGGGTGTTACATTCTCCCCTCCTTCAATAAATTGCGTCCTCGCAATTTGAAATTGTTCTTCGAAAATAAAAGGTTGAAAATAGAAAATATATTTGTGGGAAAACCCACATCGGAAATTGGTTTACTAAAATTTAGTCTTAATATGAGGAAAAGAGAAATGAAAGGGTCACCACCAAATTATGATCTCGATTAGGAGAACATTGGTGGCAATTAGAGACATATAATTGGAGGAAAAACGTAAATATTTATAGGTAGTGGTTGAGGTCATCAATCACATACAAGTATAAAATTGAGGTCCTTAAACTCATCAATCTATGGTGATTTTAAGTACCATCGGTTCAACAAAATATAGGGTATTGGGATCACACATTTTTGACATTTCAAAATATCTTAGTTGAAATCCCACATCGAAAAATGAATTAATGAGGCCTATATTTAAAATAAAGAGTGGAAAGTATGAAGATTACCGAAAATAACACATACTAGGGTTCCATGTAGGAAAATATGGATATGGAGGAGAAATCTAACCATCAATTATCTGATGGAGAGTGGTAGAGAACATGGCTATGAAAAGGCCAACAATCCCAAAGTCATAAATTAGTGATGATTTAAGGTACCATCTAGGACAACATTTTTTTTAAAGTTACATTACATAAGGAAGAGGAATTAATTTATGATATTGACTAAGAACATTATGAGATATACTTACATTTTAAGTAGATTTTCATTCTTTAATAAATTTCCACCACTAACTCAATTTTTTTTTAAACGATGAGTATTCAAGAAGACTTGGTCACACTGGAAGAGCTAGGATAAACTTCTATAGAATCACATGATCCATGCAGGATAAACCATATATTTACATTGTCTTTGAAGATTAATCAAAACCAAAATGGTTAGTGAATGATCTAATGATCCCCCAAAAGGATATTCTTTGACATAAATATGCACTAATCTTAATTTCTAAAATTAAACCAACAATACCCCAAAGTTAAATAGATACCATTCAATAACCAATTGTCCTTAAAATCCTTTAATATAATCCAAACTAATATTGAAACCCAAAACGTAGAAGAATTTGATTATGTAGTCTCCCATGTTACATTGTATCTCCAAATGACATCAAATACTCTTAAAGTCACATACTTAAAAGTAATTAACATCATCACATATTCTCTGTTATAGGTTAATCATTTCCATAAATAACCCAAATCACTATAAATCAACAATAAAAATGTAGATAAAAATCCACCATTACTCTACAAATGAAACCTCATTGTATTCTATTTTCCTTGGGCATATAGTGTTCCTAACAAAACGAACATCTTCCAAAATAACATTTATCACTTAATCACCAAATCATTTTCCTATACCAAGGGTATTCATTTGATAAGACATAAGAACCCAAATCATCTTATTATTGATCAATAAAATCATTTAACAAAAAAAATAGTCATATTAACCAGGGACTTCACGTAGTCTAGTGGTAGGCGATAAATCCCAATCGCACTTTGGTTGTGGGTTCGATTCCCACAGCTTTGTCCGATGCGACGGGTTGTCACACGGTCTACGTGTTGTCCTTTTTCAAAAACTATATTCTATAATATTACCAAAATGAGATAAATTTTTCAAAATAACATAATTTAACCACAAATGTTATATCATAATTTGCATTTTCATCCCAAATTATAATAACTTATCATTTTCTCAAACCCCAATGATCATATAAAACCAAATGGTTATTTATACCTATATCCACAAGAGAAGATACAATTATTCCTCAAATATCATTCTCACATGGCAAACTGAGGGGTTACAAATACAAGAGAAAATTATTCCAAAGTAAACCCATCAAAAAGGAGTGCTAATACTTTTTAAATTTTTCTCCAACCATTTATTTCCACATAGCTTCTTCTTTGAGCAAGAAAATATCCTATAAAATAGGACATTCACTCGGGTAATGGCCAGGTCCCCTACATTTACGGCAAATGACTGTAAATGGACTCTTGGGACCATTTTTATCTTCTTCCATAGTACTCTTCATTTTTCTTCGGCAATTCTTCACTTTATGTCCTTCCTTCCCGCACGTAAAACATTTCGTTGTCCCATTGAGACACTTTCCTGGGTGTCTCTTTCCACAATTCCTGCATGATGAAAATTGAGGTTTCTTTTCTCCATGGTCTCCATTGCTGGAGATCTTATCATTTATCACCTTTCTCTTCCTTGTTGAGTCTGGGAGTTGGTTAATATATATGTTGTTGATCATATTTTTGGAAAACTGATTTGGCATAAAGACGATATCTTTTATGCCTATCAACATTCCATTTTTTTGCTCATTTCCACCACTGTTCCCACCTTGTACATCATTCTCAAAGTCACTATGACTTCCTTGGAATCCAGCCATTGACTAAAACCAGAAAGCATTGTGTGAGTAATAGTAGTCGTAAAATCATTTAGAGATTAAAATGTCACCATATTCTCAATTTGAAACATATTAGGATTAACCAAGGTCATTTACTCTCATCTTATGTATATATTACTTAAATCGGTTTGTAAAGAAAATGTAAATTATCCTAAGCATATCCCCCGGGAGTGTCGTAACCAAGAGTGCAGTAAGGCCCGTTGTCGTGCACCAGTTCCCGTTCGAGTCTAGCTCAAAGCGGTGTTTTCGGGTTTTACCCCTAGGTACATATGTGCCAGAGCCGCCTCTACCTGCTCGTATCCAGACAGGGATGTATTGCTCGGAAAACTCACAAAATCTTTACAATACCAAAATTCTAGGAAGTTCTTTTATACTAATCCTCAAAGTTCATCTTAGGTCTACGTGCTCTAATCAGAGTTTATCTAAATCTAGCTACCAAGGTTTGTACTAAACTTCCTCTGATACCAACTGTAACTCCCCGACCCTAGTTACCCAGAGTCGGTGCATTATTACATAACATTGGCATGATCATGAGAAATATCAAGTCTCGAAAGACCGAATAGTTTAGTAGCCTTGGAATAACTAGATACATCCAAAAATTTTAACATTACATAAAAAAACATCTTGTCTTTATATCCCCTCATACTATCCCTGCAGGTCATTCATAAATTACTTCTTCATAATCCTGGAAAAAAATAAAACATTGAAAGGGGTGAGCTCAGATGCTCAGTAAGGATAACATTATAGCAGAAGCTTTCATAAATAAGCATAAATACTTAAGGCAATTTATAACTAAAACAAAAGCCTTTGAAACTTGAACTTCAGCATAAAATGGAAAAGGTAAAATGAAATAATGCCATTTACTTACTCACATGGATATTCTACTAGTCGAATGATCACATGCAATATCAATAACCACTTTCATAACGATGGAATGCATAATTCCAGACTATCATAACCACATAGCCAAGGCCTCATGCCAAGACTACAAATAAGATTTTGCCAAGGCCTTGTGCCAAGACACTAGTTTGTCCCATGAGACCTACCGATGCATCGAGGAGTTATAGCGGGCTCCACCCATCACTTATTAAGTCCAATGCATTCCTCATATGAATAGGTTTAAGCATAAAATAAACATTCGTATTAAAACTAGCATACGAAATGTCAATACTTTAACCACAAACCATGAATGGTATAAAAATAGAACATCCACAGTCAAATATAACTCATTTGATACAATATGGAAGATTGTATTGTATCACATTAACCTCAATCATGAATAATGAAGGTTGTTGACATAGATGAAAATAATCATCAAAACTATTTGAGAGAAATATCCCCCTTTTCTTGAAAACATTTAAAAGTCACACTATTTGTCAAGAAGCCATTTAAAAATAGATTTTTGAATCAAAGTGTCCCATACCACTTTGAAAACTTTTAAAAGGATTTTTAATTTCTAAACTTTAATGTCCATATAAATAAATCCTTAAAACCATTTTTAAAACATGGACATTAATGAGAAAGATTTAGATGAATAAGTCTTTAAAACATTTAAAAATGGTATTTTAGTTAGAGATTCTAACCAAAAGAGAGACACTTGAATGAAAATAATTGAGGTAATCAAAACTTTGTAATATCATGAGAATAAAGGGAATTCATGATATACTATGTCAAAGTACATTATATACACCACATAAAAGTGATTTGGTGTATATCAACAAAGAAGTCTCAATGGAATGTAAGTTGAGATGAAATCTCTCATAAAGACCATATCCTTAGGTTAAGGATAAATCAACAACATAATTATGTGTGAAAAATATAAATACACTAAATATGATTTGATATTCAGTGTAAAACAATCAAAGTATATTCACACATATTCCTGTAAAAACAACACCAACGAATTGGATGTTTAACTCAACAAATGGTGAAAGAGTTAAAATTACTCTTATCAAATTCATATCAATGACTTGAGAATTTTCAATGGAGTGATTATGTGTATCAAAAGTATATCCACAGGAAGGGGAGTGGAAATTATGACATAATAAAATGAATAGTGATTCCACACATAATCTTGGGGTAATATAATCAATGAAATATGCGTAAAGCCAAATGAGTGGAAATTGAAATCTCAAATTCCCTTATTGATTAGGTAACTTAAGAAACAAACACCCATGAAAGAAAGATCATACCATGATGATGTAAATACCCATAAAATAAATTATATTACACAATGAATACAATCATGGGTAGTACACGTACACCACATGCAATAATTAAGTGGTGATCAATGGAATTCTCACGGAATTAAAAGTGAGACAAGAAACCCCTTACCACGTTAATCAACTGAGTCGCATGGCCAAAAGTTAATAACCACCAAATGATTTACAGAATAACATGAATATAAAGTGAATCATGATAATATATATCAAATGGAAGTACACAATACACCACTTTCAATAATTTAGTAGCGAACAATGGAAATCTCACAGAATTGAAAGTGAGATAAGAGAATCCCTTACTTTGTACTTTTTCCTTGGTCGATGGTAGGTTTACCTCCTGTATAATGGTGAAATAATTGTTATTTAATAATAAAAGAATCAGTTACTTTAATATGATATCATATATGATCTTTTAACATTGATTTGTTAATAATATCTTAGAATTATCGTCATTTCAGGTGTTAACGGGTTCATTTTACTTTATATTCTTTGTTATGTGAGCCATATTCGTTATTAATGGGATTTATATTATTCATATCCAGAATGGTATCAAGTCCTTAAACATCATTTTTAAATCATCAAATGATAATTATACTTTAATGGATACGATGGAGAATGAATCTCATCGCGTTCGTGGAGACGGTAGTCCGTACGTACGCACGAATGCTACTTCCATTTAATTTTTATTTTAAAAGAATCGAATCCAAATGATACATAGGTATATTACTATTCCAGTAAAATATAATATTTTATATATGTTACTTAAGTTCATTAACACCATCCTTTATACGTTCCATGTGTGGTATGAACGAGTCATATCATTTTAAGGGGGCGGTAGTCCGCACTTCCTCAAATGAAATTATCGTATGTATATACAACATGAAACGAATAATTGTATGAAATAAAATGGAATTACAGAAGCTTATATATAAAATATATATCATTAATATCATATTTAATTACAGTGTCATCCTAATGGCCACCATGATAGGCGGTAAGATGTATTTGAACAATCATCGTTTCGTGAGGCGTTAGTTTTCCATCCACAGAAACATTATGTTCATCATCCATTAGATGGAGTTGTGTGAATGTGTAGTTTGAATCATTATTATAACAACATCCTAGTATATTGTGGATACTGGTGTTGTTATAAAAGAAAGGAAATAAAAAGAGTTTGGGGGTTGGAGAAGCAAAATAATTGAAAATAATTTAAGAGAAAATGTTACCTTTAATTTAGGTAACTCACTTTGGTTGGAACCAAAGGACTTCTTGAAATGCTTTCTTCCTAAGGGGAAGCTTTAAGGAGGAGGAGAGGGATGTGGGGAGATTAGTTGGGCAGAGTTTGGACGAGGCAAGTGGCTTGAGAGGTGTGAGGAATGAGTAGAAGTGGTCTCCTTTTATAAGGGAGAGGAGGGGCTCTTTAGGAAAGAGTGAAAGTATTACTTTATAATATAATTATATTCGGTTTATAATGGTCCAAAAATCATTGAGGTCGAAGATAAGATGACTCATATTCTAAATAACATCAACCAATAAGAATTGGACAGGTTTTAGATAATATTTTAATCATTATAATCTTATTTATTTAAATGATTTATTAATGAGGTAAACATTGCATCATTATTGTGTCATTAATAATTTAAATTATTTGATGTCTAAAAATTATAAATAAAATATCATTATGTAGGAAATCATTTTAGCTTTCTAATGAATATTTATAATCTAAAATCCAACATGTATAACCCTATGTAAAAATTGTTCTTTTAAAAGATGTAAGCTTATGCCATTTTTGTATTCATTTTAACTTAATTAAAATAAAGTGTCATTATCACTTACAAGTGGATCAATGGGGTCCCAAAATTGACCCAATGATTCCCATGGTCGACCATGTATCAACCAATAGGGTTAAGACACGTTTTAGGGTAATTTAGTATTATTATAATATTATTTTTAACCCTTATTTACCGGATTTACCCTTAACCATGGTAAATAAAATATTTAGCGCAGTAATTATTCAAAATGTCTAAAAATAAAAGTTACCTATTTACACAATTTGAACATCCTGATTCCAAATATGGAATCCATTTTTCTAAATTCAAAACACAGAAGTGGCAGAAATTAATTTAAAATTAATTCCCGCTGTCAAAACAAAAAGCGTGTTTTTTAAGAGATAATAACTATCAAAAGATTGACACTTGTTTATGTTCGGTTTAATTGTAAAATTATGTCCAATGACCAAAATTATATTAAATGGTAAAAATATATTCTAAATATACTTTAAAACCACTCAAATTCATAATTTATCACTGTTAATTATTTTGATTAAAAAAGTTGTTTTTAATTAAAATTTAGTAATTTTTACTATTCATCAAAATATGAAAGTTATCCGAAAAGTACCAAAATTTCACCTTAGGCTAAATTTGATATTCCGAATCCAAAAATGAAGTCCATTTTGAAATATAAAATATATATAATTTCAAAAAATTAAGTATTACTATTCATAACGGCTAGTTTGATCGGTTGTGGTGTGTGTTAAAACTCGAAGTTGCGTACAACACACGCTACTGTTTTATTCAAAGGAAAGCGTACCGTGGAAGCTTGGGATGTTTTATTTTAAATTTTTTGATGTCCCCATTTAGTCAAAAAGGTTAAAATATTTTATTTAAAAAGGGTTCACTATTAAAAGTTGGTAAAACTACAATACTGAAGATGAATTTGTTCTTACATTATGTCTAAGAAACTCATAATATGGATTCTAAAATTATAAGGATTATATAAAGTTTAAAATTTAGTTAATACTATTCATAACTTTTTTTGAACGGCTTGTTTGGTAAGTCATGGTGCGCTTGAACTCGGTGTTGCGTGTAGTGAAAGTTATTGAATTATTTTGAAGAAATAACACACTATGAAATCTTGGGGTGTTACACTATACTTCACGAATGAAATTGGATTTGATAATACTGTCAAATTTGGCCTCAATTTTGGCGGCATGAGTTGGGTGTGTCCTTATAGATGTTTGTTTGTATCCTTAGTTGATCTCAGTAAATACCAAGTGCTAAGTGGCCACCTCAGGATATATTCATGGAATATATATGTAGTTTCATAGGAACACATATCGATGATACTTTAGTAAATAGGTGTATACCAATTGTTCTTCGAAAGGCATGGTCTAACTGATCAAAGTGGGTCATGGGTCCTCTTCTATACCCAGATTTATTTCTTTGAGTTTAGAAATGGTGGTAGATACAACTTCCTTGAATAATGGATGGGATCCCTAAGGTCATCCTCTTATTCATACTTTTCTTCCTCTTCATCATCTTCTTCTTCTTTACTCCTAGTGGGAATAGGTGATCATGAATGCTTCTTAAAGTTAGTAAAGGGGTCAATGTTTTGATGTCCATAAGATGAATTAGCTTCCTCTGACCCTAATGATGATGTGGGGTTTCTTTGAATCTCTGGAGGAGAAATGAGGGGTGGAGAGTTAGTATATTCACTCTCTCTTGGTTCCATGAAAACCTTTACTGACTTAGCTTATGAGGCAGTAATCCATTGAAGCCTAATGGATGGAATGAGGGTATTTTAATCCAAGATTTACCACTGTCTAGAGAGGTAATGATTTTTTCATTGTTGTCGGTATTATTTTTCAAGACTGATATCATGAATTTTATTTAATATTTTCCTAAATTTAGGGGTAGTGATCATATGAGTTTTTACCATCAGTCATATGTTGTTTCCCTTCCCTCTCGTAGAATCCCGCATCAATATACTGAGTTTCATGGGATTCGAATGGGTCTTTATCACCATAAAAAATCTCAATTTGACCATTAATTCAATATTTGAGGCATTGAAGGTGTGAAGAGGAGAATACCACATGATAATGCAACCAAGTACTTCCCTGAAAAATGTTGAAAGCATTATCTTTTCATAAGACTATAAATTCTGAGTCAGATATGAGGTCTCCAAACTGGGCCCTATTCTTGATTCTGCCGAGAGGCTTTTTCTCTCTCTCTTTTCATAACCTTGTAGCATTAGAGTGGAAGGGGACAAGTGGGTCTTTTTATTACCCTGTCTACAAAGTGTTTAGACTCAAATGAGATTGAATCCTAATCCATTTTCAATGAAATATCATCGTATGTCAACATCATTTATCCTTCTAAATACATTTAAGGGTTTCACGTGTCCTTGTATAACAGCATTTTGTCTTGATCCATGAAATAGATGATCATATAGAATTTTGAAGGATCAATCTCTGAATGATAAACATCAATAGAAGAAAATTCAACTTCAAACTCTTGATGTATTATCAAATCCTCTATGAGTGCTTCTTGATGATCTTTTGATAGACTTAGAGAATCCAAGATCGATAACTTGGATAGCATCAGGGCCAATTGCTTTAGAATTTCATTATTTTAGGATAAATTCCTGCACTTACCAGTATGAGGATGCTCTTTTTCTAGTTCTTTAAGAACTGGAGTGCTTGTAGTAGGAAAATCATTCCTTGGAACAATAGTTGAATGTGTTTTTTCCTCAGTGTATTAGGTGGACTAGGTCTTTCTGTGCATCGAGGTTGATTTGATGATGGTTCCATATCTAATATATCTTCCAAGATTATTGGGCTATATAAACTCCTATCACGTGTGGGGGAACTTTATTTCTCCTTCTGGACCCACTCAAAGGTTCTCACATGAGTTTCGGAAGCATAGACAATTTGAGCGGGGATGTGGATGGAGTATTGATTTCTGCTATAACTACGTCTTACCCTATATCCTCATCTCTTTTGGTATCTTCCCCATGTCCACTAATTGGATTTAGATTAATTGGGTTCATAGTCATACTTGTCACCAGTTAAGGGATCCATTATGAGAATAAAATTAATGGACCTGAAGATTATCTCATCATCTGATGAGGACTCTATTTAATGGGTCAACACTTATTGTACCATGTTGTGAGGAGGCTCTTATTATTTTGAACCTGAAGGCACAAAGTCTTGAAGATTAAAATCCCATATTATTCTTGGTATAGGTTTATCTTTCTATGTTTTCGTCCCACCTTTATGCTATGTCGTTTCTTGGAAGACTGGCTTTGGGAGGACTATGGCACCGATGGAGTTAGTTATGCCATAGTGGAAGAAGATACGGGAATAGTTAGATACATAATCTATTCTTGGAGGATATCATGAGTCCAATTTATTTTCTTTAAAACCATACAATAATTGAACTTATTTTTAAATTCGTTACTAACTTCCTTCCACTCACTTTCTTCCTCTGGATTAGTGGTAAAAACACACGCCACTTGTGCTGGAGGACAGTGCTTAGATGGAAAAACCACAGCGTAATGACAATCATTAAATGAGGTTCATTTAACAAATCATTTCTTTTATTGTGTAACCACAATGGTGGTTTAATTAATGGTTTATTAATTAGGTTTTATTAATAAGTGACATTAATGAGAAACATTAATGAGAACAATGTGGAGGTGGTTTCTTTTTATTTAATCAATCCATTGGTGAACGGATTGGAAATCATGGGGAAAACTCTGATGAAGCACCGATTAATTTTCTCTTCAATGAAGAACGGTGAACAAATTAAAATCATTGGAGGAATCGATCAGGGGATCGACAAACAGTGACGAACGTCGAATGACAATGAACGAAAAATTCCTTCTTTTTTCCACAAAGGATTCCACCGAATCTAGGTAGGGGAATTAAATTGATTTTTAAGTGTTTTTTGATTCCTATCATCCCATTCTTGGAAAATACAACGAAAGCAGATCAACTGAAAAATGGGATGAACCATGTCTCGTTTGTTCAAGTGGGTGGTGGCTTTAGGGTTTTAATTAAGGGATAATTTTAAACTTTTATTGATTATTATTCCACCCCTTTGATTAAATGCTAAGACAGAGTGTGAGGGACAATCTGAACAAGTCCCGGACCCCCCGCCGCTCTTGAGTTTTGAGCATTCCTCGTGGGAAACCGAGCAACATGGCGGCAAGGAAATTCTGCGGACCTTGTAGTGGTGGAGGCAACCCAGGGGGGCCCATAGGCACATACGAGAAATAAAACGGACCACCAAAGCATCTCCATTGGCCCACATAAGAAACCCTCAGCACAGAACCCCTGACACTGCACCACTGGCATGGTGGTGTTGGAGACCGGCGGCAGCGGCCGGCTAAGCCGGCCGTGTGGAGACAGTGGTGCCCGCAGGTGCGGGCGCCATGGCGGTTAGAGCCACGGCCAGCCAGTCCATGGCGAGTGGAAGGTGTGGCACCGACGTGCCTCATGTGAGAGGAGTATCCCACTCGGGCAGCTTAGCTGGACGTGAATAGTCGGATCCAGCCAGCCATTTCAGGAGGAGGGGCGGCGCCCCGCTTGCGGGCTAGGTTTTCCAGGCGGGTCGGACCCACTAGTTGGGTCAGACCTGCCAGACGGGCTGGGTCTGCCCACCTGTCAGGCCGAACCCACCAGTCGAGCCAGGTCTGCCATCCAGGCCAGACCCTTACCGGACCCGGACCCAACTTGTCCCGTTTCACAAAAACTGATATCTCTGGAAAACTGGGCATCTGGTTGACACGTCGTCCGCGGCGTTGGGACCCTTAGGATGGGATAGTCCTTTTGAGATACTCCACTTGAGTTTTGAAAGAATTTGGAGTATGGAAATGTTGGGTCGGTCTCAAATCCAACTGGGCCCTATTTACCTTTTTTCTTATAACTTACAGACCGAGTATCTGATTGACACACCATATATCACGGTGGAACCCTTACGACAAGACGGTCTTTGGGTTACTTCGTTGTGGAACTTCATGGCAGTTTATGTATGAACGATATTATGAGGAGAAGAATATTTGGAACTCAAGTTCACTAAGTGCGGTAATCATGTGGTTGGCTGTCAATTAAAGAGTGACCCTCTGTGGATCAGCATGAGAGCGACCCTCCATGGATCAGCAGTAGTGAGACCCTCTATTAATCCACAATAGATAGACCCTCTATGGATCTGCATGAGAGAGACCCTCCATGGATCGGCAGT
Source organism: Viscum album (assembly GCA_963277665.1). NCBI lineage: Eukaryota > Viridiplantae > Streptophyta > Magnoliopsida > Santalales > Viscaceae > Viscum > Viscum album. The sequence goes on along the minus strand of OY728164.1, from coordinate 1,506,595,824 downwards.
TTTGCGGCCCTCTATGGATCAGCAATAGAGTGACCCTCTATGGATCGGCATTAGAGAGACTCTTTGTGGATCGACAGTAGTGCGACCGTCTCTAGATCGGCAGTAGTGTAACCCTATGTGGATCGACAGTAGAGTGAACCTTTGTGGATCTGCAGTATAGTGACCCTATTGTGGATCATCAGCAGAACCTCTCAACAGAATAAAATGATCTTGGTCAAGACTAACCATCTTTGTTCATGTTCTCTAATTTGTATACTTGGTGTGATATATATTTTACTTTATTCTTTGTAATTGAGATCATGCTTTGTGGTTTTTCCTTCATGAAATTCTGGGAGACCTTTAGGAGTCTCGGGGTCCCTACTGGGTATTTTTATACTCAACCTTGCATGTGCTTCACTCGCACCTTGTTGTTTCTTGTGCAGAAAATGGACAGCTTGACTGATACTTGGTGAGACAGGGCTTGATGGTTCTTGGATCTAATTTATAGACGTGGTGAGCGGTAGTGATGACAGACAATGAGTCGTACCCACCCTTCTGGTAGGATCCTTGATGGACGACATTTAGAGCATGTTTTTTCCTTTTTGTTGTACTTTCTTTTCAGTTGGTATTGTATACTGGCCCCTTTTACTTTCATTACATACTTTTACTCTTAGTAGTGGTTTTTAGTAGTGGTTGTACTTTTCCTTTTCCATTGTGTTTTACTTATGGGTAGTGTGCCATGTTTGTGTGTGTACAGGTTTAAAGGTAATGTAACGCCCCGACCCCAGCTACCCAGAGTCGGTGCATTACTTCGTAACATTGGCATGATCACAAGAAAGATCAAATCCCGAAAGACCGATTAGTTTAGTAGCCTTGGAAACACTAGATATATTCATAAGTTTTACATTACATCATAAAATGAAAAACTACTACAACAACATAATGTTTCCAACGTCCACACTATAAACCCATAATATCCCTGCAAGTCAATCATAATTTACTTCTTCACTACCTGGGAAAAATAAAACATAAAAAAGGGGTGAGCTCAAATGCCCAGTAAGGATAACAATAAGGTGGAAACTTTCAAAAATAAGCATAAACATTTAAGGCAATGTATAACTAAAACAAAAGCCTTTTAAATACGAACTTTCAACATGGTATGGCATAAATAAAATGAAATAATGCCATTTACTTATTCACATGGATATTCTACTAAACGAATAATCACATGCAAAAATCAATAACCACTTTCATAATGTTGTAATGCATAATGCCAGACTATCATAACCACATAGCCAAGGCCTCGTGCCAAGACTACAAATAAGATTTTGTCAAGGCCTTGTGCCAAGACACTAGTTTGTCTCATGAGACCTACCGATGCATCGAGGAGCTATAGCGGGCTCCACCCGTCACTTACTAAGTCCAATGCATTCCCATATGAAAAGGTTTAAACATAACATAAACATTCGTATTAAAACTAGCATACGAAATGTCAATAATTTCACCATAAACTATGAATGGTATAAAAATAGCACATCCACAGTCAAACATATCACAAAACCTTCAATAAAATATAGAAGCTTTGCATTACAATAAATCAACTTCAAATAAGCGTTAAATCCATCAAAGGATTTTGACATAGATGAAATCAAAACTATTTGAGAGAAATATCTCCTTTTTTGAAATCATTTAAAAGTCACACATTTATAAAGGAAGTAATTAAAAAGAGATTTTTGAATCAAAGTGTCCCATACCACTTTGAAACTTTTGAAAGGAATTAACATTTTTAAAAACATTCATGTCCATATAAATAAATCCTTAAAAACCATTTTGAAGACATTAATTAAAAAGATTTATAAAGATAAATCTTTAAAACATTTAAAATTCTGATTTTGATAAAGAGTACCTTTCTGAAATTCTTAAATTATTCATTTGAAATCATTTAAAAGTCACATAATTATAAAATAAAACATTTACTTTGAAAATATCCTTATAAGCTTGTAAGGAAAGCTTCGACGATTTTATAACGGCGGAAAATAACCGCACCCGCCGTATAAGTTAAAAAAACATTCTTACCTCAATTCTGTCGAAAAGGTTAAAAAGGACATTGTTTTGAAAATGACGGAAAGATTCCTTTATAAACCTCTTATAAAAAGTCAAACAAGGGTATAAATGACTTTAACCCATATTCTTGTAAATAGTAAAAATGTTTTGAAATACATTTCGAAGAAACATGGATGTGGATGATAAAGAGATCCCAGTAGATTATTACGTATAATACAACCTCGGATAATGAAGAGATTGTGAAATAACCCTTACCTTGTACTTTTCCTTGTTTGGGGTAGGTTAACCTCCTGTGTAATGGTGAAATAATTGTTATTAAATTATACAAGAATCATATATATTAATATGATATCATATATGATCTTTTAACATTGATTTGTTAATAATATCTTAGAATTATCGTCGTTTCGGGTGTTAACTTACTCATTTTCTTTATATGTTTTTTTACATAAGCCATGGTTGTTGTATCTTATTAATATCCAGAATGATATCTAGTCCTTAACCATCATTTTTAAATCATCAAATGATAATTATACTTGAATGGTTACGATGTAGAATGAATCTCATCGCGTTCGTGGAGACGGTAGTCCGTACGTACGCACGAACGCTACTTCCATTTAATTTTTATTTTAAAAGAATCAAATCCAAATGATACATAGGTGTATTACTATTCCAGTATAATATAATATTTTATATATGTTACTTAAGTTCATTAACACCATCCTTTATACGTTCCATGTGTGGTATGAACGAGTCATATCATTTTAAGGGGGCGGTAGTCCGCACTTCCTCAAATGAAATTATCGTATGTATATACAACATGAAACGAATAATGGAATGAAATAAAATGGAATTACAGAAGCTTATATATAAAATATATATCATTAATATCATATTTAATTATAGTTCCATCATAATGGCCACCATGAGAGGCGGTAAGATGTATTTGAACAATCATCGTTTCGTGAGGCGTTAGTTTGCCATCCACAGAAACATTATGTTCATCATCCATTAGATGGAGTTGTGTGTATGTGTAGTTTGAATCCTTCTTATAACAACATCCTAGTATATTTAGGATACTGGTGTTGTTACAAAAGAAATGAAATAAAAAGATTTTGGGGGTTGGAGAGGCAAAATAAATGAAGATACTTTAAGAGAAATTGTTACCTTTAATTTAGGTAACTCACTTTGGTTGGAACCAAAGGACTTCTTGAAATGCTTTCTGCCTAAGGGGAAGCTTCAAGGAGGAGGAGAGGGATGTGGGGAGCTTAGTTGGGCAGAGTTTGGACGAGCCAAGTGGCTTGAGAGGTGTGAGGAAATGAGAAGGAGGAGTGCCCTTTTATAAGAGGGGTGAGGGGCACCTTTGGAAAAGCTAGAAATATTAATTTATAATAAATTCATATTCGGTTTCTAATGGCTCCAAAGTTGACTATTCAAAGGTTAAGGTGGGGATAGGTCGAAAACCACTCAACCAATAGAATTTAGACAGGTTTTGGTACCTATATTAACCTTATCTTTAAGTATTAACTCTAAGTTAATTAGTTTCACTTTTACAATGTCTCTTTGTATTTTTATATAATATGGTTAATAAACTTACTATATACATCCAAGCGACCCCCAAGTGGTCCATTAATGATTAACCTATCATAATATAAGTCTCTTGGCCGAACCTTAGATTTTTAGGAATTTAATATCAATTAATAATATAATATTTGTTTTAAGAACTCTTTTATGTCAATTTTGACACTATTCAATAGTTGATTTTTGTGAAACTCATAACAGATTGATTATTTCGAACAAAGTCAATTAAATCAATCCTAATATATCATATTATCCTATAAAATTATTTTAATTCATTAAAAGTTTCATATTATATTTATTTGGGTATTTATAATATCAATTAGTTTAATTTTTCACTATTATAGTAATTACTGCATCATCATGGTGTCATAAATAAAATAAATTATTTAATGTCTAAAAATTATAAATAAAATATAATTATGTAGGAAATCTTTTTATCTTTCTAATGAATATTTATAATCTAAAATCCAACTTATATAACCCTATGTAACAATTGTTTTTCTAAAAGATATATGCTTGTGTCATTTTTGTATTCATTTTGACTTAATTAAAATAAAGTGTCATTATCACTTACAAGTGGATCCATGGGGTCCCAAAATTGACACAAAGATGCCCATGGTCGACCATGTATCAACCAATAGGGTTAAGACACGTTTTAGGGTAATTTAGTATTATTATAATATTATTTTTTAACCCTTATTTACCGGATTTACCCTTAACCATGGTAAATAAAATATTTACCGCAGTAATTATTCAAAATGTCTAAAAATAAAAGTTACCTATTTACACAATTTGAACATCCTGATTCCAAATATGGAATCCATTTTACTAAATTCAAAACACAGAAGTGGAAGAAATTAATTTAAAATTAATTCCCGCTGTCAAAACAAAAAAGCGTGTTTTTAAGAGATAATAACTATCAAAAGATTGACACTTGTTTATGTCCGGTTTAATTGTAAAATTATGTCCAATGACCAAAATTATATTAAATAGTAAAAATATATTCTAAATATACTTTAAAACCACTCAAATTCATAATTTATCACTATTAATTATTTTGATTAAAAAAGTTGTTTTTAATTAAAATTTAGTAATTTTCACTATTCATCAAAATATGAAAGTTATCCGAAAAGTACCAAAATTTCACCTTAGGCTAAATTTGATATTCCGAATCCAAAAATGAAGTCCATTTTAAAATATAAAATATATATAACTTCAAAAAGTAGGTATTACTATTCATAACAACTAGTTTGATTGGTTACGGTGTGTTAGAACTCGAAGTTGCGTACAACACACGCTACTGTTTTATCCAAAGGAAAGCGTACCGTGGACGCTTGGGATGTTTCATTTTAAATTTTTTTGATGTCTCCATTTATTCAAAAAGTTTAAAATATTGTATTTAAAAAGTCTTCACTATTAGAAGTTGATAAAAGTGAAATACTGAAAATGAATTTGTTCTTGCATTATGACTAAGAAACTCATAATAGGGATTCTAAAATTATAAGGATTATATAAAGTTCAAAATGTAGTTAATACTATTCATGACCTCTTTTAATGGTGTGATTGAACTCGGTGTTGCGTGTAGTGCAAGTTATTGAATTATTTTTAAGAAATAACACACTCTGAAATCCCGGGGTGTTACATTCTCCCCTCCTTCAATAAATTGCGTCCTCGCAATTTGAAATTGTTCTTCGAAGATAAAAGGATGAAAGTAGAAAATATATTTGTGGGAAAACCCACATTGGAAATTGGGTTACTAAAATTTAGTCTTAATATGAGGAAAAGAGAAATTAAAGGGTCACCACCAAATTATGATCTCGATTAGGAGAACATTGGTGGCAATTAGAGACATATAATCGGAGGAAAAACGTAAATATTTATAGGTAGTGATTGAGGTCATCAATCACAAACAAGTGTATAATTGAGGTCCTTAAACTCATCAATCTATGATGATTTAAAGTACCATCGGTTCAACAAAATATAGGGTATTGGGATAACACATTTTGACGTTTCAAAATATCTTAGTTGAAATCCCACATCGAAAAATGAATTAACGAGGCCTCTATTTAAAATAAAGAGTTGAAAGTATGAAGATTACCGAAAATAACACATACTAGGGTTCCATGTAAGAAAATATGGATATGGAAGAAAAATATAGCCATCAATTATCTGATGGAGAGTGGTAGAGAACATGGCTATGAAAAGGCCAACAATCCCAAAGCCATAAATTTGTGATGATTTAAGGTACCATCTAGGACAACATTTTTGTTCTAAGTTTCTATTATTAATGTTGAGGAATTTATTTATGAGATTGGATAAGATAATAAGGAGGTATACATACTTTATAATTAGAGTTTTATTCATTAATAAATTTCTACCACAAACTCATCTTTCACTCTAAAACATAATAGAACGTAAAAAAATTCTATTTACACTATTTGTATAGGGTTCCAAAATAATCGAATTTATAATTCATCTACAAGATCTTTTAATAAAAACTAAATTATTTAATCCAGGACATCTCGTGGGCCAGTGGTAGGTGATACACCCTTGTCGCCCTTCGGTTGCAGGTTCAAGTCTCGCAGCTTTGCCGGACGCGACGGGTTGCCGCCCGACCTCCGGGTTGTCCTTTTATGGCAATCCAAAATAATCCAAACTAGAACTATCCAAAATACTTCTGTCCAAACTCACAGTCCAACATTCATAAGGAAGGTAAACATAATATAGATCCTTTTTACCCCGTAATAGCATATGAATACCTTCATCATGTATTACCATATTCCTTATTGATTACATTCATGCTCCCTTATTCCATATAGAATGCTGGATATACTTCATTAATCCAAAAATGTTTTAAACCCCAACAATGATGGAATATACAAATCATTAATCAGTTCCAAGGTAGTCAAGAATATCTAATATAATTTATCCAAAACAATCACATATTATTCCAAAATCACTACCTCAGTATCAGAATTATATTATGATTTATCATTCTCTCAACCATATATTTTCCAAAAATTTATCCTGCTATTGAGTCACTTTTCTTTGTTCCACACAATCTCAAGTCCTTAATGAAATAGTACTGCAGTACAATCCTTATATACTCCATGATTATTGTAACAAGTACATTGTTGATACAACACTCAATTGACATAATCAACATAAGAACTCTAATCATTCCTCTTCATCTGTGGTAGTATCATAACTTGATTATTATCCGATAACATCATTTGAGGCATATTCTGATGACTGGGACATAGGTTCGCATAGTGTCCAAACTCCTTGCAAATGAAGCATTGTACATTTGAAACCATTTTCTTACCCTTGCAGTCACGTACTTTGTGCCCTTTTCCTCCACACTTATAACAAACTCCCATTCCTTTCAGGCAAGTTCCAGGGTGTTTCTTTCCACAGTTACCACATATGGGAAAATTATTCTTTTCCCTCTTCCCTTTATCCATCTTTCTCTCTTCTATCCTTTTCTTATCTTGCTTCCCTTCAAAGCCATAGGACTCAGTAATCTCTTTACTTATCTTATCAATACATGATATTATTTCTTCATATGATGATAATACATGGGAGACTATTTCTCTTATAAATTCTAGCTTAAGACCATGAAAGATATGATCCTTCCTTCTCTTTGGATCATGTGCATTTCCGGAGTTCTCATTCCTTCTACTGGGCGCCATTTCTAAACAATGGCATAAACTAGATCAGTTTATGAATCAAAATACAAAATCCCATACTTATAAAACACTTAACATAAATTGAACTATTTATGGATATAATCCATAATCATTTTTTTTTTCTTTGAGGATGTATATACTCATAATCCCTTCAAAATGATTTGTAAAGAAAATGAGAGTTATCCTAAGCATATCCCCCGGGAGTGTCGTAACCAAGAGTGCAGCAAGGCCCGTTGTCGTGCACCAGTTCCCGTTCGAGTCTAGCTCAAAGCGGTGTTTTCGGGTTTTACCCCTAGGTACATCTGTGCCAGAGCCGCCTCTACCTGCTCGTATCCAGACAGGGATGTATTGCTCGGAAAACTCACAAAATCTCTACAATACCAAAATTCTAGGAAGTTCTTCTATACTAATCTTCAAAGTTCATCTTAGGTCTACGTGCTCTAATCAGAGTTTATCTAAATCTAGCTTCCAAGGTTTGTACTAAACTTCCTCTGATACCAACTGTAACGCCCCGACCCCAGCTACCCAGAGTCGGTGCATTACTTTGTAACATTGGCATGATCACAAGAAAGATCAAATCCCGAAAGACCGATTAGTTTAGTAGCCTTGGAAACACTAGATATATTCATAAGTTTTACATTACATCATAAAATGAAAAACTACTACAACAACATAATGTTTCCAACGTCCACACTATAAACCCATAATATCCCTGCAAGTCAATCATAATTTACTTCTTCACTACCTGGGAAAAATAAAACATAAAAAAGGGGTGAGCTCAAATGCCCAGTAAGGATAACAATAAGGTGGAAACTTTCAAAAATAAGCATAAACATTTAAGGCAATGTATAACTAAAACAAAAGCCTTTTAAATACGAACTTTCAACATGGTATGGAATAAATAAAATGAAATAATGTCATTTACTTATTCACATGGATATTCTACTAAACGAATAATCACATGCAAAAATCAATAACCACTTTCATAATGTTGGAATGCATAATGCCAGACTATCATAACCACATAGCCAAGGCCTCGTGCCAAGACTACAAATAAGATTTTGTCAAGGCCTTGTGCCAAGACACTAGTTTGTCTCATGAGACCTACCGATGCATCGAGGAGCTATAGCGGGCTCCACCCGTCACTTACTAAGTCCAATGCATTCCCATATGAAAAGGTTTAAACATAACATAAACATTCGTATTAAAACTAGCATACGAAATGTCAATAATTTCACCATAAACTATGAATGGTATAAAAATAGCACATCCACAGTCAAACATATCACAAAACCTTCAATACAATATAGAAGCTTTGCATTACAATAAATCAACTTCAAATAAGCGTTAAATCCATCAAAGGATGTTGACATAGATGAAATCAAAACTATTTGAGAGAAATATCTCCTTTTTTGAAATCATTTAAAAGTCACACATTTATAAAGGAAGTAATTAAAAAGAGATTTTTGAATCAAAGTGTCCCATACCACTTTGAAACTTTTGAAAGGAATTAACATTTTTAAAAACATTCATGTCCATATAAATAAATCCTTAAAAACCATTTTGAAGACATTAATTAAAAAGATTTATAAAGATAAATCTTTAAAACATTTAAAATTCTGATTTTGATAAAGAGTACCTTTCTGAAATTCTTAAATTATTCATTTGAAATCATTTAAAAGTCACATAATTATAAAATAAAACATTTACTTTGAAAATATCCTTATAAGCTTGTAAGGAAAGCTTCGACAATTTTATAACGGCGGAAAATAACCGCACCCGCCGTATAAGTTAAAAAAAACATTCTTACCTCAATTCTGTCGAAAAGGTTAAAAAGGACATTGTTTTGAAAATGACGGAAAGATTCCTTTATAAACCTCTTATAAAAAGTCAAACAAGGGTATAAATGACTTTAACCCATATTCTTGTAAATAGTAAAAATGTTTTGAAATACATTTCGAAGAAACATGGATGTGGATGATAAAGAGATCCCAGTAGATTATTACGTATAATACAACCTCGGATAATGAAGAGATTGTGAAATAACCCTTACCTTGTACTTTTCCTTGTTTGGGGTAGGTTAACCTCCTGTGTAATGGTGAAATAATTGTTATTAAATTATACAAGAATCATATATATTAATATGATATCATATATGATCTTTTAACATTGATTTGTTAATAATATCTTAGAATTATCGTCGTTTCGGGTGTTAACTTACTCATTTTCTTTATATGTTTTGTTACATAAGCCATGGTTGTTGTATCTTATTCATATCCAGAATGATATCTAGTCCTTAACCATCATTTTTAAATCATCAAATGATAATTATACTTGAATGGTTACGATGGAGAATGAATCTCATCGCGTTCGTGGAGACGGTAGTCCGTACGTACGCACGAACGCTACTTCCATTTAATTTTTATTTTAAAAGAATCAAATCCAAATGATACATAGGTATATTACTATTCCAGTATAATATAATATTTTATATATGTTACTTAAGTTCATTAACACCATCCTTTATACGTTCCATGTGTGGTATGAACGAGTCATATCATTTTAAGGGGGCGGTAGTCCGCACTTCCTCAAATGAAATTATCGTATGTATATACAACATGAAATGAATAATGGAATGAAATAAAATGGAATTACAGAAGCTTATATATAAAATATATATCATTAATATCATATTTAATTATAGTGTCATCATAATGGCCACCATGAGAGGCGGTAAGATGTATTTGAACAATCATCGTTTCGTGAGGCGTTAGTTTGCCATCCACAGAAACATTATGTTCATCATCCATTAGATGGAGTTGTGTGTATGTGTAGTTTGAATCCTTCTTATAACAACATCCTAGTATATTGAGGATACTGGTGTTGTTACAAAAGAAAGGAAATAAAAAGATTTTGGGGGTTGGAGAGGCAAAATAAATGAAGATACTTTAAGAGAAATTGTTACCTTTAATTTAGGTAACTCACTTTGGTTGGAACCAAAGGACTTCTTGAAATGCTTTCTGCCTAAGGGGAAGCTTCAAGGAGGAGTAGAGGGATGTGGGGAGCTTAGTTGGGCAGAGTTTGGACGAGCCAAGTGGCTTGAGAGGTGTGAGGAAATGAGAAGGAGGAGTGCCCTTTTATAAGAGGGGTGAGGGGCACCTTTGGAAAAGCTAGAAATATTAATTTATAATAAATTCATATTCGGTTTCTAATGGCTCCAAAGTTGACTATTCAAAGGTTAAGGTGGGGATAGGTCGAAAACCACTCAACCAATAGAATTTAGACAGGTTTTGGTACTTATATTAACCTTATCTTTAAGTATTAACTCTAAGTTAATTAGTTTCACTTTTACAATGTCTCTTTGTATTTTTATATAATATGGTTAATAAACTTACTATATACATCCAAGCGACCCCCAAGTGGTCCATTAATGATTAACCTATCATAATATAAGTCTCTTGGCCGAACCTTAGATTTATAGGAATTTAATATCAATTAATAATATAATATTTGTTTTAAGAACTCTTTTATGTCAATTTTGATACTATTCAATAGCTGATTTTTGTGAAACTCATAACAGATTGATTATTTCGAACAAAGTCAATTAAATCAATCCTAATATATCATATTATCCTATAAAATTATTTTAATTCATTAAAAGTTTCATATTATATTTATTTGGGTATTTATAATATCAATTAGTTTAATTTTTCACTATTATAGTAATTACTGCATCATCATGGTGTCATAAATAAAATAAATTATTTAATGTCTAAAAATTATAAATAAAATAAAATTATGTAGGAAATCTTTTTATCTTTCTAATGAATATTTATAATCTAAAATCCAACTTATATAACCCTATGTAATAATTGTTTTTCTAAAAGATATATGCTTGTGTCATTTTTGTATTCATTTTGACTTAATTAAAATAAAGTGTCATTATCACTTACAAGTGGATCCATGGGGTCCCAAAATTGACACAAAGATGCCCATGGTCGACCATGTATCAACCAATAGGGTTAAGACACGTTTTAGGGTAATTTAGTATTATTATAATATTATTTTTTAACCCTTATTTACCGGATTTACCCTTAACCATGGTAAATAAAATATTTACCGCAGTAATTATTCAAAATGTCTAAAAATAAAAGTTACCTATTTACACAATTTGAACATCCTGATTCCAAATATGGAATCCATTTTCCTAAATTCAAAACACAGAAGTGGAAGAAATTAATTTAAAATTAATTCCCGCTGTCAAAACAAAAAGCGTGTTTTTAAGAGATAATAACTATCAAAAGATTGACACTTGTTTATGTCCGGTTTAATTGTAAAATTATGTCCAATGACCAAAATTATATTAAATAGTAAAAATATATTCTAAATATACTTTAAAACCACTCAAATTCATAATTTATCACTATTAATTATTTTGATTAAAAAAGTTGTTTTTAATTAAAATTTAGTAATTTTCACTATTCATCAAAATATGAAAGTTATCCGAAAAGTACCAAAATTTCACCTTAGGCTAAATTTGATATTCCGAATCCAAAAATGAAGTCCATTTTAAAATATAAAATATATATAACTTCAAAAAGTAGGTATTACTATTCATAACAACTAGTTTGATTGGTTACGGTGTGTTAGAACTCGAAGTTGCGTACAACACACGCTACTGTTTTATCCAAAGGAAAGCGTACCGTGGACGCTTGGGATGTTTCATTTTAAATTTTTTTGATGTCTCCATTTATTCAAAAAGTTTAAAATATTGTATTTAAAAAGGTTTCACTATTAGAAGTTGATAAAAGTGAAATACTGAAAATGAATTTGTTCTTGCATTATGACTAAGAAACTCATAATAGGGATTCTAAAATTATAAGGATTATATAAAGTTCAAAATGTAGTTAATACTATTCATGACCTCTTTTAATGGTGTGATTGAACTCGGTGTTGCGTGTAGTGCAAGTTATTGAATTATTTTTAAGAAATAACACACTCTGAAATCCCGGGGTGTTACAGGTAATGCCTTCCCATTTTTGCGTTTCACCTTTTCGGTACTAGTCATGAGCCCCTAGCCTATGGAAGGTGGGATTAGAGTAGTCATGGCACGGGACCTAGGGGATGGGTCATGACAAAGTGGTATCAAAAGGAGGTCGGTTCTACCAGATGTACTAAGAGTCTGTATTTTCAATGGGTGAAATAGTTTTAAGTGTCTTGAGTTTGGATTTCAGACCAGGGAGTCCAATGTTAGTGTGGAAATCGACGTATCAAAACATCAGGACCCTAAATTTTGTTTTCCGACTCAGTACACAAAAACACTAGTTTTATGTGTTTTGAAAATGTTTTTTTTTCTCTTGATCTCTTTTGATTCAGCTCACCAGGTATAACTTATTGACCATAGTTCATATTGATTATCTTTCAAGATGCCTCCACATAAATAACTAACCAGGATTCCAATGTGTGTCCATGAGGATGGTCCACAGAGTGATGAGGCTTTAGTATAAGGATTGTTGCCCAAGATGGTACCTTCGTGTGGTGTCCCAGTGATACCACAACCCATTGGTCAATAGTTACTTTTGGTGTTACTGGTAGAGGAAACATGTTGGATCAGTTCCTTACATGAGTTTCATCGACAGATACCCCTCAGGTTCCACAGAGAGCCTGACTCACAAGAGGATAAGGACTAACTTGTGGTGGTGACCGAGTTTCCATCTAGCTAGGCCACCATTAGATCATATGGTGGTCCTGGAAGTGAGCCTTCTATGTGGCTTAGCAGGGCGATGATAGGGTTTATATTACCCTAATATTATGATGAGGTGACTTTTCTAGGGACAAGGTTTGAGAACCTTCCTCAAATAAGAGGTCTCTTTCCATAAAAACTAAGGGGTATGTGTTCCCAAGAGATTATTCAGCTTCAGCAGGAATACATATCGGTAGCTGATTATTCGTTGAGGTGTACCGACCATTCCAAGTACTCGATGAATACAATACGACCAATGTTTCAGGGCTCGGACCCTTGAGAGAGATGTGTTTAAGGACATTCAAGCCAACACTATTCCTCTATGCATTCCTACTTATTTTAGGGTACTAGATAGAACCTTTTGTGGTTGAAATTTCTTTGGCTGAGTAGATACAGCCAATGAATGTCAGCAGTGGGAAAGAAGGAAACCGACGTCAGTCTCAGAGACTTGGACGTGTAAAATGTTTCGGGAAGAGGAAGTGATAGGTACAGATGAATCTGTAGGGAATTAGATGTGTAAGGGGAGATAGGAGAGTAGTAGGCGGTGGTATACATTTTGACATGTTACAAACACCACCCCAATGAGGTCCCCACCAGGCTCAGGGATCTAGAAGATAAGATAAGGAAGAAGTTGCATGCGGTGAAGGAGTGTGACCCAAGGGCTCCATAAATGATTCGAGGTATGGTCTATGACCACTACTAGTTTTCATATTAATAGACATAGGTACTAATCATTCATTCTTGTCACAAATCTTGTTCAAGACCTAGAGTTTCCGGTTAAACTGTTGAATTGACCCATACATCTAGAGATACCTATGGGAGGAGACTTGATAATCACACTTATGTAGATGGTTTCATCTGACCCTTGAGGCAAGAGTTTTGATTGTAACCTCTTGGTGGAAGCATCGAGGCCTTATGACGTTAGTTTGGGTATGGACTGGTCATCCACAGTTCATGCTCAGATTGATTGTTTTAGGCAAAAGGATGTGGTATATCTGCAGTATTGGAATGGGGTTTTCTTTGGTCAGTGAAAAATAAAACCCAAGTAGCATGGGATAAACTCATGCATAGGAGAGTGCAACCGATCACTCTTGATCCGGCCATCCTTACCCTTGTGGTAGCAGGTGTTTTGAGTTTTCAGTTCCCAACAGTAGTGGTGGAGTGATGGAACATCCTTTCCAAAGATGTTTCCAGGATTACCTCCCCATAGGGGGAGGGACTTATGTATCATTATACACCCTGGTATGGCCCTGATATCATCATCAGTATATCAGATGACTTTTGTAGAGCTTCGAAAGCAGGGTTGTAAGTGGATGACTTGCAGAGGAATGGATTAGTAAGATTGAGTGTTTGAGATTATGTGTGGACTATCGGCACCTCAACCAAGTGTCCATAGAGAGAGAGTACCAACTACCAAAGGGTCTATGGGTGAATCAATCAGTAAAAGGGGGTAGCCTTTTGTGTGGATAGAAAGGTTCCCCTAAGCTTTTCATCAGTTGAGATAGTGGTGATGGTTGGAGTTCCTCCAGGACAATAAACTTGAGATAGTATATACTCCTGGGAAGGGGATGTGGTGGCAGACGTGCTCAGTAAAAGGTCTGGTTTACAACTGCTGAGTGAGGCGATAGAGCAGATAGTCGCGATGCTGATATCTTTCATGGATGATGATGGATTAGCTTACCTTTAGTCTATGACTGTCACTCCACCACTCCTTCAGCTAGTTAGGGAGGCATAGTCTATGTATGTTGTCTTTGAGGCCCGACATGCTCAGATATCCTCAGGACAGGCTCTTGATAGATTTTTGATAGGTGGGAATCATGTCATCCTTTTCAAGGGATGAACCATGGTACCAGTGACGTTATGGTAGGAGGTGTTGAGGGAATTCCATACATCCCCTTTGGCAGTACATCAGGGTGTGGAAAATATTTTATAGGACCTCTGATGTTAGTACTTGTTTCTAGGGATGAAGAAATCAGTATCAGAGTTCATTTCATGATTCATCACTTTTCAGCAAACGAAATTTGAGAATCATGTTCTAGAATGCTTGTGCACAGCTTTTACCCCCCATAAAGATGGTTAGATAGATCAAACCATACAGAACATGGAGGACATTCTTCATGCTTGTGTCTTGGATTTTGGTCATAGTTGGGAGGACCAACCACCACTAGAGGATTTTGCGTACAATAATATCTATCACTCCACCATTGGCATGGCACCATTTGAGGCCCTGTAAGGGTGGCCATGCAGATCACCTCTATGCTGGACAAACCTATGGGAGTCAGCACGCATGGGTCCAGTGTTGGTAAGGTCTACCACTGAGAAGGTGTGGATCATCCAAGAGCAGATAAGAACTACACATAGCAGACAGAAGTCTTATGCCAATAGAAGATGGGTACCCCTAGAGTTCGAGGAGGGAGACCATGTTTTCATTCGGGTCTTACCTCAATGGGGATTGCAATGATTTGGTCAGGGAAGAAAGTTATCTCTAAAGTTCATCGGACCTTTCCATATTCTCAGCAGAGTTGATGAGGTGGCATACTTCCTAGATCTTCCCCCACAAATACACTAAGTTCATAATTTTTTCCACGTGTCACAACTGAGGAGGTATGGGCATGATCTGTCGCATGTCATCGATTGGGGAGAGATAGACATTGATGATGGGGTGACATTCATGGAGTTCTGGTGGATATAAAGGATTGATAGGAGTGGGTGCTTCATGGATGATTGTTTCTTCTGGTGTGAGTTCAGTGGCAGCACGGAAACCTCTATGAGAGCACATTTGAGTAGGAGTCTTAGATTTGTGCTCAGTACCCCCATTAGTTTAATTAGATTTTGGTGTGGATTTCAGGGATGTAAAGCTCTGAGGTGGAGAGAATGTAAAGAGCCAAAAATTTCATATAATTTTTTTTAATTATATGTAATTACTATGAGACTACGAAAATTGATGGAATGTGATTCTAAGGCCCGGAGTTCCCGGAATGATCCGTCGAAAAATGTTAAGCTATAAATAGCGCGTGTGAGCAGTTTTCTTGAAAAAGTGGAATAACTCTTAAATGGGTGCCTGGATCAGAAATCTGAGGGAATTGTTTTGTTCATGATGGAAGGTGTATCGTAGGAGTGAGTTAAGTTTAGTTATTGCAGGCCTCCAGTGAGAAAACCAAAAAATGTCATAACCGTAAATAAAATAATTAAATAAAATTATTTTATTTTTCAAATGCTTATAACTCACGAACGGTGACTCGGATTAAAAATATGAGACCACTGTTGAGCCCTTGAGGGTATTCTTTCCTTAGGCGGATCCTAACATTGGCCGGTGCAGGCCAATAGTGGAAGTTATTTTTTGGCCATAAATAAAATAATTAAGTAACAATTATTTTATTGTTAAATATTTATAACTTCTAAATGGTAACTCAGATTGAAAATTAGAGAGTATCGTTGAGTTTGTGGGATCATGTTACCCTTATTAGAAGCCTAACCTCAACCGACATGGGTCGAGGGTGAATGTTAATTGTTTTTGAACTTTTTTAGGGTACTTTTAGTAAACGTGCGAGCCGGTTTTTCTATCTTTTGAATCAATTTTCGGATTGAAAATCTGAGGGCACCATTGAATTTTTAGCACCAGGATTCACTTAGATAAATCTTAACTTCGACTGGAAAGGGTCGGATGGAAAAGTTAAATTTTAGACTTTTGGGAAAATAATAAAATAGCTATTTAAGTTATTTTATTTCTCACTTCAACCATTGAGCGAGGGTTGGCGAAACCGTAGTGTAACGATAAGAATTAAATGAGGGTAATTTAATGAATCATTTATTTTATTATGTAACTAGAATGCCAGTTTAATTAATGGTTCTTTAATTAAGGTTCATTAATTATAGACATTAAAGAGCACAACATGGAGGTGGTTTCTTTTTATTTAATCAATCTATTGGATAATGGATTTGAAATCGCGGGGAAACCCTTGATGAAGCGTCGAAGACTTTCCTCTTCAATGAAGAATGGTGAATGAATGAAGATCGTTGGAGGAATCAATCTAGGGATCTATGAGTAGCAACGAACATGGAATGATAATGAACGTGGAATTCCTTCCTTCGTCCATAATGGATTCCACCGAATCCAGGTAGGGGAATTAAATTGATTTTTAAGTGTTTTATGATTCCTCTCATCCCTTTCTTAGAAAATACAATGAACATAGATCAACCAACTAACAAGTTAACATGTGTCTTGTTTGTTCATGTGGTTGGTGGCTGTGGGGTTTTAATTATGGGATAATTTTAAACTTGTGTTGATTATTATCCCACCCCTTTGATTAAACGCTAACACAGAGGGCGCGGGCTAATCCGAACAAGGCACGGACCCTCCACCGCTCTTGGGTTTTGAGAATTCTATGTGGAAGACCAAGAAACATGGCGTCAAGGAGATTCTTTAGGTTTATCAATGGAGGCGACAACTTGGGGGGCCGTAGGAGCAGATGGGAAAGAAAACGGACCACCAAAGCATCTCTGGTGGCCCGTGGAAGCAACCGCTGAAGTGGAACCACCGGTGCAGCAGCGGCCGTGTGGAGACAGCGACGCTCATAGGTGCCACGGCGGATAGAACCACAACCAGTTGGGCCACAGCGGGTGGAATTGGTGGCACCGATGTGCCGCATGGGAGAGGAGCGACCCGCTTGGGCCTCTCTGCTGGATGCGAACGGCCGGCTCCAGCCAACCGTTTTGGGAGGAGGGGTGGCACCCTGCTGGTGATGCCATCTGGCCAAACCGGACACAACACATCTGGTCCTAGAACGGACCAACTTTCAGACCGTGTTTTTCAAGCAGGTCGTACCCACAGGCCCAACGAGCCGGCTGGGCCAGAACCCTACCAGACCCAGACTTGACCAGCCCTATTTCATAAAAACTGATATTTCTCGCAAATTGGGTGCCCGATTGATGCATCGTCTTCTCCGTTGGGACCCTTGCGATGGTGAAGTACTATTAAGATACTCCACTTCAGTTTTGGTAGAAGTTGGATTACAACCAAGTTTGATTGGACTCGAATCCAACTAGATCCTATTTACCTTTTTGCTTATAACTTATAAACTGGGCATCTGATTGACACATCGTCTTTCACGTTGGAACCCTTACGACAAGAAGGTCCTTTGGGTTACTTATTATTGGGACTTAATGGAAGTTGAGGTATGACCAATATTATGAGGAGAAGAATCTCCGGAACTCAAGTGCACTAAGTGCAGAAATCAGGTGGTTGGCTGTCAAGTGAAAAGTGACCCTCTGTAGATCAGCATGAGAGCGACCCTCTGTGGATCGACTGCAGTGCGACCCTCCATGGATCAGCAATAGAGCGACCCTCTATGGATCAGCATGAGAGTGAACCTCCAAGGATTGGCAGCAGCGCGACCCTCCCTGGATCAATAATAGAGAAACCCTCTATGTATTGGCATGAGAGAAACCCTCTGTGGATCGACAGCAGTGCGACCCTCTGTGGATCAGCGGTAGTGAGAACCTCTTTGGATCAACAATAGAGCAAACCTTTGTGGATCAGCAGTATAGAGACCCATTCGTGGATCAACAGTAGAACCTCTCAATAGAATAAAATGATCTAGCTCAAGACTAATAATCTTTATTCTTGTTATATAAGTTTTATACCTTGTGTGAGCTATCTTTTAATTTAGGCTTTGTGATTGAGATCATGCTTTGTGATTTAGCCTTTATGGAATTTTGGGAGACCTTTGGGAGTCTCTACTGGGTATTTTTATACTCACCCCTACACAGGCTTCACCCACACCTTGTTGTGTCTTGTGCAGATAACAGACAACATGACTGAGATTTGGGGAGCCAGGGCTAGACGGTTCTTAGAGGTGATTGATAAACATGGTGAGCAGCATTGAAGATAGACGACAAGTTGTACCTACCCTTCAAGTATTATCTTTGGTGGAAGAACATCAGAGCACGTTTTTCCCTTTTTTTACTTTATTTTCAGTTGGGCTTGTATACTGGCTCATTTTAACTTCAATATATACTTTTACTCTCGGTGGTGGTTTTTAGTAGTGGTTTTACTTTTCTTTTTCCATTTTGTTTTACTTGTGCGTAGTGTGTCATGTCTGTGTGTGTACAGGTTTAAAGGAAATGCCTTCCCATTTTTTGGTTTTGACTTTTTGGTGCTAGTCACGAGCCCCTGGCCTATGGAAGGTATGCTTGGGTTAGTCATGGCACGGGCCCCGGGGGATGGGTCATGATAGCCAATCCCATGTCACAGAATCCCCACCAATGGAATTTGTCTTTCAAATCATTCCCTTAATCATTTTGATGATTCTCCATGTGTGATTTTGAAATGATCAAATGGTCAATTCCCCCATCAACCTCAAAGACCAAGTTAAGATGACTCTTCATGAAAAACCTTAACTGGCACCAACCACACTCATCTCTACCTGACGGTGTGCCTTAAAATGATCCTTCAACAACCGTATTCATTAATAAAGAGAGGAAAAGATTCAAGACACTTCGGTTGACTATTTAAGAAGAAGCTCAACTTAGACAACCAGTGTTTTATAAGCTTAAATTTGATGCCCTCTCCCAAGGCATCTCATATTCACCAAGAATGCATCCACCAAAGTACATACCCAAATTCTAGATACTTTACTGAAAAAAGCACAAAGGAAACCACACAACTAGGATAAAACACCAAAAGATAACCACCCAACAAGCTCAACAGATTTTAAAACTTTAACATGGCATAAGACTGATGCTCTGTTAGTGTATCTAGGATGATGTCAATATAGGGAACATGATCATCTCTTAAGAAGACAATACTGAGAGTATTTTAAATGGTTTCCATTTAATCATACCCAATTACTGGGAATAAGAACGGTTGAACCACAACTATTAGACTTCAAGGAAGAAGCTCGGATTTTCCTATAAACGCATCGCCATCTCAAACCAATAACAATGCCTTTTTTCACCCAAGGCATTCTATGATCATTCACATTTGACCACTGAAGTACATCTGAGAGAAATGGTGTTTATCAAAATTTTCATAAAGAGCCAACCATTTCCAATGTCTTACTATTGAGTAAGCATTGATAAGATTTAAGACTTTCCAGCCTCAAGGATTTCGAGAAAAATTGACCATTTCCTAATGGTCCTCTTCTGTTTTGTTCCTTCTACTTGGAAGGTCACATTTATCATAACCATTATGATGATACCCACTATAAAAGTGTTCTAGTCACCAAATGAAAATATGACCTATCTTCTCACGAGCATGTTATCCCAAAAACAACTTAAATAAACATGTGACGCTCCTCTAAGGCATGATCACAATGTCAAAGCATACAAGAAATCCAAACCAATGAGACCAGAGTACCAAAACACCTGAGTCTCCCAAAATTCATCTAATGTATTGGGATAAAACTGATTCTTTAATGTCATTCCACCGTACTATGTGATGACCTACAACCATACCCAACAACACAAGAGATTTGGCCCCAATATCTTATTTCCCCATATGACCATTAACATGGATGACGACATACCAAGTCTCCCATTACTAAGGAAGAAGAAAAGGTCAACGACTTTCGAAGTAACCGACCACACCCATGGCATGTCTAATCAATTGAAACTGAGCATTTAACAATGCTCATACCCTTAATAAGGTCAAATAAAAGCATGACCAGCCATCTGAACAAGGGTTTCATTGGAGACTAAAAGTCCTAGAAGGGACAACAACACCTGAACGGTTCCAAATGTAGAAAATATCACAATAATTAGCAATGCACAAAATCTCTAAGGGTTTTACCTACTATGTTCTAGCCCCTTAAAAATAAGAAAGTGTCGACCCATAATGATTTCATGCCAAACAAAAGTCACTAGCTCAAAATTGGATCATATTAGTTATTGATAAATAAAATAATTCTTATAGAAAATTCTCGCGCTTCAATTCCAAGGAAACTTAAAAGAGAAACTCAAACTACCCTTAAACGATGTTCTAAATAGAGGACACCACTCTAGGTTATATTTATAATCCCTTTATACATTTAATCACATTTAAATATTTAAACATATAAAATATTTATTTTAGATCACCAAGTACCATTTTAAAATGAAAGAACTGAGAACTTTATTTTCATCCAAAATCGCAAATAGAAATATGTAACTATCAATAAAATTCCTTTTTTAAACATTTTACCTTAATTAAAATATCATCATATATTAGGTAATTTATCATAAAATCACTTTTTAACAAATAAGGAGACCTACAAGGGTCCCACCGAGCCAACCTAGGTTCTCTAGAAAATAACCCAATAGTAGTTGCTCAAATATTAAAGTTTCCAACACCAATATCAGGTCATCTCATATAATCATTTCCCAACTAACCTACTTTGTTTTATTTGTTCCTTTATCAATTAACCATTTTATTTCATATCAAAGTTAAACAACCCTTTATAATCATAGACATTTCATTTAATATGGGTTGCCATTTCCCAATTCATGAAGCGCCCATACACTTTATGAATTGAAATTTGGATCCCATTAGATGAAACAAATTTCCATTTTAGATTATAACATTCTCAAATATATAATAGTCCAGCTATATGGGTGTCTATCTACCAATATATAAAGTGACCATACACATTATAGTTTGGAATTTGGCTCCTGTTTACTAACCAATTTACCTAAGAATTTAAACTTTGACACCCTTTACATTTTAACAATGGACTTAAAATGTATTTATATTTTGATCAAGGTGTCTTGAATATATGTGTTACCCTTTCCCGATTGTAAGGCTCCTATACACCTTACAATCGAGAACTAGTTCCCATTTATTCACAACCCATATATTTCCATCCCATGAAACTATTTACATATTTAAACCTAACTAGCATGTCACTACACGTAGCTAATAGAAAGAAACATGGTTTAATCATAGAATCATGGAATTTTAATCACAGAAGCATTACAATAAGAATAAAATCATGATAAAGGGAAAACATGCTAGTAAATAGGAAGCATGGTGACAGGCTAGCATGATAAATATATCACTGAAAAATGGTATCTAAATAGGAATTATAATAAATACAAAGAATGGAATACATTCAAGGAACACTATTCTAATTAGCAGGAAAACTAAAATGCAACTACATAGCATGAAACTATGCATGGCATGTGAATTTATATGTTCTTGGTAAGATGCATTAATTGAAACTTCCTTTCCATATCAGTCCAAGGCTAAAAATACCAGAAATACCATAAATTATTAAGTATCATAAAATACTCCAATCACTCAAGGTAAATTCATATCAACTGTAATAGCAAACAGCATGAACAACAATCCTAGCCCTGGTCACTTGGTTATTTCCCGTACATGGGGTAATCATCCCCAAGAACAAATATTAACCAAGAACTGACACATTTATAATATTCTATCTACCAACCCAAAATAGTAATACAAATTAAAAAATTTCTATATGATACCACTTTGTAACATCTGAGCCCATCTTACCATCAAACTGGTAGCCAGGCTGGTGGGTCACTTGGCCTCAAGCACGTCTCCCCATATTCCATAGGTTGTTGACTAGAAGCGAGGGTATTAGGAGGTGATAGTGGGGAGACTGTACCCTATTATCAGAGTTTTATAGCATTATAATAGAATAATAATAATAGAAAAATAGCCAAAAATAGATTTTTATATAACTGAACAAAAGCATCCAACGCTAGTTTATACAATGCATGGATGGTGGATGATACATAAGCTAAAGTAATAAAAAAATAGAATGTTTTAAATTTATTAAATAAATAAAGAAAAGACATCAAATCCCCATGATAAATCTCCATGATCATCTTGAGTTCTAGCTTGATCATTTTCTCTTAACTCCTAGGTACAAGAAATACAACAATCAACCTAGATCCTGCAAATATGAGGTCTACTTAGTTACCAAGGGTACCTAGGTAGGGTGTGAGATAAAATATCAGTAGACTCTCACCCATGGTGTCAGACCCAACCCAGATAGAATGGTATAAATTAAACAATGTTCAGGTATAGATAAATTAATAAATAGAACTATATAAATAAATAAACACCCATCGAGGTTCCTAAGGGACACCTGACAGCTATACCAGCTTCTGCTCATTACTGGAATGAGAGTATGATCATGTCACTATTTATATATATATATATAGTATGTATATATATATATGTGTGTGGATAGGGATACAACATGTAGGAATCCAACACCAGTCAACGAGCAGATAATCTCAACTCATGGGGTAGTAAGCACGGTGTTGTTGTAAGGGGAGATTCGATATCCATGCCCTACTGAGGCCCTTACTATAATTCCATAATTTATAGTTGTTATGGGGTAAGAATGACTCACACCTATAATTATTTATATAGATGGCATGGGGTAAGAATTCATCCCACCCTTAAACATTTATATAGTTGTCATGGGGTAAGAATTCCTCCCACCCATAAATATTTATATAGCTGGCATGGTGTAAGAATGATTCCCACCCATAAACATTTATATAGTTGGCATGGGGTAAGAATTCATCCCACCCATAAACATTTATAATATAATTCATAAGGAAACACCTCTTATGGATTTCAATAGTCATGCCCATATTCATAATTCAATTCATATGGAATAACCTCTTATGTGTCAAACTAGAAAATGTATAATTTTATTTAAAACCTCGTAACTTATATCAACTATTTTATAAATCATAAAAATGGAATTTTCTTACCATCCCTTGGGGTTATCCCATTAAATCTCATTTTCATGGTTGATATCAAAACATGTCAAAACCATTATTAAATCTCAAGGTCAATAGAAGGTACCATATTCAATTTATATATAGATATGATGCTTCTATCTTGCTTAATTCACTCTATATAGACCATTTACCTTAACCAATTCATTTGACTCCTTAATACATGGAAACTAAATTTCAAGGGATCATGTGTATAGGAGAGGTGTTATGGAGACAAGTCATATTCCCACTTGGGAAAATGAAACAAAAAGTGGTTAAGTACATAAACATACAATTTTCAATTATAACTCAATAATAAAGAAAACAATAAGGAAATAAGGTAGGAAATAATAAATTTGTAATAATTAATTTTCATCTTAAAGACTGTGCACCTCTGTTGGAAGGGTTTTATCATAAAATCATGACATTTCTTATCAAACAATTTATTTTTCATTTTTAACATTTCTTCCATGATCATACTCAACTCACAACTAAGAAAAATAAAATCTAAAAATCATACTACATTAATTAAAAACTATAAATAGTATGATAAGTAATTAAATAATGCATTACTAAAATTAAAGGTAAAGAGAATGGGATCCTACCTAAAGCATTAGACTAAGCTGACACTCAGTAGTTGTCAGATTTGGCGGTGACCACTCGAAAATTCCCCACACATGCACACGCATACCCTCATATATATATATATTTGTGTGTGTGTGTGTGTGTCCCTTAACTCAATACACGTATTCCCTACACCATGAGGGAATACATACATGGAAGATATATATTTATATATATGCATACCTAGGTATATGAATGTTCACCTTTAAGGACATTCAAAACACACTTCAATAAAACATTAGGCACTCTAAATCACAAAAGGACACAAAATAAACTAGGAGAGAAAAAAATTGGAAAGAAAACCTCTACTTGGATGGAAGTGGTAAACCAAATCGATCCAAAGCACTTTTCCTTAGACAGAAGTTTCCGAAACATGAACAAAGGGGTGATGAGAGACCCTTCATGCAACCTAACTTATAAAGAAACAAGAAAATCTAGGTTAACCCTAACCTAGGGTTTCAGCCGAATTGTATAGGGAAATGTAGAGTCCAAAACACACCCAGAAACGAAAAGAAAAAGGAATGATAAGGCTTACCTCACCAGATAAAAGAAGAATCATGAAGTAATGAGGTGGAATTGGTGGTCGAATGGGGATCCAGAGGATATGGGTGTGTCACGTGCCTAGGGATCTTTGAAGGGGGGGCATCGCATGAGTAGGTGAGGGGAGAGGTGGTTTTAGCTTTTATTTTATTTTCTTTAAATTTAATTTATTTAATTTAAAATTTTAAAACAATTCATTGCATATGGTTTGGGTTGCACGGTTTTGCGAACTGTGTACCCTCTACTGGACACCTGGAGCACCCTGCATGGTTTGACCCACATGGTTTCTTAACCGTGTGCAAACCGTGTGATGAATAATGTCAAGGTACTGTCTAAGACCACTAAACATGTGGGATAGGCACACAATTTAGTAAACTATACACAACTAATGTGATATCCTCTGTCCACCTACAACAAGCTGCAAGGTTTCCTACAATGAGCTGCATGGTTTCGGACAAACCATGTGCCCAGTGTAGACCCTTTAATACATTTATGGTTCAGGTTCAGTGCTCCCGAAACTCACCAAGACACCTGTTAAACTTTTTGGGCCTTCATCCAAGTCCAAAAACATCACCTTGAAGTGATCCAACTCGAAAAATTATTTTATAAATATATCTTTTAAAAATGGTTCATCTAGTAAATGAAAAAGTTCAAAAACCTTTGAATATTTGTTTGGTTCAAAACAAATACATAGGCTACAATGAATGGAAAACTCTCATACTGAATTCTAATAAAATATCCAATGATCAATCTAATAATGTTAGGGGGGTTTTGAGATGAAAATATAATATATTTTATCCCCAGAAATTGAGGGAATTTACCTTATGGATGAGAGAAGAAATTATTTACCAAGTATAGTGTAATAAGTAGTCTAAAATTTGAATAAATTATTTAAACTTTCAATAGTTGATATATATTATAATTGCTATTAGTTTCAACAATTTGTACTGATATGGTGTCTAGAGCTGAAAAATAGATCAAGAAGAATTCCTTGAAGAAAGTTGAGGTTTGTTGGTTGTTTGAGATACATGGAAGTAAGTGATTGGAATGGATAGTGATGGTGTTATTAACTTTATCTCCTATTTTATACAATGATTCTCGACATGTTAGTCTTAGAGGGTTTTTTTATGGATCTTTGCTAAGTTTTAAGTCCACCCATAGAAAATATTTTTGAATATAGATAAAATAAAAATATGTGTTTGAGATGGATTGATTTCTCAAACCTATAAAAACATGTGAAGAAATTATGCAGTAGAAGAAGTAAATTTGTGGGTCTAACCAGTGGGCATAATAAGAGGAGAAGTTTCATATCAAAGGGGGATTGTTTTCTGTCCTTATTAAATGCAAGGATCATATTGGAAAAGGGTTATAAGTAGAAATACCCTTATAAAGTGACCCCCTTGATTCCCAATGAATAGGTTTATAGGTATTATATATTCAGTATATATGGTCTAAGTACACTTTGAATTTTAAGTCAAATGGGGAGAAATATCATGAATATATGTGCAGTTTCTGTCCAGTTAATAGAGGATCATGACTATATTTGTGTGCCTTCCCAACCCTCTAATGGTGTAGTGGGAAGTGAATCCTAAAAATGGATTAAGAATTGAAGTCTAATAATTTTTTTGATGATGAATATGTTCGTTCAATAAATATAAATCGCGGAAGGAGTTCGTGATGAAATAAATTTCCCAAGGGGTTGAATAAATAGGTCCTCTAATGTTCTATGCATTGTGAGGTAGTTGATATCGATCACCAATAACAGTCAATAATTGGTATTGTAATTAATGGATAGTTGGTTTAGATAAAGGTTTATTAGGTGGAATTGAAATAGTGAAAAGAGATTCAGGAAATTTTTTTCTAACAAAGGGTGGAGATTGTTGGGAACCAATGAGAATTGGTGTTTCCATGTGTTGTGTGTTGGATTCAATTTCAACCCTTTGATGTTCAACTCTAGTGTGCATATATTATGAATGGGTCAAGGTATTATGTAGCATGTTGTATTTGTTGTTCACCATGTCAATAGTTGTATGATATGGTGATTTTATAAATGAAGGGAACGATATGAAAATTACATAACAATATTTTTTTCTTAATAGAGTTAAAGTGATGGATTTCATGAATAAATGTGTGAGGCCAGAATTTTGATCATGATCATATCGAGAGATAGGTTAGAGCTATCAAAGAAATAGGGGCACCCATAGAGGGATGCATCATGAATAGTTTGTAGATAATTTCCAAGACTATAAATACCATGACATATTCATGAAGGATTTATTTTTAAAGTGTTCAAGTGTATGCAACAAGATTATATATAAAACAAATCAAAAGAATAAGACTCATGAAAATACAAAGTTGCACGAACATGGTGATTCTAAGCCATCTCAAGGACATTTGGAAGAGGAAATATTTTCATGCAAGTGAAAACTTTTCATGAAAGGTATTTTTAGTTTAATGAAGTTGTGTCAAAGTGAAGATTCAAGGTTTCCTCAATGAAATATAGAAAGGAAAGGGTTTTATGAAAATTATGAGGTATCATAGAAGTTGGAGTTACATGATGTAGAAAAAATTTCTGTGAATATGTGAAAATATACATGGTATTTTCATGATGGTAGTGAGTTTCATGATAAAGTAAAAGTAAAATTGTTGGTGTTTAGTGGACTACTAAAGTTTTGTACATGGTTATTCACGTTCAAGGAAACTTAGTGAAGGAAAAAACATCCCTAAATAGAGGTTACCCCCTCATTTGCTTTATCCATACTCCAATGAAAATAAGAAGGCTCTAAATTCACAAAATAGTTACGTGAAGGTTTTTATTGAAAAAATAAGTAATGAAAACATAAGTTATATAAGAAAGGAATTTTTCCAATTTTAATAACAAATTTTCATGAACACATTCGCGCATACATTAGTTGCATGAAAAAAAAAACTTATTGCATGAAGCAATGATGCTAACATCGGTTTCATGAAGAAAGTAACTTGTGTCTACATAGACCAAGTGAGATTCATAAAAGATTTCAAGTCTCATTAAAGTTGTTATTTTTAAGAAAAAAGTAATTTTGTGTGAAATTTTGTAGTTTCATGACATAGTTAAAGTCGCACGAATTATGGAAGTTGCATGAAATAGAAAGATTTGTGTGAAAAGGGGAAGAGTTTCATGAAAGTGTACATTGGGAATTCACATCAAGTGAATGGTGTGGAAAGTGATTGGCACTCATTATAGAACCTTCCAAATGAAGAGTTTATTCATTGATGAATATATTAACATGAAAATAAATCCACTACAATGGTGATTTTCATAGTCATTTTTTGAAATAGAAATGTGAATATCAACTGAAACTAGTCATTGAACCACCAACCAGATAGTGAATTCATGCATTGTCTTATGTTACAAAGAGAATTTACTCCAAAAATAGTGATAAAATAGAGATGATAAAGGGAGTGACCCATGGGTGGTAGTCATCCAACCTAGAACTTATAAATTCAGTTACCCTTTAGTGGCAGTGAGCTAACCCTAAATCTTGTAAGGAGTGTGACCCTGGGTATAGGAGTAACCCAACCTAAATCCATTACTAAAAGATTATTAGTGTATTTTGGCATATAAACACAAAATCAATGTTTTCTCCTAAGTAATATCTTAGTAAAGGTGAACTAAGTAAAATATGTGTCTTGTGTACTTTCTTTACTTATATTTTATAAGATGAAAATCAATGTATGTGAATTGAGAGGTTATCGATCATATTTAAATAAGGATAAAATAAGCACACTAATTAATCATATCATAACTAAAAAATAGTCAATAGATTATACCTACTAATAAGTGAGTTCAAGAATAGTTAGGTAAATGAGGTTTTCAATGTTACTTAAGGAAACATAGATGAGTTTCATAACCTGATTCACCCATATCCCTCTTATGGAATATCTCACTAAATTCCCTTGTGTGTGAAAAATGATGAAATTATTTCCATGACCCCTATATAAAAATATTGACTAATTAGTTCATTGCTTCGCAACTCTGATCTTTATTAGGTCTGACTAACCTCTAGGAGGCGCACTTCAACCTCACTCTAAAAAGGCTTTGTGATAGGGGCAGATACAACTTATAATTCATGTCTAACACTCACCCACACAAAATTAGGGACTTGGGGTGTTACAAAACTATGTGGACTCATTGTACATGGGTGTGGTGTTGGCCAGATCTCACTAGTAAAGTTGTTAAATTCATATCATGATCCCTAGTCCAAGCATTGCAGTAATGTTCTAACAATATCCCCCTCAGTGCATGCCCTAAAGATCAAAGATGTCTCTCCCTCTAATACCAGGTTTAGGGTTTTTACATGAACCCTTTATCATAATATTGTCCAATTTTTCTCATGAACTCATGAATTTATTCATCTGTAGAGATTACTTCTCACTAGGTGGATCACTAAAACCTCACTCTAAAAGGACTTATGATAGTAGAAGAATTAATAGGACTTATAATCGATTCCTAACACTTCCACACACTCAATGTGGAACTTTGGGTGAGAGACCACTTTTTGGACTCACTGAAAAATGGTTAGGGATTGTACAGATTCCCCAGTAGGGCAATTAAACCCATGTTATGATCCTTCGTAAAATAACTGCATTAAGCTTATAACAATAGTTATATTTTTTATAAATGAGGTTAGATCACATTCGATTAAGATAGGGTAAGAGTTTCTTATATTAATTTCCAATCCCTTGAGAGATACTTCTTATTATATACCATATTTTTAATGACTCAAAATTATAAAGTAAGATCATTATATTAGATAGTGTGTATGACATGCAACACCAAGTGTGTAAGGGAATGTAATATCCTAAGACTTTATAATATATTTACTATTTTAAATAAAATAAATCTATGATATGGCTTGAAATTCACGTGATACTAAGTTAGCATGTGTCAAACACAACAATGAGTTTCTTCAATGGTTCGTGTTACACGTAAGGCTGAGTTTTACCAAACAATGATATATTATTAAAATATTATTATTTAATATAATAAGACTTAACCAAGCTATTAAATTAGTGGTTATGAATAGTATTAAATAAATTTTGATAATATATATATATATATATATATTATCCAATAATTGTTTTTTAAATTCATCCAATATATTTATATTTATAAGATAATATACAACCAAATATTATTCACAAAAATCTATATTTTTATAAAGACTCTTTTGCCTCCTTTTAATGGAAAAAAATATTTTAAATCTAATTTTTTGGAATTTCATAAATTTAATATGTCATAATAAACTTAATTTTTGAAAATGGAACATAAAAATTAATATAGTGTGTTTTTTTTGTATTTTTCTCAGAAGTTTTGTTTTTTGAGGAATAGTGAAAATACTGAATTTAAATTCAAAACTGTTTTTTCATATAATTTATTAATAAGGAAAAATTATATTTTAAATTATTTATAAATTAAAATTATATCAATTATATATCAATTAATCCAATTTAAGTAATTTAATCAATTTCACTTTAAAATTGAATATAAAAACATATCAAAGTTTTGAAAGTTTTTACTTTAAAACTCGCATTGTTGTCCCGTCTGTGGGATTAAATTTAAATTATTTTTTACCACTTATGTGATTGGAATTTGAAAAAATGGATTCCATATTTGGAATAATAATAATTTAGAATGTATAATAAGTTCAACATAGTTTTTTACAAAAAATATTAGTGAAAGTGATTAAAAATAATTTAAAAGATTAAGAGAAAAATTAGCCTAACAAGGGACTAAGCCTTAAACTTAAGATCCAAAATAGTCTAGAAACTTGTCCAAAATAAATTTTCAATAAATAGTTCTAACCTATACTCACATGGATCTAATTTTTTTATTATTGGATCCAATTTTAGTAAGAAAAACAAGGTTGGAATTCCTTTTTAAAAAAATTAAAAGAATGTCACTCCTCCTCCAATATAAAAAGACACTCACCCCTCCCACTTACTCACATATATCAAGAAAATTTAGCTAAAAAAACTCTTACCAAATATATCCTAAACATCCCTCCCATAATTCTATAAACCTACCTTTTTTATAAAGAAAACCAAGGAATCCCTTTGGTGTAAACCAAATGGAGTAACTCAAAGAAGTTGTAACATCCTCCCTCAAGATCTTTTGTTTTATTTACATTATCCATCCACTAAAATATTATTATTAAAATATTATATAATAAAACTATTATACTAAATATACTTATATTTTTTTTATTCTAAGGGTTCAATCTACACTTACACACACTTCCATCTAATGGGTAACAAACTTACTGTTTATGTGTATGATGAACTACCGCCTCAGAAAACGATGTTGTTCATTTTTCATTTACCACCTATCATGGTTGAGAATCCTGATAAAGATGGTGTTAATATATTATATATATCATATTTATAATTTCTTTATTATTCTTTATTTATTTTATAACACATAGCCTTGTTCTTTTCATTTTGTGTAAATATGATAACATTGTTTGTGGATGTGTGGACTATTGCCTCTTCAAAGTGATGTGATTTGTTTACACTATACATGAAACTTATAAAGGATAGTTTTATTAAAAATATGATAAATATATGAAATAATTATTATATTGTAATTATAATATACATATACATATATATCATTTAATTTTCATTATTTTATATACAACAAAGAAATGAAAGTAGCGTTCATGCGTACGTACAGCCTATCGTCTCCATGAACGGTACATTTCATTTCCTATCTCTTAATTTTATGATTTATTATAAATAAATATATACTGAATATATATGATATTTACATCATGTTTTTCATTCTGGATATTAATAAACTGTGATAGGAACAATAAGTAACAAGTCAAAACATACTCGACAAACTAGGAAATTAACACCCAAAATAGTGAAAATAGTGAAAGATTATTAACAGAAGGGTAGTAAGATATTATAAGAAGATAATATATGGTATCATATACATTAATATGGTTATATAATAAGTTATTAACCTTCTTAAAACCATTATAGAGGATTCTAAATATTTTTACCTGAAATAAAATGCAAGGTAAGGGATTTTCATCTCACTTTGTACATCTATCAGATAAATGTCATATTCACAACTTACTTATTTGGTGTGGTGTATCTACTGACAATTTCAATATATTATATCATGAATTATTTTATATTCACATCATTTAAATGTTTTTTTGAAGTTATCTCTTTCATGGGACTTATGATTCAAAATTTATTGAGTAGTAAGGGATTTCGTCTCAATTTCTATTCTTTGATACATACTTTATTTTTGTGAATATAATTTCATATATATGTTGTAAATACTTCCAATTTGACATGTAATATCAATATTCATTCACTATTAATTATATTTTTATTTTCAAATTGAATTATTTCATATAATGGGATTTTAATTTAGCATTATTAAGTGGAAAAAAATTTATAGCCCAATTTATTTTCTTTGGGTTATATTACTTACACATTATCATTAATATTATAATATTATGTGTGTAATAAATTTTTACTATATATTTTTTTTTACTTCTAATTGTTTTATTTGTATTTAC
This sequence comes from Viscum album, assembly GCA_963277665.1. Classification (NCBI taxonomy): domain Eukaryota; kingdom Viridiplantae; phylum Streptophyta; class Magnoliopsida; order Santalales; family Viscaceae; genus Viscum; species Viscum album. The sequence goes on along the minus strand of OY728164.1, from coordinate 1,506,563,284 downwards.
ATTTGACACACATAATATATCCATTTATTGATTCTCACATCAACATTATGGTATTTTTAAGGGTTTACTTCAGAATCTCATTTTATTCGGGTTTTTTTATACTTTAATTTACATCAAACAAAATTATTGAATATTTTTTAATAAATACTTTAATTTTATTCTCCTATGGTTATTCAAGGAATTTTCCAAGTAATATTACCATTTTCCCACTCTTTGGTACTTAAAATGTTTTAGAAAATATTTTAGAGATAACCAAACATCATTTCTCTCTTTAGTCGGAGAACCTATTTTATTCTAAAAACCTTATTTTCTCAAAAGGTTTTAAAAAATGTTTTTAATCTTTCAAAACTGATTTTTTAAATAAATTTTTACCCTTTTTGTCTTTTAAAAATATTTACAATTGAATCTTCTTGTCTCTTTCTAAACAAGTCATTTTTCTAACCTTTTACCATGAAAACATAATGTTATTTTTACCTTGTAATGCATGTGCGGATTTACCTGCCATCATTTATTTTAAACTTCCTTTGAAAATTTAAATGGGGAATTTTTTAGAGAAAAAGTTTTTAAATTTTATTTTAAAATAAAATTTTTTCCAAAACAAAAGTATATTTTTCTCAAGAATGTTTTTAAAGTTGTTTTTTTATTTCATCAATGAAAACAACGCTTTATGTTAATCCACTTGGGATATTTTTTATAGATATCATCCATATTCTTCTTTGGGATGGTTTATGATTGATTTAGACAAGGATATTATTAAAATCCACTTCCTTGATTCCTTTTTTAGTCCCCTTTGAAATATTTAATTTCTTATGATCATTTGTCATTAAATTTCCCTTAATTATCCATATCATTTACCATGGATATGAATATTGACTAAACTGTATACCATTTTTACATTCTATGTATACTTTGAAATGTTATATCATGAATCTTCTTATTCTCATGATATTTTAAGTTTCATTTAATACATTGGGAATTATTATTCAAATGTTTCAAAGTGGTATGGGACACTTTGGAATGTTTAATGATTCTTTTCCTCAAGAATATTCTAATGGTATTTCAATGGTATCTTCATTCATCAATGATAACAACCCTTGTTGTTGGTTTTCCTCCACTGAGGAAATATTGATAAATCCGTTTTATTTATTCAATATGGATATTTTATAAGTCATTTTGTTTATTAATTAAATATATTACTTGATATGAGGAATGATTTGGACAGGAAATGATGGGTGGGGTTCGGACTTTATATAGCCCCTTGATTCCTCGACAGGTTCTCATGAGACAAACTAGTTGTGAAAATTAAATGGGTTTCTACCTATAGTTTAAAATTGTCTTGTTAAAGGTCTTGGTGGTATAAGTTTCCATGATCCTCAGACCTGATATCCAATAATTAAGCATTAACTTCACTTTGATTTAGTATTTATTTTTCTTGATATTTTCACTTTAAAAAAGTTTATAGATGAATTTTATTCTTAGTCTATTGATTATGTAGCATGTGTTCTCAGTTTCTTACCTTTACATATTCATTTTTTCTTTATCTAGTTATTTTAATGGAATGTGTTTCTATTTATTTACCTTGTCATATTTTTTACACACTTTCTTCTCATTTTAATGATTTTATTCCATGTTTCTTAAGTTATTACCTTACCATATTGATAATTATTATTGATTAATTATTTATTCCACTGTAATTTACCCTTTCTGATCATTTGATATCACCCTTATTATGTTTCCTTTCCCTAGGATTCCATTAAGTGAACTAAGAAAGATAAAGAAGTATACACTAGTTAGAATAAATTTATTATCCTTGAATGAAAAAAATTATGTTTTAATTAGTGTATTTATTTATAATACAAGACTCGTTTATGTATCTAGTTTACCAAGACTACTAAAATTATGGTCCTTTGGGATGCAATTTACCTGTATCTTACTCCAATGTAATGGTATCACAACACTAGCTCTAAATAGTATTTGGTCAGTGTGCTATAATTAGTATCAGAGATATTTTAGTAGAAACCTTGGGAACTAGATTTAAGAAAACATAGATTAGGGAACATATACCTAAGTTAGAATTTGAATATAAGTATAAAATAACATACTAGAATTTTTGTAAGGTATAGATTATTTGGGTCTTTCTAGAAATAAATCTATGTCTAGATACTACAAGTAGACATGGTTCTAGTACAGATATACCAAGGGGTAACATCTCTAACAATGTGCGTTGGGCCTAACTTGGCGTAAATTGGTACATGAAAATGAGTCTTAATGTGCACATGGGTTGACACTACAAAGGGATATTATTAGGATAATTCACATTCTATTTACAAACCATTATGAAGGAATTTAATAGATAATGATAATGAATAAACTTGCTTAAACCTAAGGTTTTTTATATTTAAAATAAGGTGTCATGATTTAGACATCCTAAAAAAGATTACATGATTTTTCTAATATGATAATTGATGCTCAAACTATGGTTTTTTCTTTTAGGAAATTACTTCTTATAAATTTTAAACATTATACTAAGGAAGGACCTATATGGAAATAAAATGGAAGAATTATTGTTGTATTGAGGTTGTATTGAGAACATTAGTTAAAATGTTATTTAGTTATTAACCTTATTTCAAGTATTTCTGTAATATTTACTTTGTAAATTATATTAATATGGTTTTAGAAAAAGAAAAACATCATGAAAAGGTACAAACCATCAAATCTGGAAATATGGTGGGGCTTGAACCCATGACTGAAGGATGATAAGGGTTTCATTCCTACCACAGGCCTACACGATTTCCTAGTAAAGTTTTCATTGTTTTTAGTTAAAAAATTTGATGAATAAATATTAATGACAAACCTTTAGTGTTACTTTTTTGGTTTAGAGATTAAGTTATTTACCATATTGGTCTTGGAGAATATTTAGAGTCAAATATCAAGACTTTTCACTCTTTTATGGGCCTTATGATCTGTTAAATGTGTATTTTAGTGATTTGGGCATATAAATTTATTTTATATATCCATTTATTAGAGTTAAGGTATGAATTTGAAATTGATATAAGCACAACCAAAGGATGAAATTTTTTTATAAAAAAATATTAATTATATTTTCTTATATTTTAGGTAGTAAAATAATTACTCAACATTAGGAAAATGATCTTGAAATAAAATGTTTTCCAAATACCATAATTTTTGTTAAACCGATGGTTTTATAAATCATTAAAGGTTTCTGAATTTGAGACTCTCAACATTCCATTAATCATTAAATTTTTTTGATTTATTACCTCAATCACTCCCTATAAATATTTATGCTTTTCCTCTATGTGTGTATCTCAACTTTCTACTAATGTTCTCCTACATAGAAACCTAGTTATATGTTATTTTATGTGACCTTTGTACTTACCATTCTCTCTTTTCTAGAGGATGTTTTAAGAACCCCTCTCTCGATGTGAGAATTCAACATAGGAAATATAAAACAATTTATTAACACGGTTGAGTTTAAACTGTGATGATGCGGTTTATTTAAGGATGATAGAATGTAATGCCCCAAAATTCTAAAGTAAGAACATTGTATTAGATATCATTTATGACATGCAACACCAAGCACATAAGGGAATGTAATATTCTGAGACTTTATAATATATTTACTATTTTAAATAAAATCAATCTATGATAAATTTTTCAATACATGTGATAATAATTTCACATGTGTCACATGCAACAATGAGTTTCTTCAATGGCTTATGATACATGTAAGATCGAGTTTTACTGAACAACAATATATTATTAAAATACTATTATTTAATATAATAAGACTTAACCTAGCCATTAAATTAGCGGTTATGAATAGGGTAAAATAAATTATGATAATATATATTATATATCTAATCAAATATTTTGAAATTCATCCAATATATTTATAGTCATAAGAAAAGAGAAACCTCAATATTACACATAAAAACCTATATTATTATAAAGGTACTTTTACCACCTTTTAATGGAGAACCTATTTTAAATCCATTTTTTGAACTTTTATAAATATAATATATCAAAATAAACTTCATTTTTTAAATCGGGACATAAAAATTATCTTAGGGTGAATTTTGGAATTTTTTTGAGAAGTTTTATTTTTTGATGAATAGTGAAAAATACTAAATTCAAATTCAAAGCCGATTTTTCATCTAATTTATTAATAAGGTTAAATTTTATTTTAAATTGGTTGTAAAGAAATATTATATCAATTATATATCAATTAATACAATTTCATTCATTAGAATAAATTTCACTTTGAAATTGAATATAAAAAAATAGCAAACTTTTGAACGTTTTTACTTTAAAAACTCACATTGTCGTCCCGTCTGCGGGATTAAATTTAAATTAATTTATGCCACTTCTTTGATTATAATTTGGAAAAATGGATTCAATATTTTGATTCATAATAATTTATAATTTATAATAAATAATAATTTCAACTTAGTTTTTGATAAAAAATATTAGTGAAAGTGAATAAAATTAATAACAGTTATTAAGAGAAAAAATAGTTTGACAAGGGACTAAACCTTAAACTTAGGGGTCAAAATGACTTATACACTTATCCAAAATCCATTATGTAACATCCCAATCTGGATTACCCTAAAACCAATAATTGTACTGGTCATCATATGACCTCAAGAGCTTCTCCCCATACGCCAGAGGCTGCCAACTAGCAGCGAGGGTCTCTGGATAGTCAATGGGGAGGCTATAACCTCATATTCAGAGTACACAGTGGTAACAAATAATAAACTAAGAAAATAGTGTAAGTCAATTGTAATATAAACTCAATAAATAAAATGGAAATTTCAGTTTATACAAAGCATGAATTTCATGGTGATGTATATCTGAAAGTTGTAAACAAAACAGCAGCTATATATCTTAGTATAGAAATAAAGAAAAAGAATCAAACCCCAAGGGAAATCTATATAAGCATCCTAATATCTCACTCAGTCCTTTTCTCCTAACTCCCAAGTATAAGCAAACATCATAGAAAAATTCCACAATCTTGTAAATAAGAATAGTCTACTCAGGTACCCCAGGGCAATGACGGCCTGAATATGGTGTGAGATATAAATCTCAGTAGGTTGGGACTTTTATGTTAAGATAATTAATTATGAATTAATTAAGTGATTTGATATGATAATTAATTGAAAGATTAATTGTGATATTTTAAATTGGTTAAGATGAGATAATTAATTATTAATTAATTGTGTGCTTTGAGATAATAATTCTCTGGGAATTAATTATGATATATTAAATTGGTTAAGATGAGATAATTAATTATGAATTAATTATGTTCTTTGAGATGATAATTATCAGGGGATTAATTATGAGATATTAAATTATTTAAGTTGAGATAATTAATTATGAATTAATTATGTTCTTCGTGATGATAATTACTTGAATGATTATTTATGAGATATTAAATTGGCTAAGTTGAGATAATTAATTGTTAATTAATTTTGTGTTTTGAGATTTGTAATTGAGATAATTAATAAAGGGATTAATTATGAGTAATTAAATTGGATATGTTGAGATAATTAATTGTGAATTAATTATGTGATTTGATAATTGTAATTGAGATAATTAATCGGAGGATCAATTATGAGATATTAAATTGGTTAAGTTGAGATAATTAATTTTGAATTAATTTTTTGTTTTGAGATTTGAAATTGAGATAATTAATCAGGGGATTAATTATAAGATATAAAATTGGCTAAAATTGAGATAATTAATTGTGAATTAATTATGTGCTTTGAGAATTGTAATTGTGATAATTAATTGGGGTATTAATTATGAGATATTAAATTGGATAAGTTGAGACAATTAATTGTGAATTAATTATGTGCTTTGATAATTGTAATTGAGATAATTAATCAGGGGAATTAATTATGAGATATTAAATTGGATAAGTTGAGATAATTCATTGTGAATTAATTATGTGCTTTGAGAATTGTAATTGAGATAATTAATCGAGGGATTAATTATGAGATATAAAATTTTTCTAAGTTGAGATAATTAATTGTGAATTAATTATGTGCTTTGAGAATTGTAATTGAGATAATTAATCAAGGGATTAATTATGAGAATAAAATTTAGCTATGTTGATATAATTAATTTTAAATTCATTATGTGCCTTTGATATTATAATCTAGATATTTAATTGTGGAATTGAATATATAGAGTTGAGATTTATAGTGGGATAATTAATTCTGGAAAATTAATTATGAGATATGAATTATGTTGTTGATTAATTAATTGATCAATTAACTAATGGGATTTTGTACCTAGTTAATTGTCGAGTTAACTAATGGATTTGAGTATGGTCAATAAAATAAATGAGAGGCCCTTGCCTCGTGTTTTTGAGTTGAATTTGAAGCCCATATTAATGTTTAAATTGAAATACTTAAGATGGTTATCCTTAAGTATAAATGTGAATATGCTTGATTATATTTAATTGAAATAGGAAAATGAAATTCCTGAGAGGTTAAATGAGTCATGCATTATATGTTTTTAATGGTTATGCCTTGTATAGGTAGGGGAGTCAAGGGACCATGAGACCCCTTGGGGAGAAAGAATATGTTAGTTTTTGTGTTGATCCTCTAGAGCTATGAGAGCTCGTGGAGTTAAGCCCGGGGATAGACCAGGTGCGCTACTCTTGGTAATGGATGTCTGTGTGTTATGTTCTGATCCATCCAATGTCATTTTCCAATGGACCATGAAAGCTTGAGGTAGGAAGACTGTGTGATATTCCATGTTCATTTCCAGGAGACCGTGAGAGCTCTTGGAGTTTGGACTAGGGGAAGACTATAAGCACTTCCCCTAGTAATGAATGTTTGTGTATTATGTCTTAGCCCTTATAGAAATAGTATCCACGGTATATGTCTTTTTTGTGTTGGAACACGCTTGGTTTATATTGGAGGATGCTATGCATATATATCTATTTATCTATATATATAATGTTACTAAATATATATATATATATACACATAATTTACATGATCAGCCAAACTAGTCATGGGATGAAGTAGGTATCATCGTCAGGTGTCCCTTAGGAACTCGGACGGGTTGTTGGTTATTTATTCAATTATGTTATTTCTTCGATATACTTGCAAACTATTTAATTTTATTGTATTGTCTAGATTTTTCTAGACACTAGTGGTCCCAGACTACTAATATTTATATCTCACATCCTATTTGGGATGACATTGCACTGGGGTACCCAAGTAGAATTTTATTGTTTTCAAGACTGTGGACTTTTTCTATGTTGTTTTCTTATACTTGGGAGTTAGGAGCAAAGGACTGAGCAGGATCTCAGGATACTTGTGGAGATCTCCCTTGAGGCTTGATTTTTTTTCTTTATTTTTGTACTGAGATGTATAGCATGTTGTTTTGTTTACTAATTTCATATATATATCACCATGACATGCATGCTTTGTATAAATTGGTGTTTCCATTTTCTTTATTGAGTTGATATTACAATTTAATTCCGTTATTGTCTATGTTTATTATTTTTTACTATTGTGGACTATGAACATGAGGGTATAGTCTCCCTACTGACTATCCATAGACCCTCACCGCTAGTCGATAGCCTTTAGCGTACGAGGATATGCGCTTGAGTCCATGTGATGACCAGTCCGACTACCGGTTTGAGGGTAAGCCGGGTCGGTCTTCACATAACCCCAAGTGCATCTCCCCATACGCCAGAGGTCACCGACTAGCAGTGAGGGTCTATGGATAGTCAGTGGGGAGACTATACCCTCATATTCAGAGTGAACATTGGTAACAAATAATAAACATAGATAATAGTGGAATTCAATAGTAATATCAACTCAATAAAGAAAATGGAAACGCTAGTTTATACAAAGCATGCATGTCATGGTGATATATATCTGAAAGTAGTAAACAAAATAGTATGATATACATATCAGTATAGAAATAAAAAAAACTCAATCACCAAGGGTGATCTCCATAAGAATCTTGAGCTCCCACTCAGTCCTTTGCTCCTAACTCTCAATTATAAGCAAACAACATAGCAAAATTCCACAGTCATGCAAAAAAGAAAAGTCTACTCAGGTACCCCAGTGCAATGGCAGCCCAAATAAGGTGTGAGATATAAATCGTAGTAGGCCAGGACCAATTAATTATCTCAAATTAAACAATTTAATATCTTATAATTAATCCAATGATAATTATTATCTCAATTATAATTTCCAACAACATAATTAATTCACAATTAATTATCACAACTTATCCCGCCTAATACTCATAATTACCACTTAACCCAATTATGTCAACATTTAAAGGTGGGAATATAAAAACACATACCATCAATCTAAATAAACATATCAATATAAAATTATGGATTTAGCTTGAAGGAATCACACACCTATTGGAGTGGTTTTATTAGAAAAAAATGATTTTGTAATCTAACAAATAATTTTATACCAATAAGAAATTTTCTCCAATATTGCAGTCAAATTTATCAAAAGAAGTATATTAATAAAAACTACATTTTTCCAAATAAAATCAAAGTTGAAGAACCTACCTCAAGGGATTATCTAGGTCAATGCTTTCTAACTCAAACCATAATGTGTTCATGCACACACACTTCGACAATATTGCATACGCGTAATAGGAATTTTTTCCATCACCCTACAACTATAAATGGCACCGAAAATTAGTGTGGTGAGGAAAAACGCACCTCTAGTTAATTCACTGCAACTCAAATACACAATAAGAATATACTTTAAAAGGTGTGAAACCAATTATCAGGTTTATAGCCTTACCCGAAAATGACGGCGGTGAAGAAAATCAAGATGAACTATCATGACTTCAATGTAAGTTGTCAAAATAAAACCCAATGGGTATCGAGGCATATTCTGAACCACCTAGGATTGGAAAGAACAAGAAATCTAGGATAATCCCAAATATAGGGTTTTGGCCTAACGGGGATCGGGCAAGGGAAAGTTGAAACAAACGATGCGAACAACGGAACACATAGAGAAGGACTCACCTCACCGATATGAACAACTTCTGTGAAGATACCACCATGATCTGGCGTGCGGAGAGGGAGCCGGGAGGATGGGTGGTGCGCCACCCATAGGAGAGCTGAGAGGGGGGGTGGCGCCTCACCCAGGATGTGCGCCTCTACCTCTTTATTTCCCTTCTAAAATTTTTTATAATTAATATAATAATAATAATACCCATATTATTATTATTATTATTATTATCATTTAATTAAAATGATTATTTGATAAACCCAAAACTTTCCATTTACACCTCATTTAATTAAATTCCTTTCAACTGAATTTAATTAAATAAATTATCCAACTCAACATCATTTAAAAAAATTAATTATTTTCATCTCAATTTAATTAAATAATTTCTCCATATCAATTTTATTTAATTAAATTCGATCAAATTTAATTTAATTAAATAAAATCATCAACTTCTCATTTAATGAAATTCCTTTCAACCCTGAATTTAATTAAATTTATTTAACCCGAAACTCATAACTGGGTAAGACACACGGTTTTACTCGCACAGTCTGATAGACCGTAAACATACCATGCACCCACTACTAGATACCTGGAGTATTCTGCATGGTTGACCCACATGGTTTGACTAACCATACACATCCAGTGCAAATGTCTATTCTTTTCCTTTTTAAAACTGAGTTTTTGGGTCTGGTGCTCCCAAAACCCATTAAACCACCTGGGAAACTCCAAGAGCCTTTACTCAAGCCATATCAACATTTAAAAAGAACCCAACATACAAAACTTCATCCCAAATCATGGTTTTTAAACCAACCTAATAATTAAATGAAAACATTGAAAAAAATTGTATTTTCAACCCGGTTAAAAAACACGGGACTTTACAATCTACCCACCTTAAAAACTTCTCGTCCCCGAGAAGCCATCGGTAACCACTACAACATCAACCAAACCACCAAGGTCAAGAAGTATTATTTGAATGATCACGTTTAATTCCAAAATACCAACGCATATATAACCATTTCACATGCCCAATGGATTTACTCTATAAAAAACCTAAGCCAATGCTCAAAATATAAACCCAAAACACCGAAATGGCACATAACCGATCCCACACAACTAGAGACATTATCTTGTCATCATCTCCTCAACCACCCGCTCATTGGTTCCTTCCACCAATAGTCTTAGAGTTTTACATTCAAACTCCCAAACTACGACTCTTTCCTTGAAAGACATTATTGACCCATAAACCCACACTCACCCTCAAACTGTCGACATGCCTTTAAAATGATTTCAAAACCAATCGCAAGTAATCTAAAGTCCTTACTCAGCTTATGGTGACCTCTCCAAGTCAAGCCATCACAGGGATACTTTAAAACTATTATTCCCCAGCATGAATAAAGGCATAACCTAAAAAACCATGCATCCCGTGTATAACCCAGATAACAAACACTTATCAAGACCAATGACTTTTAAAATTTTAGCATGGTGTAAGACAGACACTATCTCAGTGACTCCAGGACAAGGTCAAGATAGGGGACATCCTCGTCTCAAAAGAAAGACCACACTAAGAGTAAACCCAGGTCACAAATATGTTCAATTAAACTATAACCGGTCAAATCTTTATGAAAAGCTTGGATTCACCTATCGATGTGTCATCAACCAAAACCAGATGCCTATTTTACCGAAGGAATTAATTTTCATTCAAATCTTACCAATGAAAATCTTCCAAAAACTAATGGAGCTTCCAAAAAATATGCGAACACCGCCAGCCTTTTCATGTCGTGCTGCCAAGAAAGCACTGACACATTTATCGGAACTATTGTGACACTACCCACCTTAAGAGTGTCCATGTCATGGAAATAAAATACTACCTACACTCAAGCATGCAATTTCAGAAGAACCTTAAACGCATGTGTAACGTTTCACGAACCATGATCACCACATCAACATATCACATGAAATCCAAAATTTAAGTTGATCGGCATGTCAAAACGCATGAGTCCCAAAATTCTTCCAGATCAGTGGGATGAACTTACCTTAACACCTCAGACACTCTACTCTGGAGTTAACCCAAGGATGTCTTTAATGGCTGATGATTCCCAAGGAATTTCTAACCTACTAAACCAAGCACTCCCCAATACTTATTCCCATATCAAGATTCAAGATATAACGACTACCCATCTGAACAGGGGTGTCTTTCTTTAAAACCAAAAACTCCTACTAGGAACAACAACACCCAAATGGTACCAACATCAAAAAGATCACAAAGGAAACAAGTAATCTCAACTCTAAGGGTGATACCAACCATGAGATATTCCCTTAAAAAGCATACTCGTCGACCCTATCTCTTAGTCACCCAACACTACTAGAAATGCAGGCTTTCCCAATGCTTCTTTACCAATGGTTTGCTTAAATCGTTGGTAAAGAAGGGATAGGACATCCTTTCCCAACGATTCTAGTAAACTGTTGGGAAAGGGTTCCTTGGACGCCCCTTTACCAACTGTTTTTAAAAACCATTGGTAAATATTTACCCAAAATACAGTCGAGCTGCTGCTCTCCCCCATTCGCAACAGAACCCTAAATCAAGTTGATGCTCTCCCCCATTCCACTCCTCTCGCGACTTCCCCCATCCGAATCGGTGAAAATCCATTAAAATCATCTCAAATCAGGTATTTTTATCTTTATACATATAAAATATTTAAGTGCTACCTTGTTTTTATTGTTATTCATCTAATATTTTAGTTTTAAGTTTTGATTTTGATGTGTATATCATTTTTTTGTGTTATGATTTAATCTAGACTTTCTCCATTACAATCCATTTATTTAATTAAATCCTTAACCCTCCATCGAAGAAGAAACATCTCAAATTAATTGTGGTTGGATTCTAGATTTTCTAAGTATTTTTCTCTATTCTTTTTCTTCATCTTGTAATTAATTGTTAGTTGGAAATTTATTTATATGTGTTTATTAATTTTTAGCAAAGTTTCTATGAATGTTTTCCTTAAAATTCCTTGATAAAAGTGTTTTATTAAAATGATAATTTTTTTAATAAGGCTTGTGTAATGTAATTTGTTATAGTACACTTGTTATGTGACTATTTTTGGTATTTAGTAACACATGAGATAACTGGTGTGTGAGAATGTGTTGTGAAAGAGATTCCATGGTTGGTTCAAGATTGTATTTACGTTTTGAGCCTATTAATGAGTTGTTTTAAAGATATTTTGAGATATTTACCTTATGTTTATTGGTGAAAACTAGGAGCTGTAGAGGTGGTTCATGATTAAGACATATAATTACTGCTAAACATGTGGATAAACTATGCATAGTAGTGAATTCTTGAAATATTTAATGTTTTTAGTCCTTTTTTTTGGATTTTATTTTGATGTTGATGTTTCTTATTGATACCTATGGTGGGAATTTATTTTAGTTTCTAAATCGGCTAAGACTCCCCCACCATGCATAGTGTATGAAACCTCTACCCTTATTTAATCATTCTTTTTACACAGCCTATGAAACCTCTACCCTCATTTAATCAGTGAACTCAAGTTATTAATTCAAGCCTTCATTCTCACTAGCATGTAAGAAATTGAATGATGTAAACCCATCCTCATATGATTTCTTACCTTATATAGTGTACAACATATGGAATACGAGCTTTTGAGTTCATCAGTTAACCAGGATCATATATTCCATTTCCCCCAAGATGACTGTACTAATATAAATTTAGGGTCAATTAAATATGTTTATCATTTTACGTTGTATATTATTTGTCCTTCTTGGCCAATACTCACTTTTATGAGGGTGGGGTGCTTTTCACTAGCCATGCTGGCATGTGTAGACATCCATAAAAATGTTAGATAAGTCACAAGTTTAATTTAGTAATGTTGTTATCATTGACATACTTTATTATTAATCTCAAATTTAAAAATAAATGTTTTTGTCTATACTTAATGAAATTAAATCTTTTTACAAGCCATGAACAACCTATTAGTGTATAAGCCTAAAATTTATTCACCCATGGGGTGAGCTTGACTTGAGGAAGTAATTGGGTAATGAAAGGTATGGCCATAGAGGTGCCAATAATGAGTTATTGAACATGAGTGAATGATTTGGGATGCCTATAAAAAATAATAGGACCTGAGGCATGTGACTCATATAGACCTAATGAAAATGAATATAAATAAATTTTAATTTAATTTATGAGTACTTTTTCTTTACATTATTTTAATAGTTCACTACATCGACTTGGAACTTCTTCCTTTATCATTTACTTAAATGTATTTTCTATTAAAGTTTAATCCTATTGAATTTTTTATGACAAAATCACTTACATAAATTCTTTTTATAGAATGGACAGAATTTGGATGTATGAAACCGATCAGATCTCAAGCGATTTTCAAAACAATTTAGAGAGCTTTATAGATTTTGCATTCCACAATGCTTCAGATAGTGGTCGCATACACTACCCATGTTCCAATTGTGTTGGTAGACCTTGGTTGAGCCATGAAGAAGTCAGCTACCACATAACCAAAAATGGTTTTCAAGCAAACTACTTTGTGTGGTATCACAATGGGGAGAAAATGAAATCTCAAATTGGTGATGATCGAAATGGAAGGACTGGAATGGAGAATTTGTTAGATGATCGATTTCCGTTTATTCGTCATCATGAAAAAAAGGATTTCAACTCAAGAAGACTTCGATATGAGGGCAGCTGATGCATCTAGTGAAAATGATGATATTGATAGGGTGAAAAAATTGAATTATGTTGCCATAAATCCAGTATATAGACAATGCGATAAAATGAAAAAGCTGGAATTTTTAATCCGATTGTTTCATGGGAAAACTATGTATGGGATTTCTAATACAACAATCGATTACATTCTTACCCTCTTGAAGTATTTACTTCCAGATGATGTAGATATTCCCTCAAACTACTATATGGAATGTAAGTTAGTTGAGGTACTTGGATTTTCAAGAAACAAAATTCATGCTTGCCCGAAAGATTGCAGTTTATTCTTAGAGGAAACCGTTGAATGAAATGATTGTATAAAATGTGGCACATCCCACTGGAAGTGAAAATCTGATGGAACACCATCCCGAGTTCCACAAAAAGTAATTTGGAACTTTCCATTGATCCCCAGACTCCATAATCATTTTATGTATGATGACATATCAATAAAAATGAGATGGCATGATACCGAGAGAAAGAAGAGTAATGATGAGTTGGTTCATCCTGCAGATGGATTTTCATGGTAGAGATTTGATGCTCGACATCCTGATTTTTCAGCTGACGTGCGTAATGTGAGGTTGGGTATTTCATGCGATGGTTTTAATCCATTTGGTAAAATTCTTACTTCATACAGCACATGGCCAGTTTTTATACACATTTATAATCTTTCCCCATGGTTGTGTATGAAAAAACATTTCACTTTCATGAGTATACTCATATCCGGTCCTTCTGATCCCGACATTGATATTTATGTATACATGAAACCTTTAATAAAAGAGTTGAAACTTCTTTGGGATTTGGGTGTGTGCACATACGATGCATGTTCGAAAGACATATTTCAGATGCGTGCTGCGATTATGTGGATGATCAATGATTTTCCAGGTTATGCAATGATGTCTGGATGGAGCACGTGGGGAAAACTGTCATGACCATTTTTTATGAAGAATACACGATCTAGAAAACTGAAACATCATTGTAGTTTTAGTTTTATGGGACATCGATGATTATTGACAAATGATCATACATATAGAATGAATCGTCAAAGATTTGATAATACCATAGAGGCCGATGATCCACCTCAGCGTATGTCTGGAACTGATGTGCTTAATGAATTGAAAGATTTCAGTTTTTTATTCGGGAAGGGTCAAATGAAATCTGGAAAGATAAAGAATGTTTCCACTGAAACCTGTTACAATTGGAGGAAGAGGAGTATCTTATTTGATTTTCCTTATTGGTCAACCAATTTGTTACGTCATTGCTTAGACGTAATGCATATTGAAAATAATATATGTGAAATGTTTCTTTCGGTTCTTCTAAATGTCAAGTAGAATACACAAGATGATTTATGATCTCGGTGTGACTTGGTGGATTGGGGCATCAGACCAGAATTGCATCCTGTGTGTATCAGTGAAAATAAATGGAAACTTCCATGTGTTTCTTATGTGATGACACCTATGGAAAAAAACAATTTATGGAAGTATTAGAGACTATTATTGTTCCTGATGGATATTCAAGCAACGTATCTAAATGGGTCAACAGAAGAGAGTTGAAGCTAAAATATTTGAAGACTCATGATTATCACGTTCTACTATATGAGTTGCTTCCAATAGCAATCCGTCATATTTTTCCCAATAATTTAAGGGTGACTGTTATTCATTTGTGCCATTATTTTAGAGATCTTTGTGGTAAGAAGTTGTCCAAGTATTTCTTGAAAAAAATGTTGACAGATGTCCCATTAATTTTTTGTGATTTGAAGAAAATATTTCCTCCATCATTTTTCACATGCATGTTGTATCTTACTATCCATATTCCCACTGAAACACTTCTCGGAGGACCTGTTTATTTTTTTTTGTATGTATCCAACTGAAATAAATATGTACACATTAAATTCTTATGTCTGAAACAGGAATCATCCCGAAGGTTCTATCATGAACGGTTACTTGGATCAAGAATGTATGGATTTCTGCTCAATGTATGTGTCTGATCTTACTACAAGAATGAACAGACCAATGAGAAATGAAGAAGAACAATATGAGAAAATTGAACCCAGTTTTCTATCACTTCCTCAAACAGGAGGAATTCCTGGATCATATACATTGAAGACATTAAGCCATGAAGAGAGGGAGATGGCACATCGCACAGTTTTGTTCAACTTTGATTTTTTCGATGACTATATCAGGTAACTAAATTTAATATGTATATCTTACATATATATCTATTAAAATATTCATATTTTTTATCTACAGGGAACATAAAACAATGATAAATAGGAAGCATCGTTCTTTATCTTTGAGAAGGAGAGATACTTTTCATAGCAAAGAGTTTTCTGCTTGGTTAAAATTGAAGGTAAAAATATTACTATTTAAAATAATTATATCAATATTTAATTAAGTTTAATAGTCATTTATATTGCAGGTATTGAGTTTGTCTGCTGACTCTGTCTCTGAGGAAATAAGAGCTTTGGCTTTTAGTCCTAATAACGTGGTTCGTGACTGTAAATCAATTGTTATCAATGGGTACAAATTTATTGTCACTGGATGAGAAAATAACATGAGAACACAACATGATGGTGTTATGATTACTTCCACAACATATTTTTATGCCAGTGCATCAGATAGTATAACACGATTTGAAAATGTGGGTTATTATGGAGTCGTTGAGAAAATAATAATATTGGATTATTACTCTCATTGATGAGTCACAATGATGAAATTTCATTGGTTTGATTCGATGATGATATAGGGCACATTTATTGATGATTTTGGATTTTGAGTAATTAATATGACTCGCACTCTTTCTACCGAAGAACCATATGTGTTGGCATAAATGGCTAAACACAATTTTTATGTCAAAGACCAACTTCGACCTGAATTTGGTGTCATATTTGATGTAATTCCAAGACATATTTTTTATGATGGTGATGATGGAATTGAAATTATCCCTAGTGCCATTGGAACCAATCCATTTATTTCTTTTGATGACTCCAATATCTCAATTGTTAGAGTTGATTGTGAACCTGAAGTTGTGGTTGAAAATATATAAAATCATTCATCCATATTCTCAATTCTTTTGGTTTACCTCGAGTTGGGTTTTTAAAGTTGCTAATATTCAAATTGATTTAGTATTGATCACAAATATGTTTTAGCTGACTTGACCGTTATGTGAATTTTCAATGTTTATTGGTTGTATTTTTCTTTGAATTGCATTTTCTAATTTGGAATTGAACTGTATTCAAACCTAGTCAAACAATATTTCAAACTTGGTGAACATTACAACTTGTATGATTTATTAAATACATTAAATCTCTTCTAAAACAATTGATAGATAAATTACCATTGAATCTCCATATTCCCTCATATATTTAGTTTTTTGGGTTACACATTAGTTTCCTTTTTCTAATTAATTACATATTTGTTTTCAAAAGTAGGAAATGCAGCCAATTGAAGAGAGGCAAAGGAAAAAAATGATGGAGAACAATCGTCGAATGGTGGAGATGGGCGTTCGACCATTAGTGCCTACAGTGAGTACTTTATTTCAAATATATATATTTAATTAATATATAATTCCATGTGATTAATTTTTTTGAAAACATTTTTTTAGGATTTACCTATACGTAGACAGTTATTCGACGAGAAGCCTAGCACTGGTCCTAGTTCTCAGGCTAGTGGTACGAGGAGGGTTCGTACAAGAGGTGGACGAGCATCTTCGTGTACCCGACTAGACCCTGCCCCTCTCACTGACATGTCATCCTTCCCACATTCTGATCCTGGTGAGTCGTTAGGGACACACGGGATATTTAGGCCTCCTATGTTTTCCCCACTTTTTTCATCTTTTGGCCCATTCTTTTCATATCCCATGATGATTCCCACTCCCTGGTCAGAATCCGGGCATACAGCTGTCCTATCTTATTTTCCTTCTACTTCTGTCTCTCTGAGCTTCTATATTCCATCGTCTTCGACTCATGTTCCACCACTGGGCGTTCCATCATTTTCTGTGGATCCAGTGCCACTCAGCGATCATACTGGCGCAGGTATATTTATAGAACCCTAAAAAAATTTCATAGCAATATTTATTTTCATTATAACATGTTTTGATAAAATATTTGTTTTTCTATCATGAAAGATCATCTACTGACAGGAGACGTGGGCAGGGGCATATACACATGCGTGTAGTGTGGAACCTCCACACACAGGTTATGGTGGATTACAATGAAGACAACCAAATGGTTGAGAAAACAGGGCAGCAATGTCGGAGTTTTTTGGCGATGCTTTCCAAATACTCCGAAATCATTCCCTTCAGCCCGCTATCGTGGAGAAATTTTCCAGATGAGGTCAAGGATAGAGCTTGGGCAAAGACATGGGTAAAAATATCTATTGTATTTAATTCCATGAATTATTTTTATATTTATATGAATTAATATTTTGATGTTAGCTTCGATTTAATTTTCCCGATGGTGAGGGTGCACGACCGGAATGTCTAAAGGATTTAGGAGAGCTTTGGAGAGCCTACAAGCATGAGTTGTATATTGGCTGGTGTGCTAGAGTTGGCATTGAGTTAGAGGTGGTACCAGTTGTGGATGATTGTCATATAGAGCAATGTCGTCAGATGATTACTCATTGAAAGACTACCCAGTTTAAGGTATTAATTACATTTGAGGTATTTAAATAATAACTTTCATTTTTTGAATTAATATTATCCTTTTCATTATCAAATTTTATTTAGGAATCATCTAGAAAAAATAAAAATAAAAAACATTGATGCAAAAAAAAATACCTCCACACACTAGGACGTACTACGATGCCAGATGATGAGAGGAAGCAGGTATGACAATTGTTTATAAGTTTTCTTTACGACTTACACTTCCTCTTGTTTCCTCAATTATTTAATCGTTTGATAAATTTTTCATATAACATTAGTTTTCAATGTCATTATAGAGGCAAATACAGAATATTGAAGGATGTGTGCCTCGAGCAAAACTGTTTTGCTCGAGTAGACGGAAAAAGGATGGAAGTGTCATCAATAAAGCGACTCAGCAGCAGATTGTAAGTTTTAATCTGTTGATTTTATATTTTAATATCTATTTTGTAACTTAATAATATATTTATATTTTTAATAGGCTTCTTTAGAGGCCCTCGATGCCCAAGAAGTAGACAATTTTGGGCCAACTGATCACTTACATCAGGTGTTGGGAGAGGAGCATCCTGGAAGAGTACGCTGCCGACCTAGGATAGCCCTGATGAGGTATTGACCCTCCTCAGGTATGAGTTGTAGTGCCACCGAGCTACAGTAAGTTAGGGCACAAGAAGAGCAGGCTAACAAAAGGGTCACAGAGACGGCAGAATAGTCTGCTAGGGAAAACAGTGGATTTATAAATTTTTTTCAAGTTCTACGTCCAACACTTCCACCAGAGGCCAGCCCAACTTTTGATGAATATATGTCATCGATACGTTATATATATGGTGAACCAGGTGGCAGTTCTAGTGGTGTTCAAGATGATGTTCAGCCTGATGATGATGATGGCGAGGAGACTGATGCGGAAGAGGAGGGAGAGGAGGAGGGTGAGGCGGATGGTGAGGGTGAGGAGGAGGGCGAGGGCGAGGAGGAGGGCGCTGAGGAGGGTGAGGATGATGATGGGGATGAGGACGAGGGTGATTATGATGGTGATGATGGTGATGGTGATGTGGGAAAAATTGATCTATTACATTTTTGACTAATATTACTGAGATTTGATTTTTAATCTATTCTAGTTGTTGGTTTTATCTAGACCTATAATATAGTATTGGAGTTGAGTTATTTTTATATATTGTCTGTTTTCATGGATGTTGTTGTCTTTTAGTGGTTGCAGTGTATCTTGAGCATGTTTATAGAGTTTTTTGTGTTTGGGAACTCCCTGGATATCCCCCCTCCTTCCTGGACCCTGGACAACCCCCCACCATCCTCATTGGACCCCGGACAGCCCCCCGGACAACCCCCCCCCCCCCCCCCCACCCCACCATCTTTCTTGGTCCCCGGACAGCCCCCCCCCCCCCACCCTCCTCCCTAGACCCCGGAAAGCCCCCCAGACAGCCCCCCGAAAAGCCCCCCCCCCCCCCCACCCTCCTTCTTGGACCCCGGACAGCCCCCCGAACACCCCCCGCACAGCCCCCCCCCCCCCCCCCCACCACCACCACCCTCATCCTGGGTCCCCAGACAGCCCCCCCACCCTCCTCCCTGGACCCCAGACAGCCCCCCGGACAACCCCCCGGACAGCCCCCCGGACAGCTCCCCGGATAGCCCCCCCCCCCCCCCACCCTCCTCCTTGGACCCCAGACAGCCCCCCGGATATCCCCCCACCCTCCTCCTTGGTCCCCGGATATCCCCCTGGACAGCCCCTCAGACAGCCCCCCCACCCCCCACCTTCCTCCCTGGACCCCGGACAGCCCCCCGGACAACCCCCCCACCCTTCGTAGTGTCTCTCTTTTGTTTAAAATGGACATCATTTCAAGTGTAAACAACAACTGACATACGAAAAAAAAAGACCAAAAGCATTCAAAATGTGTTGATCCTTTAGGACAACGATCCATGGGTCATATGTGATGTGTATGAGTCAACCCCACCTCAATCTGAGGCACGGTGTGGCCGAGATCACTCTAAGTGTCTCTCTTTTGTTTAAAATGGACAACATTTTAAGTAAATTTGGAAAACTGACCAAATGGATTCTGATTGTGTTGATACTTTAGAACAACGATCCATGGGTCATATGTGACGTGTAAGAATTAACCCCACCTCAATCTGAGGTGCGGTGTGGCCGGCCCCACTCAAAGTTTCTCTCTTTTGTTTCAAAAGGACATCATTTTAAGTGAAAACATAAACTGGCATACGGAAAACCAACCAAACACATTATTATTGTGTTGATACTTTAGGAAAATGATCCATGGGTCATTTGAAACATGTACAAGTCAACCCCGTCTAAATCTGAGGTGTGGTGTGGCTGGTACCACTCTAACTGTGTCTCTTTTGTTTAAAATGGGTAGGATTATAAGTAAAAAGAACAACTGGCATACGAAAAACTGACCAAACGCATTCGGAATCTGTTTAAACTTTAGTAAAACGATCCATGGGTCATATGTGACATGTATGAGTCAACCTCTCCTTAATCCAAGTCACACTGTGGACGGTACCACCCAGAGTGTCTCTCTTATGTTTAAAATGGACAACATTTTAAGTACATATGGAAAACCGACCAAAAGGATTCTGATTGGGTTGATATTTTAGCACAACGATCCATGGGTCATTTGTGACGTGTACAAGTCAACCCCGCCTGAATCCGAGGCATGGTGTTTTTGACACCACTCAAAGTGTCTCTCTTTTATTTAAAAATCACTTCATTTTAAGTGAAAACAACAACTGACATATGAAAAACCGACCAAATGCTTTTAGAATATGTTCATATTTTAGGACAACGATCCATGGGTCATTTGGAACGTTTACGAGTTAACCTCGCCTCAATCCAAGGCACGGTGTGGCCAGTATCACTCTAGGTGTATGTATTTTGTTTAAAATGGACATCATTTCTAGTAAAAACAAATGGTATACGAAAAACCGATCAAATTATGAATTGAATTCCAGATTCCACATATAATTGTCATCTAAATTTTAAATTTAATTCTAAATGATTTATGTATGTTTATAATTACGTTATGAATTCTGATTTAATTCTGTATGTGTATAGTTCCACAATGCATTATATGTTAAATGTGTATGAATTTTTTCTCTATATGTATGTGTTAGTTGGTTATTGCAGGTACAATAATTGTATATGTATGTGTTAGTTTATTGCCGGTACAATAATTAGAAATGATTGAAAATTAGAGGGAATTGAAAAGGAGAGGGAATGGACTGGCTGCTGTGCAAATTGCAGGCTGCTGTGCAATTTGCACAGCATAGGTTATGCCAACGGTTTCAAACCGTTGGCATATAATTCTGAGTATTTTTTTTACCAACGGTTCTCTATGAACCGTTGGTAAAAATCATTTCCCAGCGGTTTAGAAACCGTTGGGAAGAATTCATATGCCTGGTTTTCCCAATGATTCAAACCAAATTGTTGGGAAAAACTATCCCAACGGTTTGGCACAACTGTTGGGATAGGTTCATTTTTTCTAACCTATCCCAATGGTTCAGTGTAAACCGTTGGGAAAATCTTTCCCAACGGCTTACTTCCCTATGGTTTGCAGAACCATTGGTATAAGATATACCAACGGTTCTGTAGGATTTCCCAATGGTTCAGAACTATTGGGAAAGCCTGCATTTCCAGTAGTGCAAAACAAAATTCACTAGGCTAAAAATACATCTTTATTTTAGCCATTTATTAATTTATTTCAACCTTTTAAACATTTGATTGAATTTTTAACAAACCCACATGTACTATTTCGCAACAAGTTACTTGGTTTTCAATCAATTCCCCATAAGAAGAATAGGAAATCTATAACAAACTTCCTCTTTAAACATTTAACATTCAAATTCTATTTCATTTTAAATTAGCATCTAAATTACTTTTAATCAGAAGACGACATATGAGGGTCCCATTTCTTCAATCCAGATTCTTCAAAAATAAACCCCAAAAGTGATATGAGTGGCCATATACCAATCCATAAATTTCCTATATACTTTACAGGTGTCATTTTTCTCTCATTTAATCAATTCAATTTCTATTTAACATTTTAACTTTAGTAGCCACTTACACATCGAAACACATCTAGCATGTAATCATAAGCAGTAACACAAAATCATTCTATAACACATAAGCATGGAATAATAGAAAAGTGTGTTAATCACAAAGGAATCATGGAATATAATAACCCAAGCATGTTAAATATATCACAGAAACATGCTATCTAAAGAGGCATTCTATAGAAAATCAAAACATGTCATTCCACCCAAGGCACACAATCAAAATTAACAGGCATCCTACGAATGAAACTACATGGAATGTTATATGCATGGAATCTAAATATCTAAGTGCCTAAGATGATTCATGTAATGCAACTTACTTTCCATATTAGCCCAAGGAAATTTTCAAAAATTCTCAAAATCAATAATCAGTATAAAATACACCAGTAGAATCTAATTTAAAGGGTGAGAAACCAATTATCGGGTTTATAGACTTACCCTAAAAGGAATTAATTGAACCAAATAAATCCAAACTACCATGTATTTTTCTTCGGTTCTCAAAATAGAACCCAACAGGTCCTGAGACATCTTCTGCACAATCTAGGATTGGAAGAAACAAGAAATCTAAGTTAATCCCGAACCTAGGGTTTCGGCCTAACGGAGACCGAGAAACGGACAGCCGAAATAACCAATGAAAATAATGAAACACATGTAGAATGACTCACCTCACTGAGACAAACAAATTTCATGAATATACCACCACGACCCAGCATGTGGAGAGGGATCTGGGAGGATGGGTGGTGTGCCACCCATGGGAGAGCCAATAGTGGGGGTTGCACCTCACTCAGGTTGTGCGCCTCTTCCTCTTTATTTATCTTCTAATAATTTTATTAATTAATATAATAATAATAATAACACCCATATCATTATTATTATTATCAGTTAATTAAAATGAATCTTTGATAAACCCCAAACTCCCCATTTACACCTCATTTATACCTTATTTAATTAAATTTCTTTCAACCATGTTTAAGTAAATAAATTCTCTAACTCAACATCATTTTAAAAAAAATTATTTTCATCTAAATTTAATTAAATAATTTATCCATCTCAAAGTCATTTAACTAAATTCTATCAACTTTAATTTAATTAAATGAAACCCCCAATAGCTCATTTAATTAAATTCCTTTCAACTGTGAATTTAATTAAATTAATTTAACCTGAAACTAAAAAATGGATAAGCCGCATTGTTTAACTCATACGGTCTGATAGACGGTTTGCAGACCATGAACCCACTACCAGATACTTGGAGTATCCCACATGGTTGACCCACATGGTTTGACTAACCATGTGTAGCCCGTGTGAACGCCACTTCTTTTCCTTTTTAAAACTAAGGTTCTGGGTTCGGAGCTCCCGAAACCCATCGAGCCACCAGAGAAACTCCTAGAGCCTTTACTCAAGACTGATATCAACACTTAAAATGAACCCAACTCGTAAAACTTCATCCATAAGCATGGTTTTAAAACCTACCCAAGCATTAAATGAAAAATTTCAAAAACTTTCATATTTTTAACCCGGTTCAAAAACACGGGACTTTACAATCTACCCACCTTAAAAACTTCTCATCCCCGAGAATCCATAGGGAACCACTACAACATCAACCAACCCACCGAGGTAAAGAATTCTCATCTGAACGATCATTTTGCGTTCCCAAATGCCAATACAGCTATGACCATTTCATAAGGCCAATGGCTTGAGCCTTTAAAAAAGCCTGATCCAATGCTCAAAATCTACCCCCGAAAACATTGAAACAGTGCATAACTAAGCCCATGCAACTAGAGACATGATCTCGTCATCATCTCCTCAATCACCCGCTCATAGGTTCCTTCCACCAATGGTCTTAGAATTTTACGGTCAAACTCCCAAACCAAGACTCTTTCCTTTAAAGACATTGTCAACCCATAAACCCACACTCGCCCTTAAACCGGTGATGTGCCTTTAAAATCATTTCAACACCAACCTCAAGTAATCCAAAGTCCTTACTTTAATTCCAGTGACCTCTCCAAGTGAATTCATTGCAAGGATACTTTAAAAATATTGTTCCCCATCACAAATAAAGGTGTAACCCAAATAACCATGAATCCCACATATAACTCAGATAACAACCGATTATCAATCCCAACAACTTTTAAAAATTTATAATGATGTAAGACTGACTCTATCTCAGTGCCTCTAGTATGAGTTCAAGATAGGGGACATGATCATCTCAAACTGAAGAGAACACTAAGAGTAAACCCAGGTCACAAAGAAGTTCAATCGAACTATCACTGATCAACACTTTATGAAAATCTAAACTTCACCTATTGATGCCTCATCAACCAAAAACTGATGCCTATTTCACCAAAGGAATTCATGTTCATTCAAATATTACCATTGAAACTCTTCCAAAAACTAATGGAGTTTCCAAAAAATTTCACACACTACCAACCTTATCAAGTCGTGCTGCCAAGAAATCACTGACACGTTTACTGGAATCGATGTGACACTACCCACCTTAGGAGTGTCCATGTCGTGGAAAGAAAAGACTAGCTGCTCTCAATAATGCTATTTCAGAAACACCTTAAACGCACGTGTAACATTGAAAAAATCAAAATCACCATTTCAACATATCACATGAAATCCGAAATTTATGTCGACTGGCATGTCAAAACACATGAGTCCCAAAAGTCCTCCCATGCAGTGGGAATAACTTACCTTAACTCCCTAAACACTCTACTCTAGATTTAACCCAAAGAAATCTTTAACATATGACCATGCCTGAGGCATGTCTAACCTACTGAACCAAGCATTCCTCAATTCTTATTCCCATATCAAGATTCAAGATACAGTGACCACCCATCTGAACAAGGGTTCCTTTCTTTAAAACCAAAAATTCCTACTAGGAATAATGACACCCAAATGGTACCAACGTCAAAAGTCTCATAGAGAAAACAAGACATCTCATCTCTAAGGGTGCTACCTACCATGGGCTAGTCCCTTATGAAGAATACTTGTCGACCCAATCTCTTGGGAATGAAAAATAGAATTCAATAGGCTTAAAAGCCTCTATTTATTTTATCCATTTCATTAATTTATTTCAACCTTTTAAACTTTTGAATGAATTTTTAACAAACCCACAAGTAATATTTCAAAAAAAGGTACTTTTTTTTCAATCAATGCCCCATGGGAAAAATAGGAAAGCTATAACAAACTTTCTCTTTAAACATTTAACATTCAGTTTCATTTCATTTTAAACATGACATTTAGCATCTAAGTTACTTTTAATCAGAACATGACCTATGAGGGTCCCATTTATTCAATCCATATTCTTCAAAATTCAACCCCACAAGGGATAAGAGTGGCCATATACCAATCCATAAAGTGCCCATACACTTTACATTTTGAATTTGGCTCCCATTTAATTAATTCAATTTTCATTTAACATTTTAACTTTAGCAGCCACTTACACATCCAAAAATATCTATCATGTAATCACAAGAAGTAACACAAAATAATTCAATAACATATAAGCATGACATAACAAAAAATCATGTTAATCACAAAGGAAGCATGGCATATAATCACCCAAGAATTTTAAATGTATCATTGAAACATGTTATCTAAAGAGGAATGCTAAATTAGATCAAAACCTGGCATTCCACCCAAGGCACACAATCAAAATTAGTAGGCATCTGACTAATGAAACTATATAGAATGTTATATGCATGGAATGTGAATATCTAAGTGCCTAAGATGATGCATTTCATGAAACTTATTTTCCATATCAGGCCAAGGAAAATTTCTAAAATTCTCAAAATCAATAAGTAGTGGAAACTACACCAGTAGAATCTAATTTAAAGGGTTAAAAACCAATTATCCATATTATAGCCTCACCCAAAAATGATGGAAGTGAAAAAAACTAAAGATAAACCACCATGACTTTGGTGGTGATTGTTGAAATACAACCCAACGGGTCTTGATATATCTTCCATGCCACCTAGGATCAGAAGAAACATGAAATTTGAGTTAATCCCAACCCTAGGGTTTCAGCCTAATGGAAAACGAACAATGGAGAGCTGAAATAGCCGATATGAATAGATAAATGCATGGAGAAGGACTCACCTCACTAAGAAGAACAAATTCTGTGAAGATACCACCATGATCCGGTGCACGGAGAGGGATCTAGGAGGATGGGTGGTGTACCACCCATGGGAGAGCCGAGAGGGGGGGTCGTGCCTCACCCAGTTTGTGTGCCTCTTCCTATTTATTTACCAGATAATAATTTTAATAATTAATATAATAATAATTATAATAACACACATATTATTATTATTATCTTTTAATTAAAACGCTTCTTTGATAACCCCCAAACTCCCCATTTACACCACATTTACACCTCATTTAATTAAATTCCTTTCAACCAAATTTAATTAAATAAATTCTTCAACTCAAAAAAAATTAAAAAAATTAATTCTTTTCATCTCAATGTAATTTAATTAAATTATCTCAACTTTAATTTAATTAAATGAAATCCCCAACAACTCATTTAATTAAATTTTTTCAACCATGAATTTAATTAAATTTATTTAAGATAAAACTCAAAAATGGGTAATTCACATGGTTTAAATCACACAGTCTGACATAACATGCACAGAGCATGTTCTCGCTACCAGATACATGAATTATCTTGAATGGTCAACCCGTACGGTTTGACTAACCGTGTACAGCCCGTGCAAAGGCATCTATTTTTTTCTTTTTTAAAATGAGTTTCGGGGTCCGATGCTACCGAACCCCATCGAGAAACCTGGGAAACTCTGAGAGACTTTACTCAAGACTAATATAAACACTTAAAATGAACCCAACTCACAAAACTTCATCCTAAGGTATGGTTTTAAAACTACCCCAATCATTAAATGAAAAAGGTCAAAAACTTTCGTATTTTTAACCCGATTAAAAAACATGGGACTTTACACATTAAATGACCATATTTAGACCTTATCATCACTTATAAATAATTTTTTATAATATTTAATCCATTTTTCATAGGAATAATGTGATTAGAATTCCCTTTTCAAAAATTTACAAGAATGTCACTCCTCCTCCATTATAAAAAGGCACTCACCCCTCCCACTTCCTCACACATATCAAGACACTTAAGCTCGACCAAACTCTTCCAAAATATCTCCTAAACATAACTCCCCTCATCCTAAAGGCCTCACTTGGGCAGAAATCAAACCAAGGAATCTCTTTGGTGCAAACCAAAAGGAGTTACCCAAATAAGAGGTTACATCCTTCCTCAGGCTCTTTGGTTTTATTTACATTCTACATCCCCTAAAATATTATTATTACAAGATTATATAATAAAACCAGTATCATAAATATTATTATATTTTTTATTCTAATGTTTCGACCTACACTTACACACACTCACATCTAATGGGTAATGAACTTTCCGTTTATGTGTACGGTGAACTACCGCCTCACAAAATGATGTCATTCATTTTTCCTTTACCACATCTCATTGTTGGTAATTATGATGTAAATGATATTAATATATGATATATATGATATTTATTATAAATTTATTCTTATTTAATTCCTTTATAACACATACCATTATTCTTTCCATTTCTGTAAATATGATAACATCATTTTTGGATGTGTGGACTACTGCCTCCTGAAAGCAATGTGATTTGTTCACACTTTACATGGAATGTATAAAGGATTGTTTTATAAAAACTATGTGAAATATATTACATAAATATAATACTATAATTATAATATAAATATACATATATATAATTTAATTTTCATTTTTTTAAATACTTAAAAGAAATAAAATAGCGTTCATGCGTACGTACAGCCTACCGTCTCCATGAACAATGCATTTCATTTTATATCTTAAAATTTTATGATTTATTATAAATAAATATATACTGAATATATATGATATTTAAATAATGGTTTAAATTCTTTATATGATGAAACCATGATATGAACAAGAAGTAACAAGTCAAAACATACTTGACAAACTAGGCAATTAACACCCGAAATAGTGAAAATAATGAAAGATTACTAAAAAATGGGTAATAATATATTATTAGAAGAACATATATGATATCATAAATATTAATATGGTCAATTATCATGTTATTATCATTTTTAAACCCATTATACAAGAGTTTAAAGGATGTTCACCCGAAAGGAAATGCAAGGTAAGGGATTTTCTTCTCACTTTTTATATCTGTGAGATAAATGTCATATTCACATCTTAATTATTTTCTATGGTGTATCTAATGCTAATTTTGAAATATTATATCATTAATTATTTTATCATCATGTTATTTTAAGTTTCATTTGAATTTATATCTTTAATGGGACTTATGGTTCAAAAAAAATCAAGTAGTGAGGGACTTCATCTCAATTTCCATTTTTTATGACATACCTTATTGTTGTGCACCTAATTTATTATATATGGAATAAATACTACCACATTGACATGTAAAATCATTATTAATTCATTCTTCATGATATTTTGAGATACAATTTGAATTATTTCATCTAATGGTATTTGAATTAAGCATTACCAAGTGGGAAAAAATTTCATAACCCAATTTATTTTCTTTGGGTTATATTACTTCCTCATTGTCATTAATATTATAAGATTATGTGTGTAATAAATTTTTATTAGATTTTTTTATTTCCAATTGAATAATGGGGATTTATATTTGACATAGATAATATATTCATTTATTGATTCTCACATCAATGTTATGGACATTTCAAGGTTTTACTTTACAATCTCATTTTGTTCCGGATTGTTTATACTTGAATTTCCATCAGAGGAAATTATTGAATAATTTATTAATGAATTATTTAATATTATTCACATATGGTTATTCATGAAATTTTATAAGTAACAGTACCATTTTTTACTCTTTGGTACTTAATATGATTTATAAAATATTTTTGAAAAAACCTGACCTCATTTCTCTATTCAGTTGGAGAACCTATTTTCTTCTAAAAACCCTATTTTATAAAATGGTTTTTTTTTAAAAATTAACCTTTCCAAAATAATTTATTAAATAAATTTTTATCTGTTTTTTTCTTTTACAAATTTTTTCAAAGGAACCTTATTTTCACTTTCTGAACAAGGCATTTTTCTAAACTTTTACCATGTAAAAGGAATGTTTTTTTTACCTCATATGGAATGTACCTATTTACCTGCAATAATTTCTTAAAATTTTACTTTGAAAATCTAAATGGTTAATTTTTTAAAGAAATATTTTTAAAAAATTTATTTTCAAAGAAAAGGATTTTCAAAATGTTAAAAAAAGGATATTTTCCCCAATAATGTTTTTAAAGTTCTTATTTTATTTCATCAATGACAAGAACCCTTTATTTTTTACTCCACATGGGATATTTTGTATTGATACCATCTTTATTATTCATCTAGATGGTTTATGGTTTATTTTTCCATGGATAGTATTTACATTCAGTTCCTTTATTACTTTGTTAATCCCCTTTGAAATATTTGATTCTTATGATCATTTGACATTAAATTTCCTATAATTATCCATATCATTTTTCATGGAAATTTTTATTTCCTAAACCATAAAAAATTTAAATATGGTGTTTAATATGACATGTTATATCATAAATATCCTTATTTTCATGATATTATAAGTTTCATTTAATTCATGGGAAATTATGATTCAAATGTTTCAAAGTTGTATGGGATACTTTGGAATGTTTAAAGATTATTTTCTTCATGAATTTTTTAATTATCTTTCAACGGTATCTCTATTAATAAACATAAAAAAACCTTGTTGTAATTTATCCTCCACTGAGAAAATATTTATAAATATGTATTCTTTATTCAATGTGGATATTTTATAAGGTATATTGTTTATTAATTAAATCGATTACTCGATATGAGAAAAGATTTAGACAGGAAGTGAAGGGTGGGGCCCAAACTTTATATAGACACTAGATGCATCGATAGGTTCTCATGAGATCAATTAGTTATGCAAATTAAATAGGTTTCTACATATAGTTTTAAACCATATTGTGAAAGTTATTAATGGTATATTTTTTCATGTGCCTCATACATGATGTCCAATAATTAATCATTGCCTTTATTTTGATTCAATATTTATTATCCATGAGATTTTCACTATGAAAAAATTTATGGATTCATTTCATTCTCAGTATATTGATTAAGTGGAATGTGTTTTCAGTTTCTTACCTTTACATATTGATTTTTTCTTATATGGTTATTTGAATAGAATTTGTTTCAAGTTATTTACCTTTACATATTGTTTATGCACTTTCTTCTCAATTTATTGATTTCATGGCATGTGTCTTAAATTATTAACTTTCTATATTGATTATTATCATTGATTCATTATTTCTTCTGCTATAATTTACCCTTTTGAACATTTGAGCTCACCCTTATTATATTTCTTTTCCCCAAGATTCCATTAAGTGTACTAAGAAAGATATA
Organism: Viscum album; assembly: GCA_963277665.1. Classification (NCBI taxonomy): domain Eukaryota; kingdom Viridiplantae; phylum Streptophyta; class Magnoliopsida; order Santalales; family Viscaceae; genus Viscum; species Viscum album. The sequence goes on along the minus strand of OY728164.1, from coordinate 1,506,532,335 downwards.
AAAGGATACGCTATATGGAATAAAGTTATTATCCAATAATGATAAAAAAAAATTGTGTTGTCATTAGTGTATTCATTTATAATAAAACACTCATGTATATATCTATTTTACCAAGACTACTTAATTATTCAGTCCTTTAAGACATGATTTACTTTTATATTATGCCAATGTAATGATAGCACGATACCAGATCCGGGATTTCTAGGGTTGGGTGCTATAATATTTTATTTATAATGGTGTATCTAATAGCCCTTTAATATTTTTTATCATGATCCTCTTACTATTCATGGTATTTAATGATTTGTTTTAAATCATATTCTTAAAGGAGTTTTAATTGAAAATTTATTAATATCATAAGGGTCTCTTTGTCTCATTTTCAAATCTATGATACATGTTTAATATTTCACATTAACATTTCTTTTGTATAGCATGATTACTTCCTAATGGATGTATTTTACCATATTCATGTAATTTAAGAGGTTTAAATAACTATATCATGATCTTTATTTAAGTGGATTTCTTTTCAAAAGATTCCAAATTTGAAAGGGTTTTTGTTAACTCAGCTCCCTTGGTTGAGTTACAATGCCTCATCTTGAAATTATTTCTTCTAATATTGGTTTCTTCCAAATTAATATTTTATTTCATGGTACTTTATTTTCCTCTTGATGTAAAATGAATCTTTATATTTGAATCTTCCTCCTAAATAAATTACTTCCACATAAAAATTATATCATTGTTAAGAATAATTGTCATTCTATTTAATGTTTTATTGTTCTTCCTTATACATATATTCCTCCCATCTAATGTGATATTTTATATTTAGAAAAACAATTATTTATTAACTTGTGTGGTGTCAAATTTACCTCCGTCACTTTTGAAAATGATATTTTTTTATCTTTTTTAATGATATGGGTTTTCAATAAAGGTATTTAAAAATATAAAAAGTGGTTTTCCATCCATTAAAAATAAAAAAATTTATCTTCCACCCTGTATTACTTTTTTATAACCCTTATGTATTTTCAAGGATATATTATTGAAGTTTTTTTTAAAAGAAATTTTTTTAAAAATATTTCACTTTACCTTTTTGAAATTGAATTTGGAATGTGACATGTAACTTATTATTTTATGAAAATGTTATAAACATTTTTTAAAAAATAATTTATGGTTTCACTTACATTTTCCATTTTATAACAAAAATATGTATTCCCTAGGAAAATTCCTTTCAAGAAATTCCCTTTAAATTCTATTATACTATTTTGGTGGATTAAACTCATGAAAATCCATTACCACATTTTCATTTCATATTAATTAAATGTTTTTTATTTTTTTCAGTTCATTTCCTCTATTAACACTATATATTTCCTTCATTTTATTAAAAGGTGTTCACCTAGATATGATATATCTATTTATTGGAGAAATTATTAACTTAACTATAAATTCTTTATTTATACGGTGTAAATAACATACGCTCTATTTTCTTGATTGAATAATATTTACCAAGAAATTTACTAAATATATTTGGATACCCATTTATTTTCCATAGGTATATCATTTTATAATTATTTATATAATTATAAATATTTTATTTTTGTCATTCTGCTCAAAATTAATAAGAATCCCATTTTATTTCCATGGGTTCTTTATTATGTGATGAATGAAAACCATTTTCTTCCCAAGGGATTTAATGATATATATAAATGATTGATATCATATACAACATATATATATATAGATGATTGATAAGTGGGGTCCTTTATCTATCTATAATGAAATGGTTAATGTTATATATCTCCTAAAATAATGTAGCATGATCCTTATTGAATATTCTCACAAACTAAAGGGTAAGGCCTTATGGAAATTCTCACGAAACTAAAGTGTGATAATTTTTTTATATACTCACAAACTAAAGTTTGGTCCTTCTTAGGTATGATCACACTATTATGATACTATATTATTATATTTATGCCATTTTTTATTCTTATGATTATATTATTCTCTAATGGATCTTGTTTATTGACTCATGTTTCTACACACTCTTGATTCATTCCTTATATTATGTCATGTAATATTCCATGACTCATATTATATGATCTAATATTTATTAGGTATGATTTTCTTATGTATCTTGATAATACCCATATGCTGATCTTATACTCTATTAGGATATTTGATTGTTATCATCTTTGTTTTCCCTTACTATGAATCTAAACTCACCCCTTTATTATGTTTCAATTTCCCTAGGTTATGAATAAAATTCATATGTAATATTTATACAAAAGGGTATCTTTTGTGGAGCTTTTTTGGGAAATGTTGAAGACAAGTTATGGGATAAATAGTTGTTTATATAATGGGAAAATGTTATTTAGTTTAAAAATACATGAGTTTTTTTAGTTAATTCTTTGTACTAATTCTCTAAAACTTTAACTAAAAGTCCTTGGAAATGTATTGCAATGAAATATTTGATTTAAGTTATGTAGTTTAGAATGTCACATCTCGGTCCTATTATAGTTAATATAAAATTAGGGTTTAGATAATATTAGAGATTAAGATGTTATCAGTTGAGGTAATATTGAAAATTTTAGTGATTCAGATAAGTTAAGTTTACTAAAGACACAAGGGAGAAGTCGAATTATAGGAGGAAATCCCAATGTTTTGGTAAAGTAGTGAATGTGTGGTTTTCCTAGAAATAATATCCATATCTAGATATTACAAGTATATATAGGATCTAACACAAATGTACTTAGGGGTAATAACCCTTAATAACGTGTATTGGGTTTTAACTCAATCACCACATGATGCATAAAAAGAGACCTAACTACACATCTATTTTGACACACTAGGGTATATGCTTTGATTATTCACAATATATTTATAATACATTATAAATAATTTAATATTTCAAGGAATTAGGTTATGGAATATGAGAGAACCCAACCTAAAGAAACCTATATTGAACCAAATGTGATTTAGGACAAACTAAAATCTAAAGTAATATTTTTGAATAGTAAGGAATTTAGAGGTTGAATTTATCATATCTGATTGTAATACTCTTATGGATTCAATTTTTCATCACTATTGATTAACTCCTTTTTTTTAGTAACGGATGAATCCCAAATTAACCAAGTTAAAAATATATGTCATGAACAATGTAGTGATTTTCCTAATGAGTAACCTAGAAAGATAAGATAGGGGTGAGAAATATTATAATTATTCCAAATCAACTCTAAAAAATTATGATTCAAAATGTAAGAATAGTTTAAATCCAAAAAATACCAAAGAGGAGAGGGATGGACTCTCATGGAAGTTCAAGTGATGAAGATGATAAATGAAAAAATATTTAATCTCTATCATGTCCCAAATTTTGGAAGATACACCTAGGGGAATGTCGCAAAGGAAATGGAATATGTTTGATCTATGGAAAAGGAGGGAATATAGAAAAAATATTTTGAGTGAAAATAAATAGTTAAGTTAACATGATGTTGAAAAATAATTTTTTACATAAAGATACATAAGTAATTAGATTTTTTAGATTTAAGTAATTTTGGCACTATAGAAAACTAGTGCACTGATCCAAGGGATTAAGATTAAAATCATCATCAAAAACATCTTAGACAATAAAAATAATGAAAACCCTATTTAATTAATACTTTTAAAGTATATAGTGATAACTTGGTTGTGCTAGGTGCACTAATTTAGCACTCTAGATTTTCGGATGTCGCATGTCATGTAATTTTTCACCAACTATTAGTTATTGAAATAAAAACACCTAGTGGTATCATTATTATATCCAAGTTATATGAATATTCTTCAAGGTTTGTGGGATAATTAATCATGAAAGTATTATTATATTTCCTTTAGACTAATTTAATGTAATTTTTTAAATTGATTTATTCTCTCCAGTTATAGAAAAAAATTATTTTATGGATTAATGATATAACATTTCATATAAAAAAACGATAGTTTATTAATTCAAGGATGATTATGAAACCATTTATAAGTAAATTATATAGATCTTGATATGTAATAATAATAAACTCATATCTAAAATGGTTAGAGAAAGACTCAATGTTAGTTATATTTCTATTACAAGAGATAATATGAGTTCACTAGTCATACCAAGGGCAGTGAGGATAAAACCTCATTAGAAATTAAATACATATTTATTTATATCTTATGGAAACCCTTAGTTATTTAATTAGTTAGGAATAATTAAAATTGTCAGGACGGAATTTATTTAAAGGGTGGAAAATGTGACAACGCCAAATTTCACTATTTATTTTCCTTAAATGAATATTATGTTAATAGATTATTCTAAATGAAACAGTGAGAAAAATGAAACCATAGTATATTAAAATAAAATTTTACCATTATAATATAATTTCTAAATTAGCATGTATGAAAGGGAGTAACCATATTACGAAATCTATAAACAAAAGGAAAAAAATGGCTTCACGTAATGGAAGTATCCCTTATAAAGCTCATTTATCCAAAATTAGAAAGGAGGTAGATTCACTTTTTTTATATAGACCATTTCTAATATGAAATTGAAAAATTATATTATGAGTAAAATCATATGTAATAAAAACTCAAACTCATGGAAATTTCCATGAGATCTATACTAGCGGAATCACCAACCTTGATTGCTACCAGAGCACACCTTATGCATAAATATTACAGAGAGATCTTGTGGGGATATTTAAATAAAAATTACTCTGATATAATAATGTGTTTATTAATGTAATAATTTATTTATCAAATATATTTTACACATTTTACATTTTGAATTTTAAAGAAAAAAAGAAATTTTATTTTTATAATAAAAATAGATTTTATTTAAATTTCATATTAAAACACTATATTTATAAATTTTAAAATCTAAATTAAATAAAATTAATTTTATATTTTAATTTATAATTTAAAAATTATCTTATTATTATTAGTTGGTATTTTTCTAAAATAAATGATTTTTAAGTGAATACTGAAAATATAGTTTTTTAACAAAATTATAAATTTTATAAATTTATCATTATATGAGAAAGAAATAAATTTTTAAAAACATTTTAATTGATTAAATATTTATTTAAGGAGTAAAATTATTTATTATAAAATATTATTTTGAAATTAAAAAACCTATGTTCAACATTTTAGAACATAAGTAACATTTCATTTTAATTTTAAAACTCTTTTCAATATTAAATATTTTAATTATAATATTATGTTATGGATTAATTTTTAAGACAAATAACTCTTATTTTATCTATAATAAACCAATTTATATCATGAAATTTTATGACATTGATAAATTTAAACCGCGCATAAATTTTAAGCTTAAAAACACACTTTTTCTTTAAATAGTCTTTATGTGCTAATATTAAAATTAACTATTATAAACTTTAGAAATTTTATTTGATAAAATTATATTCATATTTTAGATAAAATTTTTCATATTATGTATTAAGTTAAATTTAATTTCTAGTAATATAATTTTGATTAATAGGATTAAATATAATTATTGTGATAGTGATAAAAGTGTTATTTTCAAAGAATTATTTTATTAACATTGTGTAATTTTTATATAATAAAATGAATTAATAATTTATAAAAAAAATGAATTTAATATTATTTATAAACCTATATATAAATATATTAACACTCATTCAAATGGTAATCAATACTAAATATTATTAAGAACACTTAATGGTGAAAGAAACATTTTTTCTACACAATAGTTTTTCTATATATTAAATGTTTTAATTTTAATTTTAATTATATATTAAATATAAATTGAATTAGATTATTTGGGAATTAAATTTAGTTTCAAAATATACAAATATGATAATATGTGTTGCCTTATATTTTTAATAAAATATAAACTACTAGGTTCAATACAGGTTACCATGGTAAAAACCAAAACAGTAAAATATAAAAATAAATTGGTAAAAGGATTGAAACATGTTTAAAAAAATGTTGTAAAATGGGTTGTGTGGTCTTTATGGACCTTATATTACCTCACACTCCATTATTTATCAATTTTGGAACCATTTAACCATGATAATTTTCATTCCATTATTGAAAAATAATGGGTGTTCATAAAAGTACCCTTTTCTTTTCTTATAAAATGGGAAACTTCCACCCCTTCATGTAATACCCATTACTTAGAATTTATTCCATAAACTCTTACATTTTTATTATACTAGAAATCTATATCACTTTCATGTCCTATTTAAAGAACCTTTGTGGTGTTTTATTTTAACAATTTTTTTTATTTGTTGATAACTAATTCTTTTGTTGAAGAATGTTTTTGAGTTACAGAATGTTGAAGTTGCTGGTTATTGATGATTTTCCTAAAGAACATGTTGTTGAAGAATAAGAAGTCAGAAGTCAAGAAAGTGTCTCAAACTTTCTAAACCAAATCAGACGATGCTTTTCTGATCTTAAAGTTCTCACAAATCATGAAAAGTTTCATGATAAAAGTTGTTGAAGAAATGGTGAAGAGGTTTGACGATTTTCACTAAGAAAAATTCTAAGAAAATTCAGAACCTGTTTCCTGAACCTAGAAATCCAAAACCTGATTTATGAACCTGATTCATGAGAAAATTCAGAACTTGTTTCGTAAACCTGAAAACCAGAACCTATTTTCAGAACCTATTTCCTGAACCTAGAAATCTAGAAACTGATTTCTGAAACTGATTCATGAGAAAATTCGGAACCTGTTTCCTGAACCTGAAAACCAGAACCTATTTTTGGAACCTATTTCCTGAACATAGAAATTGAGAACCTGATTTCTGAACCTAATTCTTGAGAAAATTCAGAACCTGTTTCCTGAACCTGAAAACCAGAACCCGTTTTTGGAACCTATTTCTTGAACTTAGAAATCTAGAACCTGATTTATGAACCTGAAATTTGGAACCTATTTTATAAACCTAAAAACTAGAACCTGTTTCATGAACCTAGAAATCTAGAACCTGATTTTTGAACCTGATTCATGAGAAAATTCCGAACTTGTTTCCTGAACCTAAAAACCAGAACCTGTTTTCATAACCTGATTCCTAAACCTAAAAACTAGAACCTGATTCCTGAAACTAAAAACTAGAACCTGATTCCTGAACCTAAAAACCAGAACCTGATTCCTAAACCTAAAAACCAAAACCTGATTCATGAACCTAAAAACTAGAACCTGATTTCTGAACCTGAAAACCAGAACCTGATTTCAAAACATGAATTTTTGAGAAACCTTTTGAAGAAACCCATATCCTACTTTTGGGTATTTTTCTGGGAAACTCAGATCCTAAAAACTGAGGATGTTGTTTATATTAAGTAAATGTTTCTTATAAGAAACTTCCTTAGATAATGAAAAGTTCCTTATAGAAAGAAAATTTTCTTACATAAATGGTTTTTCAGGAAGATTGAAGAGTTGAAGAAGTCAAAGTAAGATCAAGAAAAGTTTAGAACCTGAATTCTGAACCATAAGAAAATTCTGAGCAGCATGTTGAGAAATTCAGAATGACAATTCTGAGCAACATGTTGAGAAAACTGAAGGGAAAATTCTGAGAAACATATTGAGAAAACCAGAACCTGAATTATTCCTCATTCATAACCTCATTTATGAATAATTCGGAACCTAATTTATGAACAATTCAAAACCTGGTTTTTGTACAATTTGGAAACTCATTTCTGTATAATTTGGAACCTATTTTTTCCACAATTCAAAACCTAATTTCTGAGCACGCTTCTGAGAAAATCAGAACCAAGATCTAGGTTTATCATTTTGAGAAAGACGTGAAGAGTTAAAGAAAACCTGAATTTCAACTTTGCATAAATCTCAATGAAATTTAAGGAGATCTAAAGAATTCAAAGATTGAAGATTAAATGCGAGATATTTTCGGAGTTTTTGATATTTGAGGAAGCGGGAAAGATTTTTAAGATTCTTGCCTTTGTTTTCTGAATTTTCTATAAATATGTGATCAGATCATTCACTCATTTGCAACTTCACACATGCAGAAAATACGGAGTGCTGGAGAATTCAAATTGAAACTTTCCTACCATCTTGAAGAAGTTTTCTTGAGTGTTTGAGAAGAAGATAATCAGAATCATCTTACCTTTCTTAGAATATCTGAATTATCTTGAAGAAGTTTTCATGAGTTTTTAGTAGAAGGAAATCTGAACCATCCTTACCTTATTGAGAAGACCTGTTTTAGAAAATCAGATTCAAGAAAACCAGACTGAAGATTTGGAGTGAGATTTTGTGATGAAGCTTCAATAAAGTTCTTATTCTTGTGTTTGGTGAATTTATTCTTTAAGAAAATGTTATAAACTGACGGTATTCAGTATAAGCTTTCCTATCGGGAGATAGAAAGTGTCTAACAGGAGTTTTCACAAGTTGTATTCACTTCTTTATTATAGTGTATTTCCATAGACCCATGGGAGTGATTATAGCAAGGATGCAGGTTCTCTTATTGAGGCTAAACCTTGTAAATCTTGCGTGCATTGTTTATTTACCTTTCATGCATGCTTGAGTTTCTTGATAAAGGTTGATAAAGAATTGAATCTTAACAGGTTGCAAGGGTTAAGTTCCTTAAAGTTTTGAAACTTATAAAAATTTGAATAACTGATTCAACCCCCCTTCTCAGTTGTTATTCAATTCTTTGAACTTCAAGTGGTATCAAAGGCAGGTTCCCTTGTTTTATACTTATCATAGAGAATATCAATTCTATCAATAGTAGAGTAATTCATACCTTCGATGGTAAGAATTATTATGGATGGAAAAATAGGATGATTCCTTATCTCCTATCTCATGGCCTTGAAGTTGTTGATGCTGCTACTATTGGATTTCCACCTATTGAGAAAATTTTTCCTATGGTGTTTGCTGATAAGAGAAACATAGAATTTGATTGAAAGTCTAGAAATTTTATTCTCATGTCCTTATCATAAAATTTTTATCAAAAGTTGATGGGTCTCACAACATCAAAAAGCATGTGGGACAAGCTGGAAAGTGTTTTCGAAGGAAATACAAAAGTCAAGGAGGCCAAGCTACAAATCTGGTGTAGTATGTTTGAAGACATCAGGATGAGAGATGACGAAACAATTGATGAATACTTCACCAGAGTTAATGAAATTGTATACAGCATCAGGGGATTTGGAGAAGACTTGTAAGATTCTACAATTGTGTAGAAACTTATGAGAAACTTTCCAGACAGGTTTGATTCTAAAATTTCAGCTTTAGAAGATAAGGATGATTTATCTCTTGGTGAACTGCATAACATTCTTGTTGATTATGAAATGAGGAAATATTCAATCTTTAAGAAGAATATGAAAGATAAAATGGCTTTTGAATCTATGAGAAAGATAAAAATAAAATATGATGATAAAGCTGGTTCTTGTGAGTCCATTAATAAGGAAGATGAAGAGTTGAATGAAAAAATCATGTCTCTTATATCCAAGAACTATCGAAGAGGAAGAGGAAAGTATGGAGGGAAACTTACTCTCAAATGTTTTGAGTGTGGTGGAATCGGACACTTTGCTATGAATTGACCTAAGAAGAAAGTTCGATAATATCAAGATGTTTCTAATGAGAATCCTCGATGTAAGAAGTATAACAAGAATGAAAAGACGAGAAGACTTATAAAGAATTCAAGAAGAATTTTTCTGGAAAGAAAATAAGTATGTTGAGCAAGAAGGTTGAATCAGAATCATTTGACAATACTTCCTTAGAGGATGAAAGTATAAAAAATTCAAAACCTTTATTGCAAAATTTGAGAAAACAAATGTTCCCTCGGAGAGTGAGGAAGGTGGTGAAGAATCTTACAGAGAATATCAGCTAAGATCCGTACTTCTTTCATGTCTTGAGAAAAACAAATCTCTCTTGAAATAAATTCATGTGATGAATAAAAATCATAATGAATTTCATGATGGAAGTAAAGATGTCACCAAGAAGGAAGATGAATACATTCAAGAAATTGTAAGCTACAAAATTAGAATTTCTGAACAAGGAAAGATAATTGAAGATCTTATAAAGAAGTTGGAAAATAAAGAATAAGAGGTCAATAAGTTGCAATCAAAAGTTATTGAATCCAAAAATACTCTAAGGAAGATGAATGAAAACTTCCAAAAATCCACTGAAGTAAAATCTAAGACTTCTATGATTATTGAGAAGGCTTATCATGAGAATTGGGTGAAATCTTCTCCTATCAAAAATAATGTTTTATCTGATTCTTCTAACATTTCAGGTTATGTAAAAATCATTACTAAAGCTTGGGTGGAGAAAGGATGTGAGAAACCTATCAATACTACAAAAGTAGAAAACTCACTCAAAAGAAGAGATGGCCTACATCCTGAGTTTTCTAGAGCTAAAAGAAGTGATCAACCCCAAAAAAATTTCTATAAATAAATATCATTCTTTAATAGAAAATAAAGATTTGAGGGATATTTCTAGTGTTGCAGAATATATGGGTATAGAGCTTATAATCGTTGGCACAATTTATCTCTACTTGGAAGAAGGTTTGAGCAAAGGGGAAGAAATAGTGAAATAAGAATTAGTAACTTTCCATACTCATAGAAAATTAAAAAGGTGAATTCTCAAGATGTCAGAAACATTCCAACAAAGAATCAATTTGAATGTTTGAAAGAATTTTGTGGAAGATTTGATCAGTCTGGACATCATGCCAAATGATGTATGACTCTCCTTCCAGAACAAGTTTCTTATGATAAGAAAGAAAAGAAAGATGAAAATAAGAAGTTTGATGAGAGAGCTTTTTTTTGTTGAGAGAGCTTTGAAAGCAAGTAAGAGGAACAAACCATGGATTCTTGATAGTGTTTTTTCTTTACACATGACAGGTGATATAAAAATCTTGGAACATGTTGAAATTCATGATGGGGGATCGATTAATTTTGGCAATAATAGTTCTTTAAAAATTATAGGAATTGGAACGGCAGAGATTGAAGCAGAGAAAATGAAATCTATGGAATTCTTGCTTATTGATGGGATAAAACATAACTTACATAGTGTAAGTAAACTTTGTGATGATGGAAAAAAATTTATCTTCATAAATGATTCTTGTATCATCAAAAGTGTGAAAATGGAAAAGAGATTACAAAAGGAGAAAGAATCTGTGGGAATCCTCTTCAAATTGGAGAATCCAATAAATCTTGTTATTTGAGTGCTAAAGATGAAAACAAGTTGTGGCACTGAAGACTTGGCCACCTTGGGAAAAATAACATGAGTAAGCTTTCCAAAGTTGATATTGTTCGAAATTTTCCATAACTGAAAAGAAGAGATGAAGATGTTTGTATTACTTTCCTGAAAGGAAAGATGACTAAAAAAAGTCATAAAAGAGTTGAGATTCAATCTAACAAACTACTTGAGCTTATTCATTCCGATCTATGTGGGCTAATGAGACATCAATCAACAAAAGTAAATTTATACTTTATCACTTTTATTGGTGTTTTTACATGGATGACAAACATCATGTTCATGAAGCATAAGTCAGAGGTTATTGAAATGTTTAAATTCTTCAGAAGAGATGTTGATAAAGAATTGGGAGATTCCATAAAGAAGCTGAGAATAGACAATGGTACCGAATTTATAATTAATAATTTTGAAACATATCTAAGGAATCATGGTATCAAACATTCGTATAGTGGTCCCTATACTACACAATAAAATGGAGTAGCATAAAGGAAAAATAGAAGCTTGGTGAAAATGGGAAGAAGTATGTTATCATAATACAAACTTTCAAAATTATTTTGGAGAGAAGATGTTAGAACTGATGTACATGTTCAAAATAGATTCTTGTTGAGACTAAAAACCAACATGACTCCTTACAAGATGTGGTATAACAAAAAACCTTCGTTTAAATACTTCAAAGTTTTTGGAAGTCCATGCTTGCTCAAAATCAAAAATCCGGACTTAGGAAAGTTTGATGAGAAAGCAGAAGAAGGAATATTTATGGGTTATTCACTGAATGGAGGATGTTAAAAATTCTGGAACAAATGTTTACAGAAGTTGGTGGACTCATATGATGTGAAGGTAATTGAAAATCCAAGTTCCTTTACAAAATTTGTTAAGAATGCTGAGGAAGATAAATCAGAGAATCCCCACTAAAGTGAAGGTGACTCAGTTGAGTCACATGGGGAAGAAAGTCATGTTGAGAAAGGAAATGTGAGTTTTCCTACCTTATAAAAACATATTGAATATGAAAATATTATTGGGGATCAGAAGGCTCCAGTTTAGACAAGAAGGAAGTTAAGATTAGAAAATCAGACTTCCCTTATCTCAAAAGTTGAACCAGAATCAGTTTCAGAAGCTATTCAACATAAAGAATGGTTGGATTCTATGAATGAAGAACTAGATCAGATTGAGAAAAATGAAACATGGGAACTTGTTCTAAGGCTAGAAAATAAGAATGTTATCGGAACCAAGTGGGTTTATAGAAATAAGTTGAATGAGCATGGAGAAGTTAGAATAAACAAAGTAAGGCTTGTGTGTAAAGGATATGAACAAGTGTAAGGTATGGATTTTGATGAAACATTTTCCCCTATTTTAAGGTTGGAAACTATTTGAATGTTTCTTTTAGTGGTTGCTCATCAGAATTACAAGTTTTATCAGATGGATGTAAAGTTATCTTTCTTAAATGGTGAGATTGAGGAAGAATTTTACATTGAACAACCTTTTGGGTTTTTACTTGATGAGGATGAAAACAAAGTTTTCAAATTGAAGAAATCTTTGTATGGGATGAAACAAGCTCCACGAGCATGGTATTCTAAGCTTGAAAATTATATGATAAAGAAGAACTTTTCTAAAGTAAATGTTGATATCAACTTGTATGTTAAATATGTTGACTCTAGAACTTTAATTGTAATCAATTATGTGGATGATATAATTTTTTATAGAGATGAAGAAAAGGTTTGTGAAGAGTTCACTGAAGAGATGAAGAAAAATTTTGAAATGTCAATGTTGGGAGAATTAACTTTCTTCATTGGCTTACAAGTTCAACAACAAGAAAACTACATTTTCTTATCCTAAGAAAATTATTCCAAGGAATTGTTAAAGAAGTTTGGGATGGAATAATCAAAGGAAGATTAAACTCCTATCTCAGTGGGACTAAAGTTGAGTAAAGATGAATCAGGGAACAACGTGAATAATAAAGACTTTTGAAAGTTGATAGGAAGTCTTTTTTATCTTACAGCTTCAAGGCCTGATATTTTTTATGTTGTAACTCTATGTTCTCGGTATCAAAGTAATCCAAAAGAATCACACATGTTGGAAGTTTAGAGGATTCTGAGATATGTTAAAGGAAAAACTTCACATGTTTTGTTATATAAGAGAAACAACGAGATGAAGTTTCATGGTTATACTGATGTTGATTGGGCTGGTGATTGTAATGATATAAAATCAACATTAGGAGGAACATTTTTCTTAGGGGAATGTTGTGTGAGTTGGCACATTAAGAAACAAATTTTAGTAACTTTAAGCATAGATGAATCTGAATATGTTGCAGCTACTCAGTCTTGTACTCAAATGCTGTGGATGAAGGTTCAGTTGGAAGATTTGAAAGTGAAAGTTTCTAAACCTTTGAAGATACTATGTGATAATAAAAGTTCCATTGATCTTTCTAAGAATCATGTTGAACATTCAAGATCAAAACACATTGATATAAAGTATCACTTTTTGAAAGATAAAGTTTCTGCTCGAGAAGTCTTGATGGAATATATTTCAACAAAGTATTAGACTGATGATATTTTTAAAAAAGCGATGTCAAAGGAAAGTTGTGTTTAACTGAGGCTGCAACTCCATGTTCAGCCTCCTCCCATGACTTTCTAAACACTTATAAGGAAGCCCCCCTACCGTGATTTGGATTATGTTGACAAAGGGTGAGAGTATGTAACAATGTTTACTTGGATTTCATTTATAAATATAAAGTTTTGGTTATCATATAATGGGGGAGAGAGAAAGAAAAATGAGAGAGGAAAATAAAATTAATAAAAAGAAAGATAAAAGTTGAGGGGGAGTTTGAGTAAGGTAAAGTTTATCCTTACATGGACACAAAATATTCTTGTCACTAAGGGATGAAAATTTTTCAAAAAAATTACTGTATCCAGTAGTGTGGTGTCAGGATACTCTCTTTTTGAGAAAGTCTATGTTTTGGTAAAGTTCAAGAACTTGAGATGTGAAATTTTTTAGAAGTGAAAATTTGTTAATAAGGGTTGCCAACAAATCCAAAGGGGGAGATTGAAGAACCATTGTGGTGTTTTGTTTTAACAAAGTTTTGTATTTGTTGATAACTAATTATTTTGTTGAAGAATGTTTTTGAGTTATAGAATGTTGATGTTTCTGGTTGTTAAAGATTTTCTTAAAGGGGATGTTGTTGAAGAATAAGAAGTCAGCAGTTAAGAAAGTGTCTCAAAATTTCTAAACCAAATTAGATGATGATTTGTTGATCTTAAAGTTCTCAAAAATCATGAAAAGTTTCATAATAAAAGATATTGAAGAAACAGTGAAGAGGTTTGATGATTTTCACTAAGAAAAATTATGATAAAATTCGGAACCTGTTTCCTAAACCTAGAAATCCAGAACCTGATTTCTGAACTAGATTCATCAGAAAATTCAAAACCTGTTTCCTGAATCTGTAAACCAGTACTTGTTTTCAGAACCTATTTCCTGAACCTAGAAATCCAGAACCTGATTTCTGAACCTGACTCATGAGAAAATTCGGAACCTGTTTCCTAAACATGAAAACCGGAACCTGTCTTCAGAACCTATTTCCTGAACATAGAAATCCAGAACCTAATTTCTGAACCTGATTCATGAGAAAATTCAGAACTTGTTTCCTGAACCTAAAAACCATAACCTATTTTCAGAACCTGATTCCTAAACTTAAAAACCATAACCTGATTCCTAAACCTAAAAACCAGAACCTGATTCCTGAACTTAAAAACAAGAACCTGATTCTTGAACCTAAAAACTAGAACCTGATTCATGAACCTAAAAACCAGAACCTGATTTCTGACCCTAAAAACCAGAACCTAATTTCGGAACCTAAATTTTTTAGAAACCTTATGAGGAAACTCAGATCCTACTTCTTGGTATGTTTCTAGGAAACTCGGATCCTGAAAACTGAGAATGTTGTTGAGATTAAAGAAATTTTTCATACAACAAACTTCCTTAGATAAGGAAAAGTTCCTTAGAGAAAGAAAATTTTCTCACATAAATGGTTTTTCAAGAAGATTGAAGAGTTGAATAAGTCAAAGTAAGATCAAGGAAAGTTTAGAACCTGAATTCCGAACCTTATGACAATTCTAAGCAGCATGTTGAGAAATTTGGAATGACAATTCTGAGTAACATGTTGAGAAAACTGGAATGAAAATTCCAAGAAACATGTTGAGAAAATCAGAACCTGAATTCTTCTCAATTAAGAACCTCATTTCTGATTAATTCAGAACCTGTTTTCTGAACAATTTGGAACTTGGTTTCTGCACAATTCAGAACCTGATCTCTGCATAATTCGGAACCTATTTTCTGCACAATTTGGAACCTGATATCTGAGCACGCTTCTGATAAAATCATTACCAAGATCCAGCTTTATCATTTTGAGAAATATATGAAGATTTCAAGAAAACCTGAATTTCATCTTTGCATAAATCTTGTAGAAATTTTAGGAGATCTAAAAAAGTCAAATATTGAAGATTAAATGCGAGATATTTGTGGAGTTTTTGAGAATTGAGGAAGAGGGAAATATTTTCAAGATACCCGCCTTTGTTTTCTGAATTGATTATAAATATGTACTCAGACCATTTCCTCATTTGAAACTTCACACACGCAGAAAAGGCGGAGCGCTGTAGAATTCAAAGTGAAACATTCCTACCTTCTTGAAGAAGTTTTCTTCAGTGTTTGAGAAGAAGATAATTAGAATCATCTTACCTTTCTAAGAAGATTGGAATTATCTTGAATAAGTTTTCATGAGTTTTTAGCATAAGGAAATCAGAACCATCGTTACCTTGCTGAGAAGACTGGTTTCATAAAATCGTATTCAAGAAAACCGGACATAAGATTCAGAGTGAGCTTTTGTGGAGAAGCTTCAACAAAGTTCTTATTCTTGTGTTTGTCTCATTTGTTCTTTAATAAAACATTGTAAACTGGAATGAGTCAGTATAATCTTTTCTATCGGGTGATAGAAAGTGTCTAACGGGAGTTGGCACAAGTTGTATTCACTTCTTTATTATAGTGAATTTCTATAGACCCATGGGAGTGGCTATGGTAAGGATGTAGGTTCTATTATTAAGGCCGAACCTTGTAAATATTGTGTGCCTTTTTTCATTACCTTTCTTGCATTCTTTAGTTTCTTGATAAAGGTTGATAAGGAAATAAATCTTAACAGGTTGTAAGGGTTAATTTTCTTAAAGTTTTAAAACTTATAAAAATTTGAACAACTGATTCAACCCCCCTTCTCAATTTTTATTCAATCGTTGGAACTTCACTATTCCTTTCACTTTCAAGGAGACATTTAATAGAAATTTCAAGGTCCCAAAGTGATTATTACTTAATCCTCATATTTTCTTCTTATTTTATCCCTTTAGAAACTACCCTAACCATATTTATATAATGAAATTAGTATAATTATTATACTAATGTTTTATTATATTAATTTAAAAACCCTTATTTATTTCTCATCCATCCATTTACAAAAACAATAGAACATCGATCGTGTTTTGTATGAACTACCACCTCCATGAAGCGACAACTTCAATTTTTCACCACCACCTCTAACTGATGGTTTTACAGTTGAAATTTAAAAATAAAATTTAAAAATATAATATAATTATTAATATTAATAGATATATTTTTATATAATTTTATTTCCTATCATTCATCTAGAAATAAAAAATATTAATCGTGCATTGTGCATACTACCACCTCCATGAAGTAATATATCACATTTTTCATATAGTTTATATATTATATATTAAAATAACTTGAAGTATGATTAACCACCTTAAAATTATCTAAATAATATCATTATTTTTCTGTAATAATCATATTATTATGAAAATAATCCACTTTCATAATCATAATCATCCATTAATTATGATATGTTTATGTTGGGGTTATTCTGAAGACCTACTTGAACAATGTTATAAACTATATCATGAATGGATATGGGAACTTAAATATTGATACTATAATAAATTAATAAGAAAACAATTATTTTTATTACTGTATAAATATTATATTATGTATTTAATTTATTATTAAAATATCATCTTTGATCGCTTAAATTTTGAGAATAAGATGACATTGATTATATTTCCACACAACATAACTAAATATCTAATGTAATGAGATAAGAGATTTATAAATAAATATAATTTATCTAATCTATCACCTTAAATTTTCTAATAATGATGAACTTTGGGAAAATAATAATAGTAACACTGATATTATGAAACTATTTTGATACGATCAAGGTAATTTTAAACTGACATTGAAAATAGATAATAACTAACTGATACACATGTAGTGAATAATTATAAATGAAATTTATAAAAGGTCATAAATATGAATAATTTTTTTAAACAATTGATTAAGGTAGTTATTTTTATTATACAAGATCTTCAAGTGTATCTAATTAAGTGGTAATACATGGTAAAGGGTTTCTTTTCTCAATTTTCCATACTTGGAAACATACTTCTTATTAGACATCATGTTTTCTTTTTAATAGTTCACTTATTTCTCCCATTAATTTTTTGTATCATTATCCTCTCATTATTCATTATATTTAAATTTTTTAAAATAATATCCTTCAAGTGTAATTTGATTCAAAAGTTTCTAATGCCATGAGGGTTTCTTTGTTGTATTTTCAAATCCATGACAAATGTTTGATTTTAGAAAAAAATAATTTATTTTGTATGGTGTGATTACTTACTAATGGATGTATTTTACCATATTCATTTAATTAATGGGGTTTGAATAGTCATATCATGTTCTTTATTTAAATGTATTTATATTCAAAATATACCAAATATGAAAGGGTTTTTGTTAACTTAACACCCTTCGTTGATTAATAATGATTCTTCTTAGAATTATTTATTCCAAGATTGGTTTCTTACAACTTAATATTTCATTTCATGGTACTTTATTTTCTCCTTTATTAAAAATGAAACATTTTATTCAAATATTCCTCCTTGGTGAATCTATTCCCCAAAAAATTTATATCATTATTAATAATGACTCTCATTCTCTTTAACAATGATTTTTCTTCCTTGTCCATATTTTCCTTCCCTCCAATGTTATAATTTATATTTTTAAACCCAATTATATATTCACTCATGAGAACTTTATACTCCCCTTATCCTCTTTTAAAAATGATATTTTTTTTCTCTTTTTATGATGCTGGTTTTCAAAAAAGGTAGTTAAAAATATAAAAAGTGGTTTTACATCCTTTAAATATAAATGTTTTATCTTTACCTTTACATTTATTTTTGATAAACCTTATTTATTTTCAAGGATATATTATTGAATTTTCTTTTTTAAAGTAAATGTTTTGAAAAAAATTCACTTCACCTTTTTTAAATTGGGTTTTTAATGTGACTTATAGCTTCTTCTTTTATGATAATGTTAATTTTTTTCTATAAACCTATTTATGGTCTCACTTATCTTTTAAAATTTATATCCAAATGATTTATTTATATGGATATTTACTTTTATGAATTACCCTCTAAATTTCCCTATACTATTTTTGGGGATTAAACTCATGGAAATCCATTACTTCCTTTTTTCCTAGTCATTGAATGTTTTTGTTTTTTCTTCCAATTAATTTCCTATATGAACATTCTATATTTACTTACTTTGATTGAAGTGTTTACCTTGATACCATATATCAATTTATTAGGAAAATTACTGACTTAACCGTAAAGACTTTATCTATATGGTGTAAATATCATATGCTATATTATCTTGATTGAATGGTATTTACATATAAATTTACTAAATATCTTGGCATACCCATTTATTTTCCATGGGTATATCATCATATGATTATTTATGGAATTATGAATTTTTTATTTATGTGATTTCATTTGAAAAAAAAATATGAAACCCATTTTTATTCCATGGGTTCTTTATGATGTAATGAATGAATCCCATTTTCTTCTCATGGGATTTCATGATACGTTAAATCAATTCGTATCTTTTGGTAGAAATATATATGGATTATTGAAATGTAGGGTCTTATATTTCTATCCAATTCATTGGTTAATGTTTTATATCTCATAAGATAATGTAGTGTGAGCCTTCTTGAATATACTCCCAAACTAAATCATGAGCCTTCTTGGATATGACCACAAAACTAAAGGGTGTTCCTCCTTGGATATGTTCACAAATGAAAGCATGGGATTTCTTAGGTATTATAACAATATGATAATACCCTATAATTATGTTTATTAAAAAATATTATGCTTATTATTATGATTATGTTATCCTCTCATGACCCTTGTATACTAACTCATGTTTTCACACTCTCTTTATTCATTTCTTATGTTATTATATGTCATATTTCATAAAATATATTTTATGATCTATGGTTTTTTGGTTATTATTTCCTTATGTATGTTTATTATACCCATATTCTCATCCTACTCACACTTATGATCTTTGATTATTATCGCTTATGTTTATCATTACTGAGCATCTGATATCACTCATTTCTTATGTTTCCATTTCCCTGTATTATGAAAAAAATTACATGTATAATGTTTCTAAAAGTGTATATTGTGTGAAGATTTTGTGGGAAATGTTAAATACTTGTTATGGGTTAAGTATTTGTTTATATAGTGGAAATATTTCCTTTAGCTGAAAAATATATAAGTTTTTTTGGCTAATTTTTTTTATAATTCTATAAAAATATCGAGCTAAAAGGTCTTTAGAATTTATTTTAATGAAATAATTTTTTTAAGTTATTTAGTTGATATGGTCACATATTTGGGATGATATAATTTAATTATTTAATTCAACCTTAATAGGTTAACTTTACTCTTATTGGGTTTTTGTGATAATTTTTTAATGAATTCCCTTATCAGGTGATATAATATTTCTTTGAATTATTATAATAATTATAATAGAATATCTTTGATTATTGTTGATTCAGGTTGATTGAAATTAAAATTATATAAAATTGATCATGCCTCATTTCAATTTAAAAGTTGATATATTACTATATAAGTTAAATGGTTGGTTTTATGGAATCCTAAATGGTTTTGTATCATCATTCCACTTTAAGAGATGGTGTGTTTTAATTGTATCAACATAATTTGTAAGGACCTTTATATAAAACATGTTTAAATTTTTAAATTAACTAAAGTGGGATTAAATTATTTATAAATAGGGGATTTATAAAGATAAGTCATTTTAGTTAAATTTAGATTTAAATGGTTTAATTTACTAATAATGGTGATTTAAAATGAAGGATTATGAAAAATTTGACCTCTTTGGATAAAATATGAATTTTTGATTTAAATATCACATGTTCCTTTTTTAAAGAAAATATATTTTTAATTTAAAGATATAACTTTCTTGGTTTTTGGTTTTAAAAATAAATGAAAATTATAATTTAGATTTGAAATTTAATTAGTGATCGTTGTATTTATTTTCCCTTTTTGAATAAAAAGGTATTTCTAATGTATTAAGATTTGAATCAATCTATTTTACTAAAAATAAAGAAAATGGTTGTCTGTCTTTTAGTGTGTTCATTGTTTTATTTAATTTCATCTTCATGATTTGATCCATTATTCAATTTTTGGATGGGAAATTCCAATGCAGAGTAAGGATTTAATTTTTCTATCTATTTTTGGTTCTTGGTATAATGCATGTGTGGTCAAGAATTGATTGAGGCTTTAGGTATCCAGAAATGATTCATAATAAGTGTAAAATTTTGAGTAGGCATTTGGGATACCAAGGTGTGATTTTAGTTTTTTTCAATTGTTTAATTAAGTGTTTTAATCAGTTGTAGATCAAGTTTATTAAACCTTTATATATTAATTATGACCCATTAGAGTGAGTTTGAATTGTTTTAAATGTGATTCCTTACGTATTTTATGTGTATTTAGATATAGAAATGTTTCTAGGGAAGAGTTAGGAAAGTATTATGAAAATTGGTCCCCAATGGGAAAATTTCAGTAAATGTTTAACTTAAATATTCTATTTTAGTATTTACTTTTATATTTTTTAAACAGTTTTGGGTCTTTAATTCTAGTCAATGACATTATATTGTTTTTAAATTGTGTAAATGAACCATAAAACACTCTATTTTTGTTTTTTTGAATAATTTCCTTACCTTAATTCATAAAAATTGGTTATGTATCATGGTATAATTTATGTCTCATTTGTAAGAGGGTGTTGAAATGCATTAAGAAGTAGAATAAATTGAAGAAATAAGTGATTTTCATTTAATTTTAGGTAATATTTTTAGCTATGAAAGTTTAATTATTCTTCTTAAAATGGGGGCATTCTTTCATTGACTTCTAGTAAAGAATATTACTCTTAGTTGAGTTATACCTTTATGTGAGGACTTTTGAGTCCTTATTACTAGGTGATGCTTATATTTATTTAATGTTCTAATCATAAGGAGGATTGATTATCATTTTATAAGATACTCATTTGATTTAATCTTAGTTTATTATATTAAAAATGGTTATTCCACTAGATGATTACTGAAGTAGAGGGTGTAAGAACCCGGCCTTTTCTGGAGTTATCTCAAGTGAATTTTTCAGATAATTTTTGTTGTTTTGAAGTACCTTTTATTTGGAATTTTGGTTTCAGGTTCATTTGGGTGAAGTTTTAAAAAAAATATATAGACAGAGGGTTGTCCACATTTTGACAAACCATCCACCCAAACCCAGGTAACTATTTAAAACATGTAATCCTATAAAATGAGGTTCGCATAGTTTTCACATAATTTTTTCACAGTTTCCTTAACTGTGCACCACTTCAAGGTGAAACCATGTGTGCAGAATAGTTTTCTAAAAAATTTTGTTTTAAAGCCACCTGAACCCCTAAAACCTATCTATTTTAACCTAATCTTGGGCTTCACCCAGTATAGGAGATCCCAGAGCTTTCTAGAGAGATTCCAAGGCCTTTTGAACACCGTTTCTCAAGATTTGAATCCCAGATTGAAGATATACTCTCTTCCTAGTAAGTGGATTTAATCCTGATGCATCTCACGTTCTTTCATCTATATTTCTTTGATCTTTTCATGGAAGATCTCAAATGTTTCCATAGATCTAAACCTATGTGTTGATATCTAGATCTAGGATTGTGGATCTAGATATAGATTTTCAAGATCTTGATGCCTTTGATCTTAATTTTGGGTTTAGGGATTTAGATCTGTATTTTGATTGACATTGTTGTGTTACTATGATTTTGGGGATTTCTGTTGGGCAAACATCCATCAATAAACTGAGGTAGGTGGTCTGAATATAACTCCCATATTCATGGATTTGATATGTGTATGTGAGATTATTGATTTTCTATCTTCCCTTAATAATTGATTTCCTAAATTAGAGTAATTTGGAATGTGAAATTGACTTATTGATGTATTAGTGATTAAATGGACGATTAAACCATGAGGCTAATGGGTTGTCCAAAAAGATATTTGATTTGAGGAAATTGTTTATGGGATATGATATTATAATTGAGATATTTAATTTGGTTTGGTTCGACATAATTAATCAGGGGGAATTAATTATGAGATAAGGATTTTCTATGTGAGATAATTAATGGTGGATTAATTATGTGCCTTATTATTTCATTAAGATAATTAATTGTGGGATTAATTATGACAAGTTGAGATTTTATTTGGATAATTAATTATATAGAATTAATTATGTAATGAGATTAATGTTGATTTATGAACTAATTAATGGGTTGTGCACTTATTTAAACATGGGTATACTAATGGGTTTTGATGTATTTAACTAATCATTGGGTTATTAAGGTATTGATGTGAATAATTATTTAAGAATTAATAAATGATATAAATGATTAATAATATGGGTGGTAGAAATGGTTTTCTATACCAATAGAGAATTTGGTGCTTAGACATGGCATTCTACCCCAATATTTATCCAAGAGCTTGTGATGTGAGGTGGTAGATATAGAAATCTACACCAGATGGGATTTGGGGGGTTATATGTGGTGATCTACACCAGATGAGATTTAGGGTGTTAGGAATGGAGTTTGACAAGGAATTAAACACCAAATGAATGACAATAATTATTTATTAAATGAATAAGATACATGAATCAAACTTGAGTTTAATGTGTTTAAACAAAGAATAAATTACATTATGATAACTATTTAATTATGCATTGTACTTGTTGATTTATAAAATTGCATACACTATCTTTTGACTTGACTTGTTTTAGACATCGTTGGTGGTGGCCTACTAAGTCATACGCACACCATACTCAGGCTTCTTGATTGGTACACAAGCAGAATTTGTTGTTGCGGGACAGGATAAGGGTATGGCCCAAGGATAAGTTGTTATTTTGGAATAGAGCAAGGGTGAGGGAACCGGACGTGGTTCAGGACCTGCTATGGAGTCGTTGTGTATTTTTTTTAGTTTCATTGTATACACTTGCCACTTGAATTATTATAGCATGTTTTCACTTTCAGTTGAATATTGTATTTTCAGTTTTGATTATCTTGTGACATTGGTATTGTTCTGGTGATTTATATTCTTCTGAACTTGTTTATTGTTGTTTTCTTCTACTGGTACTTACTCTAATAAAAGAGGGTATAGTCTCCCCATGAATGACTTACCAGACCCTTACTGATAGTCAGAACCCTCTAGCATATGGGGAGGAGCGCTTGAGGGCATGTGACCGGCCGTCTCAGGGCCCCGTTGCATGGAACCCAGTTAAGGACATTATAAAGGTTGATAATTTGATTTTCACTTAGGTATTATAACCCGAAAGTATTTTCCATGTTTTAACCCTTATGAATGAGCCACTCATATAGGGGTTCTATATAGTAACCTTCACTATAATGATTATTATAGAGGTTTTAACCCTATTCCTCAGTTTCCTTATCTTTTCCACTAAGGTGTGTGTGTGTGTGTGTGTGTTTTAGAGGCCTAAATTTATCTTGGTCCTATGAATTTCATTTTTTAAATGTTAAGGGTGTTTAGAAGTAAAGCTAAGGTGAATAGTGGGAGGAAGGTGAAGTCTCAACTAGAATTTTAGTAGGAAGTATTCATTTCACTATGAAGGGTTTTATTTTTTTCATGATTTATTGGCTAGAGGAGAAGGGCTATTGTATAGTGTGTTTTACTATGATCAGTGATATTTCATTGTGTGGTACTGTGTAGTGATGTGGAGCATTATCCATAGAATTTTGGTGTCTGTTGGGTTAAGTATGGGAAGTTTTTTTAGGAAATTTCTTATTTTTTGTGGCATGGAAAATCTCATGGTGCTTTAGGTTTAATTTTATGTGATATCCTTTGTGTCATGGTGATGAATTTGTACTATTCTTTCCTGGAGGTTTTTGGGGTTGAGAGAGAAGGTTCAGGTTTACACGATGATTCTTAGTTATTCATGTGTTACATCATGGAGTACCCCTTTGTGCTATGACCTTCCTTTTTTATATCAAAATTAAATTCTTTTTACCCCCCCCCCCTATATTTGGG
The DNA here is from genome assembly GCA_963277665.1 of Viscum album. Classification (NCBI taxonomy): domain Eukaryota; kingdom Viridiplantae; phylum Streptophyta; class Magnoliopsida; order Santalales; family Viscaceae; genus Viscum; species Viscum album. The sequence continues at coordinate 1,506,507,661 of OY728164.1, read as the reverse complement.
GAGATCACACTGTGATTGTTGAATCAGACCACCATTACACCGCAATGGCCCTTGTTGCACTGGGATTTTATGTCTCTCAGTTTATAATATAAATTTGAGTTCCCACTCAAATTCATTTCAATTAATTTAATATTCCTCAACTATTAGGTTCTTAATGGTTTTTCTTGGGTGATATAGGGTCATCCATTAGTGAGTTTTAACTTCTGACTTCAAGAGACCAAACTCTTTCAACCCAAGGTTCTATGTATTCTTATTTTCTTCTATTTTTTTATTGTTCCTACTTTTCCATGATTCTATAGAAGTAGGTTTGCTTTGTTTTAGTTGGTGTTTAGTCAATTTTTGGATGAAGGGTAATCATCCATAGGTCTTTCAGTGTATCCTTGTGAGTTTAGTGGTGCTTGATCAATATTTTATCATTGATTTTTCACATCAGATATAGAAGAATCATTTGTGGTAGGGGATTCTAGGTATCACTTATTTTCTTATGTATGAATGTGGAATTATCATGCCTATGTTTTAAATGGGTAGTTGTTTATAATTAACCTAATAAAGATAATGAACCAAATTAAGGTAAATTTGTAGCAAATATATGATTCACATGTGTTTTATGAATTTCCCTGTTATTACTTATTCTTTTTTGTTTTATGAATTGATGTGTATTATGTTTTTATCAACTTGTTTGATATTATTAATATTCCTTTCACATACATAAGTTTTTAATCACTTAAATATGGTAAAAAAATAGATATATGGAAATCTAAAAATTTATAATAATGTTAGTTATAAAAGATGATTTGAGCTAATATGAGGGTTATAAATTAGGGAAAATTGTTTTTTGTTGTTTTTATTATAGTAATTGGTGTTATTTATGATTTTTTTTGTGTTTTTATTGTTGTTATAATTGATCTTGAGTGATGGTAAGATGGTTTTTTCTGGTGGTTTGGAATGGCTGATGTGTAGAGAAGTCACTAGTACAAAAATTATTTTTAACGTCACCCATTTCACGTCGATTTTTTAGAACTGACGTGAAAATCTCCAAAATTTGATTTTTCACGTCAGTTATTATATAACCGACGTGAAAATATTTTTTCTCTGATTTCTCACCTCGGTTATTTAATAACCGACATGAAAAATCATTTATGTTGACTTTTTACATCGGTTATTTAATAACCGACGTGAAAAATCAATTTTCCCTGATTTTTCACGTCAATTCTTATAAGAACTGACGTAAAAAAAATTATAATGACTTTTTTACGTCTTTTATTTAATAACCAACGTAAGGAATATTTACAATCATGTATTTTATTTCCCGATCTTCGATTTGATAGGTTGTGGAGCTCAAAAGGATTTACGGATCAAAAGTTATGGCCATCGGAAGTTGATTATCCCTCAATGAAGTCTTAGAGAAGGCCAACTTCAGAGGATCATAAATTTTGATCCATAACTCCATTTGAGATTTGTGACCTATAAAATAGAAGCTTAAGAAATGAACTACATTTTGGTAAGAATTTTTAAAGTCATTTATTTAATAAATGACAAAAAAAAGTCATGATACCCAATTGTTTATGTCGGTTATTATAAGAACCGACGTAAAAAATTGGGTTTCATGACTTTTTTACGTCAGTTTTTAAATAACCAATGTTAAAAATGCTTAAGAAAATGTATTTAATTTTATAAGCTTCGATTTTATAGGTCAAGGAGCTCAGATGGAGTTACGAATCAAAATTTATTTTCATTGGAAGATGATCATCTCTAAATGAAGTCTTAGAGAAGGCCAACTTCAGAGGACCATAACTTTTGATTCGTAACTCTGTTTGAGCTCCGTGACCTATCAAAATTGAATCTTGAGAAATGAAAAACATGATTGTAAAAATTTATAATATCAATTATTTAATAACCGACGTAAAAAGGCATGAAAATTAATTTTTTACGTCGGTTCTTAAAAGAACCGACGTAAAAAGTTGGAGAAAATTGATTTTTCACGTCGGTTTTTATATAATAGACGTGAAAAATCAGAGAAAATGTCAATATTTTTCACGTCAGTTATCATAAAACCAACATGAAAGATGATTTTAATATCCCTCTAATGAGGGAGTTCAAATTTTGACTAAAATTTTCAATTTCCACATCGGTTATTAAATAACCGACGTGAAAAAAGTCACGAAAATTGATTTTTCGCATCAGTTTTTATTAAACGATGTGAAAAATCAGAAAAAAATTTAATATTTTTCACATTGTTTATCATAAAAAACGACATGAAAAATGATTTTAATATCCCGCCAATGCGAGATTTCAATTTTTTCACAATGCGAGCTCAAAATTTTCAGTTGCCGCCTAAATTTTTAATACCATGTTTTCCTTTTCCATATCATTTATATGGTTTCATTATACACAAGTAATAATCTAATGATACTTTAATTCAACCATTATCATTCCACTGACTCAACCCGTTTGATCTTCAACATGAATCCACTATTTCTTCTTTCTGTGATCTCGTCAAGGTATTCGTGATTATGTTTCCATGATTTATGTTTTGTTATGATTAGTTTTATCAATTTATATACCATTTAATGATTTGTAATCACTATTTATTCTTTGTATAATGGTAAAACTACAAATCCTCATTCGGATTCCAAATTTCTTTCACAGACAAATCTTTGGTTGGCTCATTTGATCTTTCCTCGAAAACAAAATACATCAAACTTCTAATGGTCATAACTTTTGATCCGTAGCTCTGTTTGAGCTCTATGACCTGTCAAATCGAAGATCAGGAAATTATCTACAAAATGAGAAACATTTTTAACGTCTTTTATTTAAAAATAGACGTTAAAAATTACTTTTAACTTCGGTTTTTAAATAAACGACGTTACAAATAGCATTTCAACGCGATTTTTTTTGTATAAAATATGGTCTTTCACGTCGGTTTTTTAAAAAACGATTTGAAAATAATTTAAAAAACATTTTTAACATCGGTTATTAAATAAATGACATTAAAAAATATATTTTTTACGTCGGTCGCAATAACGTCGCCACAACGTTGCCATAAAACCAACGTTAAAAAGCAAAAAAAACGACGTAAAAAAGTTTTTTTATACTAGTTAGTGGATCAAAGTAACCCATTCTAAACAGAACTTAAATAAAACAATAATTTCATTTTTTAGATAATACATCTCATAAAAAGTCACATAACCCAAGGACTAAAAGTTTTAGTCTCTTAAAGATTAGCTATATAAATAACTTATTTTACAAAACTTGTAAAATCCAATCTATAATTTTTCTCCCCTATACCCTTTTATAAATATCACATGATATAATCATCATCATAACCTAGGGGTGGAAACATAAGAAAGGGGTGATCTTTGATTCTCGGTAAGGTAAAACATATCATAATGTGTCAAATCATAAACATGAAGGAGAAAATGAGGATGACATCAATATCTTAATAAAATATCATAAAATCATAGATGATAATCATAAAACATTATAGGTAAACATAATATCATAACAGGATCATTAAGGAAGTGTAAAAGTTATGTTATTGCTCAAAATACATATCAATAATCATAAAACGTGTGGGCATGATATAAAAGTGTTGAATATATTAATAATAATACATAATTATGAACACATAGAACATCATGAAAATTAACTTGTATATATGGAACAAATTTATAAAAAAATAATAAATGTGGCACAACTATAATCATAGGAAAATCTTTGTGATTAAACCCATTATTCTAAAACCGATGTGAAAAAACTCATTATGTTCTTTCTAGAAAATGTGGGAAAACCCATTATGCTCATGCCTATGTGAAAAAATCATTATGTCCACACTTAACTATATCATTAGATATAAACTTAAACCAATGAATTGGAGCATGACATAGGACCCCATCTATTATTATTCATACAGATGTTTTCTAATTAAAATAAGTCATAAACATAACTTAAGAAACCCATAGAAAAATGATAGGGGTTTCTTAAACTTTTTAAAAAAACACAAAACATGAATGTAAGAAAACATAGAATATATAAAAATTATCATTTTGAAAAATTAATAATATCATGATATCATATATATGGTGATAAAATAATCACTTAATGGGAGATAATCCATGGAGAAAAACATAATTGAAAATACAAAAGGTTTCACAAAAACTTTTTAAACATTGTAATAAAAAGAGAAGTCAAAATTTATTTTTAAAAAACAATTGTGAATTAAAAGATTAAAATTTTGAAAACCTTATTATAAAGAGTTACAACTAAAATATTCTTGAAAATAAATAAATTTTTTCAAAGAATATAGAGTGTAATATAAAACATCTTATTTTCAAAAAAATAGAAATCCCTTTTTAAAATATTTGTGAATACCTTGGTTTGAAAACCCACATCATAAAAAAGATTATTAAGATTTCCTTTTGAAAATGGGTAAAGATAATTATAAGAATAATAGAAAATAATCCATATTATATTTCCAAAAAATAGTGGAAGAAATTGGTGAGAATAAGAACAAGGACATGGAAGGAAATATTTATTGTTAAGAATGGTAGTTATTCTTACCAATATTACACTTTTATTTTAGAAAAAATTTTATAAAATAAGTAGTTATTGATTATGAGAATTAATTTCCCCATATAAAAAAGGAAACACCATATAAAATAGAGAAATTGTGGAATTAAATATAAATTGAAATATATATTCAATTAATAATTACTACGACTCAATGAATTGAAATTTGGATCAATGAAACTCTAACGGAATTGGTAACAAAAGAATCAAAGGATCTTAGGAGAAAGATCATGAAATAGAAATTAAAATATAATTAAATGGAAGACATTTTGATATATGATAGAAATTGGTTAATTAATTCAACATTTAAAATAAATTATGGTGCATAATATCAAACCTGTATCATGGAGTTGAAAATGAGACAAAGAAACTATTATCTTTACTCTTGATTCCCAAAGAAGTGATTCAACCTCTGTTATAAGAAACATAAATATATTAATAACTAATTTTAGAACCACATTAACAACTAAAAATATTTATAATTTTCATTTATACCCATTTTATACATGAATATTAGTTTTTATTTACCTATTTTCCCACATTGGGTGTTTATAGTTTTACTGGTTTCACAAGAGTCGTGTCAGTAGGCATTCTTCTCCCAAAGTGAATTATTACCAAACCAATAAAGGTATTAGTATTTAAGTTTTATAAAGACCTATAATTTTATAATTCAATCACATGAAAGTTTTAATTTTTTTCCTTGAATATTAAGTCGACGATGAACTAGTTTTGAGTTATTTACTGATATCAATGGTGTAACACCCTTAGATTTTAAAAGAAGAAAATTAGGTTTGATAGTGTAAACAGAATGCAACACTGAACTTATAAGATAATTTAAATCCCCAAGTATTTATTATATAATTATATTAAAATAAATTTAATCTCTTAAATATAATTTTTATATACACCCCAATATTTTTTATGTTGGATAGCATATTCAACACGCAACACCGATCTTAAACGACCCACTATATATACAACTGTTATAACCTAGCTTTTAAATTGGTAGGTATGAATAGTATTAACTATATTATGATATATATTTTTATATATATATCCTACTCAATATAAATTATTGACAAATTTTTTGTAAATAAATAATAAATTTTTAGTAATTTAATTTTATATTCTGAAAATATGTTTTCTTCAAAAATGATTTTTATTGTTTTTCATGAAAAAATATTATAATTAATTTTTGAAAATTTTAGAAAATTAAATTAAAAAAATTAACTTAATTTTTTAAATTATCATATCAAAATTTACTTTGGGTAAAATTTTATGATTTTTCAGAAAATATTGATTTTTTAGTGAATAGTGAAAAATACTGATTTTTATAAAAATGTCATTTATTTTCAATAAATTAATTAATATAAAATTCATATTATTTTCTTGATATGATTTCAAGTAGAATAATTATTCTCTTTATTTATATTTAATCCACTTAATTACATCATAATATTTTATTTTAGTATAAGTTTGTTTTTTGGGTTTAAAAATGAGTTTTTTCTCAAAACTATTTTAAACTGCATAATATTTATCCATTTTATTTAATTAAAATAATCTATAATGAGTAATGATTTATATGAAATATATATTATATATCATGAAATTTTAATTGATATTCATACAATTATTATTATACATATAGTTAAAATAAAATCATCTTGTGCTTGAAAAATACACTTCTCAAAAACCAGATTTTTCATTGTGTCTATAGCTTTTTTTAATTTGATTTTTAAAAATTTTGAAAAAATTATTTTTAAAAAAATTAAATTATTATATCAAAATTTTATTAGGTTTAATTTTTGAGAATTTTCTGAAAACATTAATTTTTTGATGAATAGTGAAAAATACTAAATTTTAATTAAAAACCACCTTTTGGTTTAAATTATTTATAAAGATAAATTATATTTTAAATTGTTTTTAAAGTAAAATTAGTTAAATTATATATCTATTAATACAATTTATTTCATTTTAATCAATTTAATATCAAAATTGGATATAAAAACTTTGTAAACTTTTTGACCATTTTCTCTTTGAAAACCTGTTTTCTCGTCGTGTCTCAAGGATTAATTTGAAATTAAATTTTTCCAGTTTTGTGAAATTAATTTTGAAAAATGGATTGAATATTTTTAATTGTAATAATTTATATTATATAATAAGGTAAACTTAATATTTGAACAAAATTAATAGTGAAACTAGTAAAAATTAATTATCATTGTTAAGGTGAGAATGGGTTTACTGAGGGTTAAACTAAGAAGATAAGGGTTAAAATGACCTAAAAATTTTCCAAACCCCATTTAATGAAACTATTTCCATATTATATCTTTTATTTTCAATAATTAATAATATTTTAAGCTTTTTGGATGATAAAAATGTGGGTATGATTGAAAATTTTTTAAAAATTACAAGTGTCCCAGTCACCTCACTTATAAAAGGAAACCACCTCTCCTCTATTATTCACACCATGAAACCTATTTTTTAAGAAAATAACTACCCAAATAACTTCCCAAATTCCATAATATCATCATATAATCCTTATTTTGGACAAAAAATTAAAACTAGGAATTTGTTTAGTGCAAACCTAAGGAGGATACTCGAAGAAGATATAACGTTCTTCAAGGAGAATTTTTTTATTTCTAACTCCGTCTACTTAAATTATTATTAAACCATTGTGATATAATAATCTAAGTATAATAAATTTTATTATATTTTTTAATTTTAATTTAATTACCTATAACCATCTCCACTTCCATCAAATGGGTTAAGAAATCGTTATTCGTGTGTACAGCTGACTAGTGCCTCACAAACCGATATCATTCATTTTTTCATTTCTATATATCACAATTGGTTATGATGATGGATCTAAATTATATATATATATATAATATTTATAACATAATTATATCTATGGATTCATTTTATCATATATACCTTATAACTTTTCATTTCGTATGGGATACGATAACGTCACTCGTCTATACGACGAATGTGTGGACTACCGCCTTCATGAAGCGATGCGAAACTCTTTTCATAACCACACCAAATGTATTATATATATGATTATATTTAAATAAATAATATTTTATATCTTATATTATTATAATTATATAAAGATAAAATATTATTTTCCTTATTTCCATAATGATCATTGAAAAATAGAAATGTTACTCATGCGTACGTACAGTCTATCATCATTGGTATTAAAAGTATAATTAATATATAATTATGATAATTATTTCATGATTGTTATTATTATGATTATGAAACTTTATAATATTAGAAATAATTTAAACATTCATAAAAAATCATGAATGAGAAAACAAGCTAATTAATTCCTAAAATAATGAAAATAATAAAAGATTATTAACAAATGGGTGATAGGATTCTATAAAAGGTTTGTATTTGATATTATAAATATTATTATTATTTAATAAGTTAATAACATGTTTAAACCCACTATAAAGGATATTAAATAATCTTCAACCCAAAGGAAGTTTGAGGTAAAGGATTTCTTAACTCAATTTCCATGCATTGGGTTAAACTTATACTTAACTGATTATGTCATTCTAAGATTATATTTGTAATGAAATTTAATTATTTTATGTTATATTTAAACTTGTTATTTATGTATTTAAATTTAATAAAACTAATCAATTCATTTATTCCCCGCTTAAATAATATGAACTTTGTAAATGATTTATATCTTGTTTTTTACTTCTGTGAGACAAATGTCATATTCATCACCTATTTCTTTTATATGGTGTATATATTACCCATTAATGTATTTTATTAGGATTATCTTTGAAATTATTTATATTTTTATATCAATTTGAGGATATATCTTTCATAGGTTTTTCCATTAAAAGTTACCAATGTGGTAAGATTTTTATGTTACAATCTCATCATTTATCAGGATTGTTTATATTTAAGTCTCCAAATTATTTATATTTAAGTCTCCAATGTCTAAATATATGATTAACCTATCAATAATTCTCATGAATTGTATTATCTTCTAGTTATTCATGATATTATAAATTAATTTTACTATTTTCCCACTCTTTGGTACTTAAAATAATTGAGAACATGTTTTTAATGAAAATCATCTTTATTTCTCACTTCGGTCGAAAACCCCTTTTCTTCCAAAACCATATTTTATAAAAATGTTTTAAAAAAAATTATTATTCTTAAAATGGTTTATTAAATACATTTTTAACCATGTTTGACTTTTTTACAAAAAAAAATTAAAGGAATATTCATTTCAATTTCCAGACAATTCTCATTTCGCTTTTATTGAAAATAGGAAAAGAATATTTTTGTAACATGTATGGAAAGAATAGAGTTTTCCATCATCATGAAAATTATTTTATTTTAATATTCTTTTATAATTTTTCAAGGTTAATTTAAAATAAATGTATTTTCAAAAAAAATTAAAAATCAAAATTGAAAGTATATTTTTTCAAGAAATGTTTTAAGTGGTTTTTTCAAAGATTCATTTATATATGTCTAATTTTATTTTCAAAGAAAAATATATTCAAAATATATTGTTAATTTTTAGTTTTAAAAAGTGATTTTCAAAATGAAAAGTTTATTTTCCTCAAAATGTATTTAATTATCAATTAATAGTATTTTCATTCATCAAAGTCAACAACCCTTTTTTTACTTCTGCTCCAATGGAGATATTTTGTAATGATATCATCCTTATTATTTCTTGGGGTGGATTAAGGTTGTTTCAAAGATATTTTTATGGAACTCATTTCTTTTCCCTGGTTAATCAAGTTATAAAATGAATATTGATTTTTTTTATAAGTTTTACGATGATTTCTATGTTCTATTTTTGGTTCTTAGACATCTTATATGATGGAGCATCCCAGATAGCATCGAGTGAGACTTTTACAGCTTATATAATAGGAAGGACCAAATAGCATCAAGTGATCCCATTGCATCTTATATGATGAGATATCCTAGATAGATCCAGATGAGCCGATTATAGCTTATAAAATGGTTTCACCCAAATAGAGCTTCAATTCATTAGGTAATTATTACGTTCATTAGAGAATTATATTTTAACTTAGAAATATGGTTATTCAAATTCTAAGGGTTATATGATGATGATATTAAAATATACCAACACATTTTATCTATGATTTCCATGGTTTTCTAAGGATTACTTTGATCAAGACTGATAAAACATGGATAATGATTATTTATTTTTATGACTCTTTCCTTTTAAAAATCCTTATTCTGTGTTTCATTATTGATTATTTAGGTATTTATGGGTATGATTTATTTTATGATTTTCTCATGCACCCTGATTAAGTCGGCATACCCTTATAAGCTTATTATGCTCATTGATGACTTTTAATTGTTAATGTCTATATTTACCATTACTGGGCATTTTAGATCACCCTTATTATGTTTCCTCTTCCCTAGGTTATAAATAATTAGGTTTGAAGGATTATTTATAGAAGGGATTTTATATGGATGATGATGATGAATTAATATGAAATAAGAAAAGTTGGGTTAAGTGAGATAAATGCTCATTTAACAACATGGGTATTATTTATATAGGATTTTATCCTAATTATTTAAAACTATAAGCCTAAAAGTTCCTTGATAATATAAGTGATCTAGTTTTATCTTTTGATGATGAAAGTTTTGGATGGAAAAAAATGGGTCTCAATTTTGGATATCAAATCCAAAATCGTAAAGTTTATGATTTCAACCATGGATCTGAAAGTGCGGGTTATGGGATATTATAGTTGGTATAAGAGGTCAGTTTATATAACTTTAGATATTAGTATGTTTTCATGTGAGGTTATCTTAAGAGTTATCAATACCATTATAAGTCTATAAGATTACATATGATCATAAGTTCAAAATATTAGATACCCCTTTTTAGGTTTAAAGTTATGAGATCTTAAAGTGATTAATGAAACTTTATGATACATTTTATTAGGTTCAAGTATATATAATTATTTGGTTTAATGTGGAGTATGCATTTATATTTTGTGGAAATAATATTTAAGGTATTGATAACCATTAGGTTTTATATGATCTTGGATATTGAGGTAATTATGGGAGAAAAAATTTTATCATATAGATAGCCACATGATTAAAAAGTGATTTCTTGACTAAGTGATTAATGTTATTTTAAAAAAATTATTGCCATATTTTTTCTTGAAATATGAAAATCATGAGATAAAATTTTAAATTAAAACACTCTTTATTGTATGAGATAACATTTTGGTTAATGTCTAAAGATGGGTGAAATATCTTTATTATCCCTTTTATAGTGATGTGGTCTTTAAAAGTTGATTTTTGTGCTTCACGCATTAAAAAATTCATTGTGAATACTCATAATTTAGAGAAAAAGATGAGACTGTGGTGGAAATAGAAAAAAAGGATGAAATTATACCAATAAAATAAGTATATTTCCTTATATTATTAGTCTATATGACAAATTAATTATCAAATTTATGAAAAGGATCTTAAAACAAAATTGTTATCCTATTACATTAATATCTAAAGAATAATGTGGTATTTTAAATCATTATAGGTTAATGGTTTTGAGGGCCTCAAATTTACATTGATCATTCAATTTATTTTGATTAATGACCCCAATCACTCTCTATAATTATTTATACTTTTCTTTCATTCCCACCTATGTCACCTATTTGAAAACCTAGTTATGTGTTATTCGGTATAACCTTTGTAATCCCTTTATATCTTATTAAGAGGATGTTTTATTAACCCATTTTATGATTTGGTTTTACAAAAATATTATTTTCATATATCCAACCTTTTATTACTGAGATAAAGTTAAAATTTCAAAGACATAATTTATTAATAGGGGTAAGATGTAACACCCAGAGATTTTAAAAGAATAAAATTAGGTTTGATAGCCTAAATGGCATGAAATACTAAAATTTGATGAAAATTTAACTCACTGAGACTTTAAAATAAACTTATTTTTAAATAAATTTAATCTATTAAATATCTTTTGATACACACACCTCTAAGTTTTTTATGTTTGATAGTGTATTTAACATGCAATATCGACCTTAAACGGTCCACAATATATATAACTATTATAGCCAAGCCATTAAATTGGTGGGCATGAATAGTATTAACTATATTATGAAATATATATATATATATATATATATATATATATATATATATCCTACTCAATATAAATTATTGATAAATTTTTAGTAAATAATCAATAAATTTCTATTAAAGTAATTTTATTTTTCAAAAAATAATCTTCAAAAATGATTTTTATTTATTTTCATGAAAAAAAATTTATAATTAATTTTTGGAACTTTTAGGAAATGTATTTTATAAAATGAAGTTCATTTTTTAAATTGGAATATCAAAATTTAGTTTGGGTGAAATGTTGGGATTTTTTAGAAAAAATATTTTTTCTTTGAAAAGATTGAGGGTCAGGCCCCCTTTATTGAACGTGAAAAAGAGAGAAATCCCCTTTTGAAAACAGGGAAAGGGGGACCCATTACATAACCCAAATGAAAACATTTTAATAAATATGACCCAAACACCCTAAAAATGGTACTGAGAGTTCATTGAGAAACAAAAATCAATACAACCAATATAAAAAGTCTTATTACCCCTGTTAGAAAATGCAATTGTGAAATCAGTCAATAGTAAAAAACACCAATTTTTGTAAAAATGTCATTTCTTTTCAATAAATTTGGTGATTAAAAATTAATATTATTTTTTGAATATTATTTCAAGTAATATAAGTATTATTTATTCATATTTAATACACTTAATTACATCATTATATTTTATTTTAGTATAATTTTTTTTTGGGTTTAAAAGGAGGGTTTTCTGAAAGCTATTTTTACATGCATATGTTTATCAATTTTAATTAATTAAAATAATACCTAATTAGGAATGTTTTAAATAAAATTTATATATTATATATCATTAAATTTTATTTTATATTCATAAAATTATTATTATTAGACATAGAGTTAATAAAAATCATTTTATGCTTCAAAAATACACTTCTTGAAAACCCTATTTTTTATCGTGTCTACAAGTTTTGTTTTAAAATTAATTTTTGAAAATCTTAGAAAATTTATTTTAAAAAAATAAACCTCGTTTTTTTAATCATAATTTCAAAAGAAAATAGACTTAATTTGTTATAATTTTATGAAAATATTAATTTTTTGATGAATAGTGAAAATATTAATTTATAATTGAAAACTACCTTTTAGATTAAATTATTTATAAAGTTAAATTATATTTTAAATTGTTTTTAAAGAAAAATAATTACTTATATATCTATTAATCAAGTTTTGGTTATTTTAATCAATTTCATATTAAAATTGGCTATAAAAACGTTGTAAACTTTTGAACATTTTCTCTTTGAAAACTCGTTTTCTCATCGCGTCTGTGGGATTAATTTTAAATTAAAATTTTCTAATTATATGAATTGAATTTGTAAAAATGGATTCCATAATTTTAATCATAATAATTTATAGTATATAATAAGTTCAAATTAATTTTTGACCAAAATTAATAATGAAAATAATAATAATAATCGTGATTAAGGTAAAAATGGGTTTATCGAGGGTAAAACTAAGAAGATAAGGGTTAAAAATAACTTACCAATTTATCCAAAACTAATTTTCTGGGAATATTTCCAAATTATATATTTTAGGTTCAATAATTTTCCATTTTTTAAGCTTGTTTCATGATAAAAATGTGGGTATGATTGAATCTTTTCAAAAAATTACAAGTGTGTCACTCACCTCACTTATAAAAGTCCACCCCTCTCCTCACTTATTCACACCTTCAAAAATCTTTGGTTTGGCCAAAACATAAAAAAATAAATTACTAAATTTACCCCTCACAACATATAATCTTTATTTTAGACAAAAATTCAACCTAGGAAGGCTTTTGGTGCAAACCTGAGAGGGATACACGAAGAAGAGGTAACGTTCTTCAACAAGCATTTTTATTTTATTTCTTCATCCACCTCCTTCAATTGTTATTAAACCATGATGATATAAGAAAATCAGTATCTTAAATATAATGAGATTTTTTTATATCAATTTTATTACCTAAAACCATCTCCACTTCCATCAAATGGTTTATGAAATCATCATTTGTGTGTACAACTGACTATCGCCTCGCAAAGCGATGTCATTTGTTTTTCCATTACCACCTATCATGGTTGGGTATGATGATGTATATAAAGTATATATATGATATTAATAAAATAATTATACCTATATAGTAATTATATCATATATAACTTACTAATTTTCATTCCATAGGGGATACAATAACGTCGCTCGTGTGTATGGCGGACTGTCACCTTGTGAAGCAATGTGATTCATTTTTTCACTAACGCTTTACATGGAAGGTAATAAGGTTAAATTTATTGATTATATATGATATAAATGAAATAATTATGATATAATGTCATATTTATCATTCTAAAAATATAATATATCATTTTTTGAACTAAAATGATGATAACATCGTTCGTGTACGTGTGGACTACCACCTTCACAGAATGATGTAACACTCTTTTCATCACCACACAACATGGATGATATATATAAGTATATTTAATGAAATAATATGGTATATATTATACTATTATAATTATGTAAATATAAAATATTAATTACCTCTTTTTCTTAATTATCATTGAAAAATGGAAACGTTACTCATGCGTATGTATGACATATCATCTTCATGGTCGTAACATACTTCATTTCACAAAACCATATTTAATGATTGGTATTAAAAATATAATTGATGTATAAATATGGTAATTATTTCATGATTATTATTATTCATATTATTAAACTATATAATATTCATAATAACTCGAACATTCATAAGAAATCACGAATGATAAAACAAGGCAATTAACTCATGAAACAATGAAAATAATGAAAAAGTATTAACAAATGGGTGATAAAATGTTATAAAATGATCATATATGATATTATAAATATTAATAATGTTATTTAATAATTTATTAACATGTTTAAAACCACTATATTGGAGGTTAAGTCATGTTAAACTAAAAGAAAGTGTGAGGTAAGGGATTTCTTAACTCAATTTCCATTCATTGGGTTAAACATCTACTTCCCTTATTATGTCATGCTAATATTATGTGTTTAATATCCTTTGATTATTTTATGTTGTATTTTTTATTTTTTTTATATGTATTTACATTTGAAATATATAATCAATACATTTATTAATACTCTCTTCAATGATATGATCTTTGTAACGGATTTCTATCTCACTTTTTACTTTTGTGAGACAGATTCCATATTCATCACCTATTTATTTTATGTGGTATATATATTGACCATGAATTTATTTTATGATTCTTATCATGAAAATTATAAGGATTTACATATACATTTTAGGATCACTCTTTCATGGGGATTATTATTAAAATTTTCCAATGTGGTAAGATTTTTATTTTACAATCTCATCATTTATCGAGATTGTTTATGATTAAGTCCCCAAAGTTGAAATATTATGATTTAGCTCTCAATATTTCTCATGAATTTTATTATAATTTGGTTATTAATGATATTATCAAGTAATTTTACCATTTTTCCACTCTTTGGTACTTAAAACAATTTAGAAAATATTTTAAATAAAAAACATCTTTATTTCTCTCTTTGGTCAAAAACCTATTTTCTTCAAAAACCATGTTTTCAAAAAAAATGTTTTCAAAAATGTTTTTAGCATTCTTAAAATGATTTATTAATGAAATTTCAACCCATGTTATACTTTTCTCTAAAAAAATTGAAAGGAATATTCATGTCATTTTCCAAACAATGCATGTTTGTATTTTACCAAAAATGTAAAAGGAATATTTATTTTAACAAATAAAGCATGAACGAAATTTTCTACCATCATGAACATTATTTTATTTTAATCATAATTTATAAGTTTTCAGTTTTATTTTAAAATAAAAGTATTTTTCAAAAAAAATTAAAAAGTATTTTTCACAATTTAAAGGATATTTTCCTTAAGAAATGTTTTAAATAATTTTTTTAAGGATTCATTTATATGTTTCCAATGTTGTTTTCAAAGAAAAGTATTTTTAAAATATTTTGTGAATTTTTAGTTTTAAAAAAGTGATTTTCAAAATGAAAATTTTCTTTTCCTAAAAATGTATTTATTGATATTTTAATGGTATTTCCATTCATCAACATCAACAACCCTTGTTGTTACTTATGATCTAATGGGTATATTTTGTATTCATACCATCCCCATTCTTTATCTAGATGGATTAATATTATTTCAAAGATATTTTTATGTAACTAGTTTCTTTTCCATAGGTTAATCAAGTTATGAAAGGAATAATGGTATTTCTATGATTTTTATAATGATTTCTAATCACTATTTATGGTTCTTAGACATCTTATACAATGGAGCATCCAAAATAGAGTTGGGAAATACCATTACATCTTATATGATGGGTTTTCCCAGATAGAGTTGGTTGATCCTGTTACTGCTTATACAATGGGGTGGCCCAAATAGAGTCAGGTGAGCCCATTATATCTTATATGATTGGTGTACCCGGATAGAACTCCAATTCATTGGGTAATAATTATGTTTTCCAGATAAATATATTAGAAGTTTTCCATATGTTTTTTTCAATTATAAGGGTTCTATAAGGGTTTCATGATGATGATGTTCTGTGATACCAACATGTTTTATCTATGCTTTATATGTGTTTCTAATGTTTCATTTGATCAATTCCGATATAAAATGGCTCATTATTGTTTATTTTTATGACTCTTTCCTATTTAAAATACTTATTCCATGTTTCAAAATTGATGATCCAGGTATTAATGGGTATGATTTCTTTAATTATTCTCTCATGCACTCTGATTGTGTAATTATACTCATATAAACTTCTTATGTTTATTGATGACCTTAAATTGTAAATTATTACGTTTACCCTTACTGGGTGTTTGAGATCACCCATATTATATTTCCTCTTTCCTTTTTATAAATAATGAGGTTGAAAAAATTATTTCTAGAAGTGATTTTATATGTATGATGATGATGAATTAATGTGAAATAAGAAAAGTTGTGCTAAGTGGGATAAATACTCATTTAACAACATCAGTATTGTTTATATAAAATTTTTTCCAAATTCTTTAAAACTCTAAACCTAAAAGGTCCTTGATAATATAAGTGATCTAGTTTTTCCTTTTTATGTTTTAAGTATTGGATGGAAAAAAAATGGGGTCTCAATTTTTAGTATCAAATCTAGAAATGTAAAGTTTTTTATTTTAGTATTGGATCTGAGAGTGTAGGTTCTGGGCTATTATAGATGTATTACCATATAATGACTGTTAATTTTTTATTTATCCATAAATAACCATATTCATGATATATATTACTTATATATATAATATATACCCATAAAATATAAACTAAAATCATTCATTATGAAAGTAGTGAAAAATGAAAAGGGTTTATTTGAGGAGGTGTTAGTCCGTACACATGCATGATTCAAATTTTAATTTTTATTAATGAAAAAGGGAAGGTTTGTTATTTATTATTCCATAATTATAATAATATATAAGTATAAAAGTGATACTGAAGTTATAACTATAAAAAATATTAATAAAAATTGAGGAATAAGAAGTGTGTATAAAGAAATAGAAAGCAGGGAGGACCAGTTAGAAATCTATACCTCACTACTTGGATTATCTTCTTTGAGAAGGGGGTTAAACCTTTAAGTGATTTTCTTTTGAGAAGAACAGAACCTATTGAGAGTGTATAGTAATGTGTAGGAGAGTTTTAAAAAGTTTTTGTTCCAAATTATTGGGGTTTTTCTATGATCAGAAGTGAGGATAGGAGATCCCATTTATAAGTAAAAAAGGGATGGAATTTTTATTAATTCCTAAAATTTTAAACAATGGGAAGTCACTCTTAAGAAAAATAGCTCCAAAATTAAAAAATAATGAGTTAGTGGAAGATATAAGGTTGATCAAAACCTCAAAAAATACATTAAAAATATGTTTTTAACATGTTTTTCCCTTTATCTCTTAGGTTACTCATTTTTACCATTTTAGTTTTCACCACATTAACTAGTTTTTACCTAAGTAATTTATTCATTATTCTTAAAAATAAAATGGTCATTTTTAAGAAATTTGGACATAATGATTATAGATTTAAATTTCATCTAATAATATTAAATTTATAATGGTTATAAAAAAATATATTTAATATAATAAATGTATAATGTATAGAGTATTTTTTTTTGAAAAAATATAACTTATTTTTAAAAATATCAAATATGGGTTTACAAATTAAAAAAACTAAATTTTAAATTCACTTATAAAATAAATATTTTTTCTTATAAAAAGGTTTTATGAATTTAAAATTCATATTTAAATACTAACAATGTCATAAAAGTCATGTTTTTTATAAAAATAGTATGTTTCACTATTCATATAAAAAAATAAATCTTATTAGAAAAGTCAAAAAAAATAATACTAAGATAATATTTCCATGATAAATCCTAAAATTAATCAAATTATTTCAAATTAAATCTTATAATTTATAAAAATTAATTAAAAACATATATTATAGAAAAAAAATTATTTTTACAATAAAATGACTTTAGGTATATTAACTATTATTATTCCTATAAATTAATAATTAATCTAGTGTTAATATATATTTTTATTATTAAATCATAATAAATGTAGTCCATTTAAATAAAATTTAAATTTCAAAAAAAATATATGAATAAAGTAATTTAAGAAAAAAGGATTCTTAAAAAATTATAAATAATTGTGATATATCCATAGATATAAATATTTTTTACATTTTTATGTAATAAAATTTTTACATACATAACCCCTTATGATATCTTTTTAATACCTAAGCATTAGATAATATCTGATTTTAATGGGTGGCGGTTCAGCTAGCATGGATCTTGTGGAAATGTCCCCAAGATTGAACTTCTCCCATATAAAGTTTTTATCAAACCATAATTGCTTGAGTTCATATTGGACTTGGTCTATGGAAAACCCTAGTAAATATATCATTCTTATAATCTCATACAAATAGGCTTTATAATGGATTCATATACTTCTAGATGTGATTTATTATTACTTTCTTTATTGATTTTGTGGTATGGTTACTTAAATTTTTGTTAGCTTTGTTTTAACAGTCACATTTAATAGTCAAAATATATAAAGGTTTTTTGTTTTAATTTGGTATAGTGTTTGAAATATTCTATTTAATATATTATTTATTTAAGTAGAATATATAATTAAATATGAGGTTTTTACATGGATGGTATAGTGAAATAGGTGGAATTGATTTTGTATTTTTTTTATGAGTTGTTGCGATGGTTGGTCCAATGTTGGGAGGGGTTATTGTATTTTGCATCATAGTTTCCTATTAATATGGAAATATTAAGGAATTAATGAAATTTTTAATGGGGTTGGTCTATAATGAAATAAATAAAGGGTTGTAAGTTAATAAATGAGATTGTAAATAGATAAGTGCAAGTGGTAAAAATAAATGGATGGAATCAAATGTGACATAATAATTGTAATATAGATATTAATCTAAAAATTTATAGTGTTCTTATAAAATGTTAACTTATGTTGATGTGTGGTTTTTATGTAATTGTGGTGTGGTTATTACGTATTGTGTTTAGTTGTGGGAGTGATTATTGATGTAGATAGTTTTTGATAAAGTGACACCTTTAGTTCATAGTAATAAGTGCAATGAATTTGAGAGTTGACCCTTAGGTTTGGATTGTGTGTATTCATATATATATATATATATATATATATATATATATATATATATATATCCCTTTTATTTTATGTTATTTCATATACACCACCACCTAAGTTAGGTATCCTTACCAATTCCCCTATAATGACATAGATTATGGATCTTTTCACCAAAATCTATGATAAAGGTGACCCATATGGTTGATTACTCCCCCTTCCTTACTCTCTCTACTATAAATAGTATAGGTTATGATGGATTGAGGCCATGTTATGGGTTTTAACAACTTGAGTTTATGGTATTTGATGATTTATTTATGATGTGGTGCATGGTGGGAGTGTATATAGAAGGATAAGGCTACAGGATTTATATCCTTCATGTTTACATGACCCTACTATGATGAGTTTGAGATATACAGATATGTGGTGATGTGAAATGTTGTTAGGATATGCTTTATATGGTTATATATTTTTTATTATGGTAATGATGTGGTTATGTGGTTGCAGTTATGTAGATATAGAAGGGATGAGAGTGCCAAGATCTATGTCATTAGGGTGTGAGGGAAACCAGTTTAATAGGAAGTGTTTATGAGGTATCTACTTGAAATATTCTTTCAATTATTATGTTACTATCTTGTATGCATTATTGGATTATTGATACTTAGTGAGGTTGGTTGGTAGTTAACCTTGTGTAGGTAATGAGTTTTTTCTATTTTTTATTCACTGATTCATTAGCATGCTTCTTCCATATTTACATGATAGGTTTTCAGAAGGATCCTATGGAGTATACTTATCTTCACACCCCTATATATATATATATAGGTATTCATGAGGGATTTGGTGATCGGTTTGGATAGTGCTAACTCATGGAATCTGTGATTGTGTTGTTATCACTACCATAAGAGTTGCATCTTGTTATTTTATTTTGGAGACCTTTTTGTATGAAATTCACATAAATTGTGATATTATGTGTTATTTTATATTTATTTGATATATTTTTTGTGTTTTTTTATTTATATTATTGGGATTTATGAGGGTAATGACTCCCATTATATGCATTTCATACTCTTGGTGCTACTCAAAAACACATGTCCTATCAGAGGCAGGTATTGGGGGTCACTCGCATCTTTACTGCTAACTTAATAGGTATTCTAGTAGGGTGATTTGGGGAAAGGTATTATCGAATCTATGTATGAGCATTAGGATGGAGTTTTGATTTTGTCATTGGTGAGGACTATATTGAGTTAGTAGGAAAATAGTACTAATTGAATATAGAATGTGATTTTTCATGGCATAATTTCTAGGAAACTAGTGTTTAGGGACCCTGAGATCTGATAAAAAGACTTTATTCTTACTAAAAATCCTTAGAGAGATTATAAATATTGTGGGGTAGAGGCCTATGTATAGTACATGCATCATAATTTTTTGTGTATGTGTTTAGATTTGGGTGATTTTGGGAAAATTGAAATGATTATACTAAGTAATATTAAATGAGTTATATGTTATTAGGATTATAAGTTAATTTTTTTTATAGATTTGGTTGTTCGGTTTCCTCCTCATGTGTTTTATACTATGGAGGTGAAACAAGATGGTCTGGTTGAATGTAGGAGGTTCGGCCTAGTGAAGGAATATGATTTTTGAAGGAAGAAACTATGTGATTTTCAACATCATAGATTAGAAAAGTATGAGGTTACAATCTCTGATTAAAAGATAGAGTATTTATTGGAGGATATTGAGATTTATTTTCATCTAATAAATTCATAGAAGGAAAATTATATAATTTTGGATGTTGGTTTGATAAGGGTTTCCTCCCATCGGTGGTGGATTTTTTTCTTGGAGATCATGAAAAGTTAAAGGTCTTGTGGGATGTTTTTTAGAAGAAATTCCATGCTGGTTTTATTTTTTTTAATATTGATGGTGGCTAGGTGGTAAAACCATCTCTCTATTTTTAAGGGGATATTGAGTGTGATAGATATCATATCCAAGTTTAATAAACTCCACCATTTTACTCCTAATCTTCTCCTTGATGAGGATCCTAGGGCATAAAATTTTGAGAAGGCATTACACCCCATGATTTATCACTAAGACACTTCGTTTATAGTTATAAAGTATATTAAGGTGTTTGTAAAGGCTTGGGTGATCAAGAAGATTCTTGATTGGATTGTATTATCTCGAGAGGGGATTCATTAGAACTTCCTAAGTAGTAAGGATGTAGATGGAGGTTCTCAGTTGTCTAGGTAGTTGAGGCTTCCATAAACAGGGAGTTGGTCTTACCTCCCTTCTTCACAGATCTCTAGGGTCAGAAGCTATAAGGCCTCTACCGGGAGTTATGGTCTTTTTTTACTTATGGAGGACATGTCCATAAGAAGTTTTAGTGTCAAACCATTCTTGATGGTTAGCTTCTATACAGCCACAATCATAGTCTCATATGTGACTTTATCAATAGTATCAATAGCGAAAACATGATTTTGGGATTAATAGAGGAGATGTAGCTATAATAGGATAACCCCATGATGTTTCTCATCCTTAGGAGTATTGGTCTAAGTGTGGTTGTGGTGGTGGCCATCATCGAGTCTAGTGAAGTATAGGAGTGGGGTGTGTTCATTTGAATTCCCTAGAGTATCTAGTATAATTTGATCCAAATATCATGATAGGTGCCATTTTTTATTCTTCTATGACTTATGAATTGTGTGATTTGAGATATTTTCACTCATTTGTTGTACCTACTATTTTCTTAGCTCTCAATATCAATGTATCAAGTTAGGTAACCTACCTATTCCCTTGGTGTTGACTAAGACAATCAAAGGTCAGTCTAGCTTGGTTGAGGTATGGTGGGGTTGTGAGATGATAATGGGTAAACATCAGTCATCAGTGGATTTATTATTTTTACAAATAAATCCATATAATATTATCCTTGGAATTCAATGATTATATTTTTTTATTCTTTCATTGATTGTTTTAAGGGAGAGTTTATTCCTTGGATAAGGAAGGTTAGTGTGGATTATTCATCAGTGAGCAGGATTATTGGATAGATTTTAGGTGTCCTTATCTTATTTCTTCTCAACTGGAAGAGTTGATTTTGGTTTCAAAGAATGTTTAGGTATCGATGTTCCCTATATTTTTTGAAAATTTTCCTAATTTATTTCCATTGGAGATTGTAATGTTACCCTTTTACATGATATCAACTTTTGGATCAAGTTATTGCCTGATGTCTTTCTGATTTAAATGTCTCCTTATTGGATGGAACCTTTTATTTTTTCAAAATTTAAAATTCATATTGACTATCTTTTAGTGAAGGGTTTTTTATAACCGATTTTATCTTTTTGGGGTGTTATGGTGTTGTTCTCCAAGATATTGTACTATAGTATAAGTATGTGAATAGACTACCAATGGTTGAATCAAGTGAAAATGAAGAACCATTACCCCTTCCATGTATAGATGATTTATTTGATTAGTTAAAGGGAACCAATTAGATCTCAAAAATTGATATATGATCTGGGTATCATTAGATTAGGGAGAATGAGGAAGATATCCTAAAGACTCTCTTTAAGTGCTTCTCTAATCACTTCAAGTTTTTGGTAATGTTGTTTAGTGTCATGAATACCTAAACTATTTTTATGGTCATGATAAATCTAACGTTTTGTGAGTTATTTTATTAGTTTGTGGTAATTTTCATTAACAATGTCCTCTTATAATCAAATTCATATAAGGATCATACTGAGAATTTGAGGATTATTGTGTAGATCATATGGAAACATCAGCTCTATGGGAATCTATCCAAGTTCCAGTTTTGGATCCATGAGTTACATTTTATTAGGAACATCATGAATATGAAAGAAGTAAAATAGTATCCTTTAAAGATTTAGTCTATTATTTCTTAGGTATCATCCAATAATGCCATAAAAGTTTTATATTTTACTTGGTATTATAGGTTATTATGGTAGTTTCATATACAATTCCCTCATATTAAGAACCATTTGACATATTTTAATAGAAATGACTAATAATTCTTGTAGATTTATCAATTTTAGATAGAATTATAGTTCCTAATGAAGAAACTAATTAGTTCTCCCATTCTCATCTTTCTAGAGGAAAGAGTTATATTTTAGGTCTTCTAAAATAATCATCTTCTTGGACTGGGGTGCATTCTAATGTAGTGGGGAGTAGTGATCTCTTATGTCTCTCAATAGTTACACCCTTATGAATTTAATTATATCACCCATTATATTTAGTTAGTTATAGTGGTTATTGCTGTGAATGTATGGTGTGATTACCTCATAGGTGATCATTTCATGGCCCTCAAATATCATAAGAGTTTGAGGTATACCTATTCTCAACATGATTTGAATTTCAATCAGTATTTTTTTATGATGTTATTATAGGGTTATGACTTGATATCTCATTCACCATATATAAAGGGAATTTAATTATTAATTCTTTGAGTAGGAAGTATTCTGGTGATATTTTTTATGAGTATATAGATGAATAAAGGGTGATTATGGATTTTATAGTCTTGCATCTCGATATATATAAATTCAATGGTAGATTTTATTTCTATCAGATGAAAATGTAATCATATTTAGTAAATCATGTAGAGGAGTCTCAACTGGGAGACCTTAAGGTGTGGGTTTAGCATGATTGTATCATTTGTGATGATATACCTGATGGATTTTCATAGGATGATTAGCATCATGTAGTGTTCTAAAGAGAGGTATTTATTCTGTTGGAAATGCATGAGGTATTTATTCATGGGTTTCATAAATATTACTTAAAATTTAACCCTAGTATATCTAATATGTGTTATGATTTTATAATTCAATTATAGTGTCTAGGGATGATGAGGTCAATGGTGGAGTGTGTGTCTTAGTGTTCGGTGTGTCAGTGGGTGAAAGTCGAACATCGTGTTCCTGCTAGTCTACTAGAACCATTGGATATATCTAAATAGAAGTGGGATGATATATTGATGTATTTTTTGATTAGTATAACTCAAT
This sequence comes from Viscum album, assembly GCA_963277665.1. NCBI lineage: Eukaryota > Viridiplantae > Streptophyta > Magnoliopsida > Santalales > Viscaceae > Viscum > Viscum album. Next base: position 1,506,483,315 of record OY728164.1, on the reverse strand, counting down.
ATCAAAGAGGATATGATGTTATATAGGTAATTATGGATTGATTTATGAATTCAAATCATTTCTATATAGTTATGGTGTCAATCACGGTGGATGATTTAGCAAGGATGTATATAGAGGATATTATATAGCTTCATAGGTTTTGAAGTATAATCATATCTAATCAATATCCTAATTTTACCTCATGAGTTTGGAAGTGTGTTCATTGTTATTTTTTATCTCAACTATTCTTTATAACTATGTTTCATCTTTGGGTGGATAGTTAGGCCGAGCGGAATATCCAAATACTAAATGACATGTTGTTTGCCTGTTTTCAAGATTTTTGAGGCTCATGAATGAAATATATAAAATTGGATGAGTTTTTCTATAAAAATATCTATCACTCATCCATCTATATGGATCTATTCATGAAATTTTATGGGTCAGATTTTAGATCTCTATTATATTAGCCTAAGGTTGGAGAGTCAACGGTTCTTAGGCCAGATTTGGTGCATAGAAAAACCAAGGAGGTAAATTTTATCCATCATTAAATTAAAGCTAATCAATATATTCATAAGTCTTATGTTTATTAGAGTAATAGGCCTCTATATTTTATTATCAATGATCATGTTTTCTTAAAATTTTCTCCTCACCATGGGTAGTAGAGGTTCGGTCAAGGAAATAATCTTTCTTATCAATTCATTAATATTTTAAAGTTATTAGAGATTGTTATGGGGTGGAATATTGGTTGTTATTCCTATATAGATGTATTACATTCATGATGTTTTCTACTTGTGGTAGCTTCTTCATTATCTTCACAATAACTCCCATATCATTGACTAGGGTAAGTTGAATATTGAATAGGATGTGATATTTATTGAGTGGACTCCTAAGATTTAGGATCATCATGAGAAGGTGTTCTGTAGGTATGACATTACTTTGGTTTGTTTATTATTGAGACATGGTGTTTTGGAGTATTTCATGTGGAAGTTTAATTCAAAAATTCATTCTTTTTATCCTACTTTTTTTAAACCATATTTTGTTTTTTCTTGATTTTGATATACTTTATCCCATGATAATATAAATAGGGTTATCATTTCTTTATATTTTGATATAATTTTTTGATGTAAATGTTCTTTTTTGAGAGGTATATCTTGGGGGTTTTGGGGCTTATTATATTTATTTATTTTCCATTTTATTTTTTTTAAAATTATATAATATGAGAATCATTTTAGAGGTATTCAATATGGATGAATGGATTTATTTTCTTCCTTTATTTTTCATTTTCAAGGTGTTCGGAGGTGTTTTTGAGTGAGAATATGGTGAATAATGGGAGAAAGGTGGATTATTAGATGAAATTTTAGCAGGAATCATTTGTTTCACCATGAATGGTAGTGTTACACCTTTATTTGTTGGTAAGAGGATAAGGGTTGTTGTTGTATTGTGGGTTTCATAATAATCAATGAGGTTACGATGTTTGTAGTATGTTTCAACATAGAGAATTGGCTATATAATTTCACTATATGTTGGGTTAAATATAGGAAATCAGTTTCATCATGGTATGTTTTGTTTCCATGTTGAGAGTATCGAGGTGATTCTGGCGTAATCTTACATGAAATCCTTTACACTATGGTGATGGGTGTTGCACTGTGATTTCTAACTATGGTTGTCAGGTTTGAGAGATAAGGTTTAGGTATATTTCATGATTCTTAGGTGTTCAAAAATTATATCATGGTGGCCCCCTCTATGTCATGAATTTATTTTTTTATATTGAAATTAAATGGTTTTAACCCCCCACCCCACCCCCTTGAAATTTGGGTAGATCACGTAGTAATTATCAGATCAATCCACCATTGTTTTATAAAAATCCTTATCGCACTATGATTTTTTGTCTCTTAGTTTTTAAAATTAATTCAAGTAACCACTCAAATTATTTTCAATTCCTTCAATATTGAATAAATACTAGGTTCTCATTGGTTCATGTTAGGTGATTTATGGTCATCCTTTAGTAGGTTTTAACCCTCAACTTCAAGAGATCAATCTCATTCAACTCAAGGTTCTCTTTCTTAATATTTCCTTCTAATAATTATTATTATTAATTTTTCATGGTCTATGGTATTATTTTTGATTAATTTTAGTTATAATTTATTTTAGTTTTTTTATGAATTATGTTCATAGATAGATTTTGTGGTGTATCCTAGTGATTTTGGTGGTGTATGATTAGAGTTTTCTCATCAATCTTGTGCAGTGGTTGTCAAAGAATCAATTAAGTTAAGGGATTTGAGATATATATTATTTTATTTATGTGTGAATTTGGAATTATCATGAAGATATTTTTAATAGGTAGATTTTTTGAATTAACCTAACAAAGATAATGAATTGGATTAATGGAAATTAAAATGGAATGTGTGGTTTCATGTGTTTTATAAATATCTTTATTATTTCTTATGATTTTTATTTTATTGATTGATGTGTGTGTTGTTGGGATCCCCCATTTGGCTATTGTAAATATTACTTTCACATATATTATTGGTCAATCACTTAAATATGGTAATGAAATGGGGATACATAAATCTATGAATTTATATCAATGTTGGTTATGCATGAAGTATTGAGATAATATGAGAGAATGAATTTAGAAAGGTTGTTCTTGGTAATTATTATGGTAATTTCTGATTTTTTATGTTGCTTTTGTGTAGTTATTCATTTTTTGGTTAATCTTGAGTGGTTGTAACATTTTTTTTGTTGGTTTGGAAAATTGGATGTGTATGGAAGTAGGTAATTTTATGAAAGAGGTGTAATTGATGTTGTGGTTATTAACATGAGGTGTTGTGATGGTTGATTCAGTGTTGTGATTTGTTGTTGTATTTTATATTATAGTTTCTTGGTAATATATAAGGATACTATAATTAGTGTAATTTTTAATGGGTTTGGTTTGTGATTAAATAAATAAAGGGTAGGAAATTAATAAATGTGATTTTAAATAGAGAAGTGGTTGTGGTCAAATGAAATAGATGGAATCAAATGTGACATAAAAATTGTATGGTTGTTGGTAATATATAAAGTGATAATGATGAGATAAAATGGGAAGTTTTTTTAATGTTTGGTTGTTATGTAATTTTGGTGTGGTTATTTATGGAAATGATTGTCAATGTGGAGTTTTTATGATAAAGTTAAAGTTTCATGTATTCATAATAAATTAAAATCATTTGAGATACAACCCTTAGGTTTGGATTTTATGTATGTGTGTGTCCATTTTATTTTATATTACTTCATATCCTCCACCAATCAAGTCGGGTAACCATACTGATACCATATGAGGACATAAATTCAGGGTTCTTTACCCAACATTTAGGATGAAGGTGGTATGGATGGTGAAATACTCCCCTTTCCTTACTCTCTCTTACAGACATTGCATAAGTTGTGATAACTTAAGGTCATGTTATGAGATTCAACAATTCTAGGTTATAGTGTGTGATGATTTTGTTATGATATAGTGAATAGTAGAGGTCATACATGGAAGAAATATGGAATGGATTGATTTCCTTCATGTTTATGTTATCATGATATGATGAGGTTGTGATATGTGGATATGTGGTGATATGGTATATGGTTAGGATATATGAAATGTGGTTGTAATTTTTATGTGGTTATTTGGTTGTGGTTTTGTGGATATGAAAGGGATGAGAGTGTTAGGATGTATATCATTGGGACTTGAGGGTGGCTAGTTTAGTGTGGAAGTTGTTATGGGGAAACTACTTGATATATTCTTTTGGTTATTATGTTACTATCATTCATGTGTTATTTATAGCACTATGATATTTTAGTAAGTTTTATCCTTTAAATAAATACCATGTTTAATAAATTTTATCACACATAACACTAAACTAAAATAAACTATGAAATATTAAATTAGTTATAATAATTAAATATGATCATTATAATATAATATTTGAATTAGAATGTATAAATAGAAGTAATTTCATTATGAAATCTATGAATAAAAGAGAATCAATTGAATCAAATGATAGGAATATTCCTTAAAATCTCATTTTTCAAATATTATAAGGTAAGTAACATCGCTAGTAATTTTCTTAGATAAAGAACAAGATGAGCTTTAACAATTAAAGATTGAGAATTATCATTTACATGAGAAGTTTTATATCATATAAATCACTATGAGATTCATACAAGATAAACAACCACTGATGATGACCACTATTTCTTATCTTGCCCTTATATACTATATTGAGGTCCTAAGGGGGTTTTTAGGTAGAAGTTAGTGTAACACCCCCAACTCCAATAACCCATATATGGTGTATACTTTATTACATTGGTATAGATATAAGGGATCTCGCCATGTGGGATCGATCAGTTTAGTTGTATTAGAAAACTAGAAACATACATGATTCGTATAGTACATTGGAAATATAAATACATAGCATAATAATCATTATATCATCTTTGATACTATTCATAATATCTTTATTTATATCCTAGGGAAAGAAAAACAAATAAAAGAGTGAGCTCATATACTCATTAAGGGTTATGTACAGTGGAATCTATCATGATTAAGTAAGGTATAATCAATATGGAAATGTAAATAACTAAAAAACATGCCATTTAATTAATAACTTGAGAACAAACCCCTTCTTTGGATAATATCAATGTATTAATATCATAGATAATAATAATAAGTAAATTATTAATAAAGGAAATGTGTAATATTGGACATCATGATCTCAAACATCCTGATATATCTACCATCAAAGCCTTATAAAAAGACAATTTAAAAGTATGGGTAGGCATTCACTAAAAACCCATTTAATGCTAGAATTATGGTTTCTTCATGAGACTTTTCAATGCATCGAGGGGATATATAATTCTGAGACACACCCATCACTGCATGTCCAAATGCATTCCTCATATATTGAATTATTAATTCAATTTGTAAATGATATTTCTTATCAAAAAATATTTGTATTGAGTAAAGAATATGGATTTATCAATATTTCCCCAGTCAATCAAATCACTATATATAAAAACAGTATATTATTTAGGTAATAATCATATCCATGATTCAAAGAATATAGATATTTAAGATAAATTTTATTTCTAATGACTAATGATCGTAAATACATTAAATGTGTAGTATATACACCATGTAAAAGAAATTAGGTTCATAATAATAAAAAATTCATCAATAAAGGAAAATTGATATGAGATCCCTTACCTCACGTTTGACTTGCCTCGTAAGTTATTTTGATCTCCTATATAAAAATTCATATATATTATACATACATACCATAACCACACATATATATAATATCATATATGTTCCCTTTATAATATTATATCACCCATTTGTTAACAATCTTTTATTATCATTGTTTTGGGTGTTAACAACTTTGTTTTCATACATGTTTTGATTCAATAGTATCAGTCCTTGATTATTTCTCATAGTTCTTTTATATCTAGAAGACATATATATTCAACATATAGATAATTATAATAATCCAAAAAATAAATATAGAAAATGAATTACACCATTCATGGAAACAGTAGGTTATATGTACGCATGAACATTACTCTCACTTTTGGATGGATGGAACAAAAGAAAGGTAAATAATAATTAATCTTTAAAAAATCATTATTATATTATACATATAATATATATTCATTAAATATATACATATTACCATCCATGTAAATCGTAAATGAAAAAAGGATCGCATCACTTCCTGGAGGTGGTAGTCCACATGTATGTATGAGCAACATTATCGCTTTCCAAAGGATTATAACATAAGAAGGTATATATGTTATTATAATAAAAAAGAATATTTATGTCATAAATATCATATATATTCATTATTTACATATTTATAACCATCCAAGGCAAATGGTGATGAAAAATTAATTACATCGCTGCGTGGAGATGGTAAGTTGTACGTACGCATGAGCGATAGTTTTGCTTTCTGTAGGATAGAGAGGTGATGGGATATGGTTATACCATAATCATAATAAAATCTCATTATATTTACGATAATTTATTTATTATCTTAGAAAATTTTAATAGGAATTATAAGAAGAAATAAACTTTGAGGACTCGGTAAAGGCGATTACCTCTTCTCCAATAGACTTCCTTTAGATCTCTTTTTAAGGGACCTTGGGTAGTTCTTATGGAAGGAAAATGTTGACCTCACCTATTTTGTTAATCCCAATTATGATTTCACATACTTTGATAATCTCAAATAATGTTTATCTATATATTCATTCTTTCAATCTATGACATTCTATTATCAAGCTAATAATATTATTAAAATAGTCTTTGAAATATGTTAAATAATGTTTATCTATGTTTGTATGACCCTTGAAATAATTCTAACTCAATCGGATATGTTTTGCATAGAACAAATAAGTATTAAGTCACTGATATTCTTATAGCTACTGATACAGATCTATCGGTACTTATTCTACCGATAGACATAGTCACTGATAATAAAAGGTCACCGATATGAAAAGCTACCGGTATGAATAAGTCCACCGGTAAGAACATGTCACTGATAGATCAAGTCCACCGATACAGACAGCTACCGATAGAAGCAGATCCACCGATACAGACAACTACCGATTGTAGTAGAGCTACTAATAGAACAAGTCTGCCGATATACACAATCACTGGTACAGACCAAAGCTACCGATATGCACAAGCTACCAATACAAAGTTTACCGATACAGAGTCATGAATACAAACGAGCCACCGATACAAGCGAGATACTGATAGACCAAGAGCTACCGATAGAAGGAGTCATCGGTATATAGAGCTACTGATACATAGAGTAACACCTACTGATACAAGGACAAAGAGTTACCGATACGAAGAGCTAAAGCTACCAATACAAGGAGATATTGGTACAAGAACTGAGAGTTACCGATAGAAATCTCACCGCTATACAAAGTCCACTGTTACAAGTCTACCGAAAGAAAGCTACTGATAAGATGAATGTTGACCAGTCAATGCTACTAGACTATATTTCTATTTTTTTATTTAGCAACGATCATATTTGATGATTTTAATGCAATTAATGTTATTTAATGTTAATTTTTTTCATGCCAGGGAACTGTACCTCCTACCTATGAAAAGGTAATCATTCCCATTGTCGGAGCTGAAAGATATAAAAGAAATGATAAAGACCGGGCAGAAACACAACAAAAAGGGCTAAAGAGTGCTGAAAAGTGGTGCATACACACAGAAAATAAAGTCTACATCCATACTGGAAGAACACCGGACATACACGAAGAAATTCATTCTAGAAGAGAACACAAGATGCACCTTATCCAAGGAGAACTACAATGAACTCTTTGATCAAACTGAACTTGAAGAAAATGACCCTCTGTTTTTCAGAAAAAAATACCAGAGAAGGACTTAGAGTTTCACTTCAAATCACTAGATCATTCTAAACTCTTATATACTCTCTTAGTGATTCTTTTACTTACCTTTGAGCAGTGTGTGTACTCTGTATATTTCATACACACAATGACTATTGTGCTAAACTAGATTATTTCTAAATCCTCACACAACCCTTCTATAACTCTCTTGTGTCCCACTGTGGATAGTGGTAGAGGTCAAGTAGGACCTGGACAGCCAGTGTGCTGTTGTTTTTTTTTCATGTAGAACTGTGGTAGAGGTCTTAGTACCTGGACAGTCTTTGCATTGTTGTTTACCCTGATCCAGGGTGTGGATCAAATTTATATAAATTTTTTGAGAGGACTAAGTCTTGTATTGAGACTGAACCTCTTGGTTATATCTACTATGCTTACTTATTTTAGTTTTAGCTTATATTGAATATTCTGCTGCTAATTACTTTGAAATATAAAATTGTTTTGAATTTACTTTGATAGTTAATCTTGAAAGTGTTTGTATGTATTGTAAAGCATTAGGTTATATTCAAAATTTAATTAATCTTCAGATTAGATTAACTGAGAACTAATCAATATTTTGGGAATCTAACTGACCCTTTATAGTTTTACAAATTCACTATAAATTATCTTGTTATTCAATTTGGGGGATTTTTATAGAAATATTCTTAACAGAAATTTTTAATTGGAACTCAATTCACCCCCCCTCTTGAGTTTCCACTCCGACCAACATTTGGTATCAAATGTTTTATTATTAAAGGTTTTCAAAACACTCTATTTTTTCAATTGTGATTTTAGTTGTATCTTAAAGATCATAAATTTCTATTAGTTATAAATTTTTTCTCTTTAAATATTTTGTTAAAAATCTAATTATGGACAATAGACCTGAAGGTGATGCTACCAACAGGCCACCCTTCTTTAATGGTACAAATTATTCCCATTAGAAACTAAAAATGAAAGTTCATTTAGAGAGTATGGGATTTGATATATAGACTAATATAGAGACTCAATATAAAATTCTAGAAACTGAAAGAACTAATTGGGATGAACCTACTAAGACAGCTTACAATAATAATTTTAAAGCAATGAATTCTTTATATAGTGCTTTGGGTGATGAAGAATTTAATCGCATATCTGCATGTAAAACTACCTATGAAATTTGGGACACTTTGGCTATTTCCCATGAGGGAACAACCAATGTTAAAGAAATGAGACTAAACACCTATAATATTAAATATGATAATTTTAAAATGAATCCTGGTGAACCTATTTCTGACATGTATCTCAGGTTCAATGAGATTTTCAACACAATAAGATCACTTGGAAAAGTTGTTCCTAAAAAGGAGCAAATCATGAGAATACTATGATGTCTGCCAGAAAGATTAAGAGGCACATTAGTTTCAATAAGAGAATCATGTGATATAAGTTCACTGCCTGTTAAAGAATTAATTGGTAAGATTATGATGTATGAGGAAGAACTCAAAGTGAACAAGGAAGAAGATGATGAACCAAAGAGGAAGTCAGTGGATTTTAAGTCTACTGTCTTAAAGAGAAAGGATAAGGAGAAAGTTCATATACCAACTGAAAGCTCAACAAGTGAAAGTTCAGAGTCTGACAGTGATGCATAGATGGATCAGATATCCAGGAGATTCAAGAAGTTCTACAGGAAGAATAAATTCTTCAGAAAATCAAATTATAAAGGAAAATATGTCAACAAAGTTCATTGGAAGAAGGATTGGAAGAAACTTGATAAGAGTGATGAAATTGTCTGCTATGAATTCAAAAGAAAAGGACATGTAAAAGAAAACTGTCAAAACTTGAAGTTCAAAAATAAATATGACTACAAGGACAACAAGTATAAGAAAGATATGAAAGCAACTTGGAGTGCTTCAGAGGACAGTTCAACTGATTCTGATTCTACTCAGGATGAAAAATCTCAAAAATCTAACATGTGTTTCATGACAAACACATCTGAGGTAACATTAGATACTCCTACTTTAAATTCATATTATTTTGGAGTTTATTCTGATTCTGAATATGAAAATATGTCTAGTGAAGAGTTATTTGAATAGTGTAATATGCTAGAGGAAACCTGTAATGAGTTGAAGGACAAGTATAAAGCTTTAAAGAAACAGCATGATTTAACCAGCTCTGTTAAATCTTCCCTTGATATAGAGAAAGACAAGAATGCTCAATTACTTAAGGAAAATAATGAACTGAAATTTTCTAATGAGAAATTAAGGAAGTACTTAGAAAAGTTCACAAATGGAAAAGATACACTTACTAAAATTCTAGGAAAACAAGTGGCACCAAAATATACCACTGGAATATGCTATCAGCCTGGAAAGAGAAAGTTTACTAAAACTAGATTTATTCCTAAATCTGGACAGAATGTTATTAGTTATAGTTCTGGAAATTCATATGCTTAAACTAGTTATTCATATGGTTATAGGTCAAATAAAGTTTATCTTTAAAAATATATTAATTCTATAAATTATTTGAGACCCATAAGACAAATCTGGGTACCTAAAGCTTTGGTTGCTAATCTATCTGGACCCAAGAGAATCTGGGTACTAAAATCATTTTCCATCTAAACCTGTTTTGTACGAAACTTGCTTGAAGAGTTCCCATAAGAAGGTATGGTACTTGGACAGTGGATGTTCAAGGCATATGACTGGAGATTACTCATGCTTCAAGAGTTTAATCAATGTTGATGGAGTCCATGTCACCTTTGGTGATAATTCTAAAGGAAAAATCATTGGCCTAGGCCAGATTAATAACATTGATTCTATTTTAATTTCCAAATTATTATTTGTTGATGTACTTAAATATAATTTGTTAAACATTTCACAATTGTGTGATGATGGTTTCGATGTGAAATTTGAAAATTATTCTTGTAATGTTTTTAATTCTAAAAATACTTTAGTATTTTTCTGCTTTAAGAAATTAAAATGTTTATGTTGTTGATTTGAATTCTTTAGCTAAACAGAACAATACTTGCTTAAATTCTTTTCATAAAGAGTCTTGTCCATGGAATAGAAGATTAGGAAATTTCAATATTTATTCACTTAGAAAACTAACCAAGAAAAACTTAGTTAGAGACCTACCAAAACTTGAATTCCCAGCTGACAAAGTTTGTAATCCCTGTCAAAAGGGAAAGCAACACAAAGTTTCTTTTTAATCAAAGAAAGAAGTTTAAACTTCTCAACCTCTCTAGTTGGTTCACATGGACTTGTTTGGGCCTTCAAGAGTTTCTAGTTTAAATAGGAATCACTATGTATATGTTTTAGTAGATGACTTTTCTAGATATACTTGGGTATACTTTTTAGCTCACAAAAATGAAGCTTGTTCTTACTTTGTTAAGTATTCCAAGTCTACAGAAAACCTTAGTGGACTTAAGATTAAGACCCTGAGAAGTGACCATGGTCGTGAGTTTAAAAATCATGAGTTTTAATTTTATTGCTCACACAATGGCTATAATAACAAATTTTCTGTCCCTAGGACACCCCAGCAGAATGGTGTAGTATAAAGAAGAAACATAACCCTTCAAGAGATTTTAAGGACTATGCTTAATGAATATGACTTGTCTATTTATTTTTGGGATGAAGCTTTCAACATATATTGCTATATTATAAATAGATTCTTGATTAGAACTATTCTTAAGAAGACCCCTTATGAGTTTTGGAACCATAGGAAACCTAAGGTTAATTACTTCAGAGTTTTTGGATGCAAAGTCTTTATTCTCAATACAAAGTATAATCTTGACAAGTTTGCTTCTAAAAGTGATGAAGGAATTTTTCTTGGTTATTCTTTAACTAGAAAATCCTATAGAGTTTTTAATAAAAGAACCAAATGTGTGCAAGAATCTATTCATATCAAGTTTGATGAAACTTATCCACATGAACCTAAGTCTTCTCTTGAAAATCTTGAAGAAGTTCTGTCTGTTCTGGACCTTAATGATAAAATCAATGAACCTGTTGTAAAGACAACCAGTTCTAGACATATTCTAGAATATTCTTCTATAAAACCCGAACTTAGAGAAGAGCCTGAAATTTCTAGTCCCATCTTTACTAGATCAACTAGAATTCTAAAGAATCATCCTTTATATGTTGTTGTTGGTAATCTTGAAAGAGGTACACAGACTAGAGCTTCTCTAAGAAACCAGGTTGAACATCAAGATTTTCTTTCATAGTTAGAACCTAAAAATGTCAATGATGCAATCAATGATGAATTTTGGGTAATTTCTATGCAAGAAAAACTAAATCAATTTGAAAGAAACAAAGTCTAGGAATTAGTTGACAGACCTAAGGACACTTTAACCATAGTCACTAAATGGGTTTTTAGAAACAAAGTTGATGAGTCTGTAAATATATTTAGAAACAGAGCTAGGTTAGTTGCACAAGGATATAGTCAAGAAGAAGGAATACTATGAGGAAACTTTTTCCCCTGTAGCTAGATTAGAAGCTATAAGGATTCTACTTATCTATACTACTCATCTGAATTTCAAGTTATATCAAATGGATGTTAAAAGTTATTTTCTAAATGCTTTTATAATTGAAGATGTTTTTGTTGAACAACCACCTGGATTTACTAATCCTCATTTTACAAATAGAGTTTTTAAGCTATCTAAAGCTTTATATGGTTTGAAACAAGATCCAAGATCTTGGTATTATAGACTTAGTAATTTTCTTATTTCAAATGGTTTACTAAATGGATTGCAGACCCAACTATTTTTATTAAAAGAATTTTTAAAGATGTCTTGATAGTAAAAATCTATGTTGATGATATTATTTTTGGATATTCTAAACATTCTTTATGTACTGATTTTTCAAAGAGTATGCAAAATGAATTTGAAATGAGTTTAATGGGAGAACTCAAATATTTTCTTGGATTTCAAGTTTTTCAAAATGAAAATGGTATTATTTTGAATCAAAGTAAATATACAAATGAACTCTTAAAACATTTTGGTTTGGATAGTATTATGGAAATTGATACACCTATGAGTACTATCTGTAAGTTGGACATTGATGAAACTAGGAAACCAGTGGATCAAACCAACTACAGAGGTATGATTGGAAGCTTACTTTACTTTACTGCTAGTCGACCAGATATTATGTTTAGTGTGTGTATGTGTGCAAGATTTCAAGCTAATCCTAAAGAATCGCATTTGATTACTGTTAAAAGAATTTTCAAATATCTTAAACATACTACAAATTTAGGTTTGTTTTATCCAAAATGACAATCATTCGATTTAATGAGTTATTCAGATGCTGACTTTTTTTGTTGCAATTTGGATAGAAAAATCACATCTGGAACATGTCATTTATTGGGAAAGTACTTAGTATCATGGTGTAGTAAGATATAGAATTCGGTTACTTTGTCTACTACTAAAACAGATTATATAGCTACTGGTAGTTGTTGTGCACAAATTATAGCATCCCGCCTTTTTATCACATAAACTTTCATTACATTTTACAAAACTGAGGATCTTTAAGGTTTAGTGTCATGGAAACTAGGAACTTAAAACATGAAAACATAAAACATTCTTCTTAAACACTTGAAAGTATTCTCCTCATGTTCATCCTAGGTTCATTACTGCATCTCATAACCTGGGGACATACATCAAAAGAAAGGGTGAGCAGAAGGCCCAGTAAGGGAAACATGGGGAAACATTTAACATGTGAACTTGGGATACATCAACAATGTCATGAAAAAGAACTTTAAGGAATGAGAAAGAAATCGTGAGGCATATCATAATAAAAATAAAAATTTTCATAACTTGAAGATGTGTCTAAAAAATTTAATATCTACAATCATTTCGTTTCACCAAGGTCCATCCCCAAGGTGTCATTAAAAAATTATCAAGGTTATTCACCAAGGTATCAGTTTAAAAGGTCATCTCTAGAGATTAAGTCTTTACCCAATGCATTAGAGCGCTATTTGGGCGCACCCTTGACATGTCTTTATTATCACGTCAGCCACATATATCATCATCAATAATTTCATAAACAACCCATATAGCATAAAAGGAATGGGTTTCATTTCATAATCATAACATTTTAAAAACTGCTTTAAAGACATGATCTTTATGTCACTTTAAACCCACGGAAAGGGAAAGAGGGTTTCATGTATGTAAATCCCAGAATTTAAAATAGAACATTTTGGTATATATTTGAATACCCATATATAATAGAGAGCTTTGAGTATTCACTTAATAAAATAAAATAACTTTAGAAAAAGAGAGAGATATTTTGAGACGAAAAATCTGCAGCATAACGACTACGTTACAGGGTTTTAGAAAACATTGAAAAGAGAGGGTACATGGGTCAAACATTCATAAATGGCCCATAAAACAGTAGAGGGACAGAATATAAGGTATTTAAGAACATGGTAATGAAATTTTAAATTATACCATATGAAATGAATAACATTAAAGGAAGACAAAAATAAGATTTCTCTTATAAAAATTCGGCAGCCTAACGATGTCACATAAACTTGAACCAAAAATGAATCGATGAGATAAAATAGGGTCTCTCATCATATGAACATAAAAGATCAGTATGATAGATATAGATATCATAACCCAACATAATAAAAAGGAACTTTCAAGACTTGACATGGAATTAGAACTTTGAAAAAGGAGAAAGGTGAAACAACCACTTAAAAATTCGGCAGCCTAACGGCGCCACTTAAAACTTCAAAATACTGAATTGAAGAGATCAAATGGGGTCTCTCATCATATGATAATAAAAGATCAGTATGATAGATATAGAGATCATACCCCAACATAATAAAAAGGAACTTGAAAGACTTGACATGAAAGTAGAACTTGAAAATGAGAAGGGTGAAAGAACCACTTAAAAATTCGACAGCCTAACGGTGCCACTTAAAACTTCAAAATACTGAATTGAGGAGATAAAATGGGGTCTCTCATCATATGATCATAAAATATAAGTATGATATATTTAGAGATCATACCCCAATATAATAAAATGTAACTTGAAAGACTTTACATGAAAATAGATCTTGAAAAATGAGAAGGGAGAAAGAATTTGTTACAAAAATTTCGGCAGCCTAACGGCGCCACTTAAACATTCATAAAAAGAAATAATGAGAGTAAGAGGGGATATCTCATTATATTAACAAGAAAAGGGAATTAAGAGGAATATAAAAGAACATACTTTAACATAAGAACATGGAGCATAAAAGAAATGACATAAAAGAGATTACTTGAAAAGAAAGAGAGAGGTTGGATCCCTTACCTTAAAACGTAACTCTTAAAACTCAAAGGTTGGGACCTTGAGGGCTTGGGGGCACCTTGGGAGGACTATTTTGGAGGTAATGAGACCAGAACATCGTTGGGGGAGAGTGTGGAGTCGAATGGATGAGAGGATGGCTTGGTATTTATAGGGAAAGTGAGGGGACAAGGCATTAATGGCCAAGGGACACCTCATTGGTGGTTTTGGCAAAACCATGGGCTTTCCCATGGTATTTTCCCATGGTATTGTCCAATTAGGACACCTCATACCTTATCTTACTATTCGTAAGTCGACTATATTGATTACATACTTAATACATCATTTAATGATGTCATTAAACACCTGTAACTTAAAAACTGTATTTTCACTATTCACTGAAAATTTATCTTTCTCAGAAAAATCCCAAAATTTCACCTTAACCAAATATCGACGCTCTGATTAAAAATATGAACTCTATTTTATAAAAAAAAAATTCTAAATATATTTAATTTAATTTTTAAATAAAAACTCTATTCACCAAAAATTCCTTTTTTCAGAAAAAAACCCCAAAAATTACTATAACATAATATCAGTGCTCTGAGTTCAAAAATAAAGTCCATTTTATAAAAATACTTTTCTAAATATTTTTTATTTAATTTTTAATTAAAAAACACTATTCACTTGAAAAAACTAATACTTGACTAATAATTTATGAAACCGTTATTTAACCATTTTATTGAATCTCATTACTTAATCAAGGTGCCTAGATTATATTAATACTTTCTTTAATTAAGATTACTAATCCATTTGGTCATATTACTAATACTAAGCATAAAATCACTATTCATAATTTACTATTCATCAAAAATAAAGTTGATCTTATTAGACTCTAAATTTCATACTGAACATAATTGTAGCAGACCATTTTTTGAATATCATTACACATTTTTAATTATTTAAGGTTTACATAAACATTTTTAAAATATCCTTTCTCTAAAATTCATCAAAAATATGTATACTATATTTATCCGGTCAATTGAAAATTCATAAACTTCATCATAAGAATAAATCCCAATTTTTATTTAAAACAAGGGATTACACAAGGCAGTTACAGTCTCCTTACATAGCCCCTTATCACACCAGCATAGGACCTAAGTGTAAGGTGTGATAAGTTGAGAGAATCTGAGGGAGGCTCGACCAACATCGCACGAGTTTTAATTTCTATCAGTTTTAACTTCTCGCAAAGGAGATTCTGTTCTAGCTTCACATGATAAAGTTCGTGTTGGGTTTGGTCCAGAGCAAAGCCCAGTGGTGCTACCACCTTCCCAAGTTCTGTTAGATGGGATTCGATCGGTCCAAGATTACTGGGTGAGGCCATCGAATCTTCTTTCTATATTAATTAACCAAGATTACTTGTATTTAGAGACAATAATCGAAACATTTAGTTTACAGCATTTATATTTACCAATGGTCATATAACAGTCAAAACCCAATGGTCTCATTTTAATTATACTCATGTTATCAAATGAAACATTTTTGTTGAGTATAAAAAATAAAATAACACACAAAATTAGGAAACAAGATTTATTCAAAATTTCAGGTCATTACACAAATTCTATGGATGAAACACACTATTTTGGACTATAGATATCAATTTAGACATGTATCTATTAACTATAATAACACGAGTGCAATTAATATTTCTAAGAATTATGTATCTCACTCTAGGACCAATAACATTGATGTAAGGCACCATTTCTTGAGAGATCATTACCAAAAAGGTGATATTACTCTTGAATTTATAGGCACTGAACATCAATTAGCTGATATTTTCACCAAACCTTTATGTTCAGATAGGTTAAAGTACATTAGACATGAATTAGGAATGATAGACTCTACTAGTTAGAAACCTCACTATTATTCCTCACTGGTATGAAACCTCACCGTTATACCTCACTGGTATGAAACCACACCGGTATGAAACCTCACCGTTATACCTCACTAGTATGAAACCTCACAGTTATACCTCACTGGTATGAAACCTCACTGATATACCTCATTGATAGATAAACCTCACTGTTAGGAATTCTCACCGGTATACCCTACCATTATGCGCTATTTTTAAACTTCTATCTACCTCTAGAATCTGTATCGTTATACCTATTATATTTTAATTATATGGTTTATGATTCCTAAATGATAAAACGAAGTCCTAGTTAATTCTCAATCCACCAAACCTTTATTTTACCCTCAATCCATATCTCCTGAATCTCGCGAAAACCCTAAGTTCCTCGAACCAGAAATGGAAAAAATTAAAATGCCTACTGTCAGAGATGACATTGATGGGACGAATGTGAAGAAATAGAAGACAGAGCTAGAAGCGAGTAGCAGTGTTAGTAGAATAAGGTCGGGGGGGGAGACCAGTGAATCCGCATTTACAAAATAGAGATATTGTGATCGAAAAAGAGCTATGCGTGGAATGGCTGTTGTCTAGTAAATTGTTAGTCTTAGAGGTACTGGAAAATTAGAAGTGGGTAGAATGATTTTCGAATAATAATGGCCCCTACTATCTGAATCTAGTAAAATTGTTCTATGGGTTTGTGTATTTTGAGAAATCATAGGATGAGAACCGAATGATTTCATGGGTAAATGGTAAGGAAATAGCATTTTAATCTGTTGAGTGGGATGAGTGCCTGAGAGTACCACATGAAGGAGTTTGTGGTTATTCGTCGAAGACAGTACCACCTACCAGTGATATTTTTGACTATGAGACTGCCTTAGAGGAGTTCACCGATAGTGGCATACAAAAAAAGATGGTGGCTACTGAAATTAATGGAGAGAACATATTGTTGTTCAAGTTTGTTCAGCATGTTTTAATTCCAAGGAGGTGAGACTTTGCAAATTTGAGATATCAAGATATATATTTGTTACATCTCTTGAGGCATGGAGTGAAAGTGAATCCATGCAGGCTGCTAATGATTCAAATGGAAGACATGACTAGACCAAAATCAAAGATCAATGCCTTATTCTTTGCCAAGTTGATCTCAGTAATGATTAAGGTAAAAGGAGTAACTGAGTCTCATGATGAGATAGTGGTGGTAAAGAACAAATTTTGTATCATAATAACAGTATGTAAATACATGAAGATAAATTGGAACCCATGGAGAGGATAGTGGGTTACTGATGATAAGAAAATATATGATAAGTTCAATCATGTGGATCATCTTTCAAGGCCAAAGGATGTAAGCGATCCAGGTATGGGACCTGATGAGGAAGAGCCACAATATAATGATGATTCAGAAGAGTAATATTTCTCTGCAGTAAATGGAGGAGATCTAGACTTTCCTCCTAGCCCAGCTTCTAAAGTTGTATCATAAGAAAAGGGAAGTATTTCTTTGAACCTACCTAGTACAGAAACTATTTTGGGTGTAAGCAATGAAGAGGAACCTATAGTTGAGTAAGACCAATATAAATATGATCCGGAAGAGGTTCCTCGAGAAAATGAAGAATAAGTTCATGCAAGTGAAGCATTTATTTCTATCAGCTTGAGCCTTAGTCCACTGATTGGACATTCCCTAATACCTACTGAGGAATTTGATGAAGTTGATAGACTTGTACCTATTCCTGATGAACCTCATGTTGTTGCAGAAATAGAAATAGTTGTGCAAGATTCTGATGAGGAATACTGAGCTGATGAGGGTGCTCTTGTTGTACAAGAGAATGCACCAGTTGAGGGGGAGCATTCAACCAGGTTTTGTAGTGTTTCAGTGGAAAATGAGATTGAGGATTGGGTATAAGACCCAGGTTTTGTAGTTTGTGGATTGGATTACCCTGATTCAGATAATGAGGCATCCCTTAAAAGACCAAAAGTCAACTATGACATTCAGTCTGAAATATTACCTAAAGATGTGGTAAGAATACATGATCTATATAAGCTCAAGTCTGATCTTAAAATCAGTTTTGTGGAAGAAATAAGGAAAATGGAAGCTTCACTGATATCATCTATTCAATCGATTATGACTGACTTTGTGACCAGTATAGTGTCTGAAAGAGCACCTGTTTTGGTTGCACCTGCTGATATGATCACCAGGGATGATCTTGAATCCTTAAAGGATGAGATGAAAGAGCTTTTGAGTGCTTCTGTTGCTGAGTTAAAGAGTTTATTTGTTGAAGAGATTTGCAATGTGGAAAAAAGTCTTTTGAACTCTCTCTTGGTTGTAATGTTTCAACCTTTGTGGTAGAGATAGTGGATGAAGTTACAGCTTTCTAGAATCAGATGTCTAGCTTGGAAGAGGATGTTAAAGTTCTAAAGAAATATGTTGTCTCTCTGGAATCCTATATGAGTTCTAAATCTCAAGCAGACAAGGATTTGGCTTATGTGAAGAGTGTAGTCAGCCAAATGGTCTCAGTTTTTTGAGGAATTTAAGCATTCCATAACAAATCATGTTAGCACCCAAGATTTTGTCATGAAAAATCTTATTAGTGGGCTAACTAATAGTTTCAAGGAAACTGTGACATTCTCTATTGGTTCTCTTTCTTTGAGACCTTCAGTGGATTTGGATCAGATTAGAGATTTGATGAATGAGGAGCTTGGTTTAGCATCAACCAGTGGCTTTGTGGACTCATCTAATCTAACCAAAATGGTAACTTCTACTAGAGATACCACTCGAGATATCATGATGATTGTTCAAGACTATATGAGAGAAGATTCTTCTTCTCACAAAGAAGTGAAAGACAAGGTAGATTATTATTTATAAAGGGTTTATACCAAGAATCAGCTCAATAATATTTTCAAGCTTATGTTAGAAAACATGAAGATACCACCAGTCAATCAAGACTTCAGAGAACAAGTCAGCAAGCTCAGAGAGTTGAACCCTGTACTAGAAAAATTCATGGAGAACAAGGATAACTTCATTTCTACTATGGAAAGAGGAGGAGGAATCATTATGGATTTCAGAAATCTCTTGTTTCCTTTCTTGCATGTTGATGTTAGGCCAATGATTATACCTCCAGCTTTACTTGAATATGCCTTTACTACTTCTCCTATTCAGATGACTCTAGCCTAAGCTATCTGAAGCCTTACTCCTATGATCACTCAGAGAGCTACATAGTACAGGCCAGGAACAGTTTCAGTGGATCAGCCTCCTCTGATCATTTATGGTGTTCTTAAACCTCCACCTGAATCCACCACACCTGAATCCTCTTCTGATCCCAAGGGAAAATCTCATTATGAGGATGTGGATTGATCAGTGACTAGGATATTTTGATAGGGATCACCTGTATTTCTTTTTGTTTCATTTATGTATTTCTTTGTATCTGTTTTCTTCAAGGAATATATATGATCTTCCTTTCTATTCCTCTTTATTACTTCTCTTCTCATATATTTCCTTTTTGTCCCACTTTTTGCTTATCTCAAAGGGGGAGAAATACTCTCTAAGAGAAACATATCTGGGTGAGAAATAATATCTTTTATGCATTCCCCTCTGGTACATTTGTTTTATATTTTACCTTTAGTACATGTGATTTATAATATATTGTTTTCTCTGATACAATTGGATTTAATGCAATATCCTTTGATTCATTACTGGTTATTTATGGGATTATAATATCATAAGTTGTGATTATCAAAACGGGGGAGATTGTTGACCTCACTTGTGTTGATAATCCCAATTATGCTTTCACATACTTTGATAATCCCAAATTATGTTTATATATATATTCATTCTTTCAATATATGACATTATATTATCAAGATAATAATAATATTAAAATAATCTTTGAAATATGTTAAATAATGTTTATCTATGTTTGTATGAACCTTGAAATAATTATAACTCAATTGGATATGTTTTTCATAGAACAGATAAGTGTTAAGTCACTGATATGATTATAGCTACTGATACAGATCTACCGGTACTTAGTCTACCGATATACATAGTCACTGATAAGAAGAGGTCACTGATACGAAGAGATACCGGTATGAATAAGTCCACTGGTAAGCACATGTCACTGATATATCAAGTCCACCGGTACAGACAGCTACCGATAGAAGCAGAGCCACCAATACAGACAGCTACCCATAGAAGTAGAGAAAATGATAGAACAAGTCTACCGATATACACAATCACTGGTACAGAACGAAGCTACTGATATGCACAAGCTACCAATACAAAGTTTACTGATATAGAGTCACAAATACAAACGATCCACTGATACAAGCGAGATACTAATAGACCAAGAGCTACCGATAGAAGGAGTCACTGGTACATAGAGCTACTGATACACAGAGTAACAGCTACTGATATAAGGACAAAGAGTTATCGATATGAAGAGCTACAGCTACCGATACAAGGAGCTACTGGTACAAGAACTGAGAGCTACCAATAGGAAGCTCACCGCTATAAAAATTTCATCGTTACAAAACTACCAACAGAAAGCTACTGATAAGATCACTGTTGACCAGTCAATGCTACTAGACTATATTTCTATTTTTTTATTTAGCAACGGTCATATTTGATGATTTTAATGCAATTAATGTTATTTAATGTTAATTTTTGGCATGTCAAGGAACCGTACCTCGTACCTATGAAAAGGTAATCATTCACATTGCCAGAGCTGAAATCTATAAAAGAAAGGATAAAGATCGGGAAGAAACACAACGAAAAGGGATAAAGAGTTATGAAAAGTGGTGAATACACATAGAAAAGAAAGTCTACATTCATACTGGAAGAACACTGGACATACACAAATAAATTCATTCTAGAAGAGAACACAAGCTGCACCTTAGCCAAGGAGAACTACAATGAACTCTCTGATCAAACTGAACTTGAAGAAAACGACCCTGTGTTTTTCAGACAAAACCAGAGAAGGACTCAGAGCTGCACTTCAAATCACTAGATCATTCTAAACTCATATATACTCTCTTAGTGATTCGTTTACTTACCTTTGAGCAGTGTGTGTACTCTATATATTTCATACACACACTGAATCCTGTGTTAAACTAGAGGATTTCTAAATCCTCACACAAACCTTCTATAACTCTCTTGTGTCCCACTGTGGATGGTGGTAGAGGTCAAGTAGGACCTGGACAGCCAGTGTGTTGTTGTTTTGTTTTCCCATGTAGAACTGTGGTAGAGGTCTTAGTACTTGGACAGTCTGTGCACTATTGTTTACCCCGATCTAGGGTGTGGATCAAATTTATATAAATTTTTTTAGAGGACTAAGTCTCGGCTTGAGACTAAACCTCTTGGTTATATCTACTGTGCTTACTTATTTTGATTTTAGATTATATTGAATATTTCGCTGCTAATTACTTTGAAATATAAAATTTTTATGAAGTTACTTTGATAGTTAATCTAGAAAGTGTTTGTATGTACTGTAAAGCATTAGGTTAGCTTCAAAAGTTAATTAATCTTCAGATTAGATTAACTGAGAACTAATCAATGTTTTGAGAATCTAACTGACCCTTTATAGTTTTACAAATTAACTACAGATTATCTTGTTATTCAATTTGGGGGATTTTTATAGAAATATTTTTAACAGAAATTTTTAATTGGAACTCAATTCACCCCCCTCTTGAGTGTCCACTCCGACTAACAGAAAAGAACCGATAGAAATTGGTTAAGGTTGTATAGAAGAGAAATTTTTAGGGGTTGTTCAAATAGATGG
The DNA here is from genome assembly GCA_963277665.1 of Viscum album. NCBI lineage: Eukaryota > Viridiplantae > Streptophyta > Magnoliopsida > Santalales > Viscaceae > Viscum > Viscum album. The sequence continues at coordinate 1,506,461,014 of OY728164.1, read as the reverse complement.
AGCAAAGTGGTGTGAATAATTGAGATAAGGGGTTTCCTTTTATAAGTGTGGGGAGGGGAAATCTTGAAATTTCATAAAGTATTAAATTTTTAAAAATTATATTTCATGATAAAATGGATATGAATGGATATAATTAGAATATAGGATGTAGATGAGTTGAAATACTCTCACAAAATAAAATTTTTACAAGTTTGGGTTGTGTTTCCACCCTTATAATTTAGTATTAACCTCTCATTAACCTTTTTGACAATTACTGCAATATTAAAGTTTTCCACCATTTAAGGGTAAATAATGTTACTATATGAAGAAAAACAACCAATAAATAGACCATTGTTTACTTTATCAACCATATACCATTCATTGTTCCAAATATAATATTTTTATAAATTTCGAATCATTTAATAAAATATTATTTATTTTAAAATATCATTAATGTAATTTTTGACACTATTTATTTAATTTGACTTTAAATACATCATGATAAAGAGGGAATTTGAGTCTATAATTTTATAACATCTATAATATTTCATATATATATAATTCAATTTTTTCTATAAATAACTCAAAAATTATTATTTTTTAGTGGTTTTAAAATAATTTATTTTATTTATCTATTAATTGAATAAATATTGTGTTAATGTTGTGTAAGTATTTAGGTAATTATTTCACCACTAAAAATTAAAAAAAATTACCATGGTCGAAAAAAATAATTTATATTTAAAATGAATATTTATAAACGATCATACCTTATTTTTATCCCAATTTAAAATTTTAAATATAATAAAACAAAGAGAATGATATTTTTTACTTTTCTTTACATAAAATATTATAAAGGTCAAAATCATGGAAAAATATAAAATAAATGTCATTTATTATAATATTTTATGATTATTTATGAAATATAAACATATAGTAAAATTAATTCAAGTTTTATGGTTACTTTGTAGTTCTTACCACATTATTTTAACCCTTAATTAACCCATTTTACCTTTACCATGGTAACAAAATTTACTATGATTACTAATAATAATGAACAAAAATAAAAGGGAAATATTTACCAAATTTGGAAATATTTATTCCATATATAGAATCCATTTTTTAATATTCAATACATAGAATTTGTAAATTTTAATTTAATATTAAACCCAAAAAAATGTGATAAAAAAAGTCTCTCAAAAAAATATTTTTAAGTATAAAAATGTTTTTATACCAAATTCAAGTATAAAATTAAATTCCAAATACTATAATGGGATTATTTTTAATTTAAAATAACTAATTAAATTTTAAAACTAATCCAAAATATAATTTTTCTTTATAAATACATTAAAATAAAATACAGTTTTCAACAATATTCAGTATTTTTCACTATTCATTGAAAAATCAAACTTTTAAGAAAAATCTCAAATTTTTACCATAATCAAATTTTTATATGATAATTTAAAAAATTATATCCTTTTATGAAATTAAATTTATAAATTTTCTAGAAATTAATTATAATATTTTCTCACAAAAATCAATAAAAACCAATTTTAAAGCAAACATATTTTTGTATAATAAAATGAATTTACTAAAAATTGAGTGATCATCTACTAAAAATTTATCAATATATATATATATATATATATTGATTAGGACCTTTATATATATTTCACAAAGTATTTAATCCTATTCATACCCACTAATTTAATGACTATAGTATAACGTCATATTTAAATAATAATATTTCATGGTTCATTTTGGCTCGGTGTTGCATGTTGTATACATTATCAAACATATTGTTCTTTAAAAATATTGAGATATTACATTATTCCATCATACAAAAAATTTCTCCTTAAAATTTTCATGGATATTACCTTATAAAAATAAGGACAGTTCTTCTTTATAATATCCTTAGGTTCCCACATTGCTTCTTCTATTTTATGATTTCTCTGAAGTACCTTTACCTTTTGAGTCATGTGATTCTTAAACAATAGCTCTACGGTGTCAAGAATTTGTATAGTAACTTCACAGTAATATATATCTGGTTCCAATTATATTTCATCATAGGTGATTACATGTATTGGATCTAGAATATACTTCTTTAACAATTAGATATGGAACAAATAATGGACTTTAGATAGGCTTAATGGAATTTCCACTTGGTAGGCCATATATCTAATTATTTATAGAGTTTCAAAAGGTCTGATATAACTGGGAATTAGTTTTCCCATTTCATTGGACCTTATAACACCCTTCCAAGGAGATAATTTCAAGAAAATGTGATCATTCATTTGAAATTCCCAATCTTTCCTTTAGTTATTGATATAACTATTTAGACTTCATTGATTTTCTTTAATATGAGTTTGAATAGTATTTACATTTGACGTTGTTTCCTCAATATGTTCTGAGCCTAAAATCTTTCATTCACCAACTTCATCCCAATAATTTGGTGTATGAAATCTCTTTTTATATAATGCTTTATACAGTGCCATTTGGATACTTAAATGGATGTTATTGTTATAGGATAACTCTACCAAAAGTAAATATTGATCCTATATACCTTTAAAGTAAAGTTAGAATGACATAAACATGTATTTTAATGTTCAAATAGTTCTTTTTGACTATTCATCTATTTGAGAGTGATATGCAGTGCTCAAATAAAGCTCATTATTCGGGGCCTTTTGAAGAATTTTCTAGAATTTTGATGTGAACTGTGGATCATGATCAGAAACAATTGAAATAGGTGCACCATTAAGTCTTAAAAATTCATTAATATATAGTCATACAAGGAAATAAAGAGTTAAATATTATCTTATAGAGATAAAATGTGTAGATTTAGTAAGGCGATCAATAATAACCCATATTGTATCATTCTTTCTAGGAGTCCTTGGTAATCCAGTAAAAAATTCCATAGTAATGTCAACCCATTTCCACATAGGAATATGTATAGGTTATATGTCTCCTCTAATATATTTTCTCTTAGCCTTCACCTATTGAAAATATAAACATCTTGACACATAATAAATAATTTCTCACTTCATATTATCCCATCAAAAATGTTTCTTCAAATATTTATGCATCTTTGTTCTATTAGGGTTTGTAGTGAAATTTTAGTTAAGAGAACCATCTAATAATTCCCTTTTTATCTCGAGTATATATGGAATGAATAACCTATTTCCAAATTTCATAACTCTATCTTCATATATGAAATCTTCCAATTTCCCATAATTCATGGCTTTAATTTTATTTTAAAAATTATCATCATCAGACTGTGAAATATTTATCTTTTATAATAAATATGGTTTGTAAATCATTTGAAAAAGTATTGATGTCTCACCTTCCTTAATAATTCCCATATCTACATTCACTAAATCCAAAAACATAGGATCTCTGTTAATCCTCATTTTTGTAGTACTCCATGATCTTTCCTGGTCAATGCATCCACTATCTTATTTTCCTTCCCTAGGTGGTAGTTTATTGATTAATAATAATCCTTAAGTTTAAAAATCCATTTTGATTGTGTCATATTAATCTATTTCTTTGAAAATATGTATTTTAGACACTTATGTTCTGTGTATATCTCACATATTTCACCATAGAGATAATTTCTTCATATCTTCAAAGAAATGATTATAGCTTCCAACTTAAGATCATGAGTTGGATATATTTTCTCATGAGCCTTTAACTATCTTAAAGCATGAGAAATAAATTTATCATTCTGTATATGGGCACAGCCAAGTCCCTTCTTCAATGAATCGCTATATATAACAAATCCATCATTTCCTAATGGTAGAGTCAAAATAAGATCATTTACCAATATCATCTTCAATTATTCAAAAAATTCTTCACATTCCTTTTTCCATATAAACTTAATCCCTTTACTAGTAATCTTGGTTATTGGGTTAGACAATCAGGTAAAAATTTTAACAAATCGCTGATAGTAATTTTCCAAACCAATGAAGCTAGGTACCTCAGTTGTGTTTATTGTTGTATTCCATTATTTGACCACCTTTTTCTTCACTATATCAATTTAGATTCCATACATAGATATAATATGGAAAATAAAATAGACTTTCTGAAGCCATAACTCACACTTGATAAATTTCCCAAATAACTCTTTTTTTATAAGAGTCTCAATAATAATCCATAAGAGATTATCATGGTCCTAATAACTTTTATAATAAACTAATATATCATCAACAAATACCATAAAAAAATTCAATATATTTTTGGAACACTCTATTCATTAGATCTATAAAAATAAAGGGTGCATTAGTCAATCCAAATAGCATCACTGTAAAATCATAATGTCCATACCTCATTCAAAATACTGTCTTTATAATATATTCCTTCTTTAATCACAATTTTTGGTACCCATAATCATGGTTATTATTTTAAAAATATTTATATCCATGAATTTTATTTAATAAGTCATAAATGAGAGGTAAATGATACTTATTATTTATCTTAATAGCATTTATTTCCCTATAACTAATGCATAGCCTCATTGATCCATATTTCTTCTTAACAAAAATAACAGTCTCCCCAAGGTGAAACATTAGGGAATATAAATCCATTACTATGAAACTCTTTTATTTATCTATTTAACTCCATTAATTCTACTATGGCCACTCTATAGGGATTCTTTGATATTGGTCTTTCATCAAAGATTAAATCGATGGAAAACTCAACTTCATGTTCTGGAATATTTCTTGGTAATTCCTCAGAAAATAAATCAATGTTTTCATGTATAATAGGTATATACTCAATTTTAAAATTTCCATATCTATCCATATTTTTTTCTCTTCTTATCCAATAATCTCATTCATAAGTGCTACTGTATGTGGATCATGATATGAATCATATGGTGAATTCTCCCCTCTAAAGATAAGGAATTCCATATCATCATCACGGAATGTAATTTCCTTCAAATTGTAATATATTTTTTCATTACAATTTGAAATAAAATACATAACAAGTATTGAAACAAAATTAACCATATAAATAATAAAAAATTCTACAAATTGTCTACATTTAGGTGTTATAATGGGAACTGACTGACACATCCATGTTACAATGATACTTATACTATGAGTTTTGACTGACAACTCCCTTCTTAAGGTGCTAAGGAAATATCTAAATTTATTGGAAAATAGTTTAGATATAAAAGAGTTTGAAGATCCAAAATTAAATGAAGTGTTGGATAAATTTGAGGTTATGATTAAAGTACCCCTCATCATATCTTTAGTAACTTAAACTTCAGTTGTAGTGATCATATAATCCTGACCTTATCACCTTGACCTCTTCTATGGTAGGTTCCCTTGACTCTTGGGATATTGGTGTGAATAATTACCCATTTACCTATAGTTGAATCACTAAATATCATCTATTTATTTCTTCCCCTTATACTAATTATCTAGATGACCCTTATCTTTAAACATGTAACAATATCCCATGTATTTCAAGCATTTCCTAGATGTTACTTTCTAAAATTTTTACATGATGAAAATTGTTTCATTCCCTTATTCATCTTTAACACCTAACCTTTTTCATGGTGCTCAATTGATCTCTTCATCTCCCAATTTCCCTTGAAGATATAGGATCAATAAAATTATTTCTCTATCTTAATGGTACTTGATACTATATCATTATAATATGAAAACATTTAAGAAATGTGTACCCTTTAGAGGTTCTACTTAATCCCATCAAAGAAATATTCAATCTTGATTTTTGGATTACATATGTATTCTAAAGAAAAAATGGATAGTCTTGTAAAGTTAGCCCCATGCTCTACCACACTTTATTCTTACTTCTATTTTAAAGTGGGGAACTTCTTATCCCTTTTATATTGTTTTTCTTGGGGAAATTATTTCTCAAATAAAATCACTTTAAAGGTTATCTATTCTGTAATTTATATTTCTTTATCCTCTTTAGTGTTCTAGATCAATGACCACCATTGATCATAATCTCTCCTCAAACAATACACTTCCATAATAATCTTTTCACTTTCATTACATCCCAAATCTAGGAAAATATTTTCAAGAGTCTTAATATATTTCTCATATACCAATGGATCAAGAGTTCATTAAAATATAGAGTATTTTTTGCATGAATCAATCCAAAATAGCATAATAATGTGGTGGAAGAATGGGTTTCTCCATTCGAGAAATGTTATCTTCCATAACCTAGGTAAGATCCCATAATATGGCCATGATTTTCTCAGCTCCTATACCATTTGTATTGTATTCCTTAGTAGTTTAATGTCTACATTTTCTATTGGTGTTTATTTCTTTTAATTCATTAGGTTCCATCACTGAATAATGAAACAAACTGAGTTAAATCATAATTATCATGAATATTAAGACATAAAATAAAATCCCTATAATGGTACAAATTCTCAAATACCATAAGTGATTATCATAATTCTCATGTCAGCTATGTTCATTTAAAATATAGTTCCTAAGGTTTCTACTAAACTTGATCTGATACAAAGCAAAACAACCCCAACTTCAGTAACCTAGATATGGTTTGTAATTTATTACATTGGAATATATATAAGGGATCTCACCACATAGGATTGATCAGTTTAGAAATCTTGGTAAACTAGATACATTCATGATTACCATGTTACATTGGAAATACAAATACATAGCATAAGAAACATTAATTCAACCTAATATTATTCATAATATTCTTATCCATATCCTAAAAAAATAAAAAAATAAAAGGTAGATCCTAGATTCTTATTAAGGGTTACATATAGTGGTATCTATAATGAGTAAATAAGTCATAATCAATATGGTAAGAAAAATAACTGAAAACATGTGCCATTTAATCAATAAATTGAGCACAAAATGCATATATGGATAATATCAATGCAGTAATATCATGGATTATAATAATATATGAATTATAAATGAAGGGAATTCTTAATATTAGACATCATGATCTTAGATTTCGTGATATCTCTATCTTCAAATCCTTGTTCCAAGATAGTTTAAAACTGTGGGTAGGCATACACCAAAAAATCATTTAATGTTAGCTTACTAATTCATCTCATGAGATCTATCGATGCATCGGGAGATATATAATTCCAGACCCACCTATAACTGCATGTCTAAATGAATTTCTCATATATTGAATGATCAATTCAATTCATAAACAATATTTCTTATCAAAAAATATCTTTATTGATTAATGAATATAGATTTATCAATATTTCCCCAATCAATCGAATCATTATATATAAAAATGGTATATAGGTTAGGTAATACTCACATACATAATGAAAATAATATGGATATTTTATATAAATGATAAGTCCAATGAATAATGATCATAAATATATTAAAGGGTTAGTATTTATACTATATAAAATAAATCAAGTGCATAATAATAAAATATGCCTCAATGAAGAAAAATTGAGATGAAATCCCTTATCTAATGTTTAAATTTCCTCATAATTTATTATGATCTCTTATATAATAAATTTATATATATTATATGTATATAATAGAACCATATATATATCATATATTATCCCTTTATAAAATTTTATCACCCTTTTGTTAATAATGTTTTATTATCAAAATTTTGGGTGTTAACTGTTTTGTTTTTCATGTATGTTTTGATTTAGTAGTCTCGACCCTTTATTCTTGATCATAGTTCCATCATATTTGTAATATCATATATATTAAAAATATATATATATTAAATCATCCAAAAAAACAGAGATAGAAAAATGAATTACACTATTCATGGAGATGGTAGGTCGTTCGTATGCATGAACATTGTTTTCACTTTTCCATGCATGGAATGAAATAAAGTTATATAATAATTAATCATTAAAAAATCATTATTGTATCATATATATTCATTAAATCTTATCTTATAACCATACATGTAAATTTTAAATGAAAAATGGAACACATCGCTTCATAACGGTGGTAGTCCACACGTATGCACAAGCGACGTTATCATTTTCCAATGAATTGGGTGGTAAAAAGGTATATATGGTATTATAATTCTATAAGAATTTTTATTTTATAAATATTATATATATTAATTACTTCTATATTTATAACCATTCAATTTAAATGTTTATGAAATACAAATTACACTGTTTTGTGGAGATTGGAAGCCTTACGTACGCACAAGCGATGTTTTCTCCTTTTATAGGATAGAAAAGAGATGGAATATGGTTGTACCATAATCATAATAACATATAATTAAATTAGTGATACTTTATTTATTATATTAGTATATTTACAAAACTTTAATAGGAATTATAATAAGTAAACTTAAAGGACTCAGTAAAGATGATTACCTCTTCTTCTATAGACTTCCTTTAGATCTCTTTTTAAGGGACTTAGGGTGGGTATTTGGAAGTACCAAAACCTCTAGAAATTGTATAAGGGTGTTTAGAAGAGAAATTTTTAGGGGTTTTTTTAGATAAAAGGTTCAAGTTGGTGTCAATAATTGAGAGAAGGGGTGTCCTTTTATAAGTGAGGGGATAGGCATTCTTGGAATGTCTTAAAGTATTAAATTAATATAAATTATATTTCATGTCCAAATGGATCCAAATTAATATAATTAAAATATATGATGATTATGAATAAAAATAATCTCATCCAATAAAATATTTACAAGTTTTTTTTATAACCCTTCTCTTTTAGTTTTAACCCCTAATTAACACTTTTGACAAATACAGCAATATTTTAGTTTTTCTCCCATTAAAGGTAAAAAATGTTACTATACGAGGAAGAACGACCCATAAATATACCATGGTTAATTTTTTAAACTATATCTTTTTAATATGGCTGCATATAATATTTTTAGGAATTTAAAATCATTTAATAAAATATTATTTATTATAAAATATCATTAATGTCATTTTTGACACCATTCGTTTAATTTGACTTTAAATACATCAATATAAAGAGTTAATTTGGATATATAATTTTATAACAAATATAATATTTCATATAAATTTATAAAATTCATGGGTCACTATAACTCACCAACAAATTATTATTTTTAAAGTTTTTAAAATATTTTATTTTATTTTTCTATTAATTGAATAAATATTGTGTCAGCATTGTGTAAGCATTTAAGTTGATTATTTCACTACTAAAAATTAGAAATAAATTACCATGATAAAAATACCATTTATATTTCAAATTATTTTTTATAACCCAATTTACCTTATTTTAATCTCTTTATCAAAAAATTAAAGATAATAAAATAATTAGAATGACATTTCTAACTTTCCTTTACAGAAAATATTATAAAGGTAAAAATCATGGAAAAATGAAAACAAATTGAATATATTTTAATTTTGGATAATTATGGATGAAATATACTCATCCAATAAAATTAAAGTAATTTTTAGGGTTACTTTTTAGTTCTTTTCATATTAGTTTTACCCATAATTAACCAATTTTAACTTTACCGTGGTAAGAAAATTTACCATGATTACTATTCATAATGACTAAAAATAAAAGTGAAAATTTTACCAAATTTGTACCTCCTAATTACAAATATGTAATCTATTTTTAATATTAAATTCTCATACGTGGTATAATTTAATTTAAAATTAAATTCACAAAATGAAATGAAAAAAAATTGTTTTTCAAAAAAATGACTATTAAGTATACAAATGTTTTTATACCAAATTTGACTATAAAATTCATTACAAGGACAACAATTAAATTATTTTTAATCAAAATAAACTAATGAAATTTTAAAACAAATAAAAAATATAATTTTACTTCGTTAATACTTTAAAAGGAAAATATAGTTTTCAATAATATTCAATATTCTTCATTATTCATTAAAAATAAATTTTTTTATAAAAATCTCAAAATTTCACCATAAGCTAATTTTGATATACTGTTTTGAAAAATTATGTCCTTTTTATGAAATAAAATTTATAAAATTTTCCAAAATTATTTATAATATATTCTCATAAAAATTAATAAAAACCATTTTTGAATCAAACTTATTTTTGAATAATAAAACAACTTTACTCAAAATTGAGTGATCGTTTACTAATTATTTATCAATATATTTATATTTAGTAGTATATTTATATATATTTCATAAAACATTTAATCATATTCATACCTTAAAATTTAATGGCTAGGTTATAATGGTAATATTTAAATAATAATATTTCATTGTTTGTTTTGCCTTGGTGTTGCATGTTATATATGCTATTGAACATAATATTCTTTAAAAATATCATGATACTATAGTTATGATGATATAAACATATAATTATTAATATAGTATTTTTTCTCATTATTTATAATTTTTATAAATTTTAATTTAAAAAAAAAATTAAATGTTTTTTTAATACAAATGTATTGATTAATGCCTAATAAATTAGTAATCAATTTTAAAAATTAGGAGTAAAATTATTTAATTTCTAAAAGATCTATTTTTTAAAGAATTTTAATTTTTTATATATTATGTATTTTTATCTAAATAAACTGAATTAATCAAATTCAATCATTAATTTAATAAAATGTATTAATAATATATATATATATATATATATAAACAAACAAATTAACAATATTTTAATGGTTTTTACTTAGTAATTAATAATAATAAATTCACTTTATGATTAAAAAATATATTTTTTAAAAAAATATTTTATTAAAATTAATTTTTATCACTTTTAGAAATTGAATCAATTAAAATTAATTTTATGTTTGGAATCATCATGTAAAAATTAGGTAATAAGATCAATTTCATTTTTTACCATAAAAATAAGTTACCAAGGTACAAAATATTATTCACCAAAATAAAGGATAAATTGAGGTGGCAATGTTAAATCAAGAAGTGGAGTATCAAAATATTAAATAAAATCATATATAATTGGGTGTATGAGGTATTTGTCAACCTTAAATTATATTTTATCCTCTAATTATAAATTTTTAATCCACTTTCATTGAATATGAAATCTCTTTTAATATTAAGAAATTAATATTTACAAAAATGTATACCCTCTCACCTATAAAAGGACCCCTTCATTTCCCCACTTCTCCTCACACATAAAGAATATTTTCTCAAAAAAATATAACAAAACACATCCCCGGTACTCTTTCCCACATCCTATAGGTTTCGGTATCACTAAAATACTAATCTAATAAGGCTTAAGGAGTGTACTAAAGGAGGATGTCAAAGGAAGAGATAAGTGTGTTAACTAAGTTTTTTCAAGTTTATTTCTTCTTCCACATCCTAAAAGTCTATTATACCTATCATAATATAATGAAATCATTGTCATTATTAATATAAAATTTTATTATGTTTATGTAATAACCATTATATACCTTCCTCCCTTTCATTAGAAAATTAAAATTCCACCCATGTTACAGTCGAATTATAGCCTCTATAAAAAACATATTTAATAAACTTAATTTTGTTATTAATATGGTTAGATTCATGTACCATGTGAGTCAATATTTGAGGTATGGGTTCCTGGCCTCAATTTCAATTCTTTGAGACATGTTATTTATTATACACCAATGTAATTTTCTATAGTGTAAGTACTACCTTATTGAATTCTTATATCTTAAATCATTTATTAATACTGGGGGTTTCACTTTCCTTTAAGCTCTTCCTTTTCCTTGTCCTTTAATTCGTACATTACCTAAGTTGTATGGGTTATTGTAAATGTAATTTACTTTCATTTAATTATAAACTTTATTATTTAAATTTATCCTATAATTCTAGTTTAATACACTATTTGGTTGTATTATATTGTATTTCCTCTTTATTTTATAGGTTGTATAGGTCTTCTTGACATTTCACCTCCCTTTGGTTCATAATTTAACTAAACGGTTTCTTGTATGTAGACTCGACCTTATCTCTTCTTTACATTTAGGAATATTTTCCTCCATGTCTATATTACTATTTTATTAAAATAATGATATTATATATAATTTTATCAATGATTAATGTTATTTTTTCCCTTGTAATTTCTATACTAAGTTTTGAAATGAATATTTTTTAAATTTTCTATAAGGGTCATTTTTTACTTTCTTTAAAAATTTATGAAAATAATATAATTTTTAAAATTTATTACTTGGATTCCTTTTCTGAAAATCATAACCATTTTTTTAATGAATCTTACTCTCTAAGTTTCTATGATTTTTTATAAAAAATCTTATTCCCATTTTTTTATCGATTTTTTATTTTAAAAATTTTGGTCAATGTTTTAGAAGAATAAATAAAAGAATTTCATTCCACTTATGTATATTTTTATCCTCCACTCCATATTTACTGTTTTTAAAATCATTTCATTTCAAGGTTTTAATATTAAGAATTATTTTAAAAGTATTATTTTTAATGTCCTCTTTTCATTATTTTAAATGGATTTATGAAAGTGAATTATAAGTTTGGGAAAAATACATCAAGGTTTCATCTCAGTTTTTTTGGGGTGGTTGTGTTTTTTGACAAATCCATATGAATACGAATTAGTATGGTTGTTTTTTTTAGGTATATATTTTAAGGTGGTGTAGTTTTCTAGTGTCTTCTAAATATTTGGGCCACCAAATCAAGTGTTTTTTTATAGAAAATGAAGGTTTTCCACAAAGGAGCTCACGGATAGCAGTTCATGGACCATGAAGCATAGATTTCATGGAATGAATAGTAGTATAACTATGATATGCAGACCAAAAAGTAGGCATGCAGAGTGGAAATGGATAATTGACAAAGGAAGAGTTTCGGCATAACATTGTTATGCGGGCTGTGAAGCACGCTACACAAGCCGCATAGTGAAATCAGTTAGGGGGAGGCTCGTAGTTTGTAGAAGCCTTGCAATTAACGGGAGGAACATAATTTTTGGGAGGATTGTCATTTTCATAATTGAGTTGGTGATTAAGGTTTTCGCAAAGGTGTTTTCATTTGTGGAAGACAATGGATATCGTAAAGGATTAAGGCACTATACGAGCCACATAGCAGCTCACAGTGGAGGTTGTCTCATATCAGAGTTTTGGGTATTTTTTATTAGTGGATTTTGAAGGATTTATTTTCCCATATAAATTACCCTAATCTTATCATTAAGTTGAGAAAATTTTATTAGAGAACATTTTTGCTACTAGAATAATTCAGGGAAGTATGAAGTAGTTCACGAGGGAGGATTCTATAAAGGAGAAGAGTTTTGCAAGAAAGAAATTCCAAAAAGGTAGAAGTTTATCAAAACAATTCACGAAATGGGTTTTCATAGCTCAGTAGATCACAAAGTAAAAGGGACCATGAAGTATAGGTTGTGCATGAAGTACAGGAATTCCACGAAGCACTCATGCCACATGGTAGAAGGAAGTTCTCGGTTGGTAAAAGGAATCTTGCAGAGGGACTAAAACAGTTCGCAAAAGAAATTTCCAAAAATTAGTTGTACATGGAAAAGTGTGAATTCAATAGAGCATCTACCTAAATTTATTTATGACAACCCTGCTTTTTAATACAACTTAAACATGATTTATTACATAAAACTTCACTTGTTACAACAAAGAATATCAAGATGTTTAGTGTCTTTGGGGCTTAGGATCATTACATAAAAACATAAAACATGAAATACAACATCTTTATTTAAAAACTTCCTTTACATGACCACTACATTCCCTCGTACTTAGCATTGCATGGGATAACCTGAGGACATGCATAAGAAAAGGGTGAGCTATAAAGCCCAGTAAGGGAGTACACATGGAATAACATGAGGAGTACAATACATGTTAGACAATAGGCATATCAATAGAGCTTAAGAAAAACATAAAGTCATGATAAAGCATGATAATCATAACATGGAAATGTGGCAACAACACTTAACATGGAATTAGCATGAGCCAAGGCTCATTGCACATGGAGCATGAGTAAATCCTCATTGCACATAAAGCACTAGTAAAACCTCGTTGAAATTGAATTAGAAAGATTCAACACTCATTGCACATGACGTATCATGATACTATACTTTACCCAATGCATTGGAGCGCTATAAGGGCGCACCCTTCTTAAACATTTCATTTCATGCATAAGTGTGTCACATGGATCATAAAACATGGATTCATAAAACATAATCATTTATTCCACGATAAAGGAATGTGGAATTCATACATGAAATTTTACAATCAATATGTAAATGTGCATAAAGGTAAATACCCTTGATGGAGAAATGGGCATGTTATTCACTACACAATGACATTGGCTTAGAAAATCAGTGCGATTTCGGCAGCGTAACGGTGTGACATAAAAATTCATAAAAAATGGTTGATGAGAGAGAAAGGTGTTAATAATAATATTTACATGTAATGGACAGTAAGGAGCTCATATAGATAAATTTCTCAACAATTGTAATGCAATTTAGATTCATGATACAAAAGTATTGCTTGAATGTAAAAGAGGAGAGAGAAGTTCCTTTCGGAATTTCGGCATAGTAACGGGTGTACATAGGAGGCATTTAATGAGAGAGAAAGGGTATCCCATCATTAAAAAATAAAGAGGGAAGTATTAGGGAGGTTTGAAACCATACCCCAACATTTATAATTGAAATTAAAAGGGCAAAACAACTTAAAGAAAATTGGACAAAAATGAGAAAGGAAGAAAAAAACCCTTACTTGGAAGTGTGCTTCCAAAGGCTAGAGAGAGGCTTGTGAGAGGCTTTTTGGGAGATTTGGGCACCTTGGGAGGATTCTAGATAGAGTATGGCATAGGTTGGACTAACTCCAAGGGCTTTGAGTGAGGACGAAGTGGGAGATTGGGTGGGTTTATATAGGAAAGGTGAGGGAATTCTTTATTATTTAGGTTTGGGACCCCTTATATTAAATTAATCCAAACCACAAACCATCTCATGGTTTTTGCCCACGGTTTTTGTCAAAGGGAAGAGGAAAACAATATTTTATAAGGCCAAATTCCGAACTTCTTAAAATAATAAGGTTTCTTATGTGGAGGTGAGTCACACTCCCATGGAAATTAATTTAAAAAGGAAAAGTGTTGAATAAGTCTTGAGGGGTCCATTAATGCTTTGAAAAGTAAGTCAAACAAACCCAAAATCACATTATTTTAATGTTAAAACAAATATTGGCCAAAAATAAAGATTATAGTATTTTATTACATCACTATTGGGTCATTATGTTGTCATAAAACACATTATATATTTAAACGGTATTTAATTTTTACCCAAAAATTTGACTGTCTCGGATAATTATGAAAAATTCACTGTTGGATAATTTCGACGTCCTAATTCCAAAAAAAACATTTATTTTATCTAAATAATTTTCTAAATATGTGAATTTTCACTTTTAAAATAAAAACTGACATTTATCGAAAATTCACGGGTTTTGACAGAAATGGATTTCAAATCTTAATAAAAAATTTAATTACATTCATAAAATTATAAGATCATTTATATTTAATAAAAATTAATTTAATATTATTATTATTATTTTATTAAAATATTATTTAATTTAAAAATACCTTAATTTAATAAAATATATTCCTTAATTAAATAATAACTAAAAACACCATTTGTACTTTAAAACTATTTTCAATGTATCAAAAATGACTAGAAATTATGTTCATTATTATATACAAAAAATAATGTACATGAAAATAGTACTAATTATTTGTTACATAACCCCTTAAAACAGCCTCATAAGACCTAAGGATAAGGTGTGCGATGGTGATAGACTCTTGGGGTGGCTCAGATAACATCGCTCAAGTGGTAATTTCAATCAACTTCCACTTTTCCCATATAAGGTCACGTTCGAGCTTGACATGATGAAGATCAGCTTGGGATTGATCAAGATTAAATCCCAAGGATGCCACCTCTTTTCCGAGCTCTGACAAATGGGCTTTGTTTGGAGCAATTCTACTGAACGAGGTCATCGCTTCTTTTGTCTGAGTAAATTGGATTTGTTAAAGTCCTATATTTATACTAATCATGTGATCATTGTTCAACGGCTATATTAGAAACGGTCAAAATTCTTAACATAACACCAATGAAGTTGACACTTTATATAAACATAAAGCGACATTTAATTAGATCATGAGGGGTTTCAATTAATGAAACTTTGGGTCGTTACAATATTCCCCCCTTAAGAAATTTCACCCTCGAAATTTTCCTTTTCCCACACTAAAACAAATGTGGGTAACTTAGCTTCATCATATCCTCTGATTCCCAAGTTACTTCTTCAAACTTTTGGTTTCTCCACAACACCTTAACGAGAATCATTGTCTTATTTCGTAGAACTTTTTCTCTACGATATAAGATCTTCACTGGTTGCTCCTCATAAGAAAGATTGTCTTCCAATTGTACCACCTCAGAAGAGAATACATGTGAAGGGTACGGTATGTACTTCCTTAAGAGGGATACATGAAAGACATCATGCACCTTGGACATGGTAGGTGGAAGTGCTAGTAGATAGGCCACAGCCCCAACATGATCAAGAACCTCGTAGGGGCCGATGTACCTTGGACTTAACTTCCCTTTCTTTCCAAACCTCATGTCATTTTTCCATGGAGATATGCGTAAAAACACCATGTCTCCAACTTTAAACTCAAGGTCTCATCGACGATTATCTGCATAACTCTTCTGTCGACTCTGGGCTACCTTGATATGCTGCTGAATGGTTTTCACCTTCTCGACCATTTCTTCGACCATTTCTGGTCCAAGCAGCTTATGTTCACCGACCTCATCCCAACATGTCGGTATTCTGCACCTTTTCCCATACATGGCTTCATATGGTGTCATTTGGATGCTTGAGTGGAAACTGTTATTATAAGAGAACTCAACTAGAGGAATATGTTGATCCCATCCTCCTTTAAAGTCCATTGATCATGCTCTCAACATGTCCTCAAGTGTTTGGATAGTCCACTCGGATTGGCCATCAGTTTGAGGATGATAGGCCGTACTGAAGTTCAGTTCAGTATTCAGAGCATGTTGAAGACTCTTCCAAAACTTAGAGGTGAATCTTGGATCTCATTAAGATACAATAGATAGTGGTATTCCATGCAACTGTACCACGTGCCAGTTGATCCAAAGAGAAATCCTCCCGAATAGCAATGACGTGTGCAGTCTTTGTAAGATGATCCACAACAACCCAGATTTCATTGTTGCCTTTGGATGTCCTTGGAAGTCCGGTGAAAAAGTCCATGGTGATGTTCTCCCATTTCCATTCTGGTATGGGCAATGGTTGCATCATCCCCTTAGACTTATGCCTCTCTGCCTTCACTTTCTGACACACCAGGCACTTTGATGTATATGCAGCAATCTTCTTCTTCATATTATCCCACCAAAAGTTTTCTCAAAGATCTCGATACATCTTTGTGCTCCCTGGGTGAATAGATAAATTTGAACTATGTGCATCATCCAAAAGTTCCTTCTTCATCTCAGGACTTGATAGAACACATAGTATTTTCCCAAACCGCACAATTCCTTCTTCATTAACATTAAACTCTGAGGATTTCCCTTTTTCGATAGCTTCCACTTTTTCCTGAATTCCCACATCATCCTTTTGAGCATCCTTCAACTTTTCCAAAAGAGATGTTTTAGTAATCATTTTTGAAAGGATTGATGATGTTCTCTTCTTTATGATTCCCACATCCATCTTCATCAAGTCTAAAAATATTGGATCCTTCTCAATTCTCATCATTGATAGAATCGTTGGATCCTTTCTACTTAGGGCATCTGCCACCTTGTTCGCTTTCCCAGGGTGGTAATGGATTGAACAGTCATAATCCTTGATGATATCTATCCATCTTCTCTGGTGCATATTAATCTCTTTCTGTGTGAATATATATTTAAGACTCTTGTGGTCAGTATATATCTCACATTTCTCTCCATAGAGATAATGCTGCCAGATTTTCAAGGCAAAGATCACCGCTGCCAACTCCAGATCATGCGTTGGATAGTTTTTCTCATGGATTTTCAACTGCCTTGAGGCATAGGATATCACTTTATCATTCTGCATCAGCACACATCCTAATCCCTTATTCAAAGCATCACTGAATACCACAAAAAGCTCCCCACTTGTGGGTAAAGTGAGCACGGGTGCAGTGATAAGCCTCCTTTTCAACTTCTTGAAGCTTTCTTTGCATTCCTCACTCCAAGAAAACTTTACTCCCTTTCGAGTTAGCTTGGTAAGAGGGGTGGAAAATCGTGATAAATTTCTCACAAATCGTCGATAATATCCAGTTAACCCCAAGAAGCTACGGATATCCGTTACCGATGATGGCCTCGGCCATCCCTCAATTGCATTCGTTTTGGAGGGGTCCATAGATATCCCATTGTTTGTGATGATATGGCCCAATAATGAGACCTCCTTCAACCATAACTCACACTTTCTGTACTTTGCATAGAGCTTCTCCTTGCGCAAAGTCTCTAGTACAGTTTTTAAATGCTCCTCGTGATCCTCCTTGGTTTTGGAGTATATTAGAATATCATCTATAAATACTACCACAAATTTATCAAGGTAATCTATAAAGACTCTATTCATAAATTCCATGAATATTGTTGGAGAATTGGTGAGTCTGAAAGGCATTACTATGAATTCATAGTGCCCGTACCTTGTACGAAAAGCAGTCTTGGGGACATCTTCCTTCTTCACCCTTACTTGATAATATCTCGACCGCAAATCCACCTTGGAAAAGTATTGTGCTCCACGCAGCTGATCAAACAATTCATTGATTCTTGGGAGAGGACACTTTTTCTTTATCGTGATTTTGTTAAGTTCACGATAATTGATGCAAATCCGTATTAACCCATCCTTCTTCTTGACGAAGAGGACTAGTGCACCCCATGGTGAAGCACTTGGGCGTATAAACCCTTTATCCAGATTCTCCTATAGTTGTTCCTTCATCTCTTCAAGCTCTACAACAGCCATTCTATACGGAGTCTTGGATATTGGTAGTGCCCCAGGTATAATTTCAATTGAGAACTCAACATCTCTTCTAGGAGGAAGACTAGGTAGTTCATCGGGAAACACTTCCACGAATTCCCTCACAATAGGCATTTCTTCAAGGATGGTTTCTTCTTTTGACTCAATCATCTGAGCCAGATACGCATGCTCATAGGTCAGTAATATCCATTCTTGAGATGATGGAGCTAAAAGAGATTCATCTTCCTCCTGACACTTATAATGAATCGGGGGTCGATTCTCCATATGGAGTGTGATTTCCCTCTCCTGACAATTTATGTTGGCTCTATATAAGGAAAGTCAATCCATGCCAAGAATTGCATCAAATTCCACTAGAGGGAGTATGACGAGGTTCACCGGGAAATTCAATCCACATATTATAACAGGGGAGGACTTATATTCATGGGATGCAATGATTTCCCCATTTGTCGTACTCACTGACATCTTTACTTCTATGATTTGTGGTGGTGCTGGAATTGTTCTACTAAACTTTCGAGATATAAAAGAATGCGTAGAACCTGAATCAAAAAGTACGTTCGCTATTCTTGAATGAATAACTAGCGTACCTGTCACCACTTCGTTGTCGGGGTTCACTTCGGCAGAAGTGATGGAAAAAGCTCTTCCTTGTTGTCTTGGAGGTTGTTGGTTGCCTCCAAAAACCCTTGGATTAGGGCACTGATTTTCAAAATGACCCAGTTCTTTTCATTTGTAGCATTGAACAATGCATTGAGGTTCGAACTGAGCATTCCTCTCCTATGTCACAGCCGCGGGTCCTTCTTGCCGACAGTTAATAGCTAGGTGCCCTTCTCTTCCACACCTGAATCATTTTCTCGTCCCCTTAAGGCAATTTCCAGGGTGCTTCTTTCCACCCTTTTGGAAAGTGGGGTGCTGGATCTTCTTAGCACCATTGTATTTATCCATCGGACCACCAGGATTGAAGTCCACCTTACGCTTCTTGTCCCCATGATACCCTTGTGATTCCCCAATCTCCATTTCAACCTTGAAGGCACATCGGACAATTTCCTCATAGCTATCGAAGTCACGGATCGCTAATGCTTTCTGTAAGATAGGCTTCAGCCCACCAAAGAAGCGGTCAACCTTGCATTCGGGGGTAACGACAAAGCCGGAAGCGTATCATGCAAGCCTCGTGAAGTTTTCCTCGTACGCTCCAACAGATTCTTCATCTTTTTGCTTGAGGGAAAGGAAGTCCCTTTCCATCTTAAGCCGGAGGGTGCGCGGAAAATATTTATCAAAAAAAATCTTCCAGAAATCCTTCCATTCCAATGCCTCAATCTCCTCCTCAGGCTTCGTATTTTTGATCAACATCCACCATTGATCAGCTTCACCCTCCATACGATAAGCCGCTAGGATAACTTTCTCTTGTTCAGAACATTGGAGGATGGAGAATATCTTTTCAATGGAGTTGATCCATTATTCAGCGATCGTGGGATCGGATGATCCACTAAAAGTAGGAGGCCTTTGTCTCATGAAGGTCTTGATAGTGACTTGTTATTTCTTAGGGGGGGTTGAACGTTCCTCTTGACCTGTT
Organism: Viscum album; assembly: GCA_963277665.1. Classification (NCBI taxonomy): domain Eukaryota; kingdom Viridiplantae; phylum Streptophyta; class Magnoliopsida; order Santalales; family Viscaceae; genus Viscum; species Viscum album. The sequence continues at coordinate 1,506,440,566 of OY728164.1, read as the reverse complement.
TTTCTATTCAAAACATGAGTTAGCTGAGAGAGAAGCGTGACAAAGTTTGTGATTCCCGCTCCCATTGGATTTGTAATCTCATTAGTACAGTCATCATACTGATCTTCATAACGGTTGTTAGCCCGAGTCCTCCTATTACCGGCCATTGGCTGGAATAAAAGGAAAGTTAGGGGTAACACATAAAGGGTAATCCAAAGACAAAAGTTTATGACTTATAAATAAACTTTCATTTCCTTAACTCATGAGTCTATAGGCTTCAATCTAGGCTTTTCATGATCTACTTTCTAACATATATTCTTAGGGGCATTTTTTTTAATTCCCTTAATAAGGGTTCATACTAAGATTGTGAATTTATCAAAACGTATCCCCCGGAAGTGTCGTAACCAAGATTGCAGCAAGGCTCGTTGTCGTACACCAGTTCTCGTTTGAGTCTAGCTCAAAGCGGTGTTTTCGGGTTTTACCCCTAGGATACATCTGTGCCAGAGCCGCCTCTACCTGATCGTATCCAGACAGGGATGTATTTGTCTGATAAACCACTTACTCAGTACTTACCAAAACTTAGGGATATTTTTATTATAATTAGTCTTGTCTCTAGGGCTTTACTAGGGTTTCCTAACCCAAAAATAACTAAACTTATCCTCTGATACCAACTATGACAACCCTGCTTTTTATTACCACTTAAACATGATTTATTACATAAAAATTCACTTGTTACAACAAAGAAGATAGAGAGGTTTAGTGTCTTTGGGGCTTAGGATCATTACATAAAAACATAAAACATGAAATACAACATCTTTATTGAAATATTCCTTTACATGACCACTACATTCCCTCGTACTTAGCATTTCATGGGATAACCTAAGGACATGCAAAAGAAAAGGGTGAGCTATAAAGCCCAGTAAGGGAGTAAAGATGGAATAACATGAGGAGTAAAATACATTTTAGAAAATAGGCATATCAATAGAGCATAAGAAAAACATAAAATCCTGATAAATCATGATAATCATAAGATGGAAATATGGCAACAACACTTAACAAGGAATTAGCATGAGCCAAGGCCCATTGCACATGGAGCATGAGTAAATCCTCATTGCACATAAAGCACGAGTAAACCCTCGTTGCACTTGAATTAGCATGATTCAACACTCATTGCACATGACGTATCATGATACTATACTTTACCCAATGCATTGGAGTTCTATAAGGGCGCACCCTTCTTAAACATTTTATTTCATGCATAAGTGTGCCACATGGATCATAAAACAGGGATTCATAAAACATAATCATTTATTCCACGATAAAGGAATGTGGAATTCATACATGAAACTTTAAAATAAATATGTAAATGTGCATAAAGTTGAATACCCTTGATGGAGAAATGGGCATGGTATTCACTACACAGTGACATTGGCTTAGAAAATCGGTGTGATTTCTGCAGCGTAACGGTGTGACATAAGAATTCATAAAAAAAGGTTGATGAGAGAGAAAGGGGTTCCTCATCATATTTACATGTAATGGATAGTAATTAGTTCATATAGATACATGTCCCAACAATTGTAAGGGAATTTATATTCATGATACAAAAGTATTTCTTGAATGTAAAAGAGGAGAGAGAAGTTCCTTTCGGAATTTTGGCATAGTAACGGGTGTACATGGGAGGCATTTAATGACAGAGAAAGGGTATCCCATCATTCAAACATAAATATGGTAGTATGAGGGAGGTGTGAAACCATACCCCAACATTTATAATTGAAATTAAAATGGCAAAACAACTTAAAGGAAATTGGACAAAAATGAGAAAGGAAGAAAAAAACCCTTACTTGGAAGTGTGCTTCCAAAGGATAGAGAGATGCTTGTGAGATGATTCTTAGGAGATTGGGGCACCTTGGGAGGATTCTAGAGAGAGTAGGGAATAGGTTGGAAGAAATTCAAGGGCTTTGAGTGAGGAGGAAGTGGGAGCTTGGGTGGGTTTATATAGGAAAGGTGAGGGAATTCTTTATTATTTAGGTTTGGGACCCCTTATTTTAAATTAATCCAAACCACAAATCATCCCATGATTTTTGACCATGGTTTTTGGAAAAGGGGAGATGAAAACAATATTTTATAATTCCAAAGTCTGAACGTCTTAAAATAATAAGGTTGCTTATGTGGAGGTGAGTCACACTCCCATGGAAATTAATTTAAAAAGGCAAAGTGTTGAATAAGTCTTGAGGGGTCCATTAATGCTTTTAAAAGTAAGTAAAACAAACCCAAAATCACATTATTTTAATGTTAAAACATATATTGGCCGAACATAAAGATTATGGTATTTTATTACATCACTATTGGGTCATTATGATGTCATAAAACATATTATATATTTAAACAGTATTTAATTTTTACCCAAAAATTTGATTGTCTCAGAAAATTATGAAAAATTCACCGTTGGATAATTTCGACATCCTGATTCCAAAAATAACATTTATTTTATCTAAATAATTTTCTAAATATGTTAAGTTTCACTTTTAAAATAAAAACTGACATTTATCGAAAATTCACGGGTTTTGACAGAAATGGCTTTCAAATCTTAATAAAAAATTTAATTGCATTCATAAAATTATAAGATCATTTATATTTAATAAAAATTAATTTAATAATAATATTATTATTTTATAAAAATATTATTTAATTAAAAAATCCCTTAATTTAATAAAATATATTTCTTAATTAAATAATAACTAAAAACACCATTTGTACTTTAAAAACTATTTACAATTTATCAAAAATGACTAGAAATTATATTCATTATTATATACAAAAAATAATGTACATGAACATAGTACTACTTATTTGTAACATAACCCCTTAAAACAGCCGCATAAGACCTAAGGGTAAGTTGTGCGATGGTGACAGACTCTTGAGGTGGCTCAGATAACATCGCTCAAGTGGTAATTTCAATCAACTTCCACTTTTCTCGTAGACGGTCACGTTCGAGCTTGACAGGATGAAGCTCTGCTTGGGCTTGGTCAAGAGCGAAGCCCAAGGATGCCACCTCTTTTCCGAGCTCTAACAAATGGGCTTCGTATGGAGCAATTCTACTAGACGAGGCCATTGCTTCTTTTGTCTGAGTAAATTCGATTTGTTAAAGTTCTATATTTATACTAATCATGTGATCACTGTTCAATGGCTATATTAGCAACAGTCAAAATTATTTACATAAAACCAATGAAGTTGAAACTTTAAATAAACATAAAGAGACATTTAATTAGATCAAGAAGTATTTCAATTAATGAAACTTTGGGTCGTTACAATATTCCCCCCTTAAGAAATTTCACCCTCGAAATTTTCCATTTCCTACACTAAAACAAATGTGGGTAACTTAGCTTTATCATATCCTCTGATTCCCAAGTTGCTTCTTCAAACTTGTGGTTTCTCCACAACACCTTAAAGAGGGTAATTGTCTTATTTGATAGAACTTTTTCTCTATGATCTAAGATCTTCACTGGTTGCTCCTTATAATAAAGATCGTATTCCAATTGTACCACCTCAGAAGAGAGTACATATGAAGGGTCTGGTATGTACTTCCTTAAGAGGGATACTTGAAATACATCATGCACCTTGGCCATGGTAGGTGGAAGTGCTACTCGATAGGCCACAGCCCCAACAAGGTCTAGAACCTCGAAGGGGCCGATGTACCTTGGACTTAACTTCCATTTCTTTCCAAACCTCATGACCTTTTTCCACGGAGATATGCGTAGAAACACCATGTCTCCTACCTTAAACTCGAGGTATCGTCAACGATTATCTGCATAACTCTTCTATCAACTCTGGGATGCCTTGATATGCTGCTGAATGGTTTTCACCTTATCCACCATTTCTTCGACCATTTCTGGCCCAAGCAGCTTACGTTCACCGACCTCATCCCAACATGTCGGTGTTCTGTACCTTTTCCCATACAGGGCTTCATATGGTGTCATTTGGATGCTTGAGTGGAAACTATTATTATAAGAGAACTCAACCAGAGGAAGATGTTTATCCCATCCTCCTTTAAAGTCCATTGAGCATTCTCTCAACATATTCTCAAGTGTTTGGATAGTCCGCTCGGATTGGCCATCAGTTTGAGGATGATAGGTCGTACTGAAGTTCAGTTCAGTATTCAAAGCATGTTGAAGACTCTTCCAAAACTTAGAGGTGAATCTTGGATCTCAGTCAGACACAATAGATAGTGGTACTCCATGCAACCATACCACATCCTGATATATATCTGTGCCAGTTGATCCAAAGAGAAATCCTCCCGAATAGCAATGAAGTGTACAGTCTTTGTAAGATGATCCACAACAACCCAGATTGCATTGTTGCCTTTGGATGTCCTTGGAAGTCCGGTGACAAAGTCCATGGTGATGTTATCCCATTTCCATTCTGGTATAGGCAATGGTTGCATCATCCCCTTAGACTTCTACCTCTCTGCCTTCACTTGCTGACACACCAGGCACTTTGATGTATATTCAGCGATCTCCTTCTTCATATTATCCCACCAAATTTTTCTCGGAGATCTCGATACATCTTTGTGCTCCCTGGGTGAATAGAGAAATTTGAACTATGTGCATCATCCAAAATTTCCTTCTTCAGCTCCGGACTTGATGGAACACATTGTCTTTTCCCAAACCGCACAATTCCTTCTTCATTAACATTAAACTCTGAGGATTTCCCTTTTTCGATGGCTTCCACTTTTTCCTGAATTCCCACATTATCCTTTTGAGCATCCTTTAACCTTTCCAAAATAGATGGTTGATCAATAATTTGTGAAAGGATTGATGATGTTCCCTTATTTATGATTCCCACATCCATCTTCATCAAGTCTAAGAATATTGGATCCTTCTCAATTCTCATCATTGATAGAATCGCTAGATCCTTTCTACTTAGGGCATCTGCCACCTTGTTCACTTTCCCAGGGTGGTAATGGATTGAATAGTCATAATCCTTGATGAGCTCTATCCATCTTCTCTGGCGTATATTAATCTCTTTCTGTGTGAATATATATTTAAGACTCTTGTGGTCAGTATATATCTCACATTTCTCTCTATAGAGATAATGCCGCCAGATTTTCAAGGCAAAGATCACCCTTTCCAACTCCAGATCATGCGTTGGATAGTTTTTATCATGGATTTTTAACTGCCTTGAGGCATAGGATATTACTATATCATTCAGCATCAGCACACATCCTAAGCCCTTCTTCGAATCATCACTGAATACCACAAAAATCTCCCCACTTGTGGGTAAAGTGAGCACGGGTGTAGTGATAAGCCTCCATTTCAACTCCTTGAAGCTTTCTTCGCATTCATCACTCCAAGAAAACTTTACTCCCTTTTCAGTTACCTTGGTAAGTGGGTTGGACAATCGTGAGAAATTTCTCACAAATCGTCGATAATATCTAGCTAACCCCAAGAAGCTACGGATATCTGTTACCGATGTGGGCCTCGGCCATCCCTCAATTTTATCCATTTTGGAGGGGTCCACAGATATCCCATTTCTTGTGATGATATGGCCCAATAATGAGACCTACTTTAACCAGAACTCACACTTTCTGTACTTTTCATTGAGCTTCTCCTTGCGCAAAGTCTCTAGTACAGTTTTTAAATATTCCTCATGATCCTCCTTGGTTTTGGAGTATATTAGAATATCATCTATAAATACTACCACAAATTTGTCAAGGTAATCTCTAAAGACTCTATTCATCAAGACCATGAATATTTCTGGAGCATTGGTGAGTCCAAAAGGCATTAATATGAATTCATAGTGCCCGTACCTTGTACAAAAAGCGGTCTTGGGGACATCTTCCTTCTTCACCCTTACTTGATAATATCCCGACCGCAAATCCACCTTTGAAAAGTATTGTGCTTCATGTAGCTGATCAAACAAGTCATGGATTATTGGGAGAGGATACTTGTTCTTTATCGTGATTTTGTTAAGTTCACGATAATCGATGCAAATCCGCATTAACCCGTCCTTATTCTTGATGAAGAGGACTGGTGCACCCCATGGTGAAGCACTTGTGCTTATAAACCCTTTATCCAGATTCTCCTGTAGTTGTTTCTTTAGCACTCCAAGCTCTACAACAGCCATTCTATACGGAGTCTTGGATATTGGTAGCGCCCCAGGTATAATTTCAATTGATAACTCAACATATTTTCTAGGAGGAAGACCAGGCAGTTCATCGGGAAACACTTCCGCGAATTCCCTCACAATATGCATTTTTTAAAGGATGGTTTCTTCTTTGGACTCAATTATCTGATCCAGATACGCGTGCTCATAGGGTAGTAATATCCATACGTGAGATGATGGAGCTAAAAGTGATTCATCTTCCTCCTGACACTTGTAAAGAATCGGGGGTTGATTCTCTATATGGAGTGTGATTTCCCTCTCCTGAAAATTTATGTTGGCTCTATATAAGGAAATCCAATTCATGCCATGAATTGCATAAAATTCCACCAGAGGGAGTATGACGAGGTTCGCCGGGAAATTCAATCCACAAATTATAACAGGGGAGGACTTATATTCATGGGATGCAATGATTGACCCATTTTCCGTACTCACCAATATCTTTACTTTCATGATTTGTGGTGGTGCTGGAATTGTTCTACTAAACTTTCGAGATATAAAAGAATGCATAGAACCTGAATCAAAAAGTGCGTTCGTTGTTCATGAATGAATAACTAGCATACCTGTCACCACTTCATTATCGGGGTTCAATTCGGAAGAAGTGATGGCAAAAGCTCTTCCTTGTTGTCTTGGAGGTTGTTAGTTGCCTCCGAAAACCTTTGGATTAGGGCACTGATTTTCAAAATGACCCGGTTCTTTGCATTTGTAGCATTGAACAATGTGTTGAGGTTCGAATGGAGCATTCCTCTCCTCTGTCACAGCCGCGGGTCCTTCTTGCCGACAGTTAACAGCTAGGTGCCCTTCTCTTTCACACCTGAAGCATTTTCTCGTCCCCTTAAGGCAATTTCCAGGGTGCTTCTTTCCGCACTTTTGGAAAGTGGGGTGCGGGATCTTCTTAGAACCGTTGGATTTATCCATCATACCACCAGAATTGAATTCCACCTTATGCTTCTTGTCCCCATGATACCCCTGTGATTCCCTAATCTCCATTTCAACCTTGAGGGCACATCGGACAATTTCCTCATAGCTTTCGAAGTCATGGATCGATAATGCTTTCCACAAGCTAGGATTCAGCCCACCAAAGAAGCGATCAACCTTGCATTCGGGGGTAATGATAATCCAGAAGCATATCGTGAAAGCCTCGTGAAGTTTTCCTCATACGCTCCAATAGATTCTTCATCTTTTTTCTTGAGGTAAAGGAAGTCCCTTTCCATCTTAAGCCGGAGGGTGCTCGGAAAATATTTATCGAAAAAAATATTCTGGAAATCCTTCCATTCCAACTCCTCGATCTCCTCCTCAGGCTTCATATTTTTGATCAACATACACCATTGATCAGCTTCACCCTCCATACGATAAGCCACTAGGAGAACCTTCTCTTTTTCAGAACATTGGAGGATGGAGAATATCTTTTCAATGGAGTTGATCCATTGTTCAGCGATCGTGGGATCGGATGATCCACTAAAAGTAGAAGGCCTTTGTCTCATGAATCTATCGATAGCGACTTGTTATTTCTTAGGGGGGTTGAACGTTCCTCTTGACCCGTGTTTCTATTCAAAACTTGAGTTAGCTGAGAGAGAAGCGTGACAAAGTTCGCTATTCCCGCTCCCATTAGATTTGGCATCTCATTAGTACAGTCATCACACTGATCTTCACAAAGGTTGTTAGTCCGAGTCCTCCTATTACCGGCCATTGGCTGGAATAAAAGGAAAGTTAGGGGTAACACATAAAGGGTAATCCAAAGACAAAAGTTGATGACTTATAAATAAACTTTCATTTCCTTAACTCATGAGTCTATAGGCTTCAATCTAGTCTTTTCATGATCTACTTTCTAACATATATTCTTAGGGGAATTTTTTTTAATTCCCTTAATAAGGGTTCATACTAAGCTTGTGAATTTATCAAAACATATCCCCTATGAGTTTCGTAACCAAGAGTGCAGCAAGGCCTGTTGTCGTGCGCCAGTTCCCATTTGAGTCTAGCTCAAAGTGGTGTTTTCGGGTTTTACCCCTAGGATACATCTGTTCCAGAGCCGCCTCTACCTGCTCGTATTCAGACAGGGATGTATTTGTCTGATAAACCACTTAATAAGTACTTACCAAAACTTAGGGATATTTTTATTATACTTATTCTTGTCTCTAGGGCTTTACTAGGGTTTCTTAATCCCAAAAATAACTAAACCTGTCCTCTAATACCAACTATGAAAACCCTGCTTTTTATTACAACTTAAACAGGATTTATTACATAAAAATTCACTTGTTAAAACAAAGAAGATCGAGAGGTTTAGTGTCTTTGGGGCTTAGGATCATTACATAAAAACTTAAAATATGAAATACAACATCTTTATTGAAAACTTTCTTTACATGACCACTACATTCCCTCATACTTAGCATTGCATGGGATAACCTGAGGACACGCATAAGAAAAGGGTGAGCTATAAAGCCCAGTAAGAAAGTAAACATGGAATAACATGAGTAGTAAAATACATGTTAGATAATAGTCATATCAATAGAGTGTAAGAAAAACATAAAGTCATGATAAAGCATTATAATCATAACGTGGAAATGTGGTAACAACACTTAACATGGAATTAGCATGAGCCAAGGCCCATTGCACATGGAGCCTGAGTAAATCATCATTGCACATAAAGCATGAGTAAACCCTCTTTACACTTGAATTAGCATGAGTCAACACTCATTGTGCATAACGTATCATGATACTATACTTTACCCAATGCATTGGAGCGCTATAAGGGCACACCCTTCTTAAACATTTCATTTCATGCATAAGTGTGCCACATGGATCATAAAACATAGATTCATAAAACATAATAATTTATTCCATGATAAAGGAATGTTGAATTCATAGATGAAACTTTACAATCAATATGTAAATGTGTATAAAGTTGAATACCCTTGATGGAGAAATGGGCATGGTATTCACTACACAATGACATTGGCTTAGAAAATCGGTGCGATTTCGGCAGCGTAACGGTGTGACATAAGAATTCATAAAAAAAGGTTGATGAGAGATAAAGGGTTTCATAATCATATTTACATGTAATGGAAAGTAAGGAGTTCATATATATACATGTCCCCACAATTTTAATTGAATTTAGATTCATGATACAAAAGTATTGCTTGAATGTAAAAGAGGAGAGAGAAGTTCCTTTCGGAATTTCGGCATAGTAACGGGTGTACATGAGAGGCATTTAATGAGAGAGAAAGGGTATCCCATCATTTAAACATAAAGAGGGAAGTATGAGGGAGGTGTGAAACCATACCCCAACATTTATAATTGAAATTAAAAGGTAAAAACAACTTAAAGAAAATTGGACAAAAATGAGAAAGGAAGAAAAAAACCCTTACTTGGAAGTGTGCTTCCAAAGGCTAGAGAGAGGCTTGTGAGAGGCTTCTTGGAATATTGGGGCACCTTGGGAGGATTCTAGAGAGAGTAGGGCATAGTTTGGATGAACTCCAAGGGCTTTGAGTGAGGAGGAAGTGGGAGCTTGGGTGGGTTTATATAGGAAAGGTGAGGGAATTCTTTATTATTTAGGTTTGGGACCCCTTATAATAAATTAATCCAAACCACAAACCATCCCATGGTTTTTGCCCATGTTTTTTTGAAAATGGAATAGGAAAACAATATTTTATAAGGAAAAATTCCTAACTTCTTAAAATAATAAGGTTGCTTATGTGGAGGTTAGTCACACTCCCATGGAATCTAATTTAAAAAGGCAAAGTGTTGAATAAGTCTTGAGGTGTCCATTAATGCTTTGAAAAGTAAGTCAAACAAACCCAAAATTACATTATTTTAATTTTAAAACATATATTGGCCGAACATAAAGATTATAGTATTTTATTACATCACTATTGGGTCATTATGATGTCATAAAACACATTATATATTTAAACGGTATTTAATTTTTACCCAAAAATTTGACTGTCTCAGAAAATTATGAAAAATTCACCGTTGGATAATTTCGACGTCCTGATTCCAAAAATAAAATTTATTTTATCTAAATAATTTTCTAAATATTTGAATTTTAACTTTTAAAATAAAAAACGACATTTATCAAAAATTCACGAGTTTTGACAGAAATGGCTTTCAAATCTTAATAAAAAATTTAATTGCATTCATAAAATTATAAGATCATTTGTATTTAATAAAAATTAATTTAATAATATTATTATTATTTTATTAAAATATTATTTAATTCAAAAATCCCTTAATTTAATAAAATAGATTTCTTAATTAAATAATAACTAAAAACACCATTTGTACTTTAAAAACTATTTACAATGTATCAAAAATAACTAGAAATTATATTCATTATTATATAAAAAAAATAATGTACATGAACATAGTAATACTTATTTGTTACATAACCCCTTAAAACAACCGCATAAGACCTAAGGGTAAGGTGTGCGATGGTGACAGACTCTTGGGGTGGCTCAGATAACATCGCTCGAGTGGTAATTTCAATCAACTTCCACTTTTCCCATAGACAGTCACGTTCGAGCTTGACATGATGAAGCTTAGCTTGGGCTTGGTCAAGAGTGAAACCCAAGGATTCCACCTATTTTCCAAGCTCTGAAAAATGGGCTTCGTATGGAGCAATTCTACTGGACAAGGTCATCGCTTCTTTTGTCTGAGTAAATTGAATTTGTTAAAGTCCTATATTTATACTAATCATGTGATCACTGTTCAACAGCTATATTAGCAACGGTCAAAATTCTTAACATAAAACCAATGAAGTTGACACTTTATATAAACATAAAGATATATTTAATTAGATCAAGAGGGATTTCAATTAATGAAACTTTGGGTCCTTACATTAGTATTCATTCATTATTGATAATAAAGGTACCCACATGTCCATAAATTTTTTGTGGATTATTTTCAGAGAAGTGAGAAAAAGGAAGAGGAATAAGGTGATCCTTTCCACCAGTAGTGATCCATCGAAAGAGATTTAGAGAGTGACCTTAAGCAGTGAGTTGACCATAAACATTGTAAAGGCAGTGAGATGGGGCATAAAATTGATATATCTCAAACCTTATTATTTGGAATTGAGCCTTAGTGTATTTGGTACATCAGAACATTGTCATTGTATTCTCCTTGGACGTATCCCAGGGAGGGTGAACCAACTAAAATTGTTTTGTATTATGTGTGATTTCATTTCTATGCATACATTTAAATGGTAAATATAGAGAAAGGTGTTTTGTTTAATAATGAATCAATATTCAAAAGGTAATATGTTTTAATCTTTCATAACCTAATTCACCCCCTCCCCCCTCAGGGTATTTAACATAATTAGCTCGATGATTGGTATCAGGGATAAAGGTTGAAAGTTAGTGGTTCTCTCTCAGTTGAAGAAATGGAAGATATTAATCACAAATGGATTCCTATATTTGATGGAAACACTTTACAACTATAGAATAATTGAATAAAACACTTCTATAATTCATTGGTCAAGTATGTCTTTATAGCTTCAATGCATGGTGTTTCTACTAGTGTGGATAGTAATGTTTTATCAGAAGTATAACATAAAGAATTGGATTTTGATTCCAAAAGAATGAATTCTTTAGGGGGATCCCTATCCAATGTAATATATACTAAGGTGATTTCATTTAAGTTATCACATGATATGTGGGAAAATTTTCTAAATATTTATTAGGGAAACTCAAAAGTGAGAGAAGAAAAACTGCAGGTTCTATGGAACAAGTATGAGGATGTGATAATTCATCCTAATGAATCTATTGATGCATAATTTGAACAGGTGAATATTAATAAGGAATAAATTTGTGGTCTCAGAGATATTATTGAAGATATAAATATCATTAAGTCTATATTTAGATAATTATCACCTTGGTTTAATCCGAAAGTTTCAGTATTGGAAGATAAAGATATGAAGGAGGTGATGATGGATAACTTTCACAATACTTATAAGGACCTAGCCTTAAAACTTTACATAATCTTGAATTTTAAACAAGAACATACATTATTACACATTGAGGATATTTTCAAGTTTAGAGTTTTAAATAATTATGATAACTTACATACATAACATACTACATTCATACAAAGAGGACACTATTAAAAACAATTTCCACTTTTTTCAAAATATAAAACATTAAAACATAAAGCATGATTTATTTGAAAACACTCCATATCAAACATCACGAATCCCTTATTCCTATTACACAACCTTATATCCTTTTAAAAACATTTTAAAAACACCGGATGAGTATAAAACTCAGTAAGGGATATAAAGATAGAAAGCATTAGTCAAGAGATAACATAAAAACCAATAAAACTCATAATCATAAAAACTCATATGCATAGAAACATAATGTATTTTCCTTGGTACATACTTACCATATCACTCTTACATTCACCCTTACATATGGAATAACCTTTTGGTTAACATCTATCTCTGGAGTACCCAATGCATTGGAGAGCTATAATGGGGCTCACTCGTCATATCTTGAGCTATAATGGGCTCAACCCAACATATCTTGAGCTATAATGAGATCAACCCAACATATCTTGAGCTATAATGGGATAAAACCAACATAAATAATGACCAAGGAACATATCATGGTAATAAAGTATCTTAAAATCAGAAGAAACCACTCATTCCATAAAAATAATCCTTTTGAAATTTATTAAAGAGAGTTTAAAAGGGATTTTAAAAAGGAAGTACCTTAAAATATAATTGGATTGAGAATTAATAGAATGGAATGGAATATGTATATAAACAATAAATACATATAATTCATCATAATATAAACAAAATTCATCACACTAATAATCTTAATACCACATAATGAATAAAGAAGAAGGTTAACCCAAAGAATGGAAATTGAGTTAAGAATTCCCTTACCTCAGGTCTGTCTTACTTAAAACTTGTTTAAAACTCATGTATAATGGTTAAAATAGTGTTATTAATATCTTAAAGAAACATATCTATCTTTATAATATCTCATATGATCATTTAATTACATCATTTAACCCTTTAATTGTTAGTATTTTGTTCCTTACATTGTTTTGGGGTGCTTTCTTTACATGTTTTACATGATCGGTTCATGATGGATGTTCTTGTAGATTGGAAGTGAAACTCCAGAATTATAAGAGAAATGTATTTACATATTTCCAGTACCATAAATTATACCATTTATCATTTTGAAGTTTGATATGATGATGATTCATAAGTTAAAACATTAATGTTGTTCGTTTAGATCATTTTAGTGGTTCTTTGATAATAACGACCTCATTTTGTTTTATAAATTAAAATCATGTGTAAAAAAGAATTCCAGAACCATGGATGAGACATAATAAATATATTATAACCTTTTTAAACCATAAAAATGGTTTCATGACCATAATTTAATTAATTAAATCAAATTTAAATTACATTGTCCATGATGTCGGTTATTCGACACATCACAGACAATGTTTTTGTTCCTTGAATAAGTGGGAGAGGAGAAGAATAATGATGATGAATTTTCCAAGAACATGAGAACATCCAGAACGTATATGATTTATGGATATTTCATGCCTATTGTGTGAGATTATATGAGTAAATAATAATAAAATAAAGGAACTCAAAATAAAAGAATAGTTGAGAAATCTCTTACAAAAATTCAGCATCCATGGTTTTAGAAAAAATTAAAAATAGAGAGGACAAGTTTCACCCATCCATAAATGAATCATAAAACAGAATATATAAATAATAATATGAAAATAAGAACATGTTATGGATTCTTGAATTTTATACCACATAAAAGGGAACTTGAATGGAAAAAGAAAGAAGTTGAGAATGTTTCTTACCTTGTAGAGTAACTACTATAACTTAAAGGTTGGGACCTTAGGGGCTTGAGTAAACCTTTTGAGGACTAATAAGGAGGTAATGAGGCCATATATTTCTTGATGATGAATCTGTAATGAATTTAATGAAGGAATGGGTTGGTATTTATAGCAAAAGTGAGGGAATATTTTAATGATTTCCAAGGGACACCTCATTAGTGGTATTTGAAAAACCATGGTCTTTCCCATGGTATTTTCCCAAGGTATTAGCCACTTGGGACACCTCACATATTATTTTATTGTACACAAGTCGACCAGATTTATTACATCATTATTACATCATTAATGATGTCATTAACACACCGAAACTCAAAACTGTATTTTTACTATTCACCGAAAAATCAGTTATTTCAGAAAAATTCCATAAATTTAACCTTACCATATCTCAACATGTAGAATTCAAAAATGAAGTCCATTTTTTAAAAATAATTTTCCAAATATCATTAATTTAATTTTTAAATAAAATCATACTTGATTCAAAAATTAATAATTTAAAAACTATAATTACTTTTATATCACATTGAAAAATTAACCAAGATGTCATTATCTTAAGCCTTAAGAAAATAAAATATTAATACAATTTACTATTAATTAGGGTCACATTACTATTCATATTACTATTCATAAATGTGTGTTACTATTCACCAAAAAAACAATTTGGTTCCATCAGTCTCTAAATAACTTACTGAACACAATTGTAGATGACTGTTTTTAAAAATTCAAATCATAGAAGCTGCAAAATTATGTTTAAAGGATAGTTATAAATATCTACTTAAACAAAGTTTCATGCATTTCATTTATTTTTTAAAAACCTTGGGGTGTTACATTATCCCCACCTTCTAGAAACTGTGTCCTCAAAATTTTATTTACTCATTAAACAAGTGATGGTAGCTTTCTCTCATAGCATTTTCATCTTCCCATGTTGATTCTTCAACCATGTGGTTTCTCCACAAAACCTTTACCTAGTCTATTACCTTATTCCGAAATACTTGTTCCCTTTGATCAAGAATATGTACTGGTTTCTCTTCATAATAAAGGTTCTTTTCCAGCTGAACTACTTCTGGGCTTAAGACATGTGATGAATCTGGCACATACTTTCTCAATATCGAAAGATGAAAAAAAAAATTATGTACCTGTGATAAACTCAGAGGCAAAGCTACTCGGTATGCAACTGATCCAAATTTCTCCAGGATTTCAAAAGGAGTGATGAATTGTGTACTTATCTTTCCTTTCTTACCAAAACGCATCACACTTTTCCAAGAAGAGATTTTAATGAAAACATGGTCACCTACCTCAAAAGAGATGTCTTTATTTCTATTATATGCATAACTTTTCTACCTGGTCTGAGCTATCCTCATGTGTTGCGGGATCATCTTCACTTTCTCAGACACTTACACTACTAATTTTGGTCCCATCAACTTCCTTTCCCTAACTTCATCCCAAAAAGATGGAGTTCGACACTGCTTCCCATACAATGCCTCAAAAGGTGCCATCTGTATACTGGAATAAAAACTGTTATTATAAGAAAAATCAACTAAAGAAAGATGTTGAGCCCAAATTCCCTAATAGTCCATTGAAAAATCTCGAAGCATATCCTCCAAAGTCTGAATCATTCGTTCTGACTTCCCATCTGATTAAGGATGAAAAGTGGTACTGAAATATAACTTTATTCCCAATGACTTTTGAAGTCCCTTACAAAAGTTATAAGTGAGCCTGGGATCCTGGTCAGATACAATGGAAAGTAGAACTCCATGTATCCAGACAATATCTTTGAGGTACAGTCGAGAAAGCTGATCCAAAGACATTGTATCTCAAATAGAAATAAAATGTGCATATTTTGTCAGTCGATCAACAATAACCCAAATCGCATTGTTACCTCAAGAAGTATTTGGTAGTCCCACCATGAAGTCCATGGATATATTCTCCCATTTCCACTCTAGCACTGGAAAAGGCTGAATTATCCCCTTTAGTAACTGCCACTCTGCTTTAACATTTTGACATGTCAAACATTTCATGGTAAAATTAGCAATATCTCTTTTCATTCCATCCCACCAATAATACTCTCGAAGGTCTTTGTAAATATTAGTACTGTCAGGATGAACTAAAAAAGGAGAACTATGAGCTTCACACAATAATTCTTTCTTCAGCTGAGAATCACAAGGTACACATAACCTTTTACCAAATCATAAAACACAATCTTTATCAAGGTTAAATTCTGGAAGCTTGTCCATTTTAACCAATTCTACCTTTTTCTGTATCTCACGGTCTTCCTTATGTGCTCGATTAATTCTATCTGATAATGATGACTACACTGAAACTTAAAGCAAAATAGATTTATTCCCTACACCAACAACTTCTAAGCTAAAATTCATCAATTCATTAATCAAGGGATCATGTTCCAAATGTAACATGGTTAATGATGCATGATTTTTTCAACTCAAGGCATCTACCACTTTGTTTTCTTTTCTTGGATGATAATTGATCTTGAAATAATAATCCTTTATCAATTCAATCCATCTTTTCTACCACATGTTTAATTCCTTCTGAGTGAATATATACTTCAGACTTTTATGGTCAGTATATATTTGACATTTGGCTCCGTATAAATTGTGCCTCCAAATTTTCAAAGAAAAAAACCATAGCTGCCAATTCCAAATCATGTTTAGGATAATTTAACTCATGAGGTTTTAGTTTTCGTGAAGCATAAGCGATTACCTGATCATTCTTCATCAGAACACAACCAATTCCCTTCAATGAAGCATCATTGTAGATGAAAAACTCACTACTTCAAAAAGGCAAGGACAAAATTGGAGAATTAACCAATATCCTCTTCAGTTCCTAAAAACTAACATCACATTATTTTATCCAAACAAAATTTAACCCCTCATATTAACTTAGTTAACAGGATAGATAACCGTGAAATTTTTTTAACAAACTGTCGGTAATAACCAGCTAATCCAAGAAAACTATGAATCTCTATAAATTTATAGGTCTTGTCCATTCATCAACCACTTTTGTTTTGGCAGTATCAATTGTTATTCCATCCTTATTCACAATATGCCCAAGAAAATAAATCTGTTTCAACCAAAAATCACACTTTCTGAATTTTCCATACATTTTGTTTTTCTTTTAAGGTTTGTAAAACAACCCTTATATTTATTTCATGCCCCTCTTTATTTTTAGAAAATAAAATAATTTCATCAATAAACACAACCACAAACTTATCCAAAAACTCATGAAATATTCTATTCATAAGATCCATGAATACAATAAGTGTGTTAGTTAACCCAAAAGCATAAATACAAACTCATAATGACCATATCTAGTACATAATGCAGTCTTCAGGATGTCTTCTTTTTTTTTACTTTCAACTGATGGTACCCCGAACTCATGTCAAACTTTGAAAAATATTGCGCTTCCTGGAGATCATCAAACAAATCATTGATATGAGGCAAAGAATACTTGTTTTTAATAGTAATGTTATTCAAGTCTCTATAATCGATGCAAAGCCTCATTGAACTATCTTTTTTCTTAACAAACAAGATAGGAGCACAACATAGTGAAGTACTGGATCAGATGAAGCCTTTATCTAATAATTCTTGCAACTACTTTTTTAATTCTAGAAGTTCTATTTGGACCATTCGATAAGGAGTTTTTGAAATTGTCTTAGCATTAGGAACTAATTCAATAGTAAACGAAATCTCTCAATTAGAAATAACACCAATAAAATCATCGGTAAAAACATCCAAGTATTCATTTACCACCGTTACATCATTAATCTAGATAGTTCCTTTATCTTAAAAAATATGAATAAGATAACTTTCATTTCCATCCTTCATAAGTTTCTTAGCTTCCTAATATGTTATTAATGGTATGGGTTCATTCTTGTAAAAAAACTAAAATTCTTTCTGAAAAACAACTTCTTTTTCTCTACAATGTATCTTAGCATGATAAAAATAAAGTCATTCGATACCCATAATAACATCCAACTCTACTAGAGGAAAAACAACAAGGTTTTCAGGAAAACTCTTTCCACATACAAGGATAGGAAGATTATTATAATTTATTTTTGCCACAATATTTCCTCCAGGTGTTTTCACCATGACATCTATTTTCATTTCATGAGGTTGAATTCCCAAATTTTCTAAAAATTTCTCAGAAATGAAGGAATGTGTAGACCCTGAATCAAACAACACATTTGAGAAAACTGTAAAAACAAGAAATGTACCTAATAAAACCTCATTTTATGGATCAATATCTACTAAAGTGGTTCCAAATGCCAAACCCTTATATTTCTTATCTTATTGATTCCCTACTTGAGTGACTAGCTTCGGACAAACATTAGCAAAATGACCCAATTCCTTACAGTTAAATCATCTCACCATCAGTTTCTCATAAATTTTCGGATCATTTTCCTTACACTCATGAGACATGTGTCCAAAATTTCCACATCAGTATAATTTTCCATAATTTACAATACATTCACCAGGATTCCTTTTACCACACTTTTCGCAATAAGGTAAATTCATTTTCTTACCTACAAACTTATTTTATGAGTTCTTACCCATTTCTTGCCAACCTAACCGCTTCTTATTCTTGTCATCCTGAGGAACCTATGTGTCATAAAACTCCATCTCAACCTTTTCAGCACAATGAACAAGCTTCTCATAGCTTCTAAACTCTCTTGAAGCCAAATCTATTCACAAAAACGGTTTCAAACTAGAGTAAAACCTATTAATTTTACTTTTAAAATCCTGATTAAAATCCGGTAAACAACTATACAGTCTTGTAAAATTGTCTTTATATGCTTCCACATAATCATCATCATTTTTATTCAGTTCCAAGAATTTTTTCTCCATTCTGAGTCGAACAGTTTTGGGAAAATATTTTTCCAGAAAAAGACACTTAAAATCATCCCATTCAAAATTGTCAAGATCATCTCTTTTTTTCATATTCTTAATCAGAGACCACCATTTATCGGATTCACCTTCTAAATGATAAATTTATAGTATTACCTTTTTACGTTCTAAACATCCCATGACATCCAATATCTTTTCTAGAGCATTGATTCATCCTTCGGCTATCACTGGATCTCTAGTTCCACTAAATGTTGGAGGATGTTGCCTCATAAAATGCTCCATAAAAGACATGTTTCTTTATGGTTGATCATGTTCCTATCTAGCATGGATACCACCACTGTTTATTTCTTGAGTCGACTGATCCATTGTTGTCACAAACTTCTCAATTCCAATTCCCACCATTTTGGGATGCAAATTCGGACAGACATTAGCCTCTTGGTGCCTTCCTACTTCTACTTCCCTGTTTCTTATGCAGACAATCATTCTGAACAAACATAACTTAGATGAATCAACATGGTAATACTTAAATTCTATAACATTTCAAATTAACCATAGAGTAAAAATCAGTTATGGTTTTCTTTAAATATCATCCCAACCCCTAAAGTTATCTAAACCATCCTTTGATACCAACTATAAGGAATCGGGCTTAAAACGTTACTTAATATTGAATTTTAAATAAGAAAATACATTATTACACATTGAGGATATTTTTGGGTTTAGATTTTTAAAGAATTAGGATAACTTACATACATAACATACCACATTCATAAAAAGAGGACACTATTAAAAATAGCTTCCATTTTTTTCAAAATATAAAACATTAAAACATAAAAAATGATTTCTTTGACAACACTCCATATAAAACATCAAAAATCCACTATTCCTCTTACCCATCCTTATATCATGTTAAAAAAAATAAAAAAACATGGTATGATTATAAAACTCAGTTTGGGATATAAAGATAGAAAGCGTTAGTCAAGTGATAAAATAAAAACCAATAAAACTCATATGCGGAGAAACATCATGTAGTTGCCTTGGGAAATATTTACCATATCACTCTTAAATTCACCCTTACATATTGAATAACCTTTTGGTAAACTTCCATCTCTAGAGTACCCAATGCATTGGAGATCTATAATGGGGCTCACCCGTCATATCTTGAGCTATATTGGGCTCAACCCAACATATCTTGAACTATAATGGACTCAACCCAACATATATTGAGATATAATGGGCTCAAACCAACATAAATAATATCCAAGTAACATATCATGGTAATAAAGTATCTTGAAATTAGAAGAGACCATTCATTCCCTAAAAACAATCCTTTTGAAATTTATTAAAGAGAGTTTAAAAAGGATTTTAAAAAGGAAGTCCCTAAAAATATAATTGGAGTAAGAATTAATAGAATGGAGTGGAATATGTATATAAACTATAAATACACATAATTAATAATAATATAAACAAAATTCATCACACCATTAATCTTAATACCACATAATGAATAAAGAAGAAGGTTGACTCAAAGAATGGAAATTGGGTTAAGAATTCTCTTACCTCGGGTTTTTCTTACTTAAAACTTGTTTAAACCTCCTATATAATGGTTAAAAGAGTGT
This sequence comes from Viscum album, assembly GCA_963277665.1. NCBI lineage: Eukaryota > Viridiplantae > Streptophyta > Magnoliopsida > Santalales > Viscaceae > Viscum > Viscum album. The sequence continues at coordinate 1,506,420,087 of OY728164.1, read as the reverse complement.
TATTAATATCTTAAATAAATATGTTCATCTTTATAATATCTTATATGATCATTTTATTACATAATTTCACCCTTTAATTGTTAGTATTTTGTTCCTTGTATTGTTTTACGGTGCTTTCTTTACATGTTTTCCATGATCGATTCATGATGGATGTTCTTGTCGATTGGAAGTAAAACTCTAGAATTGTAATGGAAAAGCATTTAAATATTTCTAGAACCATAAATTATACCATTTATTATTTTGAATTTTGATATGAGGATGATTCATAATTTAAAACATTAATGATGTTCGTTTAGATCATTTTACTGGTTCTTTGATAATAACGACCTCATTTTGTTTTTTAAATTAAAAACATGTGTAAAAAAGAATTCCAGAACCATGTATGAGACATAATATATATATTATAGCCTTGTTCAACCATAAAAATGGTTTTTTGACCAGACTTTAAGGAATTAAAGCAAATTGAAATTACATCATCCACGATGTCGGTTATTTGACACATCACGGACAATGTTTTTGTTCCTTGAATAACTGGGAGAGGAGAAGAAGAATGATGATGAATTTTCCATGAACATGAAAAAATATAGAATATACATGATTTATGGATCTTTCATTCCTCTTGGTTAAGAGTATATGAGGAAATAATAAGAAAATAAAGAAACTCAAAATAAAAGAATAGTTGAAAAATCCCTTACAAAAATTTGGCAGCCTAACCTCTATGCAACATGGTTTTAGGAAACATTAAAAAGAGAGGGGACATGGGTCACCCATCTATAAATGAATCATAAAACATAATAGAGAAAGATTAATATGAAAATAATAACATGGTATGGATTCTTGAATTCTATACCACATAAAAGAGAACTTTAATGGAAAAAAGAAATAAGTTGAGAATTTTTCTTACCTTGTAGAGTAACTCCTAGAACTTGAAGGTTGTGAACTTGGGGGGATTAAGAAAAACTTGGGAGTACTACTAGGGGTAAGGATACTAGAGCTTATTTGATGAGTAATTTTTAATGAATTTAATGAAGGAATGGGTTGGTAATTATAGCAAAAGTGAGGGAATATTTTAATAATTTCCAAGGGACACCTCATTAGTGGTATTTGCAAAACCATGGGCTTGCCCATTGTATTAGAAACTTGGGACACCTCACATATTATTTTACTGCATGCAATCCTAACATATTTATTACATCATTATTAAACCATTAATGATGTCATTAACACACCGAAATTCAAAACTATATGTTTACTATTTACTGAAAATCAGTTGTTTCATAAATATCCCAAAAATTTACATCTACCATTTTTGGACATGTAGAATTCAAAAATGAAATCCATTTTTTGAAAATAATTTTATAAATATCATTAATTTAATTTTTAAATAAAATCATACTTAATTCAAAAATTAATAATTTAAAAACTATAACTACTTTTATATCACATTGAAAAATTAACCAAGATGTCATTATCTTAAATCCTTAAGAAAATAAAATATTAATAAAATTTACTATTCATTAGGGTCACATTACTATTCATATTACTATACATAATGGTATGTTACTATTCACCAATAAAACAAGTTGGTTCCATTAGACTCTAAATAACTTATTGGACACAATTGTTGATGACTATTTTTTTAAATTCAAAACATAGAAGCTGAAAATTTATTTTTAAAGGCTAGTTATAAATATCTACTTAAAAAAAGTTTCATGAATTTCATTTATTTTTTAAAAACCTTGGGGTGTTACATTACTCTTGTCACATACAAGATGAGAAATGATGATAACGTTGTTGTGGAAAAGGGGAAGTCCAAAGAAGTGGCATTAAAGACTATGAATAAGCTTACTATTGAATATAGTCAGGATGAAGACAATGTGGATTATGTCATGTCATTTCTCTCCTCAAATATGTAGAGAGGAAGGAGAAAGTTAAAAGGGAAACTTCCACTTGCATGCTTTTGATATGGAAAGGTTGGACATATTTCTATAAATTTTCCTACAAAGTTTCCAAAAGACTATAAAGGCGATGATGAAATTCTCAAGAATAAGTATCCAGCCAATGTGAAAGGTAGGAGGAGTACCAAGAGAAGTTTCTTCAAAATGAAGATTATGATTTCAAAATAAGATGATAGTTCAAAAGAATATAAGGTAGAATAATTAGAGAACTGAAAGGATCATGAAGTAGATACTATAGTGGAAGTTTTCATAAATTCCAAAATAAGGGAAGAAAGATACAATGATGAAGAAGAAGTCTAAGTAAGAGTTGACCTTTAGGTCTAATTAGAATCTGTTCTTGAGAAAATATATGTTTGGAGAGACAAAATGAATAAATCCAATAAAGTGGTTCGTGATTCCAAACTTTATATATATTAAAATGAAGAAGACAAGTCTGAGTTGAATGAAGAAATTGAAAAACTAAAGTCTACAATGACAGAGGGCTTAGAAAATACTATTGAGTACAAGATCAAAATTAAAGAACAGAAAAGAGAAATTGATAGTTTGACTAACACTAGAAAATATCAAATCAAATGCATTGAAGAACTTGAAGAGGAATTCATCGACCTGTGATAAAGTGTTAAGGATCAATAAAAACTCTTGAATCTCAGTATAAGATTATTAAAAAAATATCATTCATGCGATAAAAAAGATACAAGTGGAGCATAGAGGTTTATAAGAACAAAAGAAACAGTCAAATCCAAATGATAATTCTGGTATGGGGCTTGATCGAAAAAATAAAGTAGTAATAGTTGAAGTCAGAACACAAGTACCTACTTTGAGATTGAATACTGATTTGGGAACAAATTAGAACCAAAAGATTTATAGAACCCCAGGGAAAACTTGTGATGATTTAATGAAACATAGGAATTCACCCCACATTAGATATTATTATTTTGTAAAGTTGAGAAACTCACAAAATGTATGTTCCATGGACAAGAGGTAACAAAGGGAACAAGACCAACATAGGCAACTATACAGAGATCAATTCTCTATGAAATCATTTGGTGGTTACTGTTTTAGGTGTGGAGGATTCGGACACATGGAAATATATTTCTCATCATTAATGTAGAAAAATTTGTTAAAGTATACTGAATGTTTTCATAAGAATAAAATCAATTTCTCATCAACTGAGATGAAAATAAAAATAAATTTTCATGATTACAAGATGAAATTGTTCTATCATGCTCTAATAATCATCAATAATATTAGTCAAAGACAAGAATTAGAAAGAAAATAGATGAATGGGAAGTGGTTGTAGAGATTTGTTTCAAAGAATAAGATCACACTAGAATATGGATCATTGATAGTGGATCCACCTCTCATATGACAGGAAATGAGGAATTGGTTATTATAATTAGATACTACAAGGAAGTTATTGTTAAATTTGGTAAAGATGAAGGCCAAAAAATTATTATCTCAGGAAAAGAAAATTTTGGGGTAAAGACATGAGACGTGTATATGTCTTAGTTATTGAAGGTATCAGTCATAACTTACTAAGTTTTAGTCAATTATGTGATTTAATAAATTCCATAATATTTTCAAAAAAAATGTGTCACGTCAAGGAAAAATATGGTGCACTTGTTTTATAGGGAAAGTGTACGAAGGGGAATCTCTACCTTGTGAGTGGAGAATAAGATGTGTGCTTTCTGTCTAAGGAAGAAGAAAATAAGTTATGGAATAAATGTCTTGGTTGTTTTTTATAAATTTCCTTGGAATATCTATTTAAATTTTATATTTCTTGAGACCTCACTAGGTTATCACATGATCGTACTCATACATGTGATTCTTTTCAACAAGGGAAGATCATTCAAAAGATATATAAGGTAAAAGAGAAAAGGTCAATATATTTACTTGAGTTGGTGCATATTTATGTGTGAGGATCTATTTCACCAAGGTATATTGATGGGAGGAGATATTATTTTCACTTCATTGATGAATTTAGTATAATTTCATGGGTTTCATTCATCATTCACATATCTAAAGTGTTTAGTTTCATAACAACTTATTGAATGGAAGTTGAAAAGATGTTAGGTCAAAAAATCCAAAAGATCTAAAATGTTAATGAAACAGAGTTCAAAAATATCCAAGTGGAGTTTATCTTGAGAAATATGGGATAAGGAACCAAGTTTTAGTAATAAGAACTCCACATCAAAATAGAGTAGTTGATAGAATAAATTGAATTATCAACAACATGGATAGAACAATTCTCATTGAGAAATACCTTCCAGATAATTTTTGGAAAGAAGTAGTGATGAAATCAGTCTATACATAAAATAGAGAATTATTAAGTCTAAAATAATAGAAGGTTGCATATGAGCTATGGTATGGAAAGAATCCAATGTTGAAGTAATTTCAAGTCTTCAAAATTAATTGTTTCATTCTCAATAAGGAGAAGTGAATGAAGTTTGAATAACATGGAGATAAAGGGATATTACTTAAATAATCAAAGAAAATAAAATCATATAAATTCTTAAATAATAATCTGGGAATGGTAGTTGAAAGAAATGATGTAACTATAGTAGAGAATCAGAAGAATATTTATAAAATACATGTTCAGTCTCAGGAGGATAGTGATTAAGAGATAATAAGATCAGGGGATGTTCCATTTCAAGAGGCTAATTCAGAATAAGACTCAAATAATGAAAAGGATGATCACAAACCAATATTTGTACAAAGATTGAAGAGAAGATCCTAAATTGATATACAGAACATAATTATTTATTAAGAAGAACCAGTGCAGACAAGGAGGATGAAGACTCTACAACAAGAATCTTTCTTATCACAGGTAGATACTAAATGTTTTGTGGAAGTAAATGGAGATGAAAACTATGTTCAAACTATGTATGAAGAGATTGAAAAAATTGATAAGAATCATACATGGGAGATTATTTCGAGGCCAACAGATAAGACTTTCATTAGGTTTAAATGGTTCTTTTGCAACAATATGAATGAATAAGTCACAGTTATTTTAAATAAATCATGACTAGTATGAAAATGGAACTACCAAATAGATGGTATCAATGTTGATGAAACATTTTCACCTATTTTAAGGATAGATATAATTAGATTATTCTTAGCCATTATAGTGTAAAGAAGGTTCAAAGTTTTTAGATGGATATCAATTCATCATTTTTGAATTGGGTTTTGGAAAACATAGTTTATAATTGAGTATCCAGATGGTTTTCTCATTCATGAATATGAGAAAAAAAATTCAACTCAAGAAGGTGTTATATGGGTTGAAAAAATCACCAATATCATGGTATTCAAAACTAGATCGGTTTTTGAAAAATCTTGGTTTTTAGCATAGTGGAGTTGATTACAATATATATTTCAACAATGAGAGTAATCAAAGTATTATGGTGTTGGTATATGTAGATGACATAATATTTGGTCGATCAGATGAAGCATAATGTAGAAAGTTCACAGAATTCATGAAAAGTAAATTCAAAATGTCAATGATTGGTGAACTGGTGTTTTTTTTGGTTTACAGGTGATACTGGGAAAGAATGGCACATTAATTTCTCAATATAAACATAACAATGAGGTTTTGAGAAGATTTGGAATGGATAGTTCCAAAGATATGAAGGATCTAGTGGCTACTTTAATGAAATTGTTATAGGATAATGAAGTCAATGTATTTAATGTCACAGAATATAAAAAAACCATTGGTAGTCTATTATAGTTGATAGTGACAAGACCTGATTTTTTTTCACGTGTAAATCAGGAATATATCAAAGTAATCCCAAGTAAAACCACTTACTTTCAATGAAAATAATATTTTGGTATATCAAGGGCATGGTGGATTTTGGTTTGTTGTACAATGAAACATCTCATCAAGAGTTATTGTTCTATATAGATACAGATTGGGCCGAATCAGTGGATGATAGGAAATAAATGTTAGGTGGTTCATTATATCTTGGTGAATTATGTATTTCTTAGCTAATCAAGAAACAAGATTTCATTTCATTGAGCACTGTGGAAGTTGAATACATTTCATCTACTCCATATTTCACGTAGTTATTGTGGATGAAGCAGCAGCTTGAAGATATGGGAGTTTAAGTAAAGTCTCTGATGGGAATCCATTATGATAATTCAAGGGATATAAATCTTGGAAAAAATCCATTCCAACACTCAAGGAAAAATAATATTGAAATCAAGTATCATTTTATCAAGGAGAATACAGAGACAGGGATTGTGAAGTTGGAGTATGTGTCTACTGAACTACAGGTTGCAGACATTATAAAAAATGACTTACCCAAAGAAGTGTTTAAGAGGAATCAACAGGCTCTTGGAGTTCAATAGAATACCCAAACCTGAAAAATTATAGAAGTGTGACCCCCTCTCCCTGAGTTATGGTGTGTTTTTCCCTAATGTGATGATATGTGTTCTTTACCTTGTTGTAGACCACAAAAAAGTAACCTTCAGGTTTGTTGAAAATAGGGAGAAATTGTGGCTATAAATGAGGGGAAAATGTATTAATCAAGATAGGGGATAAGTAATATAGGGGGAGTTCTACATCTTATGATGCATAAGGTGTTCAATCAATGTTTATATATCACAATAGATGAGTTTTGTGGTGAAAGTAGATGAGTGGTTTTGGAATGAAATGAATTTATTCATTGATGTACTTTGCATTATACTCTTATTTCTCATGCTGAGCATGGATCATGTGGGATTAGAGTATGTGTTGAGTAAATCCTTGATCATTATCTTAATCTCAAGAATATAATTCTGGTTTAAAATAGAATAATATTCAATGTGGTACCAAAATGTGAAGAGTTGTCAACAAACCCAAAGGGGGATATTGTTGGGAAAAAATCCTCAAGGTTCCATCTCGGTGTTTTTGTGGTGATTGTATTTGTTGAAAAATTAATATAACCACGAATTATATGTTTGATTTTGCTGAAGTATAAGTTTTAAGGTGTCACAATTTACCAGTGTTTTCCAAATTTTTGGGCCTCAAAATCAGGAATTTGTTTTATAGAAAAGAAAGGTTTTTCACAAAGGTGTTTGTGGATAGTAGTTCACAGACAATGAAGTGTGAAGTTCATGAACCACATAGTAGCACAACTACACTATGTGGACCGAAAAAGAGGTATGTAGAATAGTGAAGGAAAATCAAAAAAGGAATAGTTTCCACATAGTAGTGTTATGCGGACTGTGAAGTGCACTATGCAAGCCACGTAGCAAAATCAGTTTGTGGGAGGCTCGCAGTTCGTGGGAGGCTCTCAGTTCATGGTAGGATCATCATTCATGGGAGGATCATTGTTTTCATAATTGAGGCAATGATTAAGGCTTCCAAAAATGGGTTTTCATTTGTGGAAGACAATGGAGCCTGCAAAGTATTAAGGCACTATACAAACTGCATAGTAGTTCATGGTGGAGGCTATCCCACTCGAAGTTTTAGGTATTTTTGAATTGTGGGTTTTGAGAGATTTATTTACCTATATAAATTACCCTAATCACATAATTAAGTAGAGATAATTTTATTAGAGAATATATTTTCTGCTAGAAGAATTTAGGGATGTCTGAAGTAGTTTGTGAGGGATGATTTTGTGAAGGAGAAGAGTTTTGCATGGAAGAAATTCCTTGAAGGTGGCAGTTTGCAAAAATAGTTTTCAAAAGGAGTTTTCATAACTTAGTAGCTTTTAAATGAAAAGGTACCATGAAGAAAAGGTGGTCCAAAAAGCATAGGTGGTCCATGAATCATAAGGAGTTCATGAATAACTCACTCCACGCATTGAAAGGAAGTACACAATCGATATAAGGAAGTTTGCAGAGGGACTAAAATAGTTCACGAAATAAATTTTTGTAAACTAAAAATACACATAAAAATGGGACTTCAAAAATTTAACTACATACAATTGAGTATGCATTCATTATTGATAATGAAGACACCTACATGTCCATAAATTGTGTGTGGGTCCTTTTTGAAGTAGTGAGAAAAGGAAGAGGAAGAAGGTGATTCTTTTCGCTGGTAGTGAGCCATCGAACGAGAGTTATAGAGTTTCCCTTGAGAAATTAGTGATCTGACCCTAAAAATTGCAAAGGAATTCAACCTGGTCATAGAATTGATCTATCTCGAACCTTGTAATTTGGTAGTGAACTTTAGTGGATTTGGTACATCGGTACACTATCATTGTATACTCCTTAAACATAGCCCAATAAGGGTGAACCAAGTAAAATTATTGTGTCTCATGCATGATTTAATTTCTGTTCATACATTGCTATTGTTTTTTGTTTAAAATGAAACAAGATCTGAAGGGGTGGTTATTTTAATCTGCCATATCCCGATTTACCCCCCCCCCCTCTTGGAGTATTTAACCTAATTGGGATAACACGTATTATGAAAGCTTTATAAAAATTATTCTTATAGCTTTGGTTATATTTTCTTATCATACTCTAAAAGATCTATCTATATTGGAGTTATTTTTAATTTATTACCCCTAAATACTATTATGAATTTATATTTCATACCTTGCCTTATTTTTAGGGTTTACATTCTATACCACTCTTCCTCTCTCTCTCTCTTGAATTTATTTTTCTCTTTTATATCCATATTCTTAAATTTCAAGGATGCATTCTATTTCACTTCCACTATTTTTATATTATGTTTTCTATTATTGAATTAAATTTGTACTCATTAGTCTATATGGTGTCAATTTTAAGGGTTCTTACCAAGAAATTTAATCCATTTATTTATTGGGGAGATATTTATATTCTATATACTTGTTATTTCAATATGAATGTTTATTTATTACAAGTTATGTAAGTTATGTATTGTATTGTCTATTTATTACTTCATATGATCAATGAATTAGATATAATTAGTGATGGGTAAAGCCTGAAATTATATAGCCCCTCTATGAATAGGTAGGTCTTATGAGACAAACCAGCTTGGGAATTTGGTGTAAAACTTACCCATTTATGTGTGATGTCTTGGTATGAGGGCTTGATGGTATGTTTATGATGTATTACATTATGTATTCCATTACTATGAATTAATTTATTATTTTACATGTGATTATTTTTATTTTTATTTTATCTATGGATATATCACATTCTCTTATTATCAGTTATATGGAATTTTATTATTATTATTTATTACTACCACATTATTCAAGTCTTTTTTATTCCATAATAACTTTTGTTATAAAATACCCCTTACTGAGCATTTGAAATCACTTTTCTTACATTTCCATTTTCATGGGTTATGAAGAAGAGTATTACTTATGAAATTTCAATATGGGTATAATTTGGGGAGAATTTTTTGGGATATATTAAAGACTTGTTGTTAAATAAGGAGCCCTCAATTTAGTGGGAAAATGCATATTTAATGGGAAAGATATTGGTTTTATTAATTAAAGGTTTAGCCTAACTCTCTAAAACTCTAAAACTAAAATGACTTGGGTGTGTAAGTGAATTAATATTTATTATTGATATTGTAATTATGAAGGTTGAGTTTAGGTCACTTCAGTCAGTATCAAACACATATGAAAAGAATATATTTTTTAGCACCATATCTGGGAGTGTGAGTCTAATGTGTCATGATTGGTATCAAATTAGGGTTTAGATAAATTTAATTATTTGGATGTTATCAGATGAGGATAATTTAAGAGTTTTGGATACCATCATGGGGTTAATAAGTTTAAGTTCAATCATACGTTTAAAGGCATAGATACCCATTTTTAGGTCTTATGTGATTGGATTTTAAGGTAATTCTTTGGGAGATATTTATTAGGTTTTAAGAAGAATAAATTATTGAGGAATAGATATCCCTTAGGGTTGGTATATAATTTTATATCAGGGAAAGTAAGGTTATTTAGGAAAATATTAATATTTTTTGAGAGTACACATGATTATGCTATATATTGATTGGTATGTGATTAATTTTGTTTGGGGTAAAGGTTAATATTGAATTTTAGGATCATATGTTTCCATGAATTTTAATTTTAAGATGTCGTAAGAAAGATATGGATTTAATTATTATTTGAAAATAGGAATTGAATACATTAGTGTAATACCTAAGGATAAATCTAAATATAATAATACAACCTAAAATTTTAGTAAAGAGTGTGTGGTTTCCTAGAAATTAAATCTCTATATGTATACTAAAAATGGTCGCAACTCTGGATCTGATGGCATTAGGGGTTAGAACCCCAAAAATGGTTTGTTGGATAAGAAATCAGTTTTCATTCGGTGCACAATAAGAGTTATTAACATAACACTTATTTTTAAACCCTCATGAGATATGATTTTCATTATTTAAAAACTCTTTAAAAACCATTATGAAGGATTTGAACACCTTTTTATATCATTAGTGATGACTATGTTAAGAAAATTGTCATCTATTTTCATCGGTGTGAAAAATTACAATTATAAGGATGTAATTTATTTAAGGGGAATAGAATGTAACATCCTAAGATTTTAGAAAGTTTTATTCTTTAAATAAATATTATTTTGAATATATTATATCACATGCAACATCGAACTAAAAAAACCTCAAAATATTAAGAAAATTAAGTATTAAATATAATTGTTATAATATAAATGTTGAATTGGTGGGTATAAATACAAGTAACTTCATTATGAAATCTATATAGAAAATATAATCAATGAAATAAATGTGTCTTAATTGTAGGGATCATTTTTCAAGACTTTAAAGGAATTATAGTCTCTAGGATTTAAACTAGACCCATCCCTTGATGGGCTTTAACAAGTACAGCTTAAAAAATCATCAATGGGGGAAGGTCAAGCTCATGGAAATCGCTATGGGATCCATATTAGTTGAATTTACACCTATGATGTCCATAATTTCTTATTATACCCTTAGATATTATTCAAATGTCTTTAAGGGTTTTATAAGTAGAAGTTATGATGATATAAACATATAATAAGTAATGTATTATATGTCATCATTATTTGAAATTTATATAAAATTTAATTTTAAAATAAATTTTAAAAGTTGTATTTAATGTAAATGTATTTATTAATGCCTAGAAAATGAGTAATTTATTTTAAAAACTAAGAGTAAAATCATTTTATATTTAAATAACCTATTTTTAAAAGAATTTTATTTTTCTATATATATTATGTATTTGTATCTTAATAGACTAAATTAATCATTTTTGGATGATTAATTTAATGAAATTTATTATTAATATATATATATATATAAAAACAAACAAATTAACATTTATTTAATTATTTTTACTTAGAAATGAATAAAGATAAATTTACTTTAAACTTAAAAATACATTTTTCAAAAAAATGTTTTTTCATGTTACGCATTATTATATTAAAATTAATTTTAATCATTTTTGAAATTGAATAAATTAAAATATATTTCATATTTTTTATCTAATTTTCCAAATTAGTTAAATATTATAATTTAATTTCTAGCAATAAAAAAATTTATCATGGTAAAAAATTAGTAACTGGTGTAAAGGTTAAAATGAGGTAAAATATTAAATCAAGAGGTAAAGTATCAAAATATCACAAAAACATTTCTAAATGGGTTTATGGGGGATTAATATATCTTATAGTATCGTTTCAACTCTAATTGTAAATTTTGGATCCACTTTCCTTCAATATGACATCTATTTTAATAATTATAAATTAATATTTACAAAAATTCCACCCCTCTTGCCTATAAAAGGACCCCTTCAAAAGCCCACTTCTACTCATACCTATAGCCTCTTAACTCAAATAAAATCCAATAAAACCCCATCCCCATCCCTCTTTCCCACATCCTATATTTTTTTCTCAATAAATTACCAATCTATGAAGGCTTAAGGAGTGATCTAAAGGAGGGTATCAAAGGGAAGTGGTAATTGTTTTAACTGACTTCTTTCAAGTTTTATTATTCTTACACCCACTACAGATATATTATATCCATCATAATAAAATCGCATAAGTATAATTTTTATCCAAAAACATTAGTATGTTTAGGGAATAACTATTATGTACCTTCCTCCCATTCATTAAAAAATGGAAATGCCTCCCGTGTTATGGTCGGATTACCGGCTCCAAGAATGACATGTCTCATTTTTCATCACCATCATATATGGATGGTTATAAAAGTTGATTTAATGAATGCATATTATATTTATTAAATTATTAATATTATTTCAAGATAAATTATGTATTATATAAATAATGTTAAAAAAATAATGTTCGTTGTAAATTTAACCTCCTAAAACAAGCATACTGAGAAACTTTTCTTAATTTGAATCTATTTTTGAAAACATTTTTAATTTTGGAAATTTTTTCTAAAAGAATGATAAATAAAATTTATCTATAAAATTTTGGATATGATGGAACTATTTTATAAATCCTTTGACCACGGTCAATGTACCAAAGCAGTTTTGAAGGGATTGACTAAAAAACCTTAAAAAATTGATGATATAAAAAATAAAATAAATTAATGACATATGATCATAAATAAACCTTAAAAATAAAATAAACATGAAAAATGTTTTTTATCAAGTGTCTAATAAACTTAATTTGGTTATTCTTGAGGTTATATTCACATACCAAGTGAGTTAATACTAGTGATAAGAATTCATGGTCCTGATTTCAATTCCTTGAGACAATCTTCTTATTATACACCAATTTAATTTTATATGGTGTGAATACAACCTTATTGAATTATTATATATTAAATAATTTTTTACTCTTAGTAGTTTCAAATTTATTTATTCTATCTCTTTTTCTTATCCTTTGATTCATATATTACCTAATATGTAGGGGTTGTTGTTAACTTAATTTACTTTCATTGAGTTATAACCTTTATTATAGAATTTCATCCTTATAATTTTGGTTTATTCCACCATATTATTGTATTATATTGTATTACCTCTTTATTTTTTGGGTTTTACAAGTCTTCTTGACATTTTAACTCCCTTAGGTTCCAAATTCAACCAAATATTTTCTTGTGTGTGGACTCATCTGTATCTCTTATTTATCATTGGGAATAATTTACTCCATGTTCATATTCTTTATATTGGAGAAAGAATGATATTCTCTATAATTATATTATTTATTAATTTCATTTTATGTCTCCTTTTACTTTTTTCTCATGTTTTAAAATTAATCTTTTTAAATTTTTTTCACATGATTCGTTTTTTACTTTATTTACCAAAGTATAAAAAGAATCTCATTTTTTACATTTACCACATGAACACATTTTCTTGATTTTATTACTATTTTTATTAATTAATCTATCTCTATAATTTTCCATGGTTTTTAAAATAAAATATGATTCCAATTATTCTATTAATTTTTTGTTTTAAAAACAAAGGTTAATGTTTTAGAATAATAAATAAACGTGTTTCACTCCACTTAAGTATATTTTTATCTTCCACTCCACATTTCCTATTTTTAACTTTATTTATTTTAAAGGTTAAAATATTTGGAGTTACATTAAAATTAAGGTTTTAAATTTCCACTTTTTACCATTTGAAATTGATTTATGAAAGCAGATTAGAATATTTTTTTAAACCATATTACAAAAGTTTTATGAAAATTATATTTATAATGTTGATTCTATTTTCTTATAAAAATATAAAATATGTATCTCTATTAGAGTTATGTTTTATGTATTACTCCCTAAATGTTCTTATGAATTTAGATTTTATACCTCACCTTGTTCGTAGGAGTTCTTTTCTTTATCATTGTTCATCTCTTTCTTGACTTAATTTTTATCCTTTTTGTCCATATTATTTAATTTCATGGATATATTCTATATCAATTACCTTGTTTATATATTATATTTTCTATTATTGACTTAATTTAACACCCATTACTCTATATGGTGTCATTATATAGGGTGATTACCAAGAAATTTATCCTATTTATTGATAGGGGATATTGAAATTTCATATACTAGTTATTTCAATATGGATGTTTATTAATTACTAAGTCATATTGATTATGAATTTTATTGTTTATTCATTCATTCATATGATGAATTCATTAGACTTAATTAGTTATATATGGGGCCTAAAATTATATATTCCCTCAATTAATCAATAGGTCTCATGGGAAAAAAATATTGGTTATTTAGTATAAACCTTATCAATTTATGTATGATGTATTGGCACAAGGTCTTGAAAATATGTTTATGATGCCCAGTATTATGCATCCCATCACTATGAAATAAGTTATTATTATATATGTGATTATTTACATTGTTATTTTATCTATGTATATATCACATTCTCATGATATCAATTATATGTATTTTATTATTATTATTATTATTTATTCCCACATTATTCATGCCATGTATATTCTATGATAGCTTTTATTATACGCTACCATTTACTGAGTGTTTAATCTCACCCTTATTATATTTATATTTCCATGGGTTATGAATAATATTATTATGTACTAAATGTCTATATGGGTGTCTTGTATAGAGAATTTTGTGGGAGATATTAAAGAATTAATATTAAATAAAGAGTCATCGATTTAGTGGGAAAAATACTCATTTGATGGGGAAAATGTGAGTTTTTATAGTTAAAGATTTTGTATAAATATATAAAACTCTAAATATAAAAGGTATTAGGTATGTAAGTGACTCAATATTTTTTATTGATATCGTAATCATGGATAGTTAATTTTTGGTCACTTCAGTCGATATGAAACAGGCATGAAAATAATATGTTTTTAGAACCAGATCCAGGAGTGCAGTTTTGGGGCATCACGTTATTGGGTGAGTGATTCTTGGTGAGTTTGGGTAGCAGTTTAGATGGTATTTGTGATGAGTTATTTATGTTTTTTATTTACTGAGTCATTAGTATGCTTATTCTATATTTACATGAGAGGTTTTGGAGAGGGTCATATGGATTATACTTGTATGATCACCCCTATATATATACACACAAATAGGTTTTCAGAAAGGTTTTAGTGATTGGGTTGGATAGTGTCAGCTCACGGGGTTTTTGATCGGTGTTTGTGTCACTAACATTTTAGTTTCATCATGGTATTTTATTTTAGAGGCCTTTATTTATTATAATATTAACATTCATTTTAGGATTATGTATTATTTTATATTTATGTAATGAAGTTAGTTGGTGGTTTTTATTTATGATCCTAGGATTTATGAGGGTAATGATTCCCATTATGTGTCTTTCATAGACTCGATGCTAGTAACTAACTCTTGATCTACTAGAATCAAACTTTAGGGGTCACTCTCATCTTCACTATCGACCCTAGTGGTGTTCTAGTAGGGGTATATGTATATAACTATTATTCAAAATTGTTAGGCATGGTGTTATAATTAAATTATGAGTTGGGATAAACCTCTTTAAGTATAATTTAAATTTATAATATTACATAAATTTATTATTGTTTATGTCCTCATTATTCAAAGCTATCAGAGACACTATAGTCTCATTAAGTCTCAACAACATGGCTAAAATGATTATGTTGATCTAGTTCACCAATAATAATTATACTGTAATTATTTTAGTCTTGTATTATTTATTATGATCTTGTTTTCCTTGTTATATTTTAGGATTATTCCTTTTACTCATTTCCCTATTAGAATTTTCTTTTTGATTTGATTTTATTATTATTTCCATACCCTTAATGTTTATTATTTACTTCATGCATATTATATTGTGTGGTGGGTTGAGAGATTATCAACAAATACATTTCACATTTATCCATTCAATCATGGGAGTTGAGGTGAGTGGTAAAATTGTACTAGGTTAGTGGATTCACCTCATACATATTCACATGGCATGGTTTCTAGTATGTTTGGTTAGAATTTATTTTATTGTGAAATATAAAGGTGTAGATGAAACTCTTGGTGGAGGAAATGGATTATTGTGAGAATTATATTAGAAGTTGATATATCAACAAGAAAATGAGTCAGTTGGGATATAGGATATTTTTATTTTAGTTTAGTTTATGTATAATCCTTATGAATTATTTGATCTATTTATACATTATATTTTATATTTAAATTTATATGGATTTTTTTTGTCTATTTATATGTATTTCATTTATATTTATATTTTTTTTGTTTTTTATATTTTCCCCTAAGAATAATTGGGAGTAAGTGGTAAAAGTATCCCTAAGAATTATAGGGAGATAATTTTCTATTTTCTCCCTAATAATAGCTATGAGAAAGTATTTTTTTAATATGGTATTTATTTTTTATGATGTCCAACTCATAGATTTTTCATGTTGATTTTTTTATAAATCTCAACACAAAAAATATGATTTAAACCTTGAGTGTATATTTTCTAAAAGTATTTGTTTTGGTTCTTGTTAATTATTGGTAGCCTCTTACATATTAAGAGTATGCTTTAGGTCTTCTAAAATTTTATCTTAGGTCCATATAATGTATCTAGGTTAGGGAATTACAATAAATGATAAAAATAACATGGATTATAATAGAATAATTATACATACACAATAATAATAAGTAATGTAATATCTTATTATTTTATATTTGAAAATTATGTTTGTTAAAAATAGTTATTCTTCTAATTCTCCAAAGTCTCCATAATCATATCTTTGAGAAATTTAAATAGAAAATACCTTTTTATGATACCACATGTTAGACCCATAATGATTGAGATACACCCTAATAGGGTGAGGTGAATTAGGGTATTATTTATTTATATCAATTAGTAAAATTCATCTCCATTAATATATATTTTCTATGATTGGAAGAATTCGTTATCTCAAAAATTATCAATGAATGAAAAATAAGTAAAACAATCACATAATAAACACACCAATTTACTTAGTTCACTTAAAATATGTAGGTTAATCCAATGTGTTGGTATGTTCTATTATCATCTCACATGAATAATTATAATAACACTAGTTGTAAGATTTATAAATAATTACACTCCCATGAGGAAAATTATATATCACAATCTTGACTCACTACAATTAAAAATTTTAACAAAGATAGTGATATAGATCAATACAAACCCAATGATTAGTTCTCCAAATTTTTTCATATATCCTCACATAATGTATTTCTTCATCAAAATTTATTCAATAAATTTCAGTTATATAACATCCTTATATACTTTTCATTTCTCAAAATTCCTTTAATACTCTCTCTATATTAATCACTCTTTCTATGTGTGTGTCGGAAATGATGTAAAGCATCTATTAAAGTATATTTTTCAAATATCCCTTCATCTTTTCCATTTATTTATGAATTAAATTAAATAATAAAATATTTAAACTTTCCATGTCTCAAGGAAAATTAAAAACAAAAATGGATAGATAAACCCTAGTACCATAACATAGTTATAGAAAATGGCACAATTTTCTTTAGTCAAACGTTATCCTGATAACCAAGAAAAATCCATGTATATTATAATATCATAGTCTTGTTTTCATATCCAATGAATGAAAAAAACATCATGGTTGTATTGGACATGGAATTTTTTCCCATCAACATCAATATGAAGGCTTAGTTAATTCTTCTAGAACTATGACATAAATAAAAAAACAATATCCATTTTATGAAACTATATACACAACATTAATGTTAGATTTGGTGTCCTAAGACCAACTATTTTTAATTTTATTACATGTATATTTGACATATTTAATATTAATAAAACATATTATTACATATTGTTCATTATTCTGCATGACTCTTATGTAATAATTTCCTAGAGTATATGTCTCATTGATAAGGTCATAGAAGTTCCCTGCTATGATGAGAACCATGAAGTGATATGACAATATTCTTAAATAATTTTCTTCAGTTGGATAACATACTATGATGGGACACATATTACATATATTTTCAAGTGAAAGTACTTGTAAGAAGATGATGCTTCTTCTCATGAAGTTTCCACTTAGTAATCTCTATTATGGTAGATTATGATAATAGACCCATCAATAGAAACTCTTCATGTTTTAGTGTCATAAAATATTCCTATTTTCAAGCATGTGTGATGGTCCTTAGACTTTAATATTATCATTAATTCATGTCATGAATCACACACTTATATTTTTTGACAAAAATCGTGACAACATATGTTTGTGGAGAGGTAGGGTCTGTTGGGTGAATCATGATTGACATGTCATTAATGGATAAGTTAAGGAAGGATTTTTTACTTTATATATTTATGGATGTTGATATATCATCCCTTTGATTGTAATTGAACTGTCACATTAAATTTTATATCCATAGTGAAACTAATTGTTTATTTCAGATAGTCAAATAAAGATGTATCGAGCATATAGGTTGGTGACATGAATCTGAAACCTAATTGATGAGATATTATGATAAAGGGATTATATTACATGGTGAGAATTCATATGTAGTTTTCGTCATTGACAAAATTAAGTTCTTTCTCTTGTGTTCCTTGGCCCATTTCTAGATCTTGGACTATAGGCAATCCCACCTAATTCCAATGAAAAAGATTCTTAGAGGGTCACACGCTAATTTTTTTTATGATCTCAATTAAATTATATTTAAATTTAATTAATTGAATGAATATTATTCTTAAGACATAGTGATGATTTTGTTCAAATTTTTATTGATCTAAAATATATATTAATGAATGAAATATTTAAATATATATTCAGGTATTTAATAAATTTTGTAGGAGTTCGAACAAACCAATACTGTTTCCATTGAAAAATATTAATTAACAAGCTAGTTAAATAATATTTTCTCTTACAAAAGTTGACACACACCAAAAAATATTATTATTATTATTATTATTATGTGGCGGAGGATTTATTAAAGGTTATAATATTGTTTAATGGAAGGAATGCAATTAAATAATATTTTAACCTAAACCCTAACTATATAAATAGACAGTGATGTCTATTGTATAGGATGTGAAATTGAAAATAAATAATTCTTGTGCACAATAAATTCTCTCTTGACTCCTCCTTCTCTTTACCTCTCAAGAATGATAAATTCAAGATATATTCCTTCAAGACTTGAGGAAAATTTATCAACATGAATAACACAAGATAATCTCTTCATCGTACTAGCACCCGAAGATTGATTGGCATTACTCGGAGATAAAAGGAGCATATGTGGATTGATTCTAGAGGGATTCTATCCTTGGATCCTCATAGTGCATCAAAGGTAGACCGGAAGGGTATTTTTGGATGATCAATATATACATCAAAAAAGGAATTATTAAATCCATTATTCATTTCTTCCAATATTAAATAAATTAATTATATATTTCATGTGCAAGATCCTCACTCAAGGGTTTAGGAAAATCAATATTAAACGAAATTTTAATATATCACCCACTCTTGTATGCTTCCACTAAGCTCAGAACCAACAAGTGGTATCAAATTGGTCGTGTTAAAATTCATAATTATTTATTTGATTATTGATCCATACACAATCATGGTTGAATTTTCATTTCACATTATTCATTCTTTAATCCATTTTGAATTAATAAGTCATCGATATATTAAGTTAGTTCAGTGCTTTATTTTCTTAAAGTTCTAAGAAAATATAAAGAATGACTTAGATTCCATCAGGAACTTCCAAAAAAAATTCTGGTAAGAGAGGGTTACATGATGTGCATCTAGAGTAAACACCACATACCCTAGTATGTTGCACCTGCCCATATCGCGGGATACACAGCATGCCACCTAGTTATTACAATCAGTGTACGATGTGTGTTGATTGGCCAACCTGGCACATGGTTGTTAGATTACATGGTGTGTATATGACATACACACAGTGTAGTCTACATGGGTTAGAATCACAGATCATGCAATCTATGTGATCATTATACATGGTCGAATAGTGTGATACTAAAAACCTAGATCATTTATGATATACATGATGTGTATTTGGTGTACACGGTATTCATTTCATCAATTATCACATCTGAGATACACGTAGATTCCTCAATCTTGTTATCTAGACACATAGCATTAGAGTTACATAGAGTGTAGTCGGTGGCACACATTGTGTTGTCTCTCACCCCATAACACACCAAGTATTTCGACAGGTTGAACAAGCGCGTGGTAATTGGACAAATTAGTGTATAGATAGCCTATACACACTGGGTGATCCCACCGAGGTACACGCTGAAAACCTAAAAAAGTATCTCGAGTAAACAGAAAGTATATATATGGTGTGTGGCTAGCATGTACACATTGTGTAGTCTGTCTAATTGAACATGCCAAATCCCTAGATGTGTGACTCATATACACAATAACAGAGGTACATGATATGTAGTAGGATAGTGCATTCCATGTAATCTCCCAATTACTGAAAAAAATGAATTAAATTAAATTAAAAATTGTAGCGTTAAAGCCTTATTGATTTTATTGGCACATTAAGTGTTTGACAATTTAATAATAATTTTAAAGAATTTTAAAATTATCAATTAATTTATTGTAATAAATCTAAAACTATTAGTGCTTCTATTTATTTTCCATTAATTTCTTAATTATGTTTATCTCAAAATAAATTCAGATGGTCATTAAGATGAATGATAATTAATTAATTAATGCAAGTACATTTATCTTAATAATAAAAAACATATAAAGAATTGAATTTTATCCAATTAATTTTACATATACATTGCATGTATGACCATTCATGATCTAGAATAAGACCATTGTATGTGTTGATATTTATTTTATTTAATTTATTTCATGGGTTTCCGATTATTTATTATTAAATTAAATATGATGTCTGGTGATTCATCCCTACCTCCATTATTATGTAGGAACTGCGTGTCCAAGGATATTTATGTAATTCCCCTTCGAATAATACTTCTCTTCCCCTTACTTGTTTGTGAGTTATAAATACTTTTAATTAATGGATTTTCCCAAGGAATGTGGAGGTGGTTCAAGACGGAATCATAATGATGCAACCCAATTGTTACACAGGTGGATAGGTGGAATGTTGTACCTCATACCATGATCGGGAATGGGAGTTATTTCTCCTAGGTCATAGGTTGATTTAATGTCTTATCATAAAATCAACCATTAAATAAATCTCATGAACGGTTAATTTAATTATTTATTTATTTATGTCGATAAAATTATTTATTTTATGGATATAAGACCATAATCACATAAATAAATAAATTAATGTGAAAATATGGAATTTAAATAAATGGATTATTTGTAAATGTTTTATCCAGTATGGTTAATTAATTAAGTAACATCCACTTAATATTAACAAGACATGTTAAGGATAAAACATGATAAAATTTATGCATAATAAATTAAAATCCCTCAATTAAGTATTAAGATATACTTGGCCTTCCATTACTAGATTATGAATTAAAGCCTTAGAACTAAGTGTTTGACCAACCCTCATTGGGAAACTTACTTTTAGCATAGAGTTATTATAAAGGTTATGGGTGGAATTAACCATCTTATATCAAGATAAGAATCTCTTGGTAGACTTGATGTAACTTAGCAGCAAGTATTGAGGAAATATAAGTTAGGATTTCAGGATAGGGGAGTCCACTCAACTGGTCAAGGAGCTGCAAGACCACAGTTATAAAAGACCTTTCTATTTAAATACCTTCAAATAGATTGAAAAATCCCTTATTGGGGTTATTCAAAGGGGAATATGGATCCTTGAAACAAGAATGTCCTAGAAACTAGACATTTCAAGTTTAGTGGTGAGGGTTATTAGGACTTGATAAAATAGTATGATATTTAATAAAAAACAATTAATTTATTATTTCTCACATAATTTTTAATAAAAAAAAGTACTAATAATATTATCTTTAATTTTAGAATAAAATGGAAAGCTCATCATCCACATTATCCCTATGATCAATATTATAGAAAGAAAACATCCTCACTCCCAGTAACTTCCAAGAGTGGTTTAGACACCTTCAGGTTGTGATACACCGTGAATGAAAATATTACATGATATAATCCTAAATTCCTGATCTACCTTCCGAGGAGGTGAGAGATAAAAATTTACTTATCTATAAAAAACATTTGAGAAACATAATCGATGTTCAATGTTTGATTATTTCTTTTATGTCGATTGAAATTGTGAAGTCTTATAAAAACTTGGATACATAAAGCATGTTTGATCACCTCCATGGTATTTACCAGAAGAGATCTGTACAAGAATGGTTTGGGATTTCCAAGGCACTCTTTCATAGAAATCATGGAGAGGGTTCCCTAGTTAGGCCTCATGTAGTCAAGCTCATTGGCTACATTGACCGTTTAGAGGTTTTAGGGTTTAAAATCCATGAAGAACTGGGCACTGATCTCATTTTGACATCAGTACCATAGAGATTCTCTATATTTGTTATAAATTTTAATATGAACAACATTGATAAGTCTATGCCATATCTTTTTACTCTCCTTCACCAAGTAAATAAGGATACAAAGAACAAAAAGCCTTTTGTCCTTATGGTGAAAAAATGAAAAGGGAAAGTGAACATCTCTAAGTCCAAATCTTCTTTACGCCCTTTCAAGAACAGGAAGATCAATGGGTAAGAAAGGTATAAAGACATTATTTGTTTCACATGTGGTAAGAATGACCACTGGGAGAAAACCTACACTCAGCCAAAGAAGCAAGGGGAATCTTCAGTTGTATTTGTTATCATGTGAAATTTATTTATTTCTACAAATTGGGTATTAGGTATAGCTTTTTATTTCCACAAATGTATTCAAATAAAGTAACTAGGTAGATTTATAAAAATTGATTGATGGGAGGTAGATCTATGAGCAGCCAATAGAGCTAAACTTGCTATTGTAGATATCAGGGACTACCATCTCATGTTTCTAACCAGAATGATCTTAGTTTCGAAGGGTTTTTATTATGTTATATCCATTACCAAAAACATTATTTCTGTATCCAGATTTGATATATATGGATTTATTTTCAAATTTAGGAATAAATATTGCTTATTTTATAAATATATCATTTTTTATGGTAAGGAAAATTTAAATAATGGTCTTTATGTGTTGGATTACATAAACCAGGTAATAGAAATCAAAATTGAAATTACTTCGCATGAATTATACCACACCCAACTATGGAATCACCGAATAGGTCATGTAAATAAAAAAACTTGACTAAATTATACCAATATAGATATTTATATTATTTTTAACTAAACCCACTTGGTATATGTCACGCATGTATACAATGTAAAATGACCAAATCCCTATTTAGTGGAAAGGGTGAAAGGGCCAAAGATATTTTGTATTAGTTCATATAGATGTGTGTGGACCATTTCTTATTGAGGCAAGGGGTGGGTACTCATACTTCATGATTTTTACTGATGATTTTAGTATTTATGTATATTTATACTTAATGAGGTATAAGTTGGATTCTTTTGATAAATTCATGGAATATAATAATAATGATGAGAACCATCTTGTTAAGAAGATTATGAAAATATACTTAGAACATGGTAGAGAAAAACTTAATCAAGACTTCATTGATTACTTATAGGAGTTTGGGATCCTATATATACTCACTCCACCCAATACACCTCAGTGTAATGGTGTAAGTGAAAGGAAGAATTGCACCTTATTAGACTTGGTGATATCAATGATGATGCATGTGAGTCTTCCATTATCCTTTTGGGGATATGCATTAGGATCGTTAGAAAAAATACTAAACCAAGTTCCAAATAAGGTGTACTACATTATACCATGCCATTTATGGAATGGAAAGAAACTTGTGTTTTAATACTTACATGTTTAGGGTTTTGAAGCATTTGTTAAGGCCTTTTCAGGTAAAAAACTTACACCCCAAGGCACAAAGTGTACCTTTATAGGATACCCTAAAGAAACAAGGAGATGTTACCTATATAAACCCTCAAACAAAAAGGTAATAGTGGAAATACACACTATATTCCTTGAGAGGAAGCACATATATGAAATAGATTGTGGGAGAAAGATAGAATTTGATAAAGTTGAGGCTCAAAGTACACAAGAGTTGTCACATGAACAGATTCCACAAATCCCCATGGAAGAAGAAATTGTTCCAAAGACATAAGTACTACGTAGGATTACAAGAGGGGTTAAAGAACTATAATGGTATGTTTTTCTAGTCATAGATTACAGTGACTCATTATTAGTTGATAATAATGATCCTCTAAACAATAAGAAAGTATTAATTAGCACAGATGTTTCCAAGTGGAAAGAATCCATGAATTTAGAAATGGATTTCATATACCAAAACCATGTTTGGATTTTGGGAGATACTATATTTGATGTATAGTCCATTGGCTGAAAATAGATATTCAAGAAGAAAATATACATAGAAGGATAATTCAGTGCCTATAAGGAATGACTAGTTGAAAAGGGTTTTAAATAACATCAAGTAATTTAATACAACAAAACCTTTTCACCGGTTTCAATGCTAAAATCCATCATAATTATACATTCCATTATGGGTTACCATGACTATGATATTTGGAAAATGGATGTCAAAATAGCCTTCCTTAATGGGAACCTACATAAATATTTCTATATAAAGCAACCCAAAGGTTTTATGACTCCAAAGGATTCAAAAAACATATGAAAATTAAAAAAATCCATTTATGGATTAAATTAAGCATCAAGGTCATGGAACATTAATTTTGATACATCTATAATAGAATTTGGTTTCATAAATAATGAGAGTGATCCTTGTGTCTAAAAATGGTATGGTGTGAGTGTAGTTATTTTCTTTAAAGTATATGTTGATGAAATATTACTTATTGGAAACAAAATACTAGTTTTACACTTTGTTAAATCATGGTTGAATAAATTTTTCTCTATAAAGGACTTGGGTGAGGCAGTATATATTCTTGGGATCAAGATTCATCATGATAGATACAATAGTTTTCTTAGACTAAGTAAAAGTACATACATTGAAAAGTTGCTGAATAGATTTAGTATTGAATAATATAATATGGGATTATTTCCTGTGTCACATGGAATTCATCTTTCCAAGAAAATGTGACCTCATAAACATGAATAAATAAATAGAATGGAAAGTATTATATAAGTATCAGTGATTAGTTTAGTCATGTATTTTATTCTATGTACTAGGATATATGTCACCTACACATTATGTATGGAAGGAAGATATCAATCTAACCTAGGTGATCACTATTGGATGGCAGTCAATAATATCCTTAAGTATCTGAAGTGTATTAAGCATATGTTCATGGTTTATGGAAAATATGAGGAACTAGTCATCATAAGATATGATGATACTAGTTTCTAAACTAATAAAGATGAAATAAAGTCACAAACAGGATACATATTTACTTTTAATGGAAGTTTTTTGAGATGGAAGAGCTCAAAGTAGGCTATGGTTGTAGATTATACAGCAAAGTCTAAGTATATTATGGATTCTGATGCAGCTAAAGAAACATTATGGATGTGAAACTTAATACAAGAGCTTAACATGGTACCTATTAATAAAGATCCTATCACATTATACTGTAATAATACTACAATGGTGGATCTCACAAAAGAGACAATGTTACATCAGTGGATAAAGCATATATTTTAGAAGTATTATCTCTTGAAGGATATTTCTTAGATAGGTGAGGTTTCAGTAAGCATTATTTCCATTGAATATAACATGGTGGACCCCTTTACTAAAGCCTTGACTTGGTAGAAACATAATTACCATGTGAGGTCTAGCAGACTGAAAGTAATAGTCAGTTGTCTCTAGTCCAAATGGTAGTTTGTTAGAGTTAGTGTCCTATGACCAACTATTCATACTTTGATGTATATTATATATATTGAATATTAATCAAACATATTATTATATATTTTTAATTATTATTCACTACTCTAATGTAATAATTTCCTATAGTATATGTTTCATTGGTAAGTTCATAAATCACTATGATGAGAACCTTAAAGTGATATGCTGATATTCATAAATAATATTATGAAGTTGGATAATGTACTATAATGGGACACATAGTACATAGACTGTCAAGTGTAAGTACTCATAAGCAGATGAGGATTCTTCTCATGAAGTTTACACTTGGTAATCCCCAAGATAGAAGATTATGAGAAAAGACCCACAAGTAGGAATGCCTCATGTTTTTGTGTTATTGTATATTCATATCTACGAGCATGTGTAATATTCCTTAGACTTTAATATTATCATTAATGCATGTCATGGCTCATGAATTTAGATTTTATGATAAAAAACTATGATTAATATATTCAAAATGAGGTAGGGTACTATTAGAATCACCTGTTTTGATAATCTCAATTATGTTTAGATATACTTTGATAATCCCAAATAATGTCTATCTATATATTAATTATACTTTCTAATTATGAAATCATACTAATGATTTGATATGAATATCAGAATGATCATATCATATCATTGGAATATGATATTCAATGTTTATTTATGATTATAAATGTTTAATGATGATTAATCTTGATACTAACTCAATCTGGAAATGAAATGCATAGAACATATACTTTATAAGCATTCGAGTTCTTAAAGTCACTGATACAGACAGAGATACCGATAAACAAAGGTCACCGATAGACTAAGTCTACTGATAGATAAGGTCACTGATACAAGCTACCGATAGAATAAAGCTACTGATAGAGGAAGCTATTGATAGAGAGGGCTACTGCTACCGATGTTAACAGCTACTGATAGCGAGGAAGAGCTACCGACAAAATTTCACCATTATAAAGAGCTAAATCTACACATGGAGCTACGGATACAAGGAGCTACCGCTACACATGGAGCTAGTGATAAAAGCAAGCTACCATTACAAATAGTAATAGCTACCGATGAAAGACCTACCGTTACAAGTCCACCTCTACAAGTTCACTGATACAAAGAGATACCGATGGAAACCAGTCATTGTTTATATAAACTCTATCTCTCTGTTTGGTTATAAGCAATAGTTATATTTTGTGCTTTTAATGCAACTGCTATTAATTAATGATGTTTTTTGGATGTCAGGAAACCGTACCTTAGATCTGCATAAGTAATCACGCCTTATATCGGATACTAATTAATGATGTTTGTTGGATGTTAGGGAATCGTACCTCATACCTGTAAAAGGTAATCATTCCCATTGTTGGAGCAAAAGAAATAAAAGGACTATAGAGCTACTGGAGAAATACAACAAGGAGATATACATACACAAGGAAGAACACGAGACATATACAAGAAGATACACACGTACATGAAGAGAAGAACACTCGAAGAACTCTCGAAGAACTTGAAGAACACTCATACACATCAAGAACAGAAGTTCAAAGAAGAGGTTCAAGTGCTGCAAGGAATACTCTCACATTCAATTTGAACACCTATACTAGAAGTAAAGGAACAGAACCACGACACTCTGTTTTCCAAAAAACTTCCAGAGAGGGACTCAAAGCTTCATCTGTTTCAATCCAAAGGAGTTCGGAGCTACATTGACATCACACAAGAGCATTCTAAACTCATCTCCATATTATTTCTCTACTGTGATCATTTTTATTACATTACGAGCAATGTGTGTGCTTATGTCTATTTGGACATACACTGACTCCTAAGATGAACTGGAGGATACTGAAATCCTCACACCAAACTCTTTATACCTTTGTATATCCCATGTAGAACTGTGGTAGAGGTCTAAGGACCTGGACAGCCTGTGTGCTGTTGTTGCTGCTTTCCCACGTAGAACTGTGGTAGAGGTCTGAGGACTTGGACAGTCTGAGTACTGTTGTAAACCCCTATCTAGGGTGTGGATAAAAGTTTTATATAAACTGTTTGAGAGGACTAAGTCTCATCTTGAGACTGAACCTCTTGGTTAAAAATGTTGTTCATCTTATTTTAGTTTAAACTATTTTCAATATTCTGCTGCTAATTACTTTGAAATTCAAATCTGTTTTAAAGTAACTTTTATAGTTGCACTAGAAAGTGTTTGAAATTATTTCTAGCCAGTAAGTTAGTTTCAAAAGCTAAATTAATCTTTAGATTAAGTTAACTAAGAAATAATCAATCTTTTAGAAACTAATTGAACACTTACAATCTTTATAAATTCACTACAGTTTAACTTGTTTTATGAATTGGGGGATTTCAATATAAATATTTTAAACAAAAAAATTTAATAGGAACTCAATTCACCCCCCCCCCTAAGTATCCACTCTAACCAACATTTGGTATCAGAAGAAAGTAGATAAAAAATTTTCAAAACCCTTTGTTTGGGAAAAGTTTGTAACTGTGATTTTAGTTGTATCTTAAAGATATCAAAATTTCTATTAATTATAAATATTTATATCTTTATATATTTTTTTAAAACTTAGTTATTATGGATAACAGATTAGAAGGTGTAGCTACCAATAGGACACCCTTCTTTAATGGTGTCAATTATGCCCAATGTAAAATAAAAATGAAAATTCACTTAGAAAGTATGGGATTTGACATCTGGACTACTATAGAGACTCAGTATAAGATTCCAGAAACTGTTAGAACTACTTCGGATGAACCTACTAATTTTGCTTACAATAATAATTGTAAAGAAATGAATGCTCTTTATTGTTCTTTATAAGATGAAAAATTTAATCGAATATCTTCTTGTAAGACTGCTTATGAAATTTGGGATACTTTTGCTGTTTCCCATGAGGGAACAACCAATGTTAAGGAAATGAGACTAAATACATACACTATTAATTATGATAATTTTAAAATGAAATCTAATGAATCTATTTCTGATATGTATCTCAGGTTTAATGAGATAGTTAATACAATGAGCTCACTAGGAAATGTTGTTCCAGCAAAAGAGTAAATCATGAGGATACTGAGATTCCTACCAGACAGATGGAGAGGAACCTCTATTTCTATACGAGAATCATGTGACATTGGAAAGCTACCTATCGAGGAGTTGGTTGGTAAGTTGATGATGTATGAATAATAGATAAAGGTAAATAAATAGGAATATGATGAACCTAAGAAGATTTCAGTAGAATTTAAGTCTAATTCCTCAAAGACCAAGGACAAGGAGAAAGTTCACATACCTATCGAAAGCTCAATAAGTGAAGGTTCAAATTCATATAGTGATGAAGAGATGGCTCATATAGCCATTATATTCAAGAAATTATATAGAAATAAGAAAATTTTTAGAAAATTGAATTATAAGGGTAAGTATGACCAATGAGGAAATTGGAAGAAAGATTGGAATAAAGCTAATAAAGATGATGAGATAGTATGTTATGAATGTAAAAGAAAAGGGCATGTCAAAGATGATTGTCCAAAACTGAAATTTAAGAAGAAATATGATTTCAAGGACAAAAAATATAAGAAATATATGAAATCTACATAGATTTATTTGTAATACATCTCAAGTAGATATGAAGATTCTGATTCTAAGGAAAATAATCATGCCAACATGTGTTTCATGACTGAAACATCTAAGGTAACACTTAATTCCCCTATGCACAATGATTATTTTTCTGGGAATGAAAGTGATTCAAATAATGATGATAATATGTCTAAAGCTAAATTATTTTAATACTTTAATGTGTTTGAAAATAATTTTAATGAGCTAAAAGATAATTACAAATCATTAAAGAAACAGTATGCCTTGACTAGTACTGTTCAGTCTGATCTTAGTATAGAAAAGGAAAAGAATGCTCAAATGTTATAGGAGAATACTGAACTTAAATTATCCAATGAGAAACTTAGAAAATACTTATATAAGTTCACAAATGGAAATAATTCTCTCACTCAAATGATTGGAAAACAAGTTTCACCAAAGTATACTAATGGTTTAGGATACCAACCTGGACAGAGACAAATTGCTAAGAATAAATTTATTCCAAAA
Organism: Viscum album; assembly: GCA_963277665.1. Taxonomy (NCBI): domain Eukaryota; kingdom Viridiplantae; phylum Streptophyta; class Magnoliopsida; order Santalales; family Viscaceae; genus Viscum; species Viscum album. The sequence goes on along the minus strand of OY728164.1, from coordinate 1,506,390,320 downwards.
TCTGGACAGTATGTTTCTAGTTCAAGTTCTGGAAATTCTTATGCTTCATCTAGATATTCAAATTCTTATAGACCAAACAAAGTTTATTTATCAATATCCCTTGAATCGGTTGATTATAGAAAACCCATTAGACAAATATGGGTGCCTAAAGTTTTACTTTCTAACCTTTCTGGACCCAAGAAAATATGGGTACCAAAATTATCTTCTGTCTAAATCTATTTTGTAGGAAAATTGCTTGAAAATTTCCTATATGAAGATATGGTACTTAGACAGTGGATGTTCAGGGCATATGATAGGATACTACTCATACTTTAAGAGTTTAATCAAAGTTGATGGAGGACATGTCACCTTTGGTGACAAATCAAAAGGAAAAATCATTGCCTTAGGCCAGATTGGTAAAAATGATTCAATTTTAATTTCTAAAGTATTATTTTTTGATGGATTAAAATACAATCTGTTAAGTATTTATTATTTGTGTGATGATGGTTTCAATGTTAAATTTGAAAATTATTCTTGTAATGTATTTGATTCTAAAAATATTTTTGTATTTACTACTTTAAGAAATGAAAATGTATATGTTGTAGATTTAAATTATTTATCCAAACAAAATATTACTTGTTTAAATGAATTTCATAAAGAATCTTGGCTATGGCATAGAAGATTATGACACTGCAATGTTCATTCAGTTAAGAAACTGACTATGAAAGGTTTAGTTAGAGACCTACCCAAACTAAAATTCCCAACAGATAAAGTTTGTAATCCTTGTCAAAAGGGAAAGCAACATAAAGTTTCTTTCAAATCAAAGAAAGAAGTTTCAACTTCTCAACCTCTTGAGTTGGTTCACATGGATTTGTTTGGACCATATAGAGTTTCTAGCTTAAATGGGAAGCACTATGTCTATGTTCTAGTAGATGACTTTTCTAGATACACTTGGGTATACTTTCTTACTCACAAAAGTGAAGCTTGTTCTTATTTTATCAAATACTCCAAGTATATAGAAAACCTTAGTGGACTTAAGATTAAGACCCTGAGAAGTGATCATGGTCGTGAGTTTGAAAATCATGACTTTGAAACCTATTTCTCATACAATGGATACAGTCACAACTTCTCTTCCCCTAGGACACCTCAACAGAATGGTGTAGTAGAAAGAAGTAATACAACCCTTCAGGAAATTGCAAGAACTATGATCAATGAGTATGACTTACCTATTTACTTCTGGGATGAAGCTGTAAATACAGCTTGTTATATTATAAATAGAGTCTTGATTAGAACTATTCTTAAAAATACCCCTTATGAACTATGTAATAATAGGAAGCCTAAAGTTAGTTACTTTAGAGTTTTTGGTTGTAAAGTATTTATTCGCAACACTAAATATAATCTTGATAAGTTTGCATCCAAAAGCGATGAAGGAATCTTTCTAGGTTATTATATATCTATCAAAGCTTATAGAGTATTTAATAAGAGGACCAAATGTGTGGAATAATCTGTACACATCAAATTTGATGAAACTGGTCCACATGTACCGAAGACCCCTCTTGAAAATATTGAAGAAGATATGTCAATTCTAGATCTTAATGACAAAAACAGTGAACCTGTTGTTAAGACAGCCAGTTCTAGAAATTTTCCAGAACCTATTTCTATTGAACCCGAACCTGTAAATGAACCTAAAATTTCTAGCCCTAACTTTACTAGACCAACTAGGACCCTTAAAAACCATCCTTTAGATATTACTATAGGATATTTGGATAGAGGGACTCAAACTAGAGCTTCTCTAAGAAATAAGGTTGAACATCAAGCCTTTATTTCAAAATCAGAACCAAAAAATATCAATGATGCTATCAATGATGCTATCAATGATGAATTTTGGGTAATGGCTATACAAGAAGAGTTAAATAAATTTGAAAGAAACAAATTCTGGGAATTAGTAGACAGACCTAAGAACACTTTGACCATAGGCACTAAATGGGTTTTTAGAAATAAAGTTGATGAGTCTGGAAATATAGTTAGAAACAAAGCTAGGTTAGTTGCACAAGGATATAGTTAAGAAAAATGAATAGACTATAAGGAAACCTTTTCATCTATATCTAGGTTAGAAGAAATTAGGATTATACTTTCTTATGATGCTCATTTTAATTTCAAGTTATATCAAATGGATGTTAAAATTTCTTTTCTAAATGGTTTTATAATTGAAGATGTTTTTGTTGGAAAACCACCTGGATTTACTAATCCTCATTTTCCAAATAGAGTTTTTAATCTTTATAAAGCTTTGTATGGCTTAAAACAAGCTCCACGAGCTTGGTATGATAGACTTAGTAATTTTCTTAATTCAAAAGGTTTTATTAAAGGTATTTATGATCCAACTCTTTTTATCAGAAGGATTTCCAAAGATATTTTGATAGTAAAAATCTATGTTGATGATATTAATTTTGGATCTTCTAAAAATGATTTATGTATTGATTTTTCAAAGAGTATTCAAAGTGAATTTGAAATGAGTTTAATGGGAGAACTCAAATATTTTCTAGGATTTCAAGTCTTTCAAAATGAAAATGGTATTATTTTAAATCAAATTAAATATACAAAGGATCTTTTAAAACATTTTGGTTTGGATAGTAATAAGGAAAGTGATACTCCTATGAGTACCACTTGTAAATTGTATGCAGATGAAATTGGGAAACCAGTGGATTAAACCAATTATAGAGGTATGATTGGGAGTTTACTTTATCTTACTACTAGTCGACCGGATATTATATTTAGTGTGTGTATTTGTGCAAGATTTCAAGCTAATCCAAAAGAGTCACATTTTCTTGTTGTTAAAATGATTTTCAAATATCTTAAACATACTGCTAATTTAGGATTATTTTATACAAAAGAACAATCATTCAATTTAATAAGTTATTCAGATGATGAATTTGTGGGTTTCAAGTTAGATAGGAAGAGTACTTCTGGAACATGTCACTTTATAGGTAAGTCCTCAATATCATGGAGTAGTAAAAAGCAGAATTTTGTTTCATTGTCTACTGCTGAAGCAGAGTACATAGATACTGGTAGTTGTTGTGCACAAATTCTGTGGATAAAACATACCTTATTGGACTATAGATATCAATTTAGGCATGTATCTATAAACTGTGATAATAAAAGTGCGATCAATATCTCTAAGAATCCTATATCTCACTCTAGGACTAAACACATTGATGTAAGGCATCACTTTTTGAGGGATCATTATCAAAAGGGTGATATTACTCTTAAATTTGTAGGCACTGAACATCAATTAACAGACATATTCACCAAGCCTTTAAGTTCAGAAAGGTTAATTTACATTAGACATGAGTTAGGAATGATAAAATTTCCATAAACCTCACCATTAGTAGAAACCTCACTATTAGTATAAACCTCACTGTTAGTAGAAACCTCACCGTTAGTAGAAACCTCACCATTAGTAAAAACCTCATGGTTAGTAGAAACCTCACCGTTAGTAGAAACCTCACCGTTAGAGATAACTCACCGTTATACCTCACTGGTATGGACCTCACTGTTAGAACCTCACTGTTAGTGGACCTCACCATTAGAACCGCACTATTAGTGGACCACAATGTTATAAATCCTCACCGGTATATGTTACAGCTAGTTTTCACTGTTTTAAACTTCGTGTTTTTTAGCCGCTGAAATCTATATCATTTGTATTATATTTATTATGTTTCATTTATTTAATTATTGATTCATAAATGATAAAACATTGGTCTTAATCTCATTTCAATCCACCTTGAACCCTTTACCTTCGAACCTTAGCTCTCAAACCTTTGTTTCTCTCGAACCCTAAGCCTCGTAATTCGCAGAATGGCAAGAGTGAAGAGACCAATAGTCAGTGAAGAGGGTGATTATTTGAATGCCAAGAGACTCAAAAGAGATTTTAGTGGTGACAGTGAAGTAAAGAAACCTATAAACCCGCATCTCATAAAAAGGGAAATATTAGTTGAGAAATATTTGTGCGCGGAATGGTTGATGACCAGTAAGTCATTAATTCTAAGAGTGCTTGAAGAGTAGGAATGGGTTGAGTGCTTCTCAAACAACAATGGTCCTTATTATCTGAAACTGGTAAAAGAATTATATGAGTTTGTTCATTTTGATAAATGTGAAGGAGAGAACAGAATGGTATCAGTAGTGAATGGAAAGAAAATATCTTTTTCTTCTATTAAATGGGTTGAGTGCTTGAAAATTCCACACGAGTGTGAGTTTGGATATTCCTCAAAGTCAGTACCTCCTACCAGTGACATTTTTTATTATGAAACTTCTTTGGAAGAGCTCATTGGAGATGGAACACCAATAAAAGTAGTTGCTATAGAAATGGATGGAGAAAACCGGTCGTTGTTCAAATTTATCCAGCATGTGTTAAGTCCCGGAAGAGAGGATTTTGCAAACCTCAGATTCCAGGATATATTATTGTTGTATCTGCTAAGGAATGGTGTCAAAGTAAATTTTTGTAGGCTTCTGATGATTCAAATTGAAGATATGACCAAGCCAAAATCGAAAACAAATGCTCTATTCTTTGCAAAGATGATCTCTTTGATGATCAAGGTAAAAGGTGTGGCTGAGACTCAGGATGAGACAGTGGTTGTAAGAGACAAATTTTTTATTAAAAAACAGTGTGTAAGTACATGAAGATTGTCTGGTACCCATGGAAAAGGGAATAGGTAAATGATGATGAGAAAATTTATCATAAATTTAACCTTATTGAGAATCCCAATCTGCTAAGAGATAAGAGAGATCCAGGTCTAGAACCTGATGAGGAAGAACCTCAATACAGTGATGATGATACTGAGGAGGATACCTCTATAAAAGATAGAGGGGATCCTGATTTTCCTCCAAGTCCAACTACTGAAAAGGTATCATGTGGAAAGGCAAGTTCACCTGTGGCCCTACCTAGAAGGGAAGCAGTTCAAGGAGAAACTATTGAAGAAATCTCTGTAAATGAGGAAGACATGCCTAGATCAAATCATAGGGAGACTGATCTAGATTATAATAGTATTGATGATGAATAGGAAGAAGTATCTGAGAATAGAAGTACCTATTTGAGTCTCAGTCCTCTGATTGAGAACTCTATTATGCCTGTTGAGGAGATTCTTGAAGTAGACAGACCAGTACCTATTGCTGACATACCCCAGCCTGTGCAACCTAGTTTGGATATGAATATGGTTGTAGATAACTCCTCTAAAGAGGAGGAAGCTCCACTTGAGGGGGAGAAACCTGTAAGGATAGGCTCAGTTTCTGTGACCTATGAAGTGGAAGATTGGTCTGGGGATCCGGGATTTGTTGTATTGGGACTAGACTATACTGATTCTGATGACGAGACACCCATTAGAAGGCATTATGTGTCTTATGATATTTTCTCAAAGGAAGTTACTACTCAACCAATAGCTCCTCTAGCTCTGCCTAAAGACATTGTGAGAAAAGGAGATCTTGAGGCACTGAAATCTGAATTGAAAACCTATTTTTTTGAAGAGCTAAGTAATATGGAAAGTTCTTTAGTATCTTCTATGGGAAGTGTTATGTCAAGTGTTGTGAAAGAAGTGATGGATGAAGTAAAAGGATGTCAAAATCAAGTTAAAAGTTTGACAGAGTCTGTTGACTCTTTGAAGCAATCTGTTGCTTCATTTGACACCTTCATGAGTTCTAAATCTCAAGTTGATGCTGACATCAACTATATTCGAGGTGTAGTGAAACAATTTGTGGATGTGTTTGAAGATTTTAAGAAGACCATAAAAATTCATGTCAGTACTCAAGATTTTTTTGTGAATAATTTGATAAGTAGTTTGACACAATCCTTCAAAGAAACGTTAGATTTTACTATAAAACCTTATGGTACCTCCAAATTTTCAGTTGATGTTGAACAGTTTAGATCTGTACTGAAAGAAGAACTTGGTCAAGTTAGTATCAGTAGGTCATATGATTCCCAAGTGATTATTACCACCAGGGATATCAGAAAAATCGTCCAAGATTATAAGAGATATGCTATTGCAGCCTAGATAGAAATCAAAGACAAAATTGATTACTATTTTCAGAGAGTGTACACCAAGCATCAGCTAACCGATCATTTCAAGCTGTTGTTAGAGAATCTGAAACTGCCCCCAGTTACTCAATCCTTCAAAGAACAAGTTAGTAATCTCAAGGAGTTGGCCCCTGCTTTGGACAAATTTATAGAGAACAAGGATGATTTTATCTCTGCTATGGAGAGAGGGGGAGGTATCATCATGGATTTCAGGAATCTCTTATTGCCATTCCTGCATGTGGATAGTACACCTATCATTGTACCTCCAGCCCTACCTGCCTCTGGTCAGTCTTCTTCTACACCTCAGTTGACTCTAGCTCAATCTATCAGAAGTATTACTCCTATGATCACACAAAGGAGTACTCATTATAGTCCCGGCAGTGTTTCAGTAGCTCAACCACCTTTGATCATCACTGGTGTTCCCAAGCCTTCACCTACGCCTACCAAGCCTGAATCCTCTTCTGATCCTAAATCCAAATCCAAATTACCTATTGAGGAATTTGATTGATTAGTGGCTAGGACATTTGATAGGAATCTTTGTACTTCTTGTATTACTTTTGTACTATCTCATGTAACTTTTTCATGTGAAATGAAAATTTCTATTTTCTCTCTTCTTCTTTTATGCTCTACACCATTGTTTTTCTTTTTTTTCTAATCACAAAGGGGGATAAAAATTATAATATGGGGAGAAATTTCACTAAGGGGGAGAAAATTATAATATGTGTCTTTTGGGAAAATAAATATTCTATTTCTTTTTCCTCTTATGTTTGTCCATAGTTTAACTCTGATACATTTGAGAATTATGATCTGAACACACTGAGAAATTCCATTATATGTATTTTACTCTGATTCATTAAAAGTTTATTCTAGATTATAATGCCATAATTTGTGATTATAAAAAAGGGGGATATTGTTGGACTCACCTATTTTGATAATCTCAATTATGTTTATATATACTTTGATAATCCCAAATAATGTCCATCTATATATTAATTATACTTTCCAATTATGAAGTCATACTAATGAGTTGATATGAATATCAGAATGATCATATCATATCATTGGAATATGACATTCAATGTTTATTTATGATTATAAATGTTTAATGATGATTAATCTTGATACTAACTCAATCTGGAAATGAAATGAAAAGAACAGATACTTTATAAGAATTCGAGTTTTTAAATTCACTGATATAGACAGAGCTACCGATAAACAAAGGTCACTGATAGACTAAGTCTACTGATAGACAAGTTCACCGATACAAGCTACCGATAGAATGAAGCTATAGATAGAGGAAGCTACTGATAGATAGAGCTACTGCTACTGATGTTAACAGCTACTGATAGCGAGGAAGAGCTACCGACAGAAGTTCACCATTATGAAGAGATACCGCTACACATGGAGCTACCGATACAAGGAGCTACCGCTACACATGGAGCTACTGATACAAGAAAACTACCATTAAAGAGAGTAACAGATACCAATGCAAGACCTACCGTTACAAGTCCACCGCTACAAGTTCACTGATACAAAGAGCTACCGATGGAAACCAGTCACTATTTCTCTAAACTCTATCTCTCTGTTTGGTTATTAGAAATGGTTATATTTTGTGCTTTTAATGAAACTAATATTATTTAATGATGTTTGTTGGATGTCAGGAAACCGTACCTCATACCTGCAGAAGTAATCACACCTTATGTCGGATACTAATTAATGATGTTTGTTGGATGTCAGGGAACCGTACCTCGTACCTGTAAAAGGTAATCATTCCCATTGCCAGAGAAAAAGTAATAAAAGGAATATTGAGCTACTGGAGAAATAAAAAAAGGATAGATACATACACAAGGAAGAACACGAGACATATACAAGAAGATACACACGTACATGCAGAGAAGAACACTCGAAGAACTCTCGAAGAACTTGAAGAACACTCATACACATCAAGAACAGAAGTTCAAAAAGGAGGTTCAAGTGCTGCAAGGAATACTCTCACATTCAAGTTGAACACCTATACTGGAAGTAAAGGAACAGAACCACGACACTCTGTTTTCTAGACAACTTCCATAGAGAGACTCAAAGCTTCATCTGTTTCAATCCAAAGGAGTCTGGAGCTTCATTTAAATCACACAAGAGCATTCTAAACTCATCTCCATATTATTGCTCTGTTGTGATCATTTTTATTACATTACGAGTAGTGTGTGTGATTCTATCTATTTGGACACAAACTGACTCCTAAGATAAACTGGAGGATACTGAAATCCTCTCACCAAACTCTTTATACCTTTGTGTATCCCACATAGAACTGTGTTATAGGTCTAAGGATCTGGACAGCCTGTGTGCTGTTGTTGCTTCTTTCCCACGTAGAACTGTGGTAGAGGTCTGAGGACCTGTACAGTCTGAGTACTATTGTAAACCCTAATCCAGGGTGTGGATCAAAGTTTTATATAAACTGTTTGAGAGGACTAAGTCTCATCTTGAGGTGGAACCTCTTGGTTAAAACTATTGGACATCTTATTTCATTTTAAACTATTTTCAATATTCTGTTGCTAATTACTTTGAAATTCAAATCTATTTTAAAGTAACTTTGATAGTTGAACTAGAAAGTGTTTTTAATTATTGCTAGATAGTAAGTTAGTTTTAAAAGCTAACTTAATATTCAGATTAAGTTAACTGAGAAATAATCAATCTTTGAGAAACTAATTGAACACTTACAATCTTTTCTAAATTCACTACAGTTTAACTTGTTTTATGAATTTTGGGATTTCAATATAAATATTTTAAAAAGAAAATTTTAATAGGAACTAAATTCACCCCCCCCCCTCCTGAGTATCCACTCTGACCAATAGGTACATTGGGTGCATCAAGATTGACATGTCATTAATATTTAAGTTGAGGAAGAATGTGTCCCTTTCATATTTATGGGAGTTGATACCCCAACCCTTTTATTGGAATAGAACCATTGAATTAAATTCCATGGTCAAGGTGAAATGATGTGTTTATTTCAGATAGTTAAATAAATACATATCAAGCATAAAGTTTGGTGACATGGATGTGCAACCTGCTTGATGAGATATTGTGATAAAATGGTTATATTATATAGTGATCATTTATATGTGGTTGTCATCATTGTGATATTAAGTTATTTCTCTTAGGTTCCATGACTAATTGTTAGATAGTAATCATAGAATTCAGGCATGCCCACCTAATTCCAACAAAAAAGAATCTTTTAGGGTCACACACTAAGTGTTTATGATGATAATGATTAAATTTAATTAGAATTTAATTAATTGAATAAATATTATTCTCAAAGATGGGGGATAATTTTATTCAAATTGTTATTGATTGAAAATATTTATTCATGAATTAAATATTTAAATATTTATTTGTGTGTTCAATAAATACTAAAGAAGTTCAAACAGACCAAAACCATGTCTGGTGAAAAATATTAATTAACAAGCTGGTTAAATAATATTTGTTATTGTGTAAGTTGGTGGGCATCAAAAATTATTATTATTATTATTATTATTATTATTATTATTATTATTATTATTATTATTATCTAGCATGGGGTTTATTAAAGGTTTTAATATTGTTTAAGGGATGGAATTATGTTAAATAATATTTTAACCTGAACCCTAGATCTATAAATAGACGATTATGTCTATTGTATAGGGTGTGAAATTAAAAGTATAGGATTGTTGTGCACAATGAATTCTCTCTCAGCTCCTCCTTATCTCCCTCTTAATGATGAGAAACACAAAAGATATTCCTTCAAGACCGAAGGAAAAGTGATCAACATGAATAACGCAAGACAATCACTTCATTGTAATAGCACCTGGAGATCAATTGGCATTACTCAGAGATCAAATGAGCATGTGTAGATCACTTCTAAAGGGATTCTATCCTTGGATCCTCACAGTGTAATGAAATAAAACTGAAAGGATCCGTTTAGATGATTGACATCTATATCAAAGAAATCATTATCATATTAGGTATTCATTTCTTTTCATATTAAATATATTAATAATAAACTTAACATAAAATATACTCACACAAAGTTTTGTTCAACTCAATATCAAAATAAATTTTAATGTATATCCCACTACTGCATGCTTTTTCTGCACCTAAAACTAACAATTAAATCATCCACAACATGTTTCAATCAAACTAGTAGCCTCCTCCTCTATTTTCGAAAAATTGTGTGGTAACCACAACTCAATAGTCAGGTTTCTCCTCATGAATTTCTAGAAAAAACATAACTATAAAATTATCTATTTGGAGATTTTATTTCTCAACCTCAATGGGATGTCCTCTGAAGCATGTTGGTTCATGACATCTTTACCCTGATGTTATATCTAAAATCCCTTTGGAAAAATGACTAGCCTAAATCCAAATTCATATATGTTAGTGTTATGTAACCTCTATAAAATCGTTTATTCAACTTATTTCCACACATATGAAACCACAACATTGTATAATAAGACCATGGTGTGCTCCTATATTTGGTTCAAAACACATCTATAATATTTCAAATGTACCATTAGTCATCTTCTTAACTCCTAACATGCCATCATCACTCCTATTATATGTGCACTTAAAATAGGTTGAAAAATGTGATATGATATCTCGAATCATACCCTATGATATTCATGTGATGCATATCATAGGTTAAAATATGTGTGTATCATAAAGGGTGCTTTTATTTCCCAATCATATGCTACCGTAGGATTATGATATTGCATGCATGTGATGCAAGCATTTGAATGATCCTGCTACATGGTTTCATAAGTTAATAATATATTATGAATATATTAAAGACTTTTAAAATTTCTATTTGATATTATCAATGTATTTACCAATAGGTAATTAATCATGGGTTTCATTTGATGACACCTGATACTTCAGATGCATTATTCATTCATGGAGGGGAATCAATGAGACCTATAAAAGGGATTTGATAACTCATTTTGGTGTTTGTGTGTGTGAGGTGATTGTGATCATTGGATTCATACATGTATTTTGGAAAAACACTCTCTTCTCTTGGGCCACATTAATCGGGTTACAGTGAAGGTGTTATAAGCCCTTCAAGCATTGAAGGAATCTTCAAGTTACAAACATAGATACATCAGCTGGTGGAACTCCTTTTAAGTGGGAGAACTTTATTTTGTTTCTTCACGATCACAATCAATAAACTCCATCTAATAAATAATATGGAGGCATTCACATAAGATATACATGTACATTATGTTCTTCAATTTACATTTATGCGTTTAATTCCTTGATGATAGATCTCTTTTGTTTGGGTTAGTTTCTATATTTTTAGATCATAAGATGAACCCTAAAAACCCATAAGTGGTATTAGAGCCATATTTTTTAAGGATTAAACATGATTAATCAATTATTTTTTGAAGATATTTATTTTGTAACTCATATGCAGTCATATCATAATATACGATATGTTATATTTCTTATGTTTTGATTTACCATAGCATATGATAGATTTATTTGGTAAAGTATGATATATCATAAACCCTTAAGGTTTTTCAATATCATATATTTTGATATGAGATATCATAATGTGTGATGTGGTTAGGGTTGTTGTGAAAATCATGTATTGTAACAAAATTATGATACCTACTGTATTGTTAAATAAAATTAGTATTATATGATATCGCCAATTGAAAGTAATGGTATGATTCGTATATTACAATTTTACATCGCATTGTAAAATAAAATTTTATACATGTCTACCTCACTCTACTATCAGTCATATTTTATGACAAATAACATATTTATCAGTAATAAAATAAAACATGTACAAAAAAGTTAAAAATTTATATTTTCTTAAATTTGGTTTAAATTTATAAATTGCTAATAAATTATAGGTGTTTTGAATTATAAAATTATTTTTTACATGGTTAAATTAAATATAAAAAAGTTAATATTTATTTCTCATGTTTCGAAAGATAAATAAAATGTATATTTGTATGTTAAATTACTTTTAATATTCATTTTTAGTAAATATTTTATGAAATTTGAATATTTTTTATAATTAAATTTATAAGAAAAATTGTTTCTAGGAAATACCTACTTACATTTAATTTTAGTAATGACTTCATAATATTTACTTTTTTATCTACCTTGACCTCAATTTATTTTTAGATTTATGAGCTTCAGAATATTTATTGAATATATTTTGTTCATATATGGTTTTAGAGATATCTTGAGTTTAATTCTCACTTGAGTAAAGTATCATTGAGTAATTGAAATGAACTTGTGGATTTTATAAAGATTTATAAATTAATGTAGTGTGAACACGCTAATTTGGTGAATGGAATAGGGATTTCAAAACTAAACTGTTAGAAATATGCATACATGAAAGAATAAAACATGAGAAAATAAAGATTCCATAGGATAGAATAATTATGAATTTAATATTCACATGATTTATATTAAATTGGCAATACTTTTGAAATAAAAAAAACACCTTAAATACTAAGTGTGATATTCCTTCCAATGGGGAACTTTTAAAGACCTAAATCATAGAATCTAGTGGGTTTTATCTGTCAAAGAATGGTGCTTATGGATTATCTTTTTCTAGGAAATAATGAAATAAAAGATAATAAATCATCATTGGGTAGGTTATTACCAATTAGGTTTCCCCTATGTTGTACTTTTTATCATGTTATTGACATTTTATTTGGGTTAATCTTATCTGGGAAACCCATAGGAAGGATATAAGAGGAATAGAGTTGAGTTGTTATATATGATGGAACCAAGAAAATATTTTCCTACTCAAATATCCAAGAATCATAATTATTATGATTGGGATGATACTCTTACTAAATAACTATGTGGTAATAGGAACTCGATATCAGACTCCTTACTTAGTGAAATATGGATCTTGGATTACTAAATAGATATGATGAATACGGTCATCATTTTAGTGGGAACACTTTATTTAAATTTAAGGATAAAAATATATAATAAATGGTACTCTCTAATAGATGTGTCTATATTATAGGGTTTGGATTATTTTATAATAATAATATTGAGATCCCTTAGAGTTATGACATATAAAACTATTATAGTTTGGTATCTAGTATTTAAAAGTGTTCTCAAGGAGAATAATTTTGAGCATATGAATGTGAATCTTATAGAGATTGATTCCTTAAACTCCGACTCATAGGTATTAGATATTGGGTGTACATCACACATTTGATCTGAAAAATATAGACTTGAAGATATAAGAAAATTTTAAAAGAGTGAATTGGATCTACATTAGGGTAATAGAGAAAGAGTTGTTCCATTATAATTAAACAATTATGATCTAAATTTACTAAGTGGATTGATATTAGAATTAAAAAATTGTTATTATTTTCCTACCATAAATAGAAATTTGATTTTTTTTCTTGTTTAGTTAATAAGTTATTTTCATTATCTATTAGGAACAAAAGTTTTTATGTATATAATAATGAAATGGTTTATGGAATTAAGAATATAATAAATGGTTTAAACATTCTATAAATGGATAATCCTATTTATAAAATTCAAAATAATAAGTTCAAGGTTGATTATAATCCCACTAATAATTGGAATTGTCACCTTTGGCATATAAATGAGAAAAAAATCCAAAAAAAACTCCATAGATATGGTTTTTTGACTCATTTAATTATGAATCATTTGATAATTAAGAATATTGTTTACTAGGTAAGATAGATAAAGAACCTTTTTATAGAAAAGGAAAAAGGGCTAGTGGAATGTTGGGTCTTATACATAGTGATGTATGTAGAATAATGATTATATAAGAAATTGGTGGTTTTAGTTACTTAATTACTTTTACTAATGATTTTAGACAGTATGGTTACGTGTTTCATCAAAAACAAGTTTAAATTTTTTGAAAATTTTAATGAGATTCAGAGTGGAGTACAGAATCAAATTGGAAAGAGTATTAAGATACTCTTATCATATCATGGTGGTAAATATTTGAGCAAGAAATTCATTTATAATCTGAAGGTTTGTGGAATAGTTTCACAGCGCACTCCTCATGTAACACCATAATGGAATGGTGCGTCTAAAAGGAAGAATCATACCTTGTTAAACATGATTCGGTCAATAATGAGTCAATGTGACCTTTCTATTATATTCTAGGGTTATGATCTAGTGACTAATAATTTTATATTGAATTACATTTCATCTATAATAGTCATAAATAATCCATATGAGGTATATATTGGGAAATGTCATGTTATATATTTTATTAATTTTTTGGGTTATCAATCATACGTACATCATTTAGATTTTGATAAAATTGACCCTAAGTTTCCGCCTCAAATATATTTTTTATTATTTCCATAGTCACTTTAAGGTTTATTGAGAACCTCACAAACATCTATATCTAGATAAAAATAACCAACACATAATCAAAAAACAAGTTCAATAATAAACATTCAAAAAACTTGAACAAAAACAAACAAACAAACCAACAATATCATCATTCGAGATCAGAACCTAAAACTCCATCAGTCTCACTCACCCAATACCCATGATATTTCCAAGCTATTTAATTGATGTCAAAGTCTTATTTAAATCATAGGTTTTCCAATAAAACATTAATTAGGAAATTTCCGAATAAAAAAAAGTCATCAACAGCAAAATTCATGGGGCTAAAGTCAAAAAAATGACATTGTTGATTGAAAAACTATTAGCATGATTCAATTTTCAAGATTTTATGATTATTAACCTTCTTCATGTTAAGTAAATCTTCCATTGATAAGTGTAGATGAATTTTTTGAGCATTAAAGCATTCCTATATAGATTCATTACCAAAAATATCATAGTAAAACTTCATTTTTTCATAGAAATAATAGGGGGAACAAAATTTTTGATTACCATTCTCAACTTGAACCTAATTTTGATGAATGATTGTTTATTGGTTATCCCAAGGAAACTAAGGGGTATTATTTTCATAACACATCTAAGAAAAAAAAAATTTGTCATATTTACTACATTCCTTGAGAAGCAATTTATCAATTGTGGAGTCAATGGGAGGAATATTAGACTTATAGAAGTTCAAGGCCAACAAAGAAGAAGTTTTCCTGATATGTAAATTGAGATAGTTCCATAAAGATTTATGGAAGAAGAATCAAATAAATTTTCACAAGAACCTGTAAGGTATAATAGGATTCATCAGAAACCTAATAGATATGTATTTCTCTTGAAAAAATAATGATAATGTAATATTCATAAAAGAAAAACCGACCTCCTAACATGATACCATTGAGAGTTCTAATTTTTAGAAATGGTTAAAATCCATGTTATATAAAATGTACTCTATATACACTAAAAAAGTATGTATCTTGGTAGATGTGCCTAAAGGGATAAGAGCCATAGGATGCAGGTGATTTTCTATAAGAAAGATGAAATGGATGGTAGAGTGACTATGTTTAAATCATGCCTAGTTATAAAAGGTTACAAGAAAATTCAAGGTATTAATTATGAAGAAACATTTTTACTTACTATAATAATAAATTCCATTTGGATTATTCTAGCTATAATAGCTCATTTTGATTATGAGATTTATCAAATGGATGTAAAAACCACTTTCTATAATGTAAATTTAGTTGAGGACATGTATATGATACAACCCAAATGTTTTTAAGTTCCAAATGAGGCTACTAGAGTATGCAAGCTGCAATGATCCATTTATGGATTGAAGAACGCTTCTTGGAGTTGTAATGTTTGGTTTGATAATGTAATTAAAGAGTTTGGTTTCATCAAAAACATAGATGATGCTTGTGTATATAAATAGATTATTGGGAGTAATTTAGTGTTTTTGATATTATATTTTTATGATATACTACTTATAAAAAAATGATGGTCTAATACTTCACTCTGTTAAGGTGTGTTTGGGTAAGTGCTTCTCAAATAAATACATGGATGAATTTAACTATATAATGGGTATAAATATCTATAGAGATATATCTAATAGGTTACTTAGACTAAGTCAAAACACATATATTGGTAGGGTGCTAAAGCGGTTTAGCATAGAGAACTTCAAGAAGGGGATTTTACTAGTGTTTCATGGAATGAATATTAGGAATATTTTTTAACCATATAAAGAGTAAGATATGATTAATAGGATTACTTATGTGTCTTACATAAGATCTATATGAATTCTATATTGTATAATTTTCCTAATGTTTATTATACTTTGAGCATAACTAATAGATACCAATATAATCTTGGTGAGAGTTACTAAATTTATATGAAGAATACCCTAAAGTACTTGAGAAGGAATATAGATATGTTCTTGGTTTTTTGTGGAGAAAATAAGATCTGTATAAAAGGTTATACTAATTCTAGTTTCCAAACTGATAAAGATGACATGAGATATCGGTTTGGTTTTGTGTTTTTCCTGAACGGTGGAGCTATTTCTTAGAAGTTTCCAAACAATACATTTTGGTAGACTCAACAATAGTGACAAAAAACATCATTGTATCTGATGATTTAAAGGATTTTTTTTGGATTAAGAATTTCATTAGTGAACTTAGAGTGATTCTGATAATCAAATGAGTAATTGAGATTTACTATGAAAACAATAGGGTTATTGATCTGGATAAAGAGCATCAATATCACCAAAGGAACAAGAACATACTTCACAAATACCATATCATATGATAAATTTTTTATAGTAGTGATTTAAATATCTGATGGATTGATATGGAATATAGTGTAGTATATTGGTTGATGAAACTGTTACCACAACAACAACATGAGAGTCATGTAGAATCTTTGGGTGTTGGACACATTAGATATTGGTTGTAATAATTGTAAATATATTATGTTATTATAATAAAGTAAAACTCTATTATTAATTCACTCATGTGTGATGAATTTTACTTTAAAAGAGTGGTTGAATAATGATATCTACTCAAAGTAAGACTTTGATTTATCCCTAATTGATGATCATCATGGAGTATAATGGGTTGTGATGATATGTTAATGTTAGCATGTATATAATATTATACTAATTACAAAGGGTTTTATATGAGATGTGAATAATATATTCATGAGGTAATAAGTAGAGACTTACTACTTAGACTAACCCACCAAAGTATTCTCATGGAATTCCATATAGTGATTGATATACTTAGGGGTGTATATTGATTATCCATCCCTGCTACCTGAGGTTAGAGAGATTCCTTTCATGAAAACCTTAAAAATTTGTTACCTTATTTATTATAGTCCAAACCAACTTAGAAAATCATGGGGTGTTTGGGTATATCATTGATCATGTCATCGGTTGGAGTGAAACCAATATAGGATTTTTCCACTTATATAACGAGTAAATAAATTTGGCCCTTGAATGAATTAAACTAAATAAATTCATGGACATAAATAGTTGATTCATGAATGATGTGTTTAACAACTTTTATGAGGGACATGTGATGTGCACATTTGTTATATGAATGATATGTGATGTATTCATCAACCTGGTGAATCTATTTCGGAGAATCAAGAAAAGATGAGTTGGGCTATATTAAATAGACATTTTTCCATGTCTAGTGGACACTCAATGTTATATAAATTAGGATTATATAGGTGTATATATTATTTATATGATACATCTTTTGGTGAGAATGTTCATGTTGGAAACTCTTATATTGTTCCAACATATCCTAATATTTCATATGTTTTATTCTCACAAAATCCTCATTAGTTTTTATAGCATCTTGAATTTTTATAACATAACTTTTCATTTCATTTTACAAAAACAAGGATCTTTAAGATTTAGTGTCTTGGAAACCAGGAACTTAATACATGAAGACATAAAACATTCTTCTTAAACACTTGAAAGGATTCTTCATTGTTCATCCTAAGTTCATTACAGCATCTCATAACCAGGGATCATACATCAAAGGAAAGGATGAGAAGAAGTCCTAGTAAGGGAAACAAGAGAAACATTTTACATGTGAACTTGAGATACATCAATAAAGTCATGATAAATAACTTTAAGGCATTAGAAAGAGATCATAAGGCATATCATAATAAAAATAACATGTTTTATAACTTGAAGATGTGGGTACAACATTTAACATAGACAATCATTTTCGTATCACCAAGGTCCATCCCCAAGGTGTCATTAAAAAAAATTCCAAGGTTATTCACCAAGGTATCGTTAAAATGGTCATCTCTAGAGATTAAGTCTTTACCCAATGCATTGGAGCACTATCAGGGTGCACCCTTAATTTGTCTTTATTATGATGTGAGCCACATATATCATCATCAATCATTTCATAAACAACCCATATAGCATAAAAGAAATAGGTTTCATTTCATAGTCTTAACATTTTGATATATATATTTGAATACCCCTGTGGAATAAAGAGTTTGAGTATTAACTTAATAAAATAAAAGAATTTGAGAAAAAGAGAGAGACATTTTGAGACGAAAATTCGGTGGCATAACGGCTATGTTGCAGGGTTTTAGAAAACATTGAAAAGAGAGGGGACATGGGTCACCCGCTCATAAATGATCCATAAAATAGTATAGGGACATAATACAAAGGATATAAGAACATGGTAAGGAAATTTTAAGGACATTCCATATGAAATGAAAAACTTGAAAGGAAGACAAAAATAATATTTCTCTTATGAAGAATTTGGCAGCCTAATGACATCACTTAAAACTTCAAAAAATGAATTGATGAGATTAAATAGGGACTCTAGTCATGTGAACATAAAATTACAGTATGATGAATATATATATCATACCCCAACATGGAAAAAGAAACTTTAAAGACTTGACATGAAAGTAGAACTTTGAAAATGGGAAGAGTGAAAGAATCCCTTACAAAAATTCGGCAGTCTAACGGCGCCACTTAAATATTCATAATATGAAATTATGAGAGAAAGAGGGGGTCTCTCATCATATAAACATGAAAATTAAAGTAATATAAATATAAAATAACACCCCCAACATAAGAACATGGGGCTTAAAATAAATTACATAAACGAGAGTACTTGAAAAGAAAGAGAGAGGTAGGATCCCTTACCTTGAAGAGTAACTTAGAAATCTTGAAGTTTGGGACCTTGGGAGGCTTGAGGGAACCTTGGGAGGACTCCTTGAGAGGTAAAGAGACCATAAATTCGTTGGTGAGGATTTGGAAATGAAATTAATGATGGAAAGTCTTGGTATTTATAGGAGAAGTGAGGGGACAAAGCCTTAATTGCCAAGGGACACCTCATCGGTGGTATTGGAAAAACCATGGGCTTGACCATGGTATTTGCCCATGGTATTGGCCACTTGGGAAACCTCAAACCTTATCTTACTATTCATAAGTCTACCAGAATTATTTCATAATTATTACATCCTTAATGATGTCATTAAACACCCGAAACTCAAAAACTGTATTTTCACTATTCACCGAAAATTCAACTTTCTCAGAAAAATCCCAAAATTTCACCTTAACCAGATATAAATGCTCTGATTTCAAAAATGAACTCTATTTTATGAAAATATTTTTCTAAATATTTTTAATTTAATTATTAAATAAAAACACTATTCACTGAAAATTCAACTGTTTCAGAAAAATCCCAAAAATTCACCTTAACCAAATATTGATGCTCTGATTTCAAAAATAAACTTTATTTTATGAAAATAATTTTCAAAATATTTTTAATTTAATTTTTAAATAAAAAACACTATTCAAATAAAAAAACTAATACGTAACCAATACTTTTTGGAACAGTTATTTACTTATTTTATTAAATTACATTACTTAATCAAGGTGCCTTGATTATATTAATACTTTCTTAAGTGAGGTTACATAATCCATTTGATCACATTACTAATCATAAGTGTAAAATCAATATTCATAATTTACTATTCATCAAAAATTAATTTGATCTTATTAGACTCTAAATTTCTTACTGAACATAATTGTAGAAGACCATTTTTTAAAAATCATTACACATTATTAATTATTTAAGGTTTACATAAATATTTTTAAAATATATTTTTTCTAAAATTCATCAATAATATGCATACTATATTTATCCGGACATTTGAAAATTCACAAACTTCACCATAAGAAGACATCACAATTTTTTATTTAAATCAAAGGATTACACAAGGTAGTTACAGTCTCATTACATAACCCCTTATAACACCAGCATAGGACCTAAGAGTAAGGTGTGCTAGGGTGATAGAATCTTGGGGCAGCTCGGCCAACATTTCCTGAGTAGTGATTTCTATCAGCTTGAACTTCTCACGAAGGTGATTCTGTTCTAGATTCACACGATGAAGTTCGGCTTGGTTTTGGTCCAGAGCAAAGCCCAAAGGTGCTACCTCCTTTCCGAGTTCTGTCAGATGGGCTTTGATCAGCCTGAGACTACTGGATGGGGCCATCAAATCTTCTTTCTATATTAATTAATCAATATCACTTGTATTTATAGACAATAATCGCAACATTTAGTTTCCAACGATCATATTGGCCAATGGTCATATAACAGTCAAAACCCAACAGTCTTATTTTAATTATACTCATTTTATTAAATGAAATAGTTTTGTTGGGTATAAAATAAAATAACACACAAAGTTAGGAAACAAAATTTATTCAAAATTTCAGGTCATTACAGTTTTACTGATTAATTTATCATAAGTGATTTCAAGAGAATAATTTATATTTTATTAACTATTATTTCATTTGAAATATTTAGTTCAATCTATGATCTTTTTAATTTTGAAGAAATTTTTTCAAAGGAAAATATCATTTGAGCATATAAATTTCTTATGAGTTGTCAATATGGAAGATTTCTCTCATGAAATAAATATCTTATAAGCTGAAATTATCTTATGAGAAGACTATGGATTTCAAAAATATATTAAAGTAAATATCTTATGATAGTATCTTATAATATAATTATCATACGATAGATGGAAAAATATCATACATAAGGAAACTTCTTATGGGAATACAAAAAAGTCTTACGTGCCAGATATATGTTAAAGTAAAATAACCTATGAGTAAAGAAAGTCATAGACATTATTTTTTTTGAAAAAATACATTTATCATATGAAGTTAAATTATCATTCTCATTCTGAAAATATCTTATGACTAGTCAAATTATCTTATAGAATAGTGTTTATAGTTATTTTACAAAGTTATAATATCCTATGATGAATAATATCATACGAGACTAAGGATTTATTTTAAAGGAAAAAATCTTAAAAGAATTAACATATCTTTTAAACTTGGAATTATTATATAAAGAAGGATAAGTTTTAATCTAATTCAGAATTAATATGAAGTTTTAAAGTCTCATGCAAAAGTTTAAGTTTTTATAATTGCAAGAAAAGTCTTATGAGAAAACATTTTATGAAAAAAAATCCTTACGAAGATAAAGATCTATAAAGCTAAGTATTTTGCAATATTTAATTGTATTATTTAGAAATTTATTACCATTTCAGTATTCAAAGAAAATTCCACACCTACATTTTTTTATCAAAAGTTGTGTTGCAGAATAATGAAAGGGAAATTTAAATATTGTTCAATTTCCAAGAATATATAGAGTTCCAAGAATGACCAAACCTGCAATCAATGACTACCTTTATCCTTGAAATTTTTTGAGAAGGACACATGAGATTTATAAGCCTACACTACTGGAAATTCATGTTTTCCCAACACTTCTTTACCAACGGTTTAAACAAACTGTTGGTAAAGAATCTCTTTCCCAACGGTTTACTAAAATCGTTGGGAAAGGGGTGTCCAAGGCACCCTTTCCCAACGGTTATCTATAACCATTGGGAAAGGGGTACCCTTTCCCAATGGTTATCTTGAACTGTTGGGAAAGGGGGTGTCCAAGACACCATTTCCCAACGGTTCTTGTAGAACCGTTGGTAAAGGGTCTCTTGGACACCCCTTTCCCAACGGTTTTTAAAAACCATTGGGAAATCTTTCCCCCAAATACTCAATCGGCCGCTCTCTCCCCCATTCACGACAGAACCCTAATCATGTCCAGGGCTCCGCTGCTCTCACAACTTCCCCCATCTGAACCTGTCAAACTACATCCAAATCGTCTCAAATCAGGTATTCTATTCTTCATACACATAAAATATTTAAGTGATACCTTGTTTTTATTGTTATTCATCTCATATTTTAGTTTTAAGTTTTGATTTTGATGTGTATATTATTTTTTTGTGTTTTGATTTAATCTATACTTTATCCATTCCAATCCATTTAATTAATTAAATCTGTAACCCTCCATCAAAGAAGAAGCATCTCAAATTCATTTCCGTTGTATTCTAGATTTTCTAAGAATGTGTTTTTATGATTTTTTCCATCTTGTAATAAATTGTTACTTGGAAATTTATTTATATGTGTTTAATAATTTTTAGCAAAGTTTTTATGAATGTTTTATTTAAAATTCCTTGAGGAAATTGTTTTATTAAAATGAAATTTTTTTATGTGAATATGTTTGATATTTAGTAATACATGATATAACTGGTGTGTGAGAATGTGTTGTGAAAGAGATTCCATGGTTGGTTCAAGATTATATTTACGTTTTGAGCCTATTAATGAGTTTTTTTAAATATATTTTGAGATATGTACCTTATGTTTATTGGTGAAAACTTTGAGTTGTAGAGGTGGTTCATGATTAAGACATATAATTACTGCTAAACATGTGGATAAACCTTGCATAGTAGTGAATTATTGAAATGTTTGATGTTTTTAGTCCTTTTTTATTTGGAGTTTCTTTTGATGGTGATGTTTCTTATTATTACCTATGATGGGAATTTATTTTAGTTTCTAAATCGGCTGAGACTCCGCTACCATGCACGGTGTATACAACATCTACCCTTATTTAATCATTCTGTTTACACAGCGTATGCAACCTCTACCCTCATTTAATTAGTGAACTCAAGTCATTAATTCAAGCCTTCATTTTCACTAGCATGTAAGAAATTGAATGATGTAAACCAATCCTCACATGATTTCTTACCTTAGATAGTGTCCAACATATGAAATATGAGCTTTTGAATTCATCAGTTAACCAGGATCATATATTCCATTTCACCCAAGATGATTGTACTAATATAACTTTAGGGTCAATTAAATATGGTTCTCATTGTACGATGTATATTATGTGTCCTTCTTGGGCAATACTAACTTTTATGAGGGTGGGGTGCTTTTCACTACCCATTCTGGCATGTGTAGACATCCATAAAAATGTTAGATAAGTCACAAGTTTAATTCAGTAATGTTGTTATCATTGACATACTTTATTATTAATCTCAAATTTAAAAATAAATGTTTTTTTATATACTTAATGAAATTAAATCTTTTTACAAGCCATGAACAACCTATTAGTGTAGAAGCCTAAAATTTATTCACCCATGGGGTGCGCTTGACTTGGGTAAGTAATTGGGTAATGAAAGGTATGGCCATAGAGGTTCCAATAATGAGTTATTGAACATGAGTGAATGATTTGGGATGCCTATAACACATGATGGGACCTGAGGCATGTGCCTCTTATAGACCTGATGAAAATGAATATAAATAAATTTTAATTTAATTTATGAGTACTTGTTCTTTACATTATTTTAATAGTTCACTACATCAACTAGAAACTTCTTCCTTTATCGTTTACTTAAATGTATTTTCTATTAAAGTTCAATCCTATTGAATTGTTTATGAAAAAATGACATATATAAATTCTTTTTACAGAATGGACAGAAGTTGGATGTATGAAACCGATCAGATCTCAAGCGATTTTCAAAACAATTTGGATAGATTTATAGTTTTTTCATTTCAAAATGCTTCAGATAGTGGTCGCATACACTGCCCATGTTCCTATTGTCTTGGTAGACCTTGGTTGATCCGTGAAGAAGTCAGCTACCACATAACCAAAAATGGTCTTCAATCAAACTACTTTGTGTGGTATCATAATGGGGAGAAAATGAAATCTCAAATTGGTGATGATCGAAATGAAAAGACTGGAATAGAGAATTTGTTAGATGACCGGTTTCTGTTTATTCGTCATTATGAAAAAGAAAGGATTTTGACTCAATAAGACTTCGATATGAGAACAGCTGATGCATCTAGTGAAAATGATGATATTTATAGGGTGAAAAAATTGAATGATGCTGCCACAACTCCAGTATATCGACAATGCGATAAAATGAAAAAGTTGGAATTTTTAATCCGATTGTTTCATGGGAAAACTATGTATGGGATTTCTAATATAGCAATCGATTACATTCTTACCCTCTTTAAGGATTTACTTCCAGATGATGTAGATATTACCTCAAACCACTATATGGAATGGAAGTTAGTTGAGGAACTTGGATTTTCAAGAAACAAAATTCATGCTTGCCCGAAAGATTGCAGTTTATTCTGGGAGGAAACCGCTGAACGAAATGATTGTATAAAATGTGGCACATCCTGTTGGAAGTCAAAATCTGATGGAACACCATCCCGCATTCCACAGAAAGTAATGTGGCACTTTCCATTGATCCCCAGACTCCATAATCTTTTTATGTCTGATGACATATCAATAAAAATGAGATGGAATGATACCGAGAGAAAGAAGACTAATGATGAGTTGGTTCATCCTGCAGATGGATTTTCATGGCAGATATTTGATGCTCGACATCCTGATTTTGCAGCTAACGTGCGTAATGTGAGGTTGGGTCTTTCATGCAACGGTTTTAATCCGTTTGGGTAGATGCTTACTTCGCACAGCACATGGCCAGTTTTTATACATATTTATAATCTTTCACCATGGTTGTGTATGAAAAAAGCGTTCACTTTCAGGATTATACTCATATCTGGTCCTTTTGATCCTGGCATTGATATTGATGTATACATGCAACCTTTAATAAAAGATTTGAAACTTCTTTGGGATGTGGATGTGCACACATACGATGCATGTTTGAAAGACATATTTCATATGTGTGCTGCGCTTATGTGGATGATCAATGATTTTCCGGATTATGCAATGATGTCTGGATGGACCACGAAGGGAAAATTGTCATGTCCAGTTTGTATGAAAAATACATGATCCAGAAGACTAAAACATCGTTGTAGTTTCAGTTTTATGGGACATCGACGATTCTTGCCAAAGGATCATCCATATAGAATGAATCGTCGAAGATTTGATAATACCATAGAGACCGATGATTCACCTCAGTGTATGTCTATAACTGATGTGCTTAATGAATTGAAATATTTCAGTTTTTCATTCGGGAAGGTTCAAATGAAATATGGAAAGAGAAAGAATGCTTCCACTGAAACCTGTTACAATTGGAGGAAGAGGAGTATCTTTTTTTATTTTCCTTATTGGTCAACCAATTTGTTATGTTATTGCTTAGACGTAATGCATATTGAAAGGAATATATGTGAAATGTTGCTTTCGGTTCTTCTAAATGTCAAGGGGAAGACAAAAGATGATTTATGATCTCGACGTGACTTGGAAGATTGGGGCATCAGACCAGAATTACATCTTGTGCGTATCAGTGAAAATAAATGGCAACTTTCATGTGCTTCTTATGTGATGACACCTACGGAAAAAAACAATTTCTGGAAGTATTAGAGACTATTAGAGTTCCTAATGGCTATTCAAGCAACATATCTAAATGGTTCAACATAAGATATTTGAAGCTAAAATCATTGAAGACTCATGATTATCACGTTTTACTACATGAGTTGCTTCTAATAGCAATCGCCATCTTTTGTCCATTAATGTAAGGGTGGTTGTTATTCGGTTGTGCCATTTGTTTAAGGATATTTGTGCTAAGAAGTTGTCCAAGTCTTTCTTGCAAAAAAATGTTGACAGATGCCCCATTAATTTTGTGTGAGTTGGAGAAAATATTTCCTCCATCATTTTTCACATGCATGCTGCATCTGACTGTCCATATTCCCCCTGAAATACTTCTCGGAGGACCTGTTTCTTTTCTTTTGATGTATTCAACTGAAATAAATATGTTCACATTAAATTTTTATGTCCAAAATAGAAATCATCCCGGAGGTTCTATTGTGAACGGTTACTTGGCTCAAGAATGTATGGATTTCTGCTCGATGTATTTGTCTGATCTTACTACAAGATTGAACAGACCAATGAGAAATAAAGAAGAACAGTATGAGAAAATTGAACCCAGTTTTCCATCACTTCCTCAAACAGGAGGAATTCCTGGATCATATACATTGAAGACATTAAGCCATGAAGAGCGGGAGATGTCACATCGCACAGTTTTGTTCAACTATGATTTTTTCGATGACTATATCAGGTAACTAAATTGATTATTTATATGTTACATATATATCTGTTAAACTATTCATATTTTTTATCTACAGGGAACGTAAAACAATGATAAATAGGAAGAATTGTTCTTTATCTTTTAGAAGGAGAGAGACTTTGCATAGAAAAGAGTTTTCTGGTTGGTTAAAATTGAAGGTAAAAAAATTAATGTTTAAAATAATTATATCAATATTTAATTAAGTTTAATAGTCATTTATATTGCATGTATTGAGTTTGCCTGCTGACTCTGTCTCTGAGGAAATAAGAGCTTTGGCTTTTGGTCCTAATACCGTGGTTCGTGACTGTAAATCAATTGTTATCAATGGGTACAAATTTATTGTCACTGAATGAGAAAAAAACATGATAAAACAACATGATGGTGTTATGGTTACTGCCACAACAGATTGTTATGCCAATTCATCAGATAGTAGACCGTGATTTGAAAATTTGGGTTATTATGGAGTTGTTGAGAAAATAATAATATTGGATTATTACTCTCATGGACGAGTCACAATGATGAAATGCCATTGGTTTGATTCGATGATGAGACATGGCACATTTATTGATGATTGTGAATTTCGAGTAATTAATATGACTCACACTCTTGCTACCGAAGAACCATATGTGTTGGCATCAATGGCTAAACAAGTTTTTTATGTCAAAGACCAACTTCGAGCTGAATTTAGTGTCATAGTTGAAGTAATTCCAAGACATGTTTTTGATGATGGTGATGATGGAATTGACACTATCCCTAGTGCCATTGGAACCAATCCATTTTTTTCTTTTGATGACTCCAATAGCTCAATTTTCAGATTTGATTGTGAACCTGAAGTTGTGGTTGAAAATATATAGAATCATCCATCCATGTTCTCAATTATTTTGGTTTACCTCGAGTTGGGTTGTTAAGGTTGGTAATATTAAAATTGATTTAGTATTGATCACAAATATTTTTTAGCTGACTTGAACGTTATGTGAATTTTCAATGTTTATTGGTTGCAGTTTTATTTGAATTGCATTTTCTAATTTGGAATTGAACTGTATTCAAACATAGTCAAAAAATATTTCTAACTTGGTGAACATTACAACTTGTATGATTTATTAAATCCAATCAAGCTCTTCTAAAACAATTGATAGCTGACTTGACCGTTATGTGAATTTTCAATGTTTATTGGTTGCAGTTTTATTTGAATTGAATTTTCTAATTTGGAATTGAATTGTATTAAAACATAGTAAAACAATATTTCTAAATTGGTGAAAACTAAAACTTGTATGATTTATTAAATCCATTCAAGCTCTTCTAAAACAATTGATAGCTGACTTGACCATTATGTGAATTTTCAATGTTTATTGGTTGCAGTTTTATTTGAATTGAATTTTCTAATTTGGAATCGAACTGTATTCAAACATAGTCAAACAATATTTCTAACTTGGTGAACATTACAACTTGTATGATTTATTAAATCCATTCAAGCTCTTCTAAAACAATTGATAGCTAAATTACCAATGAATCCCCTTATTCCCTTGTATATTTAGTTTTTTGGGTTACACCTTAGTTTCCTTTTTCTAATTAATTACATATTTGTTTTCAAAATCAGAAAATGAAGCCAATTGAAGAGAGATGAAGGAAAAAAATGATGGAGAACAATTGTCGAATGACAGAGTTGGGAATTCCATCATTAGTGCCTGTAGTGAGTACTTTATTTCAAATTGATATATTTAAATAATATATAATGTCATGTGATTAATTTTTTTGTAAAAAATTTTATAGGATCCACCTATATGTCGATAGTTATTCAACGAGGAGCCTAGTACTGGTCCTAGTACTCAGGCCGGTGGTACGAGGAGGGTTCCTACCATAGGTGGACGAGCAGCTGCGCGTACCCGACTAGACCCTGCCCCTCCCACTGACATGTCATCCTTCCCACATTCTGATCTTAGTGTGTCGTTAGGGACACACGGGATATTTAGGCCTCCCATGTTTTTGCTCCCTTTTGCATCTTCTAGACCATCATTTTCAAATCCCATGATGATTCCCACTCCCCAGTCAGCATCCGGTCAGACAGCTGTCCCATCTTCCTTTTACTTCTATCTCTCCGAGTTTCTATATTCCATTGTCTTCGACTCCTGTTCCAACACAGGGTGTTCCATCAGTTTCTGTGGATCCAGCGGCGCTCATTGATCAGACCAGCACAGGTATATTTATAGAACCGTAACAAATTTTTATAGCAATATTTATTTTCATTATAACATGTTTTGATAAAATATTTGTTTTTCTTTCATGACAGATACATCTACTGATAGGAGGCATGGGCGGGGGCGTACATGCATGCGTTCGGTGTGGAACCACCGCACACAGGTTATGGTGGATTATAATGAAGACAACCAAATGGTTGAGAAAACAGGGCAGCAATGTCGGAGTTTTTTGGCGACGCTTGCCAAATACTCCGACATCATTCCCGTCAGCATGCTATCATGGAGACATTTTTCCACATGAGGTCAAGGATAGATCTTGGGAATAGATATGGGTAAAAAAATCTGTTCTATTTAATTCCATGAATTATTTTTGTATTTATATGAATTAATATTTTGATGTCAGCTTCGATTTAATTTTCTTGATGGTGAGGGTGCAGGACCGGAACGTCTAAAGGATTTAGGCGAGCTTTGGAGAGACTACAAGCATGAGTTGTATATTGGATGGGTTTCTAGAGTTGGAACTGAGTTAGAGGCAGTACCAGTGGTGGATGATTGTCCTATAGAGAAGTATCGTCAGATGATTACTCATTGGACGAGTACCCAGTTTAAGGTATTAATAACATTTGAGGTATTTAAATAATAACATTCATGTTTTTCATTAATACTATCTGTTGAATTTTTGAATTTTATTTAGGAATCATCTGGAAAAAATAAAAAGAAAATTGATGCAAAAAAATACCTCCACACACTGGGACGCACTATGATGCCTGATCATGAGAGGAAGCAAGTATGACAATTGTTTATAAGTTTTCTTTATGACTTGCACTTTCTTTTGTTTCCTCAATTATTTAATAGTTTTCTAAAGTTTTCATATAACTTTGGTTTTCAATGTCATTGTAGAGGCAAATAAAAAATATTGAAGGATGTCTGCCTCGAGCAAACCTGTTTTGCTCGAGTAGACGGAAAAAGGATGGAAGTGTCGTCAACGAAGCGACTCAGTAGCAGATTGTAAGTTTTAATCTGTTGAATTTATATTTTAATATCTATTTTGTAACTTAATGATATATTTATATTTGTAACAGGCTACTTTAGAGGCCCTCAATGCCCAAGAACTAGACAATTTTGGGCCAACAGATCACTTACATAAGGTGTTGGGAGAGGAGCATTCTGGCAGAGTATGCTATCGACCTAGGATAGCCCCAACGAGGTATTGGCCCTCCTCAGGTATGAGCTGTAGTGCCACCGAGCTGCAGCAAGTTAGGGCACAGGTAGAACAGGCTGAGAAAAGGGCCACAGAGATGGCAGAATAGTCTTCTAGGGTAAACTGTGCGTTTATGAAATTTATTGAAGTTCTACATCCAACACTTCCAACAGAGGCCAGCCTAGCTTTTGATGAATATATTTCGTCGATAAGTTCTATATATGGTGCACCAGGTTTAGTTCTAGTGGTGGTCAAGACGATTTCTAGCTTGATGATGATGATGGCAAGGAGTCTGATGCGGAAGAGGAGGGAGAGGAGGAGGGCGAGGTGGGTGGTGAGGGCGAGGAGGAGGGCGAGGGTGAGGAGGAGGGTGCTGAGGAGGGAGAGGACGATGATGGGGACGAGGACAAGGGTGATGATGGTGATGATGGTGATAGTGATGTGGGACAAATTGATCCATTACATTTTTGACTAATATTACTAAAATTTGATATTTAATTTATTCTAGTTGTTGGTATTATCTAGGCTCATAGTATAGTATTGGAGTTGAGTTATTTTTATATATTATCTGTTTTTATGGATGTTGTTGTATTTTAGTGGTTGTGTGTTTGTGAACCCCCCCCCCCTCCTTTCTGGACCCTGGACAACCCCCCACCATCTTCCTTGGACCCCAGACACCCCCCCGGACAGCCCCCGGACAGCCCCCCCACCCCACCCTCCTCCCTGGACCCCGGACAGCCCCCAGATAGCCCCCCAGATAGCCCCCCCACCCTCTTCCTTAGACCCCGGACAACCCCCCCAAACACCCCCCGGATATCCCCCGGACATCCCCCCGAACATCCCCCCACCCTCCTCCCTAGACTCCGGGCATCCCCCTAGATAGCCCCCTGGACAGCCCCCCCACCCTCTTCCTTGGACCCCGGACAACCCCCCCCCCCCAAACACCCCCCGGACAGCCCCCGGACAGCCCCCCGAACAGCCCCCCGGACAGCCCCCCCCCCCCCCACCCTCCTCCCTGGACCCTGGACAGCCCCCCGGACAGCCCCCTAGACATACCCCCCACCCTCTTCCTTGGACCCCGGACAACCCCCCCCCCCCCCCCCCAACACCCCCCGGACAGCCCCCGGACAACCCCCCGAACAGCCCCCCGTACATCCTGCCCACCCTCCTCCCTGGACCCCGTACAGCCCCCCGGACAGCCCCCCCACCCTCCTCCTTGGACCCCGGACAACCCCCCCGAACACCCCCCGGACAGCCCCCCCACCCTCCTCCTTGGTCCCCAGACAGCCCCCCGGACAGCCCCCCGGACAGCCCCGCCGGACAGCATCCCCACCCTCCTTGATTTCATTTAATACTAGAAAATCTATAATATATATTTTATTTATTTTCATCATGATAATTAATGTAAATCACATTTACACATCTAATCAATATCATAGATTCTTGGTATGTTATAAAAGAGATGTATTCATTGGGCATGATATTGTTAGCTCCGAAATGTTTCATAGCATGATAAACTAAAATATAATCCATAAAAAGAATGATATAAAAATATTTTATATGAATGTCCACAAGATTTTAAGTAAATACCATTCTACTAATAGACACATGAGGGTTCTCATAAAATGGACAACATTTTAAGTACATACGGAAAACCGACCAAACGCATTCGGTTTCCATTGAAACTTTAGGAGAACGATCCATGGGTAATATGTGACATGTACGAATCAACCCTGCCTCAATCTGAGATGGGGTGTGGCCGACACCACTCAAAGTGTCAGTCTTCTGTTTCAAAAGGACGTCATTTTAATTGAAAAACATTAATAGGCATACGGAAAACTGACCAAACGCATTTGGTTTCCGTTGAAACTTTAGGAGAATGATTCATGGGTCATATGTGAGGTGTACGAATCAACCTCGCCTCAATATGAGATGCAGTGTGGCCGGCACCACTCAAAGTGTCTGTCTTTTGTTTCAAAAGGACGTCATTTTAATTGAAAAACATCAACTGGCATACGGAAAACCGACCAAACACATTCAGATTGTGTCGATACTTTAGCACAATGATCTATGGGGTATATGTGACATGTACGAGTCAACCCCGCCTCAATCCAAGGCACGGTGTGGCCGCCACCACTCATAGTGTCTGCCTTTTGTTTCAAAAGGACGTCATTTTAAGTGAAAAACATCAACTGGCATACGGAAAACCAACCAAATGCATTCGGATTGTGTCAATACTTTAGCACAACGATCCATGGGTCATATGTGATGTGTACGAGTCAACCCTACCTTAATCTGAGGCATGGTGTGGCCGTAATCTCTCAAAGTGGTTCTCTTTTGTTTAAAATGGACAACATTTTAAGTACATACGGAAAACCGAACAAACGCATTCAGTTTCCATTTAAAAATTAGGATAACTATTCATGGGTCATATGTGACGTGTAAGAATAAACCCCGCCTCAATCTGAGATGCGGTGTGGCCGGCACCACTCAAAGTGTCTGCCTTTTGTTTCAAAAGGACGTCATTTTAATTGAAAAACATCAATTGGCATACAGAAAACCGACCAAACGCATTCAGATTGCGTCTATACTTTAGTAAAACGATCCATGAGTCATATGTGACATGTACGATTCAACCCCGCCTCAATCCGAGGATCGGTGTGGCCGCCACCACTCAAAGTGTCTGTCTTTTGTTTCAAAAGGACGTTATTTTAAGTGAAAAACATCAACTGGCATACGGAAAACCAACCAAAGGCATTCATATTGTGTCGATACTTTAGAAAAACGATCCATGGGTCATATGTGATGTGTACAAGTCAACCCTGCCTTAATCTGAGGCACGGTGTGGCCGTAATCACTCTAAGTGCCTCTCTTTTGTTTAAAATGGACAACATTTTAAGTACATACAGAAAACTGACCAAACGCATTAGGTTTTCGTTGAAACTTTAGGAGAATTATTCATGGGTCATATGTGACGTGTACGAATCAACCCCGCCTCAATCTGAGACGTGGTGTGGCCGGCACCACTCAAAGTGTCTGCCTTTTGTTTCGAAAGGACGTCATTTTAATTGAAAAACATCAACTGCCATACGGAAAACTGACCAAACGCATTCGGATTGTGTCGATAATTTAGAAAAATGATCCATGGGTCATATGTGATGTGTATGAGTCAACCTCGCCTCAATCCGAGGTGCGGTGTGGCCGCCACTACTCAAAGTGTCTGTCTTTTGTTTCAAAAGGACGTCATTTTAAGTGAAAAACATCAACTGGCATACAGAAAACCGACCAAACACATTCGGATTGTGTTGATACTTTAAAAAAACGATCCATGGGTCATATATGACATTTAAGAGTCAACATCTCCTTAATTTGAGGCATGGTGTGGCTGTAATCACTCTAAGTGTCTCTCTTTTGTTTAAAATGGACAACATTTTAAGTACATACGGAAAACCGACCAAACGCATTCAGTTTCCATTGAAACTTTAGGAGAATGATTCATGGGTCATATGTGATGTGTACAAATCAACCCCACCTAAATATGAGATTCAGTGTGTCCGGAACCACCCAAAGTGTCTGCCTTTTGTTTCAAAAGGACGTCATTTTAATTGAAAAACATCAACTGGCATACGGAAAACTGACCAAACGCATTCGTATTGTGTCGATACTTTAGCACAACGATCCATGGGTCATATGTGACATGTACGAGTCAACCCCACCACAATCCAAGGTGTGTTGTGTCCTCCACCACTCAAAGTGTCTGTCTTTTATTTCAAAAGGACGTCATTTTAAGTGAAAAACATCAACTGGCATACAGAAAACCGACAAAACGCATTCGGATTGTGTCGATAATTTAGCACAACTATCCATGGGTCATATGTGACCTGTATGAGTCAACCCCTCTATAATCTGAGGCACTTTGTGGCCACCAACACTCAATGTGTCAGTCTTTTGTTTAAAATGGACACCATTTTAAGTACATACGGAAAACCAACCAAACGCATTAGGTTTCCGTTGAAACTTTAGGAGAACAATTAATGGGT